>CM026426.1:43653362-44244483 GCA_014871385.1 Ceratodon purpureus
TATATATATAAAATTGAAGAAAAAAAAGAAAACAGTGTAAAATAAACTAAAATTAATGATAATAGAAAATAAAAACAATGAAAAGATAAAAGGTATGAAAGTTGAAAATAATTAAAAAACGATTAAAGATAAAAAGAATAAATGATAAGAAAGAGCTAAAAGATAAAATGTTAAAAAAAATAAAAAATTAAATAAATATAAGATAATAAATGCAACTTCTAGATGATGCATTAATAATACCGTAAATAGTATTTAAAATTAAAACCAAGAAGTGAATAACACAAATGAAAAATCAATATTATCAGAAATAGTGAATTCCAGTCCACGGTTATAGGGTCATAATTATTACCAAAAATAGTAATATTCTCCGAATATTCTAAAAATATTCTGAGAATGTTCGAATTTGCTAATAATAGTTTTTATTTTTAGTAATAATATTACTGTTTTTAGATTTAGACCTCTATTTTATGCTCGTCGGTCACCAAATCTCCGCTCGCCGCTCTCCGCTCGCCGCTCTCCGCTCGCCGCTCGCCGCTACCATACAAGCTACCCCCACCCCGTAGAGCATCCGGGTGTGATAAAGTTTTGGGCCATTCACTCGAAGACCATGGAAGCTTATACCCTGTGGTGGAATGGAGATTGCCTCCGCAACTTCCTCAAATGAAATGAGAAGGCGTCCGAGGCAACAGATTACAAAGAAATTTTGAAGTCGAGGGATATGCCCATGGAAGAGTGCCAAAGAATTGTTGCCTATTGAAAGAACCGGGGAATGTTGGCGTGGAGTCTCATCTACGTTATGGACATAGTCCATAAGGCTGAAATCCTCCACAACGACTTAACGCCATCCAACATTCTACTCCACTTTCCACCTCATGACAAGGATAAAGTATATATTGGTGTGAGCGATTGGGGTATGGCAAGCAGAGTCATTGAGAAGAAGGCCTCCCCTTATGGTGTGATGGACCCCGATGATCTTGTACGAGTAAAGAAGAGGAGTGTAGGAGTTGCACCGGAGTTGTTCTTTTTATATGGCAAGAAAGATGATGAGGAACGGAATTTGGAGCGCATGAAGAGGATGCATCCATGTACGACGCTATCTGATGCATTTTCGGTAGGCCATTTGGCAAAGAAGATATGGAGAGAAGAAGATTGCCCAGAACTCTTCAAGGATTCAATCTCAAAGATTGTATTCTCATCAAAGGTAGATGGCTTGCTTAACGAAGATCCTACAAAGAGGCTTTCACTTGCAAAAGTTGTGAATGATTTGATGAGCCCCCCTTACAACTTCCAAGCTCCCAATGGTTGTTTTAGATACACATTGTAGTTCCATAGTGAATTACGTTTGGAACATTTTGATTGCCTATGTGGCCTTGTTTGCAAATTTCTAATATTTTAATAAATCGTTTTTTCGGCGTATACATGCCTTGGTGGAACATGAAATGGTATTGTTGGTTTTGTAATGGAATAAAATTGTTTTTAAAAAAAAAATAAAAAAACTGTATGGCCCATTCACCGGGACTGCCCCTCGTACAAGGGTGCCTCCCCCCCTTACAGAAGCTCGCGCCCCCCCCCCCCCCCTCTGGAAGCTCGCGCCCCCCCCCCCCCCTTCCAGAAGCTCGCGCCCCCCCCCCCTTCCAGAAGCTCGCGCCCCCCCTCTGAGAAGCTCGCGCCCCCCCTTGCAGTAGGTTGCGCCCCCCCCTTGGAGAAGCTCGCGCCCCCCCCCCCCCCCCCTGGAGAAGCTCGCGCCCCCCTTGGAGAAGCTCGCGCCCCCCCCCTAGAGAAGCTCGCCCCCCCCCATGGAGGAGCTCGCGCCCCCCCCTTGGAGAAACTCGCGCCCCCCTGGAGACGCTCGCGCCCCCCCCCCCCCCCCCCCCCCCCCCCTGGAGAAGCTCGCGCCCCCCCTCACGAGTATAAATGCCACCAACTTAGCCCAAGCCTAATATCATTTGAAATCATGGCCTCTAGTCCCGGAACTCCTTGTGGGCTCCTTGCTTGAGACTATGTGCATCACATTGGCCTGTGGTTGATGTCTACACATACCATTTTTTTCTCACATGTGTCATACTAACACTTGCAGACAGGAGATCATTGTACCTTTTCAGAGACACGGAGAATGGCAGGTCAACAGCGTCAGTCGACGGCTGAGTGGGCTCCGTGGTGGACGTTCATTGATAAGGACCATGTTAAATGTGTGTGGTGCAATTTCACTTTTCGTTATAAACGAGCAAGAGCTATGAAGCACTATGGATGGGGTGAAGGTTCAAGCAAGAGTCATTGTACCAAGGCCCCTGCCGCCGTATTTAGGCGCTTTGCCAATTGTGGTGATGTAATACCAAAAAGAATGACACATGCGGAGATATACGGCACTGACGGTGGTGATGGCGAGGCACACTTGGCACACTTGGCACCATGTTCTAGCCAGTCTATGCCTGCTGAGCAATCTACAGAAGTGCCTCAGAGAACGGAGGAGGTCCAAGAGGAGAGGATTTCCCAAGTTCAACCGTCTCAGTCAACTCCGCCTATAAGCAGAGGCGATTCATGTACACCAAGATCTATGCGGCAACAAAGTTTTACCGAGGCCTATCAGATTGGAAAGCGCAATGAATTGGATGAGAAATGGGCGTCCTTTTTCTACGAAGCGAATGTGTCTTTCAATGTGGTTAGACATCAATCTTTCATCGAAGCTGTGGAGGCAACATCGAAAGCAGGTTTTGTCTACCGTCCACCAGCATACAACGCAATGCAAACCAAGCACATCCAGCCAACAAAGCAGCTTCTCAAGATGAAAATAGAGGAGAAAATGAAGGAGTGTATTAGCTTGTACGGGGCAACTATTTGCTCGGATGGATGGGACAACGTTGTTCATCGGCCGTTGATGAATGTCATGCTTGTGTGTCCAGCAGGAGATATATTCCTGGGTTCCATTGATACAACGGGGTACAAGAAATCAAAGGCTTACATGGCTGGGAAATTGAAAGAGTACATCAAAGAAGTTGGACCGCAGAATGTGGTACAAATTTGCTCCGACAATGCTAGTGCGATGTTGGGAGCCATGGACCAGGTGGTTGAAGCTTATCCTCACATTTACAAGCAAGGTTGTGCAGCTCACATCATGGACCTCTTACTAGAAGATTGGGGGAAGGAAGCAACCTTCAAAGAGCTGATTGTCTTGGCAAAACGCATACCAAATTTTATACGTCGCCGTCATGTCACCATGGCTTTGTTTCGCCAATTCAGCCCGAAGTTGTCTCAGTTGTTACCAGCGGAGACAAGATTTGGATGCCAGTACTTGATGATTGTTCGATTGCTTGAACTGAGGGAGGCACTAATCCAGGTGGTAGCCAGTCCGAAATGGGACGAATATGTGGGTACTTTATTCAATCGGTCAAACGGGTATCGAGCTCACGCCTTAGCATGTCAAGTACGGAGTACCATTCTCGATGAGACATTTTGGTTACGTTGTGAGGATCTTGTGCATGTTATGAAGCCGGCTGTTGTGACCTTGAAGACCTTTGATGGACAAACACCGGCAATGGGGAGGGCATGGTTGGCCATGAATAATTTGAAGAAGCATGTGTTCCGTCTACGGGGTGATCCTTTTTTCCTAGACCCCGCTATAGCAGGGCGCTTTGAGAAACATTTTACGAAGAGATGGAAGATGATGTTGACAGATCTCCATTACGCAGGCGCCATTTTGAATCCCTACATTTTCCCGGAGAGCCACGAGCTATTGACTAACAGTGCTGCGAAGCGTGCACTCCTGCAAGTGCTAATTCATTTGAGTGAGTCCCTTAAACTGGACCACGATACTGTGTTGTTCGAGCTAACACAGTTTGAGGAACGCACCGGTCCATTCAGCCCTTTGGAGGCCCCAAACATTCGACAGACTAAGATGCTACCTCATCAATGGTGGCAGCGGGTTGGCGGCGATGCGTTACCGTTGATAGCAAAGCGCATCCTTTCGTTAACATGCTCGGCATCATCATGTGAGCGAAATTGGAGCATGTATTCCTTTGTTCACAGTAAGGTTCGCAACCGATTAGCTGTGAAGAAGGCAGAGGACTTGGTGTACATTTACACGAACAGTAAGCTCCTTCGAGAACGACGTGGAGCGGATCCTGTTCTTTGGTACGAGAACCAAACGTTCTCCGAAGACTCGGATGAAGAAGTTCCAACCATGTACGATGAAGACATATATGATGATGATAGAGATGAAGGATTCCACGACGGACTTGAAGATAATGAAGGCGATGGTGATGACGGTGGAGTTCATTACACTCCTGCTACTATGGATGATGAGTATCAGGAGTTACCCGTGGACAATGCTGATGGTGACATGCCACGCACTGAACCCGTTAACCAGCCGAATGGAGTTTTTGACTGGGCAGGATTTGATGAAGAGGCAGCTACTTCGCCTCACCACGTTGTCAATGAAATACAAACTAGAGGCAAGGTCGCATACGATCGGGCAGACGATGATATTGACGATGAATTTGAAGTCAAAATGACTCAGCATCAAAGCGACGATGGTGGCAATAATGATGACATTTACCCCGTTCGTAGCGTTTCGAACAATGACAATGAAGGAGGGGGTAACAACATGGGAGAGCAAATTCCAATTCCATAAGACGTTGAGGGAGGAGAAGAAGTTGAACAACTCCAGGGCACTCTGCCAGTAAATGTTGAGGAAACAATCAGGTCCGGAGGTTTGGATGAAAGCCCTCCAAGAAATGAACAATCAGAGAGAGTCAGAAATGGACAAGAAGATGAAATTCCTATTGGCGGATTGTTTCAAACACCCCTGCCCCAGAGTACACCTTCAATCGGAGCGGTACTTGCAGGGTTGGGTCGACCTCCTCCACCTCGTTCAAGCACTTCTACTGGGCATGGTTCATTAACTCCAACACCGAATACAAGCATTCCACTCACTTCTTCTGGACGAAGTCTACTAGCTGGACCTTCTACGACGCGTCATGGAGTGATACGGTCACGGAAAGGTCCAACAAACGTTCGCCCTTTTTTTTCAGGATATACTGTTGGAACTACCCCGTCTTTACCTGTAGCTGTGGGTAAACGTAGATTACCCGTAATGAATGTGGACGGAATCACTGATAAGACCAAAAGACGGAAGATCAAAAGAATTGTGACCACAGTGGTGGATGGTACAATTGACCACGAATTGCGCAACATTCATTCCACGGTGGAGGAGTTTGTGCCTAATCAGGGGGGAGATGGAGATGACGAGGGGTCGAAATCCTCAGAAGGATATTACTCATCAGAAGATAGCCGTGAAGAAGCACCTGATGATGAAGACATTGTTGTAAGAGTACCATTGGGTATGCCCGGTACTCGAAGGAATCCAGAGCGGCGCACCGCCAAAAAAAATAAAAAAAAGTGATACATCTATTAGCATATTACATATAGAAGTTATATAGAGAAAGTATAATATATATGTCTCCAAAATAATTTTAAAAAAACACAAAAAAATATAATATATATATATATCTAAATTTTATACGTAGATACTTATATGTTAACCTTAGTCAATGTCCATAAAACATTAGATAAGGCTATTGAATGTAATTTTGTTTCGACATGAATTGAAACTTCTCTCATTTATGTCACTATGAAAACTTTAGTCATGTCTTAATTTCCTTCAATGCTTGATTCTTGTTCCCCGCTCGCGCCCCCCCCTTTGCAGGCGCTCGCGCCCCCACCCTAGACCCCTTGCTCGCGCCCCCCCTGCCATCGCAGGCGCTCGCGCCCCCCCCCGCCATCAAAGGCGCTCGCGCCCCCCCCCCCTTCGCAGGCGCCCGCACCCCTCCTAGTCGCTCGCGCCCCCTCGCTCGCGCCCCCCTTCCCAAGACGCTCGCGCCCCCCCTCTCAGCCGCTCGCGCCCCCCTCACTCAAGGCGTTGGCGCCCTTCCTCTTAGCCACGTCATCCCCCGAGTCAACTGTATATGTGGAATATTTGGTGACATGTCAGACGCGTGGCATCCTAGGTGGCCAAGGTAACTCCCATTTCACCATTTGGGTGGTCAACCGTAAGTCCTGGTCAAACGGACCTCCCCTGACCCCTAACGGACGGACGAGCGGACCGGACGGACGGACCGGTCCTTTTGTCCCATGAACAACCCTGGATTTACCTGTCCTTACTAGACTGAGAGAGGAACACTTTGGTTAAAAATCAAGGTTCAGTCTTCTTCATTTATTATTCAAAACGTTTAAGATTTTATTAGGTAACAGTCCGATACAAAGCAATTGAAAAGAAAAGTCACGATAGGTTTGGAATAAAACGTTTTCCCAAACTCATGGAAGTCCTCAAAGAAACGAGGAATGTCTTTGTAGCGTACGGCCACAGTAGTATATGGACACTGAAAACATGTACTCTGCAAAACCCAGCCATCATGTTAATGATACACGGTTTCAGTAAAAACAATTTCTTAAGTAATCGGATGATCATATATTTCCAAGCGCTGTATATAGTAATGGGCTTCTGTCTACAAAAACAGGAACTTCGACAAACAGAACTGCGTATTGCATACATTGATGTTCGACAAACAACTGCTACTGTTAAAGGACCGGTATCGGAGTTTGCAAGGCATGATGCCAAAAACTTACATTGCAAAACTGAATCCAGATTTTGCCTGTCTGTATTGTTGTGGGATCCGAGAAACTCAGAATAAACCGGAAGAGCCCCAGCCGGCGTAAGTATTCCATTTATTTTTCATTTTTTTTGGTTAATTAGGTAAAAACTGGCCAGACACTAGCAGCATTAGTAGTTAACGCAAATCGGATACTCCAGAAACGTTAAAACAGTTAACGTAGGAAGTGTTCCCGGAACCTGGATTCCGGAAACTCGGAAGATAAGATACGGAACGGGTGGACGATCCGAGTACTGACCGTTACTGTAACCGCGTCAAGGATCCGAAGCGACGCGGAAGTCATCATGACTCGGATAGGCGTTTACCCCGGTACGTTGGCGGCTGCAATTACGGGCCGCCACAGCGTTTATTATGCCTGGGGTATATAAGCGAGGGTGTTAGGGTTTGGAGTTCCTTTTTGCGAACTAGGAGTAGAGAGTGAAAGAGCGGTGAGGTGTCCTTGTCTTTTCCGATTCACCGGCAGTTGGATTGCCGGGTTTCTTGCTGTCGGATCGTAGAGGGAGAGAAGTGAGGAGTAGAGATGGCGCGCGTACAGTGTTGCGTCCTTAGCCCCGGAACTCCAGTGAAGGAATCGGATATGGAGGAACTGATCACCGACCTCACTCGGATGAGGTGTGAGGGATTGCTGGCACGGCCGTGGTTACTGAAGAGTGAGGTGATGGTGAGGGAGGTCCTGGAAGGTCCGGACAACCGGTGGGATAATACGGTCCGAGGCAAGCCCACGCTGTGGAATGCGGAACAGTGGGCGGAAGCTTACGGTTTCGAGCAGAAGGGACTCCTTTGGGCAACCCGGACGGACCAGTACGTGCAGGATAGGTTCCACGGGAAGATCCATAGGAACAATGGATACGAGATAGACGCCTGCAAGGATAGGAGGCAGAGGCAGGTCTTAGCTTTCCTCGTTCCGATCCTGTATCCGCAGAAACCGGCACAAGTTACCATTACGGTCAGGAATACCATCCTCGGAGCGTATACAGGAGAACGTCCGGTGAATTGGGCTGCACTCATGGCGGAAGTGGTGCAGAAGATGGTTCCGACGATCGGAAAGAAGCCGACCCCACTCTCCCCTTACCTCTTTCACCTTTACCATACGTATGACTTGCTGACCAATAAGGAGGACGAGACGTATACGCACGCGAAGAACTGCCTCAACTTCTCGGAGATTCCGCCCGGAATGGAACCCGATCCGCGAGGTGAGCCCTCGGATACAACGGACTCGGAAGATGAGGACGATACGAGGGAGGTTCCGAATCCTGGCGCTACTAGGGCTCAGTCCAGGTCGAGATCGGAGCAGGCTCCGTCACGACACGCGGAGCCGTCTACGGCCCGGGGAGATCCGGAACGGAGAGAGGTCAGTTCCGATCGGGGATTTCCGGTGGACCTGTTCCGGGGGATTCGGGAGGAGACTCACCGGGCTCAAGCTTCTTATGATCGGGTCGAAACCCTGTTCCGGAGGGTCTGTACAGCTCTGGGAGGGTGCTTACCGGAAGAGGTGATCCGAGAAGTGGAGTTGTTGAAGGATGCCCCAACTCTCCGGAGTGAGAAGAAGCGGCTGGAGCTTCAGTTGCAGGAGTTGACGAAGGAGCTGGCGGCAAAGAGTGACGAGATCCGTAAGTTCCACGCCGAGCAGGAGGAGACTTTGGGGGAGCTTCGGAAGTTGGTGGGAAGTTCGGGAGCGGTAATCAACAAGGCCCGGCTGTTCGATGAGAACGTAGTGCAGCCGGCTGATTTCGAGGACAAGCAGAAGATCATCAAGATCCTCTCCAAATGCGAGCACTCGATGAACATGATCCTGAAGAAGGTCCGGCAGCTGCTCAATCCGAGCACCGGAAGTCCCAGTCTCGTAGTCGCTGGCCGGGGTCTTCCGCTCCCCGGATCGCCCTCTCGGGCCGTGGTAGGAGAATCTCGCGGGGTTGGGTTCCGAACCCCGATAGGGAGTAACCTCCAAGCAGCAGAACAGATGACGGTCGAAGAGGCCGCCATGACAAATCGGACGATTGCGGAGGCGATCCGGGAAGTCCAAGCACAGGCGGCGTCACCCGGAACCAGTACAGTCCAGCAGAGCTGCGCGATCCCCAGAGGACAGGTGGAGGTGACCGGAACGACAGTCACCGAGAGGCGGATCGAGGAGAGGACGGTTTCGGAACAGGTGACTCGGACCGTGCCGCCGGATGTTCTTCCACGACTCGGAGATGAAGTGATCATTGCGAATTACCGAGGGGAGGTAGCGGGACCGGAATGGGGACGACCTATTTCACCACCCGGACGGACCCGAGTAACTCAGGAGGGGGGATTGACCCCTTCACCCACAGCCAAGACCGGAACGGTGACGCCTACTCCCACCGGAACGCCAGCAGCGGGTTCCCCTCCGAACACTGTCGGTGATTTCCGGAGGTTGCGGAAAAGGAAGGAGCCGATTACGATTTCCGAGTCCGACTCAGAGACGCATGGGAGCTCTCCGGTCAGGACCACCGGAACTGAAACTCAGACTCCGACGTCCGGAACTCCTCCCGCACATATGATTCCGAACTTGTCTCATCTCTAGTATCTCCTAAACTTCAAGGGGATGGAGGTCCACGAGTCTTCCCTTCGGCCGGTTCCTCATATGCATAGCTGTCTCTGCCGCTACATACGATTTCTTCAAATTTGGGATCGAATCATCCACAATGGTCAAGTTCCCTTCCAATGGATGCCAAGTATTACAGTTTCTCTTCAGAGAAGAAGGCGTTCCTTCAAAAGTGCAAGATGATTTCGCCTCCTCTGCCCCAGCGGCTGCAAGTCTATTTAATCGTATAGCCTTAAGCTTGTCGCTACCTATCTTCGGTCGTTGCTCCCTCCAACCAGGATACGGTTCATTCAAGGTACTAGCCAATCTGGTTTTGTTGTAAAAAAACCAAAACCAATGTTATCATTCTCCACCACATCGTTTGTATGTTGTGCAGTCCTGGCTGGACTCGCGTCCTCTTGGCCGCCATCCATTACATCGTTGCCTGTTACACTCGCACCTTCCAGGTCTCCGTTACTAATGACATCATTGCTAGTGTCCTCCACAACATCTCCAATTTCGCAACGATCGGCCATGGAAAACCACTGTGTACCTATGATATAAACAACCGCCGCAAATGGCTAAGAAGCTCAAATGTTTTGGAAATAGAATAAGAAACACCTGGTATTCTGTATTCCACATAGCACTTTATAATAAGGTTACTCGATTAAGAGCGATGTTTATGAGGAACAATTGACCCCAGAAATAGCTACTTCAAGAATCACTTCACATGAACTACAGTGTTCTACTTTCTTGCATGTAAATACATGTGAAGTACTGGTTCATTTGGTGACAACACGCTTGATAAAGAAAGGATTTAACCACTAAACCGTAGCCTTCACAATCCCATCAAAACCCAACAAAACCCAACTAAACTAAGTGCTCCAAACCCTCAAAGAATGCTGGAAATGTACAATAGAAGTCAAAAAGAGGTCAAAATTGCATAAAATGGGTCAAAACAGCCCCAAAGCATGGTACAGCAGCTCCTAACAGCTCTCAGACCTCTCTGACTCTACCTGCTCTAGTGTTGAATGATCTTCCAAAACCCTAAACCTGCCTCTTAAACCCTCTGAAAACTAACAGAATCATCCAGTTGTCTAGGACAGAGTTCATCTAGTCGGCTACGACAGAGTTCACCTAAGTCGGCTATGACAAAGTTCATCCAGCCGACTGGATGATTGTCGAGGACAGGGATGAAAAAGTGTAAAACAGCTAGTGGAGACTAAGGGAGGAGAGATTAAGGAATCTCCGGTTACCCTTATCCCCTTTTTCCAGTAGTTCTGCCTTCAGAACGCATGGACACTAAGAGAAAGGATGGTAAATGGAAAGAAGGCAAAGCGACATGTAGTAAAAAACACTGACTAAACCAGTATAGTGGAGAAGAAAACGAATCCTTGGTATCAAAAACATGGAATCCCTGCCTAACTAGCAATGATGCGAACTCCTGCTGTGAAGTCATCCGTTGGTGGTGTTGCTCTTGCTTGAGCCCATCGGAGGAGCTTAAGTTTGAAACAGTCGGCCCCGTAGAAGTCGGCTGTGCAAAAGTTGGCTTCCTCGAAGCTCGATTGGCGCCCTGATAATCATCCTGAGAGCCCTCTGAAGAAGATTGTGGCAGTCGGCTATGGAAAGGAGTCGGCTTGCAAGAGCCACCTAGGGAGCTGCCTCCTAGAATTGGGACTTCACTATCAAGAACAACTGGGTAGTGAAAATGCTCCTGCCGTGCTATTGTCTGCTCTGCTGCCAAGATTGTCTCCCTCAATGCAGTGTTGACAAATAGCAGCCGCTGCTCAAATTTGATGGCATCCTGTAATGCTTGTACCGTCACCTTCTCCTCTTCTGTAATCAAGCTGACTCTAGAGCTTGCTTCCAGAAGTACGTTCTCAAAGGTCGAATCCTCCACCTATAGAGGAATCACAAAGAGACCAAGATCAATATCCACAGCTCCGACAACCACTGTAGGCTGTACCTTGGGATCTGTAGATAAATCTGGTGAAATGTGATTGGCGGTCGGCTCTGCAAGGTCATCCGGTGCAGGCGGCTCGATTGAATCGACAACCGCAGTTGGCTCTGCAAGGTCAGACGGTGGAGGCGGCTCGACCAAGTCTACAGACGCAGTCGGCTTGATTGCACAATCTGTTTGGACCAGAGTTCGAGGCCAAGGTCGGGCACAATCCTCAGTAGGTGCTGCAGGCGCCTCCTTTGCAATGTCTCCTAAGCAGTCAGGGTCAGGAAAACCACCCCAGTCACCATCCAAAATTGGTCTTGCAGGAGCATTGGCTTCCAAGTCGGTCGTGGCCGACTTCTGGTTTTCTTCCTTAGCTTGACAAGCCAACTCGTTCTCCTTGTATATCTATTCTGTGAATGCAATGAACTCCTTCCAAAGACACTCCTTCTCCCAATCAACGTGCGTATTAGGCTGTCTTGGTTCCAACCCGTTAACTTCTTTATCTTCCGAGGGTAGACCAGCCTTCACCCTAACTGCTCTGGTCAGCATGACTGCCACCTCCGGATTGTCTAATCCCTGCAACTCCACACTATTGACACCCACACTATATATACATTATTTTCAGTGGCCTGTAGTTGATGAAACATTCATCGTAATGGACAATTACACATTTGATGATCAGTCCCCAAGCAGAGGTAGCAGGCATCATTTCTGCTAGAACCACCATTCTGATATTCTCCGGGTCGGCTGTTGACAGGCCTCCCAGAGCTGCTGGCCTGTTCATGAGCAAAAACAACGTTGACTCCCACCGTTGGTTTATCTTCTGGTCGGAGAAGTCTGTCGTTGGGGTTGGCTGGATTGAAGAGGCAGTACCCATCCTCATGTCCAAATTTCTTGCACACTGTGCAAAATTTCCGGTTGGCAGTGTCAGCTCCGTCTGTCTGCACTGGTGCGGTAGTAGACCGGCTGTTGGTCGGCTCTGTCTTCGTAGGCTGAAAGTATAGGTTCTTCCTTGAAGCATTTGTACAGTGAATCTCACAACGTTGTGCTAACTCCTTCAGTTCCATGAAGGTTTTGGCTGTAGAACTGCTGGTTGTCACCTTCAAATAATCCAACAGCCCTGCCTTGAAATATGTTAACTTAAAGCCTTCACCCACCTCAGTTTGGCGACACTTGACCATGTTCATGAAGCGCTCGTAATACTCCTGGACTTTCTCCCCTTCATTCTGTTTGAAAGTCCGCAAGGTCATGTACACCTGCACATTGGAGTCGTGTTCTCTGTACCGCAACTTAAACGCCTCCTTAGCCTCCTCCAAAGTACAATTGAGGTGATGATCCAGCCAATCATCAAACCGGGTCTGGGCCTTATCAGCAAGGGCTGTTCCAAACAAAAGGATGATTACAATCTCATCGGTCTCTCCATTAAACCAAGCACACTTGTCAAAATGTCTCAGGTGAGCATCAGGGTCAGTTCCCTCCTTGTATGCCCGATACAGTAATTGCTTCCGCTGTGCACTTACTAGTGGCTGTGGAGGACCAAACTTAAAGTCGGCTCTGCGCACTACTGGTACTTCAGGGGGAATCCTGTCGAAGTGGCCGGATAAGTCAATTGTATCTTAGTGGCAGTCGACGGCACTGCCCGATCGGCTCGCAAAAAATCAGCAACACTATAGTTCGGAGGTGCTGGAGTAGATCGAGCATCCACTAGCCGGGCCACCTGAGTTGGACCAGGTATTGAGTCTCTAACAGTAGGTTGTGCAAATTGTCGAGGATACCATGCTGACTGAGTTGGCTGTCGATCGTCGTACCCATCACCTGCCAGGTTGCCCAAATATCTAGAAAACCTGTGTATCGTCAAGGTTGGCTCTGCAAGCAATGGTCTTGAAATGCTCCTACCCATGGTAGATAAATCAGGCGGCCTTGCAAGTATCCCCCCAATGCGCTCATGCTCTTGCCTCCTTCGAGACTCCTTCCACCAATCCTTGATTTGCGTATGCTCTTCTTGCTCTCGTTTCTGCTGCTCCTGTTCTTGCTGCTCTGCAGCCAACTGTTGAGCTGCCAACTGCTGCGCTGCCAACTGCTGCGCTGCCAATTGCTGTGCTGCCTTTAGAACACGCCGGTTGAACTTGGCTTCCTGTAGTGTCGGGTGCTGCTCCACCGGCCACTGTGGCTGTGTATGCCGCTGATGTGACAATGCTACTACCAACAGTGTAGTCTGCTGCAAGGCTTCCAGCTGTAGGAGATATTTACCTTGGTCTCGCCTACTTTGGGCTTGATTCGTATGCTGCTGTCTAGCCCGCTCCCGCTTAGCCAATAGGTCGGCCATGAACGCCTCCACTACCCATCGATCCTCCTCATCTAGCTCCCACTCAGCCGGAAGTTGGAACTCATTCAGGAAGTGAACATGCTTACCAGGGATGCCTTGGAGTGGTTCACCGGCCTGTGCTCTTGAACTGATCGACTCCTTGTTTCTTCCAACTTCTGCCTAAAGTCCAAAAATGCGGCTGGCAGTGTCTTTGGAGTTTTTGGCAGATGCCCTGGAGATACCGGTCGGCTGCGTAGCCGGGTCGGCTCCGCTTCTATGTTGGCTCTGCCATTGATTGTGCTTGGCCACTGTGTCGGCTCTGCAAAGACCTCTTGTGTCTGACGTCTCTCCTCACAAAATGTTTTGTAGTCGTCCACAGTAGTGGAGAAGTCCCCCCTAAATGAAGCAGTCCTTCTCTTGTCCTGATATCTCCAAGGAGTGTTGGCTTGATCAAGATGACTGTTCAGTCTATCCCCTTTTTCAAACTGCCTTCCCTCTTCAAATCGCCTCTCCTGTGTCCTCCCATCTGATGGTGGAATGTCATTTTTGACATCCATGTCAATGAGTTCACCTTCGTGCATAGTTGCACTGCCTTGCGAGCTTAGTCGGCTGCGTACCTCAGGTGACGTCGGCTCTACTGTTTGCTCCTCATGTTGCAACTAGCATTTGTACCTCTCCATGGCTTGTCTCTCAGCTTGCAGATCGTTTGATTCACCTCCCTCCATGGGTGTGACGGCTGGTACTGACGGTATTACAGTAATCAGTCGGCTACGTTCAGTCAGCTATATGTTCTTCCTAGTTTTGGCGGCTGTGACTCCCTGTCTATTGGATGGCTCTACTTGGTCTCCTCCTCTAAATCAGCTACCAATACTAGGCTCCTTCCCTTACATCTTTATAGTCCTTGCCACTTTAGCACTCAACAATCCAGCAGTTGGCTGTGCGGCCTAATTAGTGCTTACAGACACTTTTTCTAGCAAAAAGGAACATACCAAGGTAGTTCTGCAAAATTGCCCCTAACTAGTTCCTATCCCTTTTTTCACACTGTATTGACTCTTAGAAAATCTAGTCAAGTGATTACAGTGCTGGTTACACTTCTCACAATACTTCAAACAAAAAGCACCCTAAATCTGCCCAAATACACTCAGTAACCCAAATTACCAGTCTGTTCTGACATGTGCCAACCTTAGGTCCAGGTCCCAAATGTCAACCGACGTCCCCAAAAACAACGTCCCACCGCCGACCCAAATCCCCAAATCGAGGTCCGCAGAGCCAACCGAGGTCCCAAATTGAGGTCCCAAATTGAGGTCCTAGAATTTGGATTACTTACCTTTCGCCCCTTTTCACAATGGGAATTCAAATCTGACCTGTAGCAGCCTTATCCCCTTTTTTGCTCGTGAACTGCCCTCAGTTCACAAGGGTCAACGCTAAGGCAAATCTGTCCCTTCAACTCGTCACAGCACCTGCGCCCACCAGCCTGCAATAGAGCCGCCCCTGCTGCTACTGCTCCCTAAACACGTGTTGGACTGCCACCGTTGCTGCACCAATGTTTCCGCCTCTGAAAACACCTGAAACTCTTTGCCGCCACTGCCCTCTCTACTGCAACAGTTTTTCTCCACTTTCAAAAGTCTTGGGACCCTGCCAGTGGCTGGACAGCACCCTGCCGACCAATTTTAACACTGCAGTGACTCCCTACACCCTGCCTGTAACTGTTCAGCACCTCGGAAATTCAAGTGACAACATTTCAGCACCCCTAAACAATCCTGACATGCACTGCTGCACCTCTGCAGACCTAATGTGTGTACTTCAGGACCTCTCTAGTGTGTGGAACAGCCTACAACCAGCAGGAGATCACATGGTACAAACTAAAGCATGGTCGCCAATGGTAAAGAGAGGATTTAACCACTAAACCCTAGCCTTCACAATCCCATCAAAACCCAACAAAACCCAACTAAACTAAGTGCTCCAAACCCTCAAAGAATGCTGGAAATATACAATAGAAGTGCAAAAAGAGGTCAAAACTGCATAAAATGGGTCAAAACTGCTCCAAAGCATGGTACAGCAGCTCCTGACAACTCTCAGACCTCTCTGACTCTACTTGCTCTAGTATTGAATGATCTTCCAAAACCCTAAACCTGCCTCTTAAACCCTCTGAAAACTAACAGAATCATCCAGTTGTCTACGACAGAGTTCATCTAGTCGGCTACGACAGAGTTCACCTAAGTCGGCTATGACAAAGTTCATCCAGCCGACTGGATGACTGTCGGGGACATGGATGAAAACTGCAAAACAGCTAGTGGAGACTAAGGGAGGAGAGATTAAGGAATCTCCGGTTAACAGAGCGCAATGCAGGTTTTTGCCTAATAAGGAAAATAGAAGACCTAATCTGTCCCGAGATGGGCCTCAGACTGCTCTCAATTTCAGCAGGTACGGAACTTTTTTTCACTATAGGTCTAGTAATTGTTATCTGTATCTCTTTAATTGTAGAAGCGATTGCCATGCCCATGCTATTCCTCGTGAAAACAACATTCAAATTCTGCTCTCTTTGTGCTTAGACTGTGGTGATAATGTCTTCTTTTATAGGGTCCACTGTCACAACATCCTGTATACCACTTTGTGCGGCAACTGACATTGTAGAGTCACCGTAATCACACTGACTGAACTAGGATCAGCTGTTCACGTGATTAGCAACTCACATTCTCGTTTTCTCCTGTAACGACAGATATAAATGCGAGTACGGGCCAAAGCATTACTTTGGCATTGTCAAACCTATCACTGAGGAACTTCTTCAAAAGCCCCGGAAGCCTGATGTTCCTTCGGAGGGGAATTTGGTAGCGCTGACCAGAAAGGCAAGAGCTCAGCGAGTGAAGCCTGGCAACGGAAGAAAGCCGCCTCCAAGATTTAAATCAAAGACTCTAGGTGTGTCTGGCGATGCCATGGATTCAATGGTTCAAAACCTAATACGGTCACCAAAGAAGTGGCCTGCGAGGAAGAAGAAGGGATGCTCTGCCAAAGGTGGTTCGGCAGATGATGGAAATGTGGGTTCTTGTGGTGGCATCATCCCGGACTTGAACGAGCTCCCAATTGTCTGCTACTCTGATGTGCCACTTCCAAAGGTTGTGAAAAAGCGTGGTCCAAGGAAAAAAAAATGTGATGCAGACGTTGCCTATGAGGTTGATGGTGCTGCCAGTATCACAGGAACTGTAGCAGATAATAAACCCTCGAAAGGCCGTGGTTCGAAGAAAAAAATGAATATAGTCATTCAGAGAGGTAACACCGAGAATAGGTGTTCTGGGGTACCTTCAATGCCAGTTGGGTTGGAGAGTGGCGCTACGATTAACACGTCGCAAGATCCTTTGACTGCTGGAATAGGAAGCATTTTACCGGACAAAGCCACCTCGGTCCTTCCTCCCTCAAGGGTAATTCGTGTATGGGAATTGCAGCCACCTCCCACGAGGAAGGCTCGTAAAGTCACGAAGAAGAAAACCAAACCAAAGAATACTGCAGCCGCTAATCAGAAGCCTCAACTTCTAAACGAGTGCTTCATTAATGGTGACTCACATCATTAAATAGCAGCCGACATCGATCCAATGCTGTCTACCCTCTGTGCCTCTGCTGGAGGACCGACTTCTACAGGAGACTGACCAGGGGAGGTGGTTGATCCTGAGGAAGCACCCTCTTTTGACCTTTGCAATGGGAAAGTGGACAGTACTGCGGCTTCTCAACCACGGCCAAAGGGTGTAAGAGACTCAAAAAAAAATGGGGTGGGTCCATCAAGAGAGGATGTCTCGCCCAGTTTACGGTAATAAGTTTGCTGTATTTGCCACATGTTTATGAAATCTATATTCTTCAAGAAAAACACGTCAACTGTAATGGGTTGGTAGTGCATGGAGGGATGAAGGTTGGTGACAGAAGTGCCTTCTCTGCACATCTATCGCCGGAAATACGTGCTTTCGTGGAAGAGTGCCTCAGAAGAAAGGACACGGTTAGTCAGATAATGGAGAAGCATTTGGAGATGCTTAAGAAATATAAAGCAGAGGGTAGAGATATCACCAGAGATTTGCTGCTCAGTACCAAAGACATTCGAAACATCTCTGGCAAGCTTGCACAGGAGACCTACATGCTGCACAAGAACAATGCACAAAGTGTTAGAGTGTGGGTGCAGAGAAACCCCGTTAAGGTGTTCCACTAGACCGAGTCCAATAAACAAAAACTGGTACCAGTACCAGGTGAATTGAATGGGCAGAATATGCCCTTCACCATAGGAATTCAGACACAGCGGCAGAAGAGATGATGCTCAAACATGGACATCGTGGGGGTATCTTTGTCGACGCTACATTTGACACTAATGACAAGAACGTAAGCAAATATATGTTGAGGGTAGTTCAATGAAACAATTCAATGTTCTGTAGCACAAATGTCACGCTTCTCTCTGTAGCATAAGTCATGGTCAATGGTTAGGTGACACTGTCGTATTCCGAGTTGTCACTGCTACATGAGACGGTGACACTGTCGCCTATGAATCCTACGCTAACAGCGTATTTCTACGTTGATGTAGTTTCCGTTGTATACCCTCATGGTGTTTGATGAGTGGTACAATGGTGTCCCGGTTGCTTCCATCTTCACCTCAAAATGTGTGGAAGCAGACTCAAAGCCCTAGATGAAATCCCTAAATGAGAGAAGGACCGTTGAGCAGCCCGGCTGGAAACCCTCAAGGAGAGATTAATGCCATTAACTAAGTACACCATCAATAACCTATGCGAAAGTCTATAGATTCATCTTTTGGTAATTGATTAATGTTTGCAGTGTTAGAGTAATTGTATGTATGCATATGTACGAAGTTGATACTGACCTCTTTCGGTCTTGACGTCACAGTGACATCTGGCCCTCAACCGCCATTTTCCTCTACCTGTGGCATGTGCGCCAAGCATGGCAGAAGAATGCTTGCTACAAGATAGCACATTTACCACGTCGTGCCGCCATCCTGAAGGAACTAGGGTTGTTGATGTATGATCGCACATCTCCTGCGGGAGACGTGAGCAAGTCCTGGGAGGAAGTGAAGATAGATGAATTAGAGAAGAAGTTCCCACAAGAGTCCGAGTTCTGGGAATACATGAGGACGCAATGGCTTGATAAGGTGCACATGTGGGTGGTTGGGTACAGGAACCTATCCTAGTGCGGTCATAACACGAATGCCGCCATAGAAGGGTATAATGGTTTCACGAAGACAATTCTAAGATTGGAGCGAAGCAGAATGAGAGGTTGCATAGTGGATAGGTGTATCAATGCACTAACAGAAGACGTTGTTGACCGTTATTGGTATAAGGATTTACGGAAAGAAAAAGGTTTCACTTACAATAAGAAGCTTCCGGACTGCGTTGTTGACTCCATTCTTAAGGCCTGCGCCATTCTAGATGAAGACGTGACACTGCTAGTCTAGGATGGTGACATTGCATTGGTCACATCTACCTCGCATCGGCATCTGCGATATACCGTTCACAACCTGGGCTCTGAATGGGGAGTGTGTACCTGTGTTTGGGCGCAGCGCGGCAACATGTGGAAACACCTTGTGAAGGTCGTAATGATGATGCATTCCGAAATTGCTCAAGGGACCATAGCACGTTTTCTGTGGTCGATTAGCAAGTAACATCAACGAGGGACTACGTCAACTTCTTACCCCTCAACGCGTACAAGCACCACCGGCTGCAAAGAATGAGACTCCGTACTCGGCTCTGAGGCCATCACCTATGAAACCAGTGTCACATGATCTACTCGAGATACTCAATCAACAGGTTATACAACTCGACGAGGAGGTTGCAGGTGACACTGTATTGATGGAGCATCTTATTGCCGAATTCAATCATACATTGGGATGAATTAGAAGACTCAAGGCGGAAATTAAAGTGGGGGCTGTACATCCTATAAAGGGTTCTCCAGTTTTCGTGCCCGTGGACAACGGACAAGGTTTTAAAAAACATTAATATTGTACGTACAGCAGTAGAAGCTTCATCAGTACTCTTCCAGTTCAGAGATTCTCCTATAAGAACTAGTAGCTTCAGTTCTTTCATTCCAGTATTGACGATCAAGCGTTATGTTCACAGCGAATGTACTCCCTGTAAGCGCCCAAACAGGGGACAGAAAGATGCCTCGCTTCGCGCTTGTATTTGTTGTTGAAGTTCCAGAACCGATTCTCTGGTCTCTTCTTTTGCTGTCTGCTCTCTGGGCGATTATGTTTTTTTTGAGGGGATCTAGGAGAGTGGTTACCTTTGGGCGATTTGCTAAGGAGAACAGACTGCCGTCAAGGAGTTGTGCAAGGAGGTGGACTAAAACCGTTCGAGTTCCAGCAAAGGCTCTTGGAGGGAGGCGTCTTCCTGCGACTCCTGCTATGACTTCTGTTCCGGAGAAGGAGAGCAATGCCTCTCTCCGCCGCCATGTTGCAAATGAAACAAGGGAGGACAGCGGGCGCAATGTGCAGCAAAGAGATGACCGGGTTTTGGAGCAATTTTAAGGGGGGCTAGGCAAAGAGGAGTTGCATAACTTGAGTGCGTTTAGTGCGTAGACAGGGAGATATTGGGTTCAGAAGACATAGAGCTTCTTTAGTTTTATGTGACGAAGGGTCAACCGGATTATAATGTAATGATGCCATATGAAATGAGGATAAAATGATTTCTCTACATACCTTACTCACTATCTTCTCATGTTCGCCGTTATCAACCCTAGTGTCAGTGCCGAGAAGTGAATGTGCTACTGCCTTTCAAATTGTTGCATTATTCAATATGAACATCAGAACCTCTAATTCCACAAGAGATATTGAATACATTCCCCTATGTTAGTGAAGAAACAAACATAGTGGTGTCTCTGAATTATACACGGGCTTTTATTCTTGGAGATGATTACTCAAAACCTGCTCGTTTTCTAAGAAGACATTAGTGCCACGGATTTAAAAGGCAGGGCACTTAAGATTAAAAAATGAAGCACACAAACCAATAGAAGACAATAGAAATAAAATGGAAGGGATATTACAATGAAACGAGTACTTATGGTGTGAAAAAATATAAATTGGTGACTAAAGAAAGTGTGACGTATTGAAGGAAAATATGAAGTCCATCAAAGAAATTCATAAACAAATAATAAAAGTATTGAATAGTGGAAAAATTACAAAATGAGAGCACACAAACCCATAGAAGAGAAAAGGAAAACACTAGAAAGGGAATTAAAATGAATTGAGTAGTTATTAAATGAAAAAATATAAAATTGATGACTAAAAAAAGTGTGACATATAATTGGGAAAATTGAAAAAAAAAAAAAATCAACTACAATTAAGGAAAGTATTGAATAGTGGAAAGAATGACAAAAATATTAGAATTGAAGTCAAACGAATACCTCTAAGAAGAAAAACAAATCAAAAAATTATTTACAAAAATGAGTGCCATACGAAGGAAAAATAGCAAAAAAGAAAGAAGTTGAAGTATGAATGATAGAAGTCTATAATAGTTGGAAATGGTGTGGAAAAAAAAAAAAAAAAAAAGTCAAAGAAGTACTTCTAAGAAGGAAAGAGAAGGACATAAAATATAAAATGTTAATGAAATTCAAATGAAGTATAGGGGAGAAAAACAAGGCAAGTATGAAATAAACAATTTTTGGTGAGGTCAAAAAAATAGTGGAAAATTATAATTTAGGTCCTTTAGTACTTCAAAGAAGAAGAAGGTTTAATATAAATATAGCAGACTGTTAAATATAGAAAGGAAAATCCATTAATGAACCGTGACACTATACTCAAAGATTAAAAAACCTCTATATACATAGTACATCGGAAAGAAAAGGCATGCATAGTCATGGAAATGTAAATTGAACAGGTCGATGACAACTGAGGACTATCACATCCTACGGAGGGGACTGTGTGACATTGGCACCTAGTGTCACATGCATATGTTCCGACATGAATAATGTGAGATGCTCAATTAAAAATCCACAAAAAAAAGTCTTAGGCAAAAAAATGGCATGCTCATCGGCAGAAAGGAGTCACAACTCTATCTTCAAACGGGTTCTAGAATCCGTGTCGTAACGTTTGGAGACAGAATTAAGTTATTGTCGGTGTGCTTCAGTGTACGTGACACTATAGAGTGACCCGCTTGTGGCACTTGCAAAACTGTAGAACCGTGTATTTTCTCTACCACATCCACCCTACCACATCTGCACTAAATTTAGGGAGACTATGAAATTCCATAGTGTACGATAGTCCTTTATCTCCCATCGTTGTCGAAGCTTAGCTCATCTTCATCTGAATTGCACGTTTTTGACAGCTGTGGACCTCGAACACATAGGGGAGCCTTGTATCCTGCGTCACGACGAGAGGTATCAAGCTCTCTCGCTAACAACAACAGATTCTGAATGTTCACTTCTTTTGTCTTGAAGCGCTCTAATAACTTCACCTTCAGGCCGATAAGGGGGCTGTATAAAGGACCTGGCCCATTTCTCCAACATAGCGCTCCCTTTGACGACGCTCTGAAGGCAAGAACTCACACGAGAGGTAACAAGCTGAATTTCGTGGCGACGGTTGCTAGGATGGCTGCGAACTTAACCTCGAGCTGCTTTCCTTTCTCGTTAAAATAAACCACGGAGTCTGCACCATCCCTCCTACCTTCACGTCCGGGCACCGCCATCAGCAGATTGTCTATGTGCAAATAGTTGTATGCTTGGAGGATGTTTATATGCCCCACGTCTCCTACTTGGACCAAAGAACAGTCTGACCATGGCTCTATAGCTAATCCCCCCACCCGTTTAGGTAACAAAAGTCCCTTTCCCCACGATGGCACAGGGGAAACAGCCGAGACCTATGCATCTACTGCGATAGACAGAATCTGCAAGTCCGTGACACCCTCCTTTGATGTATCACCCTCTTCCGCAAAGATCTTACTTAGATTTCTGACCATGGATACATCGTCTTCCAAAGACCCTGATCTAGCACTGATGGATGTAACAATTAAAACCCCTTTATAAGGGTTTGCAGCGATTCTCCTGATGGTTCCTTTACCCACTGTCCAAAGCTAGGATCCCGTGAGAAGTTAGAGTTATCTAGAGCCATATCCTGTCCTGAGTGAGCCGTGTTTTCGAATTGGCTTAGGGTGAGCAATGGGTTAGGAGTTGGTGACTATCCTTCGTCCATGAGTTCTTTTATATCTAGGAACACTGGTAGGAGAACTTCTTCATGTGTAAAAGTACCCTCACTTTTGAACCCACCCGCTTCCTTAAATCCCCTTCTGAAATTGGATCATGCAAGGCCTCTAAATAAGGATCAGCAGTGTCACTGTCACGTGCACAACCCGCAAGGGGCTCCACTGTAGATACCCTGCACGGCAAGGCGTCCTCTTTATCAGTACAGTATTCCATGGCCGCAGCCGCCGTGTCTGCATCGCTAGGATACTCCACTTCCTATACTATGTCCTTCTAGACACCTGCAGTCTCTAGACACCTTCTAGACCTTCCTTTGTGACACTGCCGCATGCAACCTGAGGACGTCGTTGTGGGGGGTTTTCAATCTCTTGTCTTGGTAATCCACCCGATGGATGTAGTGACTTCGTTATGCTCAGCCGTGACTCCTGGACACGTGCAATAGTACTGTTACGCTCGGATGTATCATCTTGCAGTTCTTTGATAATTCTCAGGGGCCCCTCGTCCGAAACCACCTCATTACCACACGGTAGCTCAACCAAAGGAGGGTCCTCCTCTATTGGACCAATTGATTGAAGGTCCTGGTTACCTTGCTGCAGTACTCCTTCTGTGACACTATGGTCGTTCTACCGTTACATATTAGGCACCGTTATACAGTCAGCAGACACAACACCAACTTCAAACTCAGTGGTGGCTAAGTTCTTCACGAGGTCACCTACAAGATCAGTCACCATACACACTGTTGTGTTCGTTAGTAGAGGCTGCAAATCCATTGTACTGGATGTCGACTTCTCAATTGCTGTGTCTGAACATAACAGTTTTGCCACATTCCTCCCTCCTCCGCTCCGCACTATCTACAATGATAGTTGTCTTCGACATGTATCGCTACCCTGACGTCCTGCACAATATTGTGAATCTTAAGCTGTATGGCACCTACTCGAGGAGTCCAGTTTGGACTGACTGCGCTTGGAACCCACCCACTGTCGTGCTCCTCTCGAATACGTAGAGTCAGTGACCATAGCCTCTCATGTTCCGACCAGTGGGTCTGATCCACTGTCTCTCACGCTCTAATGAACTCTAGCAGTTGACAAACGGCAAAATCCTGTAACGCCCGCAATTGAACATTCCACACCCATTTCAACACAGCCTGTAGAACATCCTCACCTCGTCCACTTGCCAGTTTACAGATCTATTTACAAATACTGTCTCGCAATGGCTCACGTTGTGGAAATCCCAAATTTGCATACTGGTAGGCTCCTTCCTCTATAAACAGAGTCAATGCCTTTTTCAACTTCCACAGTGCCATGCATTCCTTGCAAATCTGGATATCCCGTAACCCGTAAGTGGGACAAGTAACCTGTCTGAATAGCCCATACTCATTGCAGAACAATGTTCGGAAAATGTACAGGTGCGGTTCTAGAGTCACACTTGGTTGATCCTTGTTGATTGAAGGGCAGCCCTCACGTCCTTCGCCTCTACCACTGTCGCAGCACATAACAATGTTAGGAAACGTAGGAATTTGTGCTCTATTTCATAGTAACCGTAATGAAGCACACATGGAAATCAGAATTAAACCAAAACAAGTATACCAACCATCATGACGCGAAGGTAATTCTGGTAGTCTCTGGAACGTCTCCTTGTTTTGCAACATACGCGCCAAAATGGGCACCACCCCCAGACGACCTCTTCCACCAGCCTCTCATTTTTAGTTCCGATTTCAGCCCTTCCTCTAAGTAGCAGGTCTTCTCTCTTCTCCGTCAGGACAGCTTCGTAGAGTAATAGTTCGTCCTCGTATGCAGCATAATCGATGGTCCACTGCGGGTACACCCTCAACTTCTTCAATTCTTCATAAGGGACGTCATTCTCAACGCTCTGCACCAAAGAATCGATACAAGCGGTGACGGCTTCAACTAATTCCGACGGGAGGGGGTTTGCCTTGTCACCCTGCACGTCCAACAAAGCTTTGCAATTCAAATCCCTTTGCCGTGACAATGATATAGCTACCCCTCTCCTATCCCAGTACATTGACCTCGAAGTCAATGAGGGTGGAAGCACACTACACCGGGTACACTTTGGGCAGATTTTGGAAGTACTTCTGGAGGATTTTACTGCTAGTATGTAAGTGTAGTACTTTTTTGGGATAATCCTAGCCGTTGATATCATCACCGCGATCCACCTGTGCCCATGCTCAAATCGACCTATCAGGAAGCACGTGACCGGTGGTTCTAGGTGACCAGATCTGGTTATACTTGTTGTAGCCGGTAGTCACCGTCTCGCACCTCCTAGTCACTCTGGTCTCGTTGGTCTTGCTGGTGTCAATGTTGTCTCGGTAGTGTTTTTTGGGTTAGCAATTTACTTAAAACTTGGGAGTTTATGAGAAGAGGTTCATTTGTTTTGTTGTTTGTTCAGATGGAGGGTTACAGGGATTGAGGGATAGAGGGATTGAGAGAGTAGAGGAATCGGGGGTTAGAGATATTGAGGGTGAGAGTTTCTGTGAGATGCTTGTGTTGTGCTTAGGGTGTTGTTTATTGTCGGAGTTTCAGGTGTTTTTGCGCCATTGTTTAGGTCTTAGTCTTTTGGGAAGGAGTTTTGCTTTAGACTGTGCTTGCTGAGATGGGTATTCAGGGTTAGAGTAAATTACGTTTTCAAAGTTCCTGGTTTTGGGTTATCTTCTCCACCTTGTAGTTTTTTAGGGAATATCATTTGTTGTTGCGGTAGTATTGATGGGGTGTCGGGGTTACATGTCTTGTTAGTGTCTTTGTAGTTCTATAGACCGTGAGTGTTGGGTGGAGTGCGAGTTAGGGTTGAGGTTTTGTTTCTTTCTGTGTTAGGGGAGGATACTTAGACAGCGACTGTCTAGGGTTTAGGGTCTTGGTTTGTCGCGGGCGTTGTGCAATGTTGTCAAGATTGAAGTCTGTGGGTGGAGACGGTGCTCGGACTAGTTGGAAGGGTGGAAAGAGTAGGTCCAAAGGAAATGTAGGATCCGCTGTGGGAGTGAAAGTCGGGAAGACCAAGTCGGGGGGAAGTGATGTAGTTGGGGTAGGTGTGAAGCAGGAGGACGACCATTTCCTAGACGTCGAGGATTTGCAGGAGCTCATTTCAAGCTTGAAGTCCCCTCTAGATTTGTTAACCTGGGAGGACTTTCGGGATAGATACAACTTGGAGTGTGGGCCTAATTCTATCAACCCGCATCGATGCTGGAATGACAAGGAGATTTCGGACAAGACAATGCAGGAGTTCGGGTTGAGGCCGGAGGGTGTTAGAGGTCGCGGTGGATACTCTTAGGCAGATTGCAACAATAGTGATATTGTCAATCGCATCAGGTACTTGCATCCTATAGTGTATCAGCACGGTCCAGATGAGATACCCCGGTGTATTACCAAGCAGTTTGCTGTGGGCTTAGTTCTAGAATACCAGAAGAATCTAGTAAACTGGGCTTTGTATGGTCATGAGACGAACCATAGCCAGAGAAGAAAATTCGAACAAGATCTAGGAAAGCTCTAGTACGCCATCAACACCGGGGCGAAGGTGACGAAACGGACATGGAGGGGTTTGAAGGTCGACTCAGCGGTGAAGTTGGAGCTCATGGTCGGGGGAGATTCTTTGACGCCCACAAAGGTATGTTTTTGCGGTTCTTTTGATTGGGAAGTTCAGGTTTAGGGTTGCAGGGTCAGGATCAGGTTGTGATTAGGATTCAGGTTCAGGTTGTGATTCAGGGTCAGGTTGTGATTCAGGTTCAGTTTGTGATTGGAATTTAGGATGCGATTTGGGTATAAATGGTGCTTGTATACTATAGAAAATGTTTTGCTCCTAACTATACTGAGAATTTAGGATTCAATTGTTTCTTTTAATGACACATAGAAAATTCGTTTAGGCTTGGGGTTGCATCATTCTGGCGTATTCAGTCTTTTTCCAGTTCAGGGTCATATTGTATCTCTTTGCTATGTTGTACAACCTGTCCTTTGTTATGTTGCTTCTAACTTGCATTGTTTCCATTGGCTATGTCTTTGAAATTCGTCTGTTCTCTAACATGTGAAACTTACCTTCTTTGTGCTAGCAGCGTAGGTCAGTACCTGTGCCGAGCAATGTACCGACGACTTGGAAGGTGGGAACAAAGGCAGATTGTGTCAACCAGTCGGTGACGGTAGAGGACCGGGGGATAGCATCTATGTCGAAGCTCGAATATTTTGAGACGATGCGCCATTGCTACGTCTCACTCCCCTCCCTTTACAAGCCGACAGCAAGAAACCTGGCAACTCAACTGCCAGTGAATCGAAAAAGACAAAAACACCTCATCGCTCTTTCACTCTTTACTCACAGTTCGCAAAAAGGAACTCCAAACCCTAACACTTCGGTATATATACTCAACGGATCATTAACATCGCTGCGGCGTGTAATTGCAGCCGCCACTCTACCGGGCCAAGCGTTATCTGATGATGATGACTTCCGCGTCGAATCGGATCTTGCAGGCGGTTACAATAACGGTCAACTCTCGGAACGTTCCCGGGGGAGAGCACAACTCTCGGAACGTTCCCGAGTTTTCTCTTCCGAGTTCCGAGATCAAGATCCGAGATCATATCCTGCGTTAACTATATTAAGGATCCTGGAGCATCCGGTTGGTACTAACTCTTAATACGGATTATGTCTAGCTAGTTTTTACCTAATTAACCAAAAAAAATGAAAAATTGATTGATTACTAACTCCGGTTGGGAGTTATCCGGTTTATTCTGAGTTTCTCGGATCCCACAAACACCGCATTAATTTGTCTTTGAAGTCGTATGTCTTCACAATTGCACACCAATTCTCCACAAAATTGTATCCACTTTGACACTGCCAGCTCCAAGGTAGTGTCACCTGTCCCTCCAATTGCTGCAGGAGATACAAGTCCGTTATAGTAGGCTTGGTAGGGCAAACTGGCTTGGTCAAATCCTCCTCAAGCCCACCTGTATCTCTACAGTATCGTTCCACATGCGTCTATTCCAATTAAGACAAGAGTTTTGCTCTCTCCCTAAAGCGCTCCTCCACGACCGGGTGAAAAGGAAAGGGCAGTGGAGTACCCTTCCCCACCGCCCAAAAATTATGTAGCTCAGTGTTCGTGCTCCAGTCATTGCTTGCCACCACCATGGCAGGAAGTCTCTCATCCATAACTTCAGGCAACGTGGGCTCAATCTGGCTGAGCCCGCAACTCTGAATAATGGAGTCGTCTTCCATCACCACGCAATTGTGACACTGCATAGACTCCACGGCAGTGTTACATGGTCCCGCGGTTTGTGTATCCCTCTTAGTATCACGAGTAACCGGTATAGATGGGAGCTGATCAACGAATGTTACGCAATTAGGTTTTTTCTTTTGATGTTACTACCTAGTGTGACACTAGAAACCTCCAACTGGAACCTGTTACGAAGAGATGAAATGGCCCTCTCCTTATTAAGTAGAAGTTCCTTTAAGTTAGTATATACCACTACATCGTTTTCAGGATTATCAGCTGAGACTTCATTGAACCGACCCATAGGCGGTTGCCTCATGGAAACATGAAAAGAATCTTCTTCCGGGAGCGCCTATCACTTGCCGAGCCCGTTGATCGCTGCTCATGTAACCGGTGGGCCAATAATTTCTCCAGTCACCTATACCACTTGCGCAATACCTTGTTCCTTCTTCAGGTTTTTAGTACCGCAATATGCGCACCTATGTCGGAGTTGGCTGCCTTTTTTTTTGCTGACCCTACATTTGTAGCATGGACATCTTTGTTTCCAGTGGTTGTCAGTGCGGGACTCCCTTTACGCTTCAATCTCCCTACACCGCCGTTGCCAGATTTCTCATGTTTCCCCTCCTTCGCGGATGAACCCTTCCTTGGAGGCGCCTCCTTCCAAAACAAATCGAGGGGTGGTAGAATGGTCTGTAAGGTTTGCCCCCCAATAAATGGCGCTCTCTCAGCACCTCCATCTTCTTCTACGTCCTATTGATCCCTTGCTTCTTCATCCCCGCCGTTGCCAGTCTTATCCATAGCTGTCCTCGCAGAATCACTACTCCACAATATCATAGACTACCCAGTGACTACTCCTTTCTTCTTGCACAAGATCTCCACCTTTTTACTCTCCTCTGGTTTGAAGTCCGGGTATGGGAGCAATAGCGCATTTCTCCCGTCTGTATACTTTGCTTGTGGACAACCATCAATGAACCAGTGACGGTTAAGCATCATTTTATCAGAGAACTGATTCAAACCGCAGTGAATACCTACAAAAAATTGACGGTTTCCATGTGGTTTCATCCCCCTTGCACATTGTTGCAAACTCCATTGTCAAATCTGCCACATGCTCCTCCTTGGGGTACGTGACATTGTAGTCCTTCCCGTATGGAACTACTTGTAGTGTCACTGGTTCAAGTGCCATTTCTTCTCGATTGTACAAATTACAATTTACCCCACATTGTACGCAAAGACTATCTCCCAAGGTGATGAACCGATATCTCTTTCTCCACCCCACTACGGCAAATCCTGGATCCTAGGAATGGACGGCTCCGGCTCTTGGGAGCGGCCCCCTAGCGGACCCCTCTCTCAGAACCTGATAAATGCAGGAAATACGATTGAGTGATAACGTTCAGAAAGTTTTTGGTTTAAAGAAAAAGGAGAAGAGACATATACTATTGTTTCTCAACTTCTCATATATGATCTCCATACAGTAGACTTCATACATGTATTTAACAAACAAATAGTTATTAGATATATCCTAGAAAAAAAGGAAAAAAAAACCTGGACATATGCTACTACTGACAAAAAGTGTGAACGATTCTTCAGCTCAATCCGATGTAACCAACTTAGCGAGAGACAAAGTCATATTGCAACACACCGTCATCTTTCCTCAGATTAACACCAACGACACTATAATTCTTGTCGGGAAAAAACCAGACCATGGATTTTCAATCCTCGAAGATGAGAGCGACCAAGAAACACCCATTTACGAAGATCTTTTCTCTTAGGTGGTTAAGCTCTTCACGCAATCCGCCATCATTTTCCTCTTCCACAGACGGTAGCATTCACCCGTACACATGAAATCCTCATCACTGTCGTAGTAGCTACTTGAGGAGCAACTCATGTCCAGGTGTTGGTCGGCGTTGCTCATCACTACCTCCTGCTCGGCAACTACGCTGCTACATGCCCCGTTGTCGACCGCAGTGTTAACACATGAAGGAGTGAAAGTTTTATTGAGTCTGCTGCCGAGGTCCTGCTCAGTGGCGACCCCCTTTTCCCGTAGGCCGTCCAAGACGTCTTCTACATCCGCACATCCAAAGTCTTTGTTGTCTGCATCACCTTGTATGAGCACCCGTCGCCCCCGTTTTCCCCTTCTACCCGGCTCAATCAGAGGTGACTTAGTAGTTACTTTCTTTTCCTTTCAAAAGCTAGGGGGATCGTACATATCGTCGTTGTCTATGTTGTCCTGCTCCACAGTGTTGTCAACGTTGAAGATGTGAGTTTTCAGGTCTATGGTGCCGTTTACATTTCTGGCAACATCGGACAGCCCGAGATTGTTTTCCGTCTCTGCAATAGGTGCTGACTGAGCGCCACGTCTGGCAAAACCAGAGGACAATGATCCAGCGATAAAGTTTGGATCCGGATCAAAGAACTCATCGTTATCTTCCTCAAACTCTTCACCTCATTTCAATTGACCTATAACTTGTCATTACATAGATTGGAAAAAAACTCGAGAACAGGAGCCATAATTATGGCGTTTGCATACATGCCATATTAAACTATTTCTGGACTGTCCAGAGTCCAGAATTAAGTAATCACCCGATAATTGGTCCTCAAATTTAGAGCATAAATGTAACAATGTATGGGAAGAACCGTCGTGGACGGGCTCAGAAGTATTCATCACGGGATCTCTCGACACCGAACTTGACCAAGATATAAGTAAATTGCGAGCAAGATATTAAAGAGCAGAGGACATTTGGGCTCCAGAGTATGTGTCACGAGATCCCCCGATAGCAAACCTGACCTAGATAATTATACGTACATTGCAAGCAAGGAACGGAAAACAGAAGGGATTTCGGCTCTACAATATTCATCACGGGATCCCCAGCACCCAACTTGACCGAGATATACATACATTGGGATTACGGTAATACAAATGAATAGAAGAGATGGGGGCATATAGGATCTCCGATCAGAAGGAAGAGAATTAACTCAGGAAGAGAATTAACTCAGACGGACTCGTCGTGGGATCTCCCGATGTCGTACCTAAACAGCACATAGGGTCTCCGATCAGAAACATTGTCTCCCTATACATTTGCTAACGCAGATTCCATGGCTATCTTGGGAATGATTCTACACGTCGGATCCATGATCCACGACGAAGTTGCATACACCACTGCATCAACAGTGACCAACGGAAGAGAGGAAGAGATGTGGGCTCGGAAGTACTCTACCATTCATCGGGGGATCCCGCGATGTCAGAGTAGAACCATGGATATCACATGGCAAACATACAATCAGGTACAAGGCTTGCGGCCTCGGAAGTATTTTTCACGCAATACCCCAATATCAAACATGACCGACATATTATACTGTGAAGCAGTTTTGAAACTATTCTAGATTTGCTACTACTAAATTTATTCTAAACCATGGAAATATTAGAATACAAAATATACAAATATGAAAGCATCAAATGAAACTCTGTTTTTTATTCAAAGCAACTCTGTTTTGAAGGCATTCCATTCAAAAAGTAGTTCACAACCCACACGGGGGACACCTTCGACAAGAGATACAAAAAGATGAAAGTGATCTGTTTTTACATCTATGGTTACCAAACATCGTAGGATATAACGGTCTTGCTAACTACTTGCTAAAGTCCCCTTCCGATATCTGAGCTGATTAGCAGCAAGAAGTTAAACATGTGGAAGATGCCTGCAAGTTCAGAAGCAAAGAGAAAAACAGGATCAGATGGTATGAAGTTTAGGGATTAAAACCGACAAGTGCAGGTCTAAAGCACGGACTCATCCTCTTGACAATCACCACGAACTCAGCATCAGGCAATGGAATTCTGCTCAAGACATACAGCAAACGTAATCTATTACTATGAAAACATCAAACTAAGGGCAAGGTTAAGGGTTCTGAGGAGATAACATTTCACCTACTCACTCATGTGGTGGGCTCCCCAAGTTCTCGCTCCCCTCCTCATTAGAATCAGCTATAGGGAAGATCTCCCCAGAGGTGAGGGGAAAATTGATGTTGGAAGCGGTCATAATCTCCACTTGCTCTAGAGTATGTGCAAGAGTCCAATCCCACTCCACACCTGGCTGCATTAGGCGTGCTATGCGGTTCCACGCGGGAATGGCTACGCCGCGACCATGGGCGCGTTCCACCGCCATAAACCATGGACGAAGCTCCTCCACTCCTTGTGGCCAAACAACCGGCTCCCACTCGTCTGGCGGGCTCCCCAAATTCTCGCTCCCCTCCTCATTAGAATCAGCCATAGAGAAGCCCTCGCCGGAGGTGAGGGGAAAATTGATGTTGGAAGCGGTCATAATCTCCAGTTGCTCTATACCATGTGCAATAGTCCAATCCCACTCCACACCAGGCTGCATTAGGCGTGCAATGAGGTTCCACGGGGGAATGGCTACGTCGCGACCACGGGCGCGTTCCACCGCCATAAACCACGGACGAAGCTCCTCCACTCCTTGTGGGGAAACAACCACCTCCCACTCGTCTGGCGGGTAACTTGACACCCTAAAACTATCGCCCGCCCTCCTCATCACGGCAAATGAACTAGAAGAAGATGAAACAGAAGGGAAACTGAAGTTGGAACAACTATATCGTCACGGTAAGGTACTTATGCTTATGAGGGGGCGTATTATACTGTGAAGCAAAAATGAAACTCATACAGAAACTTACATCATTGACACGAGGAAGGGTTTAGGGTTTCCCGAGGATGAGTAACGGTCAAGCAGTGACGAGGAGGGCGTTCTTTAATAGAGAATGAGGAAGACAGGTGACTCAGACGTAATCATCGAGGGATCTCCCGATGTCGTACCTCCGGGGATGGGTAACGGTCAAGCAGTGATGAGGAGGGCGTTCTTTAATAGAGAATGAGGAAGTCAGGTGACTTAGACGTAATCATCGAGGGATCTCCCAATGTCGTATCTAAACAGCATATAGGATCTCCGATCAAAAAACTTTAAACAGTTTTGGTGTGCGACGTTATTTTCTGTGCGATGTTAGTTTGTGTTTTCTGAGGAATTAATTTATTTTAATTTTGCAATCGGTCAATTACGTCCTGCCGATCCAGTGCATTGCGATATTCACACATTCAAACCTATTTAACAAATTCAAGTAACCGTGCTCATACAACCACCATTACAGATTGAGAATTTACAATTACGAGTACTTCATGTCATCTAGTCAAAATTCTAAACCGGGCTCTATGGCAACTAAAGTCTGTGAAAGTACTTAAACAGAATTGTCCAGAGAACAAGAACAGTAGGAATGTTTTTACACAAAATCTCCTACGTGTCCGCTGAAACATAGAACTACAAAAGCTGCCTCAATGGCACCTGAAGTCTCTGACTACAACATATCCGCTACATGAGAAGTAAAATCCTCCTCGTATGGCATCCACCACACTTACACGTCCTTGCGGTTTTCTTCCATTTTGTTGAGGTTTTCTTCCATTTTGTTGATGGCGGCTTGATATTTGGCGAAAGAATATCCAGTCACTTTCGGAGTTGCCATTGTCGGAGCTGGCACTGTTGGAGCTGGAGCTGGCTCTGTCTCCATAGTCTCTTCTATCTCCATTGTCTCTTCTATCTCCATTGTCTCTTCCAGGTGGTTCTTGATGGAAATGACCTGATTCTTGATGTACTCGAGTTGGTTCTTCTTGTTCCTTGGAGGGTGCATCACCCCTGTTGCATTTGCAACGGCCACAAATTGCCTCAAAGCTATGTCATTCCAAGTTCCATCCCATCCTTCAGAAACCATCCCTGAAACTTTGTCAAATTCAGATACTTCATACTTTGTTGTCTCCTGAAACTTGGCCACGTCCTTTAGCCAATGTCATAAACATGGCAGCTTCACAGGTGCATCTTTCATGAATTGAAACTCATTTCCTCTCCTTGCTGCTAAATCTTTCCAGACTGGAAGCTCTGGTTGCTCGCAATCTCCTTTGAAGACCAACTCGGGTTCCTTCTGGGAGGTTGAACCATCCTCAATCATCATCTTCCCCTTCTTGAGAGTCAGATCTTGTTCCATACCTGGGAACTGTAGAAAAAAAAATTCAAAAGAAAAACATTAGGAAATTCTAGACCCACATGAAGTTCATAAAACCAGATCCGAAAGAACCAATAACCACAACACACTTCAAAGAAACTAAAAAACTGATGACAAGATATGTTATCTCAAACCCTTCAACTGAAACACATGATGTATATGAATGTAAATCCACCTCCAGAGCCCTAAACCCTGAACCTTAAACACTAAATCCTTTTTTCTACAAGTTCATCGCAGCACTTAGCCAAATTTCCACCTCAACAAAAATATTCGATCGACATGTGTTATCAGTAGTACCCCTCAAACAAACAACCAATTCGTTAACAAGTAGCCCAACAAATGTCTCGAGTACACATCAATCAACTGCGCCTTTACCTCAACAAATGAAACCCGCTCAACTCGTCACAATAACAGTGATAAAAGTTAGACAAAAATGCAACAACATACAGTGGGATCAAACCATATGTATTAGGAAAACGACGACTCCAGTGGACCAAAACCTAATTACATGCCAACCGTATCTGCTCAAACTAATACACCAGCTAATCTCACCTGATACACAATGTCTCAATGACTCGTGTTGCTAATTGCTCAAGAACCCAACAGTCTCGATACGCAACACAACAAAAAACGCAACGAAGAGAATTTCAACTAAAAATTGAAGTATATGGCCATGGCCCCTGCATGTGTGCATTGCTCTCACCTGCTCGGGAACTTGCGTTGCTGGCGATGCCGCTGCTGAAATCGCTGCTGAACAGAACGCCCGAGTTCAAGTTTATCGACACCAAATGAACTGGGCGTATGAATCTGCAGTTTTTCTCCTTCCCCCCTTGTTCTGAAAGCTTCTACTTCCTTCCTCTAGTTTCCCACTACTCCATGTGCTTCCACAACCAGTCTCCACGTTGCGCAGTCATGATCGTCTTAGTTCTTAAAGTGTCACAAATCTCAGAAACAAACATTATTGACACGAGGAAGGATGATATTACACGGGGATGAGAAACGGTCAAGCAGTGATGACTCTTATTTCTTTAATAGAAAATGAGGAAGACAGGTGACTCAGATGTAATCATCGAGGGATGACCCTCTGTCGTTCCTAAGTAGCATAGAGGATCATGGATCAACTACGTTAGCTCTCTCTAAGTTTGCTAAAGCAGCCTCCATAGCTTTCTTAGGAATGGTTCTAGTGGACGGGTCCTTGATTTTTGACCAATTTTGAAACAAAGCTGCACCAACGGAGACCCACTCCGGAGCACGCGTCTCTACTACCCACTTAGCAGACCAACCGTTACGGTATTCCAATGCAAGGTCTCTTTCCGCGCTACGAGGTTCCCAAAACAGAATTAAAAATTTCCCATGGTTTACATGGCCTTCCTCTCTGCATACAGCAGTTGCTGCTCTTCCCTGCCATACAGGACAAATGAGTGGATCTTCAGGGTCTCAAAAGAACCCAGCTGCCAGGCCGAATATCACGCCACGGATTGAAAGGACTCTGCGGAGCTTGGTTTGCTGGGCCACAATACGCTTCTGGTTCCTCATCCTCAGGAGTCACATCCTCAAGTAAAAATTGTAAAAATCTTAGGCGCGGTACTCCGTTGGATACGTCCGTCTAGTCATGGCGGGGCCAGAAACCTTCTAACAATTCAGGATTTGTCACTCGCAAAGGCTTATCAAGCTCAGACAACAAACGAGTCCAGTAGTCAACATAAGGCCCAAAAGCTGCTGCAAATCCCTCGCATTTTGACATTCCATTTTTCCAGTACTCAATGTACTTTTGGAGTCCGCACTTCATGAATTTCTTGTTCTCAGTAGCTTTGGCTGCGGTCTCTCTCGCCTTCACCTGATTCCTAGTAGATTTAGGAACCTCACTTCCCCACATAGGTTTGAACGGAACCGGCTTCGGTGAGCCGTGAGGAAGTTTTGGGCCGCCATCCATGTTTTCATTCCACAATCGAATAGGGGGTCTGTTGAGGGGTAGCCATCGTGGGTCGACGGCTGACTTCTTGTACCTCATAACCGGCCAACCATCATCGTCCACATAGAACTTGAAAAGGTGCATCTCTCCAAGTCCAATAAGGCGTGCTGCACCACTACTTTGGTAGCCTTTGATGAAAGACTTGAAGTCTGCAACCTCTTGAATGAACTCCGGCATGAATGACAACTCCTGGGACTGCATGAAGGCCTTCATTAGATCCGCTAGAACAAACGTATTCTTGCTTTTTAATGCCTTCGACAAATGGCTAAAATAAGCGTCAATATCTTCGTGCGTATGACCCACTAGTAGAAATCCAGCCTGAATTTCCTTGAAAACACCCCGTGCAGTCAGCAGGGAGAGAAACGCCATGAGATATTGGTTCTTGTTATCTTTGGCGGAGTTATCCAGCTATAGGTATAACTTCCTCGGTAGAGGTTTTGACCTGGGACATCGGAGGATCCCTCAATACGCGGTAAAATGTCAAGGCACCTAGACTTCCCCCTCAACAATGTCTCGAACATTGAGTTTTGCGGGGGGTACTCAAATAGTTTCCCAGACTCCCAAACAGTAATGTGCATAGGCGCCATCCCCGTGCCCATGTGAAACCATACCAGTGACGTTCATGGGAAGTTGGCCCAAACCTTGAGTAGCCTTTGTTGTAACCCGCATCCAGGGAAGGGCGGTTATTGCAGTATCCATCTTGTCATGAATGATGCACAGAATCTCACTGGGATTGCGCTTTAATTCTTCGCGCCATGGTCCATACAGACGACGACAAGAGGCTTGGTGAGCAAGATGCTCCTCCCGTTGCTTCACGAAGTCAACATATTCTGGACTTCCGTTGGCTGACTTCAGAATGAATTCTTGAAGTTGGTCACATGTTGAGCATTTCGCAAAAGAACTTCCAACTGGTTTGATTGCGATATTGTTGAAGAGTGAACTTCTAGTTCTACTAATTGTAGACTGGCTCACTGTAGGCAGACCTAATGAAACATTTGTTTGCAAAGCACCGGTACGTTCAAATGGCTGGTGAGGAAAAGAAAGAGACGCACGCAAGCAAACAAGCTCGAAGTATTAGACGACAAATTCAGACAAATCACCGAAGACGGGAAAAAGAGTTCTATATTGCATGACGTAGGTAGAGTGCAACGATACTATAAGACAGAGAACGGACTGTCAATACGAAAGTAACCTCTATCGGGAGATCTCCCGATGCAATGACACTACAAGAAACGCGAAGCAAAGACTCATACCTCATTGGCGTCAGCCATCACCCGCTTCCAGTTGTTGCCTGCTGGAAGATATTTCAGAGTGTCCACTCGTCCATTTCCGATTCCTCGCATTTGATGGGGCATCTGATCTGCATTCTCGTCTACAATAGCAGCAATAGTACCCATGACTTGAACTGTTCCGATCCTCGGTCGCTTGTAGCCCTTGTTTCCATGCGCTGTTGATAGAACCCCTTCGATGTATCTTTGGACATAGCTATGAAAAGTTGACTTGGAAACTCCGTGAATAAGATACCACGCAGTTGCGCAAACTTCCAAACCATGCAGCGTCAAGTACTTCCTCCTACGGTCACCGTCGACTGAATGCATCTGTCCACCCGCCGCAATCCCGTATTCCCGTCTTCCCTGAAAGGATTTTGAATAGAATTTCTTACGCACTATTAGTGTGAGCTCCTGGGGAAATGTCTGACAGCAATGCTTCGAGCAGCATCGTTCGGAGCTAACCTTCCTCACTTCAGCATCCGCTATCTTCGTATTGTACAGCAAACGTTTTTCATGCGTTTTAGGTTTCCGCACTATAAACCGGTAAGGTGCCTTCCGTCTGCCTCCAAGGTGCTCTTGTGGATCTACCTCCATTGGGATTCGGGAGAAGTGCTCGACTGTTGACCGAAGAGAAGGGCCATTTGGGAATTTGCATTCAGATATCAACCAACGCTCATTACTCATTATGGCATCAGTGTCCCCGACAAAGACGTCGAGGATTGTCACTCCAATGTATCCCTCGCCCAATCTTCCGTCTCGGAAATACTCCTCCGGTTCTGAGCAGAACACTCTACCGGAGGCTATAACCGCACCCGCAAGGTCCACTTTCTAAACTTCTAGACCAATCCAGGATTGTTGACGAACGTATTCAACATCGTTCGTGGGAGGATCCTGCAACAATGCAATCGCATCACCAGCTCTCCAGAGGACTATTCGATTCAAAGCATCCCTCAAAACGATGGAGCCTCTCTGGCGTGGTTCGAGGAAGAGGTCCTCTGCGTCCAACACGATGCTTGATGGTCCCACAAGAAAAAAATCTGAAGAGCCAGGTGGAATGCAAACCCCAAGCCACTGCCCAGAAGGATTAACGTCGACAATAGATCCGATTCTAACATCTCCGAAACGGGGGACGACAAGCTTCACAGACTGCCCGGGTCGAAGCTCATCTGAGCGAGCAGTTGATTCCTGAGAGAAGTCGTGACGGGAAGGACCCAGAGACGGCATCTGGGGACCGTGACTGTCACTCTCAGAGTCCATTTTCACGAGAGCCAAAGAAGTATCGGGGGATCTCTCGATGCGGGTCTAAATTCTATTGGATCGAGGGATCTCCCGATGAGGGTCTAAATTCAATAGGATCGGGGGATCTCCCGATGAGGATCTCCAATGAAGTATCGAGGGATCTCTCGATTCTGGTCTAAATCCTTTAGGATCGGGGGATCTCCCGATGGGGGACTCTTGATGAGGATCTCCAAAGAAGTATCGGGGGATCTCTCGATGAGGGTCTAACTTCGATAGGATCGGGGGATCTCCCGATGGAGGTCTCTCGATGATGATCTCCAAAGAAGTATCGAGGGATCTCTCGATGAGGGTCTAACTTCTATAGGATCGGGGATCTCCCGATGGGGGTCTCTCGATGAGGATCTCCAAAGAAGTATCGGGGGATCTCTCGATGAGGGTCTAACTTCTATAGGATCGGGGGATCTCCCGATGGGGATCTCTCGATGAGGATCTCCAAAGCAGCATCGACGGATCTCTCGATGAGTGTAGTTGGGTCCACTAAGAAGCAGCCTCCACCTCGCCACCCCGTGTCCGTACAGTAAGATTACTGTCCGTACAGAATAATTTCTACAACAACACGGAAATCACATAAGTGCAGTTCATTCCACCAATATGCAACATGCAAGGGTTAATCTTAACTAGAAATTCCCCGATAACTTTGCAAATTCTACATAATCCGCGGAGAACTACATGAACAATTCTACTTATAATAGGGGATTCCGCGATGGATCACATGATCAGCACATGTAACGTGTACAGGAGATAGAACACACCATTCAAGAGCAATAAAATAAACCCGATTGACAAAAGATCTTCCAAGGAAAGACCGAGATCATACCTGCGCTCCCTGCGAATGTAATCGGCCGCTCTAAACACTCGAGCAGATGCTCCCTCCGCCTCCTCGAATGATTCTCCGGCACCTCAATCCCATCCTCGGTCCCCCGCAACCCTCTAATCTCAGGTTCTACCACCCGTCTAAGGTTCTACAACCCGTCTACGACATGCTATGTTGCAGGAAACTGGTACTCTGAAACGCGCTAATGAAACAACTCTGAGGAGACAGCTCTGAATTGATGTGAATGAATCAGGAGATGGCGGTCCAGCAGAGAATTCAAACGGAGAATCCCCGCCAATTCAGAAGGGGGAAACAAGATCGAGCCCTTCAGGTTTGAATTCGAAGGGAACATACATGTCATGATGCATAAACCATCCAGCAGTTCTTTCGTGAGGGTGGTTTCCATTTCATAATGCAGCGCCACTCAATCTGTCCCCCCTACTTCTGTAGGAGTGTCCATATCATCACCTGGTCCACTACTGTACAATAGCATTAGGAGCAGTTTGGGGTCTCCAACGGGCCTTTTCCATGCTTTCCGTGCCAAAGTTTTGGGCATGCCCGTGCACTTTACCTGCTGGCACCAACTGTGCCAGCAGGTCGCCAAATGCTGCCAGCAGTGACAGCAGTTGGCATTTGGGGGGTCCAGCCAATCGCTTCCCTTCCCCACCCCACCCCACCCCACCCCCCCATTGGACAATATAAGCAGTAATGACACTGTCACCGACCGTGTGCCCACTGCTATCACCCCATTGGACAGTACCGGATCCTGTTGTCAGCGGATCCTCCTGTCAGCGAATCCTGCTGTCAGCGAGGCGAATTTTGTTGTCAGCGGGCAGGATATCGACCAATGAGATTTCGAAGAGAAGTGTCAGCGGGCAGGAAGCTCACCTAATCCGGGCTGTCTTACAAGGCCCGTTGGAGACCTGATTTTTCCCCTAATGTCGCTCTCTACGAAGGACCAAGATGTATTTATATGTCAAGATCTGTTACGTAAATAGCCACACCAGGGCATGATTTATTAGAGTCACGTACCACGTCCTTTAAGCCACGTTTCTGTTCCCACACTTTTCATGGGAGTGCTAGCGTAATAGGCCATTTCTAAGTTCAAGCTGGAAGGTTCACGGTTCAGGGTTTCAAGGTTCAAGGTTTCAAGGTTTAGGGTTTCAGAGTTCAGGGTTTAAGGGTTCAAGTTTAAGGGTTACGGTTTAGAGTTTACGGTTTATCTATTTTAGAATTTTCGAGGTCACATAAAACTTTGGAGGGACTATCTAATTTACACACCATTCAAACGTTTTTTTTTATTTTTTTTGAAATCACTTAAATCTCGTAAGGGTCAATTTAATTTATGGTGTCTTGAAGTAAATGACAAGCATCACCAAATGCCCCCATTATGCATTTACACACCATTCAAATGTTTTTTTTTTTTTTTTTTTGAAATCACATAAATCTCGTAAGGGTCAATTTAATTTATGGTGTCCTGAAGTAAATGACAAGCATCACCAAATGTCCCCATTATGAATTTACACACCATTCAAATGTTTTTATTTTTATTTTTATATTCATTACTTTTTTATATTCATTCCTGTGACCTTTCACGTTCTGAAAATGAGTGACTCTGCAAAACGTGACTCTTTAAAACGTGAATTTTTAATCATGCCTCTTTCAAGTAATTTCTAGGGATTTAGTGTGTTGGTATTTTAAATATGGTGCATCACAAAGTCAAAATTGAATTCAATCTCAATTATGATGTGAATGGTTTATGTAATTAAGTCACACATGTAAGTATTTTCTTTAAAAAGCGTCGAAGTAACGTTGTATAAAAATGCTATATTGTAATTAAGGTATCTTTATATCACCTAACCTTTGTTATCATTGATTTTAATTTATAACGGGAAGTTTTCTGATAACATGGTACTCTTATTTATGACGGGAAATTCTAAGAAGATAATATAAGGGTAAAATGAATGACTTAACAGTTCGCGTGAAACTAATTTCAAAGAAAAATGACTTGCACCATTTTCTTTTTAAAAATAATGATTTCATAATGACTGTTGTTGGATCTACTATGAGTCTGATTTATCAAGTATGAAAGCGTGAGGATAATTTATATCTTGCAATAAATCAATAGTGGTTGCCACTATTTAAGGTATTCAAATGAAAATTATATATATAAAAAAAGTTAATGGTGGTTTTTTGAGAATCTAAGAGTTATAATCCATGCGCGGTACCATGTGGATGACGGTAGGACAACCTATAAGGGGAACTCCATATAGGTTCTTCGAGCTCCAGGTTTATTTATCTCGGAGTATCTATTATTGCATCTTCTAGTATGTGACATAAATCTCTTGAGGATCTATCTAATTCCTGAAATCTCGAAAGGCGTACTCCATATTAGTTGTTTTTAATTTCATTTTTCTTTTTTAAGTTAATTGCCGTCTCTTTTAACATGGCATTCTCTTTTCCACCATTTGCATTCCCTTCTCTTTAATTTTTCATTCGCTTCTCTTTTATCTATCATTTATTTATCTTTTATTTTTCAATGTGCGTTTTCTTTTATACCCGTGATATTATTATTTCCTATTATGAGTTTTCTTTTAATTCTTATTGAATGTAATTCCTTCTCGTTTATATTTCATTCGGTTCTCTTTTATATTTGATTTCTTATTTTTTATTTTTAGTTTTTTTAATTTTTTTTAATTTTTAATTCTCACTTACTTTTAAAAGTAATCCCATTAAACTCTTTTAACTCACTTCATTCTATTTTATATATATTTTTTCGTTATTCTGAATATCCAATTTAATTTTCTATTTTCTTTGTTCATTTCTCATCGTTCATTAATTTCCAATTAATATCAAGGGGTCACTTCAATTGACTGCATGCACTCATGAGCCAGAGATTGGTGCCCTTTAATGTACGTCGTTCTCCTCCAAGAACGTGCTAACCCGTTTTCTTTTTTAATATGGTACTAAGTTCTCCACTGTACAGTGCAAAGACGGCGTCGCTCGAGTGTTTTTCCGCTCTACCTCGCTTTCGCGCCACCTTCCTGTAGGTCGCTCCTCTCCCGCGTCTGTTCGCTTCACGGTCCACAACATTCTCTGTCGAGGGGCTTAGGTCGTCGTGGAAATTCGCTTCCGTGTGTCGATTTGCGAGGGAGGATTAGGGCGATTGAGAGCTGGTTCTATTGTTTAGGGCGAGTAATTCTTTTCCTCTCGATTTGGGGCGATTGAGAGGTGTTTGAGAGGCGAGTGAGAGGTGTTTTTTTCGGCATTTGGGAGGTGTTTGGGAGTGGCATTCTCTCTCGATCGAGGCGGAGCTTTTGGAATCGGGGGGCGGATAAGGAAATCGGATCGTCGGAGCAGGATTTGAGAAGGAAGACGAAGCAGCGGATCGGGGGTTTTCCACCTGCGACTGCACTCGCAGCTATTTCTTGCGCACATTCCTTGGTCAATTGGGTTTGTGTCTCCTCTTTTGTGTTTGCACTTGCCAATCTCTTGCATAATTGTTATTTTCGTATGCGTTGGTATGGTTACTTGCATGGTCGGAACGAGTAGAGGGAGGTGAACATAAAATTCGTCACAGTGTTTGCTCCTCTAAACTGTTCTTTTATTTCTCATTCTCATTTTTTGTTTGCAATTTCCTGTGCATCGTGCCATCGCCGTGCAGAGTTTGCAGGCAGCTATGGCAAGGAGTTCATCCAGAGGGCCAGGGACCGCAAGAATCTGGGAGGACCCGTAAGTTTTTTTCTTAATCTCAAATTCTGTGCTTAGTGACATTTTTCCTTTATCACATCTCGAAATGCCTACGTCCCAGTCCGGCTTATAAACACAGCTCCAGCTCTTATTTACTGTAAACCCTAAGGTTTGAACATAAACTGTACGGAACAGAGAACCTCTTCCAACACAATACACTGTACGGACAGTGTAACAAACTTCAGTGATATCCGTTGATGCAATAAAAATGTCCTTGGTCCATCGGGGGATCTCTCGATGCGTCTGTATCCCTTTCCATTCTTTCGGAACGGCATGCCATCGGGGGATCTCCCGATGACCTTTTTCACTTGAAATTACCATTGATGCGTCAGTATCCCCTTACCATTCTGTGGGAACGGCAAGCCATCGGGGGATCTCCCGATGACCACTCTGCACATGTATTGGTCCATCGGGGGATCCCTCGATGTCTTCGAATCCCCTTCCCATCCTGTGGGTATGGCAGAACATCGGGGGATCTCTCGATGACCCACTCACTAGAAACCATATTAATAAAACATAAACTTATAACCAGGTAACCTCACCGTGGACAATGAACTGTATGGACAGTGCTATTTTGCTTAGGTGTCATATCGTTGGTCCATCGGGGGATCCCTCGATGTGTTGGTATCCCTTCCCATCCTGTAGGTATGGCAGAACATCGGGGGATCTCCCGATGACCTCAGTGCCCTTTCGTGCGTCTGTTTTTTTCAATGGTACTGTAAGATAGTTGTTGTCCCCTACGTAATGCGCATAGCCCCCTACGCGTGTGTATGAATGGAAGTCATCGAGAGATCCCCCGATGATCCGATTTTTATACGTGTTAACTGATTTGGAGCAGGGATTTGACCAACAGTGATGTATGTCTGTTCTGCAGGAATGAACAAATAATGGAACCACCATTGGACCACAAGCCCGTGAAGCTGTTCCCCTTTGTCGATCACTGGATCCATGGCTACGATCACGTCGGAGAATCAAATCCCTGCGCAGTTTACCGCTGCGATAAGAACGTCACCGCATGAGCGATGTCGTGGAAGGATACGGCAGGAGGCATGGCCGTCATTGTCCCCCACCTCACCTGTGAAGGGCGGATCCATTCTCCGATTGGATTAAACGTGCTCGAACTGAAAGGCCTTGATGCGGAGACAGCTATCATGGTGGTGGAGGAGAAGATGCCGAAGTCCGATCGGACTGTAACTTATGGACTAATCCTCGACCTCGGCAAGCTCAGCCTGAATCAGTGTGCATCCCTCACTGCCAAGGGGTTCATGTACCTGCCGGAGGATAAGGCGAAGTGGACTCCGGCACAAATTGAAAATCAGTGGAACCTAATTGACGAGGCGCGAAGTGAGGTTGCAGCTGCTGCTCCTGTTCCATCGCAGACTCCGACTGCGTCTACTCCTACCAAGACGCGGGGCACAAAACGTAAATCTTCCTTGATCAATGACGGGGAAACTGCGGTGCCGGACATAGGGAAGGGCAAGAAGGGAAAGGGTGATGACAAGCTCACTCTCCAGCAGTGTGTGACAATGTCAGCTTCGGATATTGAGAAGCTGGACAAGACCAAGCAGACGGAGATGAAGATCCTGTACAACGAGGCGTTTGAACCATTGTACAAGTGGGGCCACGAGAGGCTCAAGGATGAGAACGATGCGCCAATAACTGTGCATTTCTCAAAGCTGCACAGGGCCCCTCCAGGTTCAATCGTCTACCGAGGACTTGTTCCGGACAGGTTAAAAGCCTTGACGAACCAGGCGCGCATCGCTCCGAGGTACAGTGGAACAGATAGAGAAATCACTGTACTTCCACTGAAGAAGGGACCTTATGGACCAGATAAAAAAGTAGAGTTTTTCAATACACCTCCGGAGAAGAATCAGATCAGAAGCTCCACGAACTTCTTCATCATTGGGGGCCAACATACGGTTCAGTGTTACCGGGATCTCGTCGAGAGTGGGGAAATTGCTGGGGCTGACAAAGACAAGGCGTCTAAGTTCTCAATCATTCCAGTGTGGGCGCCCAAGCCTGAGCACATCAAGCTCATGCTCCTCTCACGTGTCCTGAACTAGGATATGGCCGGCCCACAGAAGGAGCACACATTCATGATGCAGGTGCTCTATGCCAGAATCAAGTGGAAAGAGTTGAAGTGCCCGATGCCAGCTTTACAGGGACGGCAGCACCCTATAGAGTTTCTGGTAAGTCTTTATTCCCCCCCTCATCGAGAGATCCCCCGATGATCCGAGTTGTATATCTGTATATATGTATCAAAGTCATCGAGAGATCCCCCGATGATCCGAGTTGTAGAAATGTATATGGCCTCTTAGAGTATTCCTCGTACTTCCCATCATCGGGCAATCCCCCGATGGCAAATTCCTTTGTCGGAGAGCGCTACTAACCCCTCCCCCGACGTGTGGTACGCAGCAATTCACTCAAGCTCTCGCATCGATCTTCACAAACGTGAAGGAATCAGAGCTAAGGGACTGCAAGATACCGCTACTGTTTCTTGAAGACGATACGGCCGTTGACCGATGGGTGGAGATTGAGAAACAGTACATGAAGGGGAAGCTGCCAGATGCGCAAGGGAATGTGGAGACGAACTATGACCTCAAGCGGAAGCCCTTTGTCCAGAACGATTTAAAACCACTATATGGCCTGCGCTCAGAGGATATCCATCACCTTGCTGACCTTGTGGAGAAGAAACAAATATCTGTGAAGGGATCGAAGGCGACCAAAGGTGATAAAGTGGCGAGATTACCGTCCCTTCAAACAGCAGGGAATAGGGAAAGACTGATCAGATGTATGAAGAACGAGTTGATGAACTACTATATGGGTTTTGAGCTTCCAAGCCGTAAGAGCACATACGTAATGTATTCTGCTGCGGAATGGGAGGAGTTAGCCAATTCGAGAGACATCGGTCGCGCGGAGCTTGAGAGCTGGCTGGATAAGGCGTATGCAACGGCTGCCGGGAAGAAGTGGCTGGACGACCGAAACAGGAACCTCAACAAGACATCTGATCATGCGGACGTTCCTGACTTTGTTAAGGTGATGTGGGACGCACACAACATGGTACAAGAGCAAGCAAGTCACTTATCGCACATCCAGAGGGGGTTCAATCAGAAGTACAAGTGCGTGCTTACGGACCGGAGTAGGCCCGAGATTTCTGTTATTTTACGAAGTGAAGAAGTGTATAGTTGGAGAGGAGGGGGAAAACCACACATATTCATGTACTTCCTGTTTGATGCGATCGCTGACATGCCAGTGAAAGCTCAGGTGCTTGGCGAGAACGTCCTGTCTCGGATATTCGATCCTCTAGTAGGGTAGGAACTTAACAGCACACAGGTCTTTGTTCGCTCAGGAGCAGTTCTCTTCACAGATGCGGCAGGATTCCATGCGACACTACTGCACATCGAAACGCGCACGAGGACAGCAAAGAGGAGGTTGTGGAACTGGCATGTGATCCACTATGTCCCTTCCCGCGAGGACGGATTTCCCGAGCCGGAGCTCGGTTCTTCGTATGTTGTGTACATGATTTTCTGCTTCGCTTATTCGCCAACGCAGTCTATGAAGGAATGCTTCGGGGATTTCTTTCCGGGGAAGAGGCCATTCGATGCAGTGTACCTGGCCAAGGACATTACTGAAACCATCCAGCAATGGAGACGACCAGGTCGACCAACGATTAAGCTGGCCGCCCTTTCTACTATCTTTCAGCAGCACATTAAAGATAACATGGTACTCGTAAACGTCAACGGCGGGGCTCACTTCACCCTCCTTGGACTTGTAAGTACTCTGTCTGCACCCTTCCAATGCTGAAGTCATATTAGAAATTTCTCTTTCACTGACTCGAATGCTTCCACTTTATTTCATACTTGTGCAAATAGGCTGTTGTTCTTGAGGCTTATTATGCAGATGTCCTCCACTTATAGTACTCGCGATATATGCACTCGTTCACTCACGTATATAGAATCTAAGTCAGAAGTCCTTCTCTGTTCTCAGCCTCAGTGTTTCCGGATATGTCCTTACGGATGCAAGATTTATCGGGGGATCCCTCGATGGACGGATAACGTCTTAAAAATCTAGGTTTAAGGGGTTCTCAAATCATCGAGGGATCCCCCGATAAATCATGCACTTCTGTCCACATTTCCCGGCACTTCTGAATCCTTACGCAATGAAATTGAACGTGACATTTGGTTAGAGTGTGCTGTTCGCATTTTATACATGTTCATATCGCCTGCATGTCTACAGGAAAACGAAGCCATGGTCCTTGAAGTTGTCTTCTGTGACGATGATGAGGAACACGCGAAGAAGACGTCGAAGCAGATATGGGACATACTTTACAAGGACGCAGTTGACCCAGATAAATTGGTAAACAATGATGGTGGTGACGATGGTGATGATGAGGCAGGCGGTGGAGAGGGTGATAATGAAGATGGTGTGGCTGCTGATGAAGATGCCCGCGGGCAATTGCCGCCTGATGATTCCGAATCCAACTCTGACGACGAGGAGACGGCTTGCACCTCGGTAGGTTTTTGACCTTAGGCAGGCTTACCTAATTTGGGATTCTATGTTGTTATATCGAGTGGCAAAATCTAGCATGATCACTATCCTCGTATAGGGGTTCTGTAAGAAACTGTACCATTCTGTAAGTATCATAAATTGCATACCATTATGGAAAATGAAGAATTTTAATTTTTGAAAAACGCTATTCCTCTTCTAACCAATTATTTCATTCCCTGTAACATCCCCTTCACGACTAAATTCCCTACTCTTGTGAGCAAGGCACCTCTCTTTTGTTTGCTTAGCACTGCACCTCGGGTTAACTTCGAAGGCATTGTAGTATTCCTGTACCATATACTCGAACCCAATTTCTACTCCACTGCAGCATTTCTTACCGCTAATGGTGACCTGCGCTCATGTTGCAGGGACTGCTGAACTCCGCGCGCGTTTATGGTGGAGCTGCGTCGAGGGATCACACCGTTGACGATTCTCACGTAGGGGAGTCCTTGATGCCACGAAGCGATCTTGCCACCGTGTCGGGAAACACGAAGGACGTAGCTCGGTCGCTGCTGGATATGATGACATTACCGGTGGATCACCAGACTCAGACTACGGAACCTGAAGGTGGCGCAGAAGACGTGGGAGAGGGTGCTGACGGGCTGGATGACTTGGACTTTAATGTCCAGAACTTTGCTGCGGTTCCGCGAATGAATGAATCCGCACCAGCAGGAGAGGAGGACGCGGGAGTTGACAGGGATACGGAGGGGACGGATAGGGATGCTGTGGACCCGGAAAGGATTTCTCATCTTCAAGAGCAGGAGACGGAGGGAGGAGTAGCTGATAGTCAGCATGAACCGTGCATCCCACCATCGGGAGATATCCCGATGATAGAAGGCACTGCACCAAATCCAAACCATCACCCCCCCCGTAGCTGAGAAGTGCGGTCTTTAGAGTTCGCAGTCCGTCACTCCTTATGTGATCCCTTGCAGCCCCCCGCCTCTCCTCCCATCCAGCCCCCCGCCTCCTCTCCCACGGATTACATCTCCCGGGGAGACCCATCAGTCTCCCCCCGTGGCTCCTGACATGAACGAAGATGTTGTTGACGACACTCTGAAGGATTTAGACGCGTTCAGCCTGGAGAAGACGTCGTGCAACGCGGAAGCCCCGGTGTGCGACGATATGAAGGCATGTGACGAGGTCAAAGAGAACGACGCGGAAGTGGAGGAGCTAAACTCGGATTTATATGAAGGGCTCCAAGACAACGCACTGACGGAGGTATCCACCGAGCAAGATGTAGTCGCGGTGGAGAAATCTAAGGACACTGATCGTGAATGTTGCTCACTTGTGCTGGAGAAGCGTTTGCAACAATATCTTCCGCCGGAACTTCCGTTGGGAACGACATCCGGCCCCCCGGCCACACGAGGCAAGGGTAAGTCTGGGCCTAGCACCGGAACGGGGGTCAAGGGGAAGGGAAAAGGCACCGGTGCTGAGAGAGAGCCTAAGGGGAAAAGCACTCCAGCAGGAGTTTGTGCTAGTCTGGCAAGGCTAAGCATCTTGAAGCAGTTAGACAGGCTCACGAGTTCGTTTACAAGGACTATAATGATGAAATCCCATTTACTAATAACTTTGAAAAAAAACCTTTATCAGATTCCGACGTCTAAAACGGTGGGCATTTCATCGGAATCCCAAGATCCGAATTCGGACGACAGTGCGAAAGGTATCTAGTCGGGCTCTAATTGTAGGACTGATAGTTTTAATGTCCTCAGATTGGACATGTGTAGATCGTGTAGTGTCTCCCGTAGATGCTTGAGGAATTTAGTAAACATCTGCATCGAGGGATCTCCCGATGCTGAATTCTGATGAGACATTTTTTCAGAGGACATCTATATTGAGGAATCTCCCGATGCTGAATGTTGATCACACTTGTTTACAGTGGACATCTGCATCGAGGGATCTCCCGATGCTGAATTCTGATGAGACTTTTTTTTTATTCATTTTCGAGGGCCCCCTCTCCCATCCTTCGTTCCAGAAAAGGTGATTGAAAAGGTACCCGGTCAAAGGTATTCGGTTGTACTAGACTTAAATGGGGTTCTCGTTCACCGTGGGATTTTTGTCAAGGGAAAAGAGCGCCCTATAATGATGAGACCTGGATGCCAGGAATTCCTGTACTGGCTTCATATTCAGGCAACGGTAGCCTTTTGGACCAGCATCGCGCCTAGGAATATACCTGAAACTCTTCCTGTTGTTCTTCAGGGCACCTCCTTACAGCTGCCAGATGTGCAGGTTCTTAGCCAGAACGAATGCACACGTTCGTCATACGTGGAGTCGTCAAAACCAGACAAGCCGTTCTTTCTAAAGGATCTCCGTGTCTTTGCTAAGTTGCTGGTATTGGAGTCTGTTGAGAAAGTCCTACTAGTGGATGATAGTCCACAGAAGAACCTTCTCAACGACCCTCATAACGCTGTCCACCCCCCAACCTGGTCCGGGGATGGTGGTGATAGGTTTCTTACGATGACACTGAAACCGTGGCTGGAGGGTCTATTCAGCTCAGGGGAAGCTGTCCCAGAGTATGTGAAACGGGCCCCACTTCCGTTTGGTCAGTTCCCTATGGACCGGTCGTCGGACTTGGCACTGAAGATATTGAGCGGCGCTGTAGCTTAGTACAAATGACTCTGGATTTTGGAACACTCATTTTATTCACAGTTCCTTATTGTCAATACTTACATTCTCTCACATGACCATTCTATCTTGGGAAGATTGTAGTTTAGTGCAAAAGACTTTGGATTATGGAACACTCATTTTATTCAGAGTTCTTCATTGTCAACACATACATTCTCTCACATGACCATGTAATGAAGCTGTAGCTCCCTCATGTTTGATAGCAGAATGAAACTAACCGAGTTCCTGAAAATTTGCATTTGTCTTCCTGAACGCAATGGAGTTCTGGAACTTTGAATTTGTTTTGTTTTAAAATCGCTTTGCTGTGGTAATACTCTTTCAAGACATGGTCTGACCACCTCTGTGTGCCATGGTGTTGGGAGGCGCCATTGAGATATCCCTCGATGAACTATGTTAGCGAATTTGTCATTTACAAACATCGGGAGATCCCCCGATGTTTAGTCTCAGATGTAGAAATGTCCTGACGTTTTTATTTCAACTGTGCAGAAGGCGATAGTTCTCTCGGTTAATGGCGTCCTGTGCTTCGAGGATTAGAAAGGATTCAGCCCGCCGTTGCTGGACTTAGGGAATGTCATTTGCCGTCCTGGAATTCGACCGTTCTTTCGAAAGCTTCTTGAAGATTTCCATGTCGGAATATGGTCATGTATGCCCCCATCCCGCTTGGACCTTGTCTTAGCGCATCTGCTTCCACTGGAGCTTAGATCGCAGTTAATTTTTGTGTATGGTCAAGACAAGTGTGTTCGACAGAAGCCTTATCCATTCTTCTAGGAGTTCCTGCAACGACTTTGTATGGATAAAAAAACTCGCAGGTTTTGCAAACCGGGTAAAGTTCTCATGGTAGATGACTGTGAATGGAAGAATGTAATGAATGGAAATCATTCCTGCTATTTCCCGACTCCTTGGAAGGGTGAAATGCACCTACCTAATCCGCGAAACGTCATACCAGACGTCGGCACAGCCTTACTTCCATTCATTATGGATTTGGTTCATTATGACTCCGTTACTGAGTTCCTTCAGAAAACTCCCATGGATGGGGAATTATGTAGGAGATCACTTAGGCAATGGTACACCAGTAGAGTAGAACAATAGACAGTACATACAGTGAGTTGCTTACAATCCCGTGTCCCTATGTACTACAATGTATTAGTGGTAATAATATGGCACTGTTCATTCGAATGACTTTCATGACAATACCTCATATTTATGTAACCCGTTTTTGTAATGTAAATGACTATTTCACCATCATCGGTCTATGTGTATTATTTGTAATGTTATATTACTTAGTTTGTCCATACCATTTCACTCGTGCAATTGTGAGATGGTTGTTGTTCTTCCGGAAGACACCTATAACGGGAAATCTCCTAATCCATGGTTTTGCAAAACACACATTATTCATTACATTACTTTGTCCATACATTTGTTCTTCCGGAACGGCACTATATCGGAAGATCTCCTGATCCATGGACTTGCAAATCATACAATGTTCTATACATTACTTAGTCCACACATTTCCCCCGTCTTGGAACAACACTATATCGGAAGATCTCCTGATCCAATCATTCAAATAATACACTATTCATAACAGTAGGGCATGGTTTTACTAAGCCCCTTTCATTTTCCTTTGCTTTTTCTCGACGATCTACAGTCCATAACTCAATGAATAGTCCAGAAATAGTTAAATATAGCATATACAAAGTAAATAAATTGTAAACATCAATTGCACAAATTCAGGGGTGACAAGTACTCTGATCATGGATACAATAAAACAAATATTGGTAAATTTTGTGTCAAGTCTTCTTTCTCCGTAGAATAACCTTTGAGGTAGAAAGTGGAGGCACCTTCGAGTTTGTGATTTACTCCGTCATCCTCGTTATATCCTTGAAAATGAAGGCCAATGCCTTGTCTCGTGGGGGTCTCACCAACAAGGGAGCCAACGTCGCAGACAAGCCCGTTGCTTTGTACTTCTCCAGCCCCAGCATCCGTTATGGTGTCCTCTTTATTTGAAAAGCCAAATGACATTACAAGTTATAGACAGTAATGGTGGCGAATACATGGATCGCCCACTTTATGGATCGCCATGGAGAAGATTGGATCTTTGCTTTTGTAGTCTTGAAGCTGTAACTTGTTTTTCCCAATGCCACCGGGCCACCTGTGCGTGTGGGATGTAGCACCCACACATTTTTCTTCATCCCTAGAGGAGCTTTTTTCTACACAGTCCGAATATAAATAAGTAAATCTAATAGTACTCCTGAGACATTACTATGCTTTACGTCCTTATTTAAGCTGTTATATGCATTGACTTTATACCTTGTGCTTTGCGTAGAATCGATAAAATAAGTCAATAAATGAAGATAGGTTGCGAGCATTACATGTCTTCAAATGCACAGGAAGTGTTCTTCGTAGATCAATGAGAGCCGTGTTGCTGTGATACATTACCTAATCTTCCACTGGAGCAAGGTTTGCTGGAAGCACTAGGTCTTTGAGTTTGTTTTTTTTCTTCAATGGCTGGTCATTACAGGCTTCGAAGTGTCTGGACCTGAAAGAGCATGTTCCAATCCCTTCCCGTCTTGAACTTTTAGCCGACCTCCCCTCATCAGTTCGTTCGCATCTTCTCCAGAGTCTTCGACAGTGTGCTGGTCGTCCACGCTTCCAAAGTCCTTTGTCAGAAGAGCGAGGGTAGACATCATTTCCTCACAAGGTTCAGTTGCTTTCTCCTTGTGAAACTTCTGCATCGTACCTATGATTTCACGAGCACCAAGGATACCTTGTACCTTCTCTAGTATTGCAAGAACACTCCCGTAACTTTGCAAGCGGTCTAGTATCTCTAAGACATCGTTTTTTAATGATGCAACTTCTTTCTCAACCCAATCCTGCCAAATATCTTTAACCACTGACTTTGATCCGATGCCCAAGGCGTGTTGGCTTGACGACCCAATTTGGTGTTCAAAAACTTAAATTGTCCGTAAGGTTCAGGGCAAATGTCATTTAGTACATCACATACATATGAAATAAAATATACCCAAGGATTAAAGAGGATACGGGAACAGTGACGGAATCCTCTCCTACTATGGAAACACACGGATGCAGCATACCTCTAGCATGGGTTTGTCCGTGCATGGATGCGGAAGGCTTAGTTCGCTGGAGTTGTTTGGATTGCTAACATCTTCAGATGTCAATACTGTAGCTCCTCCGCTATTCGACTTTTTGAAAAAAAAAAAAGGAAAAAAAAACTTATGTAATCACATTCAGATCTACAATGACAAGTCGACTTTGCTTACATTTATGATGAGTCATTGGTCGAAAATAAAGTGTTACTAAAAGCAAAGCACATGAAGTGAATGGTAATAAACCGTCGATTGGAAGGAGAGAAAAATGAGAACAAATACCTCGAACTGTGTATCTTTCGGAGAACCAGTTGTCAACGGTCTTTGGATTCCCCCATAGGTAAGTGATAATCTTTTTTGTTTTTTAAGTTCATTTCCTTCATCCGACCTGACCTGCTGGCTCCTGCAGGACCACCATGATAGGAGAGCCGCATGCTATTACTCTGGGAGATCTAGGTGCATCTTCCCGAATTCGTCGTAATACTTCCGGTATTCAAACCTCAACTTCTCCATTTTTTTCCTCATGTATTTAGGAAACCAGTCTTCACTCAAAGGAGGGTCGTATTCAAACTGGTCCCGGACCAGAGTCTCAACAAGCTGGAACCTCTCGTCGTTGTTGTCGTAGTGTATTTGTGCTACGTCTACAAATTGGCCTATCAAAGCATTTATTGCTGATGTCATCAGCAGTTTGTTAGTCAGTATGTTTCCAGCGGAATCCGTCTTTATTACAAACTTAGAACCATTGTTTCTCTTTTTGTGATTCACATACCTTGATTCTGCTTGTCTCCAAAGTGCTCGTCTCGCGTTGTCCCGATTTCCACTTCCCCATTCAGTAATCGCAGCTAGTACTTCGTTCCCTTCTGAACTCGCTGATAAAGGTGCTACTAAGGAATCTTCTCAACGCTGGGGAAGAGGAAATAGCGAGGTTGCAGGAGGGACAACAAGAGGTTAATCCAAAGGGGAACCCGTCGGAGGTGGAAGATCTGCGTTGGCGTTTGCGGTGTTCTCAATCGCACGTCCATGCCGTCCCCTCCCAACCACCTCCTCCGAACCCTCCAACCCTCGAAGCCTTTGATCTGCACCACGCCCAACACCACGTCCACGCCCCACGCCTCTTTGCCCTCCTTTTAAAGGACCTTTACGGGCCGCAAAAGCTCGATTTACGGCCTCCCCTTCTTCCATAATTGCTCGCCTCGCTCTCGCGGCTCTTCCTCGCCACTCACTCGAACCTTCTTTCGGTTCTTCTCCACTCACTTCTTCACGTAGTCCTCCACTTTGTTTTGCAAACCTAGAACCTCCTTCCTCAGTCCACTTCCTCAAAAAAAGAAGGTTAACAACACAGAGGAGGATAATTCAAATTTTAACTGTGGGAAAACTACGTTTAAAATATTTCGATGAATTCGCAAGATATAAAGCACAAGAATTCACATTTTATTTATGTTATAACGACGACTCAAATATGTCTCAGAATTCACAAGACATAAAGTACTCCAAAAAATATCGGTTACAACTATAAGACTAACAAAATATAAGTTGCAATCGCTAATAAAATTGTACAAGACCCATTCAACAATACAACGAAGGATAGTAACTCACTTCAGTAGAGAGTTGATCTTCTGTTGATCCTTAAGCTCTCTCCTCTCGAAGTGACCCATTCAAGCCAAACGAAGGCTGCAGAGACTGTGGTGTTTCTAAACCATTAAACCCTAAATCTTTCGGCATCTCATTCTCCTTTTCGTCCATATTTACTACAACATCTGTGACAGCTAAAACCTCCTCTCTAATTTCCACTGTAGAATCCAGAACGAGCTTACAAATGCTACAAAATTTAATTGCCAAAGGCAATCCAGCTCCATGAACCTTCAGAGGTGCAGTGAACAGGTTGCCATTTGACTTTGCCTTCCTACGTAATTCTCTCCTCTTTCTCACTCTCCTATTCGTAAAATCTGTACCACCTGCTTTTCTTCTAGGTGTAGGAGTGACATAAGTGGAGGGAGCTGACCCTCCACTCTCCTTCATTGTAAGGTAACATACATTGATAGATGGATGAATGAAATCTTCTAATCACATTGGACAGTGTGTAAGCAGAGGATGAAAGGAGTCAGACAACTCCCAGTTGAGAATGGATGGACCGGAGTCAGACAACTCCAGATTGAGAACATGTGCACTGGAGTTAGACAGCTCTATATTTAGTGCATTCGAGTTAGACCACTCCAAGATTGAGAACATGAATACAAGAGTTAGACAACTCAAGATGAGGTACACTAGAATTAGACTACTGATAGTATTGAATTAGCTTTACTCTAAATATAGGAGTAAAGATAGTGGTGAATTATCTTTACTCTAGATATGGGAGTAAAGATCTAGAAGAGTCTCTGAGTTAAAGAGATAGAAGGATCTAGAATGATCTATGGATTATCTTTACTCCAGATATAGGAGTAAAGAAGATGGAAAGATCTAGAAGAGTCTCTAAGTTGAAGAGATAGAAGAACCTAGAAGGATTTGTGGATTACCTTTACTCCAGATATAGGAGTAAAGGAGATAGAATGATCTAGGAATAGGCTAGACTCTGGGACATAGCCTAATATAGACTGTAGTTCCTTTAGGGAAGGAACTCATATATAAAGGCTCGGGGGTGAGATGGTGAGACACTTCTCTGGTGATCACTTCTCTATGGTTGGGTACTGAGCCTTCAGTCAATATATTTTGATCTTTGTAGTTCTATTGAGTTTTTATCTTTCCCTTGCCTTATTTGTCTTTTTGTTGAGAGTTGGTGGCAAACCTGTTGGGAGGTTTGTTACATTCATGTATCTAACTAACGAGAGAACTCTCATCACAGTATAGCTCTCCTTCTAACTTCCCTTCCTCTTATATATCCAAAAGCTTCATCTCCTCTGACTCAGCCCTAAATACTTACCTAATTCTTAACCTACTTAAATTAAAGAAAAACTATAAATAATTGCATTTTCAATTAAAGCTGAGGAGATCAATCTATATTGAGAGAAAATAACCCAAGCCCACAAAATATTAAAAGATTTGAATTAAGCAATGGAATACTTGTATTAAATATGGAAGCCACTGACGGCTCGCTCTAATCTCACCAAACTTCACATCGAATAGAATCGATTCCACGATTCAAATATTAAATGCGTAGTTCTAAAAACTCCTACCCAGTAAACTTGGGCCTGCAAAAAGCAACATTCTAATTAGTTAGCGCTGTTTCTCTTTAATCATACATTCGTTACGTAACAGAATGAATCATTACCTAGTTGTCCACATGGACATTCCATTTACAATAAAATGATCAACAGCGATGCATCATTTCTCTCACTTTGCTGTCGCGATACTACTCTGCTAGTACACTCACTCTTCTCCCTTCTTCCACACGTATCTCTGAGTTGCCTGCGAATATGGGCATGGTCTGTCTGTACGCCCAAGGCATGGGCATCCCTCTTAGGTTTCGCGTAGATAACGATGGTCTAGCTACAGTTTCCTCTCTTCGCCTAAGTCTCAGATTCTATTTCCGTGAGGATTCAATCAATATAGAGGAGGAGATCTTTGATGACATTACTGCCGAGGTTACCCACACCCTCAGGCAACCTCCAGTGAGAGATGAAAACAATATGTTGCAGTGGAGACTCTTCCGTGGATCCTATAGAGTCTATGGTCTTACTGATTCTCTGATGGCTGCATCCACTGAGATCCTCACCCCCCGTTGCTCTTCTACTTGTACAATTCACACTCCTTTACCTCGTGATGTCAAGGTCAAAGTCGAGCCTGGTACTGAAACTTCAGAAGTAGAGAAACCTCCTCCTCCGACCGTCATTTCTCTCTCCTCTGATGACGGAGTCAGTCCAGTCAAGTTGGTGCCTAAGGTCCACGCTGATGCTCCTTCTTCCAATGTCTCTCCTCCATTGTCCCAGGTCACAGTTAGCATTGTTCCGCTCCTTAAAGAGATTGCTAAGACACGTGGGTCCAAAAACTTTTTGAAGAAGATAGACTATTCCACTATTAGACACGAGAGAGTTGAGTACTTGCCTGCAAAGTTTGATGGTCCGGTTCTTTTTGAGTTGCCTCCAGCTGCTGCAGGATCCTCTAAGCTCGCCGCTAAGTCAATGCAGGGAATGGACAAACGATACGACGGACACCTGGGGATCAAGATCATCACAACAAACATCAAAAACGACTTCGGACTGTCTTTTCGAAGTTCCAACTGCGTCGGATGGCTGCGCTGCAGCAACAAGGAGTGTGACTTCCTCAAGCGTGTTTCCAAAATCTTCGAGGTTAACGAGACTGAGTTCGAAGGCTGTACCCTGCAAGCTTTTCTCATGGATCAACCTCCTCCATCTGACTCCACGCTAGTGTGCAAGGTATGTAAAGAACCTCCATCATTTGTAGCTACATGCGAGGCTAAGATTTATTACGTAATGGGCGAAGCGAATCAAACTAGAGCTTATATTCACATAGGAACACATGATCATCCAGTGAAAGTTGGGGACTATAGAGACTCTAAAGCAGAGATTAGTAGCTTAATAGAAGAGCAGGTAGAGATGAACAACAAAGCAAGAAAGAGCGCCGTTGTCCTAGAGGCGAGCAAACTCCTCATCGGCAGCTACCTGCTACAGCCCGAGGATGCACCACCGAGGAAGCTGACGATGGAGGAGCTGGTTCCAGTTTTGGATCGATGCAAAGACATGGCGTCACCTAACATTCGCAACAAAGTCGCGACATTCAAAAAAATCAGAAGGTACGAAATCATGGAAGGTATCACCAAGCTCTGTGGAAACAGTCTGTACGCATATGTCCAAGAGAATAAGTTTCCTGGTCAAGGAGCTATGCGTGATAAAGTCTTCGTCTTCAAGATGTCGGAGGTCGTGCCAAGAAGTGGTGTCGACTTGGTCAGCCGAATGCAAGCTGGAGGAGATTTGGAGAACGCTTGGATAATGTGCGACCAAGTAAAACGCGTGAAAGATTGGTCGACGATGGCCTGCCATGTGTAGGATGCCACCTACTGCTGCGTGATGACAATCGCCACTTGCGACATGCAGTCCGAGGACACGGAGGCCCAGCTCGTCTTCTGGAAAAACCTGAACCTGGTCATGGAGATCAATGGCGTTGCAGCGCCGAACTTCAAGGGATTCATGGCGGATAACGCACAAGCGAATTGGAATGCAGTGCAAATCCTTTACGGCAATGGCAACAAAGAAGACCCAATGGAGGACCGGGAGAGGTCGTGCTTGTTCCAGTGGACACAGAACATGGTGGCGTATACGCAGAAGCACTTCCCCGAAGAACTCTGGAAACAGCACAAGAAGATGTGCACTCAGTACAAGAATGCGACCAGCATGGCAGAGGCGGACACTCTGTACCACGCATTGCGAGCATGGTGGGCATCCACCGGGGTCGTTGGCGAGAGCGGACTCATCAAACTCAATCAGTGGCTGTCATTCTGGCACCACCGCTTCTGGCAGTGAGGGGGATTCATGACCACGGTATGATTTCAGCACTCTGTTTTGATGTTTATGATATTGGTTTCCTAGCCCTAACCTACAAAACTCTAATCGGTGAATCTAACGGCACCTACTGTCTAAACTGCAGAAATTCACGGAAGAAGAACTCACAGAGATGCCGACCTGTAACCTCGCCGAAACAATTCACAACAAGTGGCTCCAAGCTTCAGGAAAGAACGGAAACAACCTTTACGTTGTTACCGTGGACGATTTTGTTTGGGCTTTTCTACAGGTTATTAACTACTACCAGTTCCTCAAAGGCGACGTGGGCGGAATAGGACCATTGAAGAAGGAACTGAGGCTCGAAATGGTGGAACGCAACGCGAAGAAATGGAGAAATCCTACACTGCTCGATGTCCCCATGCTCGATATGCGAGGAGTGGATGAGTTCTGCACCTGTCAGCCTATAATGTCTAGAGCGGAAGTGTTTGGTTTACAGAAGCGAAAAGCCGACGTCCCCCTCAAAGCAAACCAGGAGTCCCATCTTCCAGACAAGACAAACTTCTGTCCAGGCAGTTGATTCCCCTTTACCTTCACCTGTGAAGAAGGGCGGCATTCGCCATGTCAACGCGGTTGAAGAAACTAAGGTCAATGTGAAGGAGTGGCACATTTCGAGACTTCACAAAGCTTTTGCGAAGTGCTGCTGGGCGCAAAGAGCTGAAACAAAAAAGAAGTGCATTGAGAGATATGTCTGGGGGTCCCATTGCACAGCCGCCCCGACCTACACTGGGCTTTGGACTAACTATCGGAGGACCACAGTCGAGAAGTTAGAGTTCTTCTTTTGCTCCGACGATATTGAGCGCTGCGTGAAAGGCTCTAAGTGCAAGTGGGTAGCACACTACTCAAAGGACCAGGAATTCCCCTCCATTCCAAAGGTCTGGCCAGTGAAACTAGGTACTAACCTAAAACAGACGGAGATTCTTGCCCTCGAAGCAGCAGGCTTTCAACTTCCGCCGAAGAAGCCGGTCTCCCCAAGACGCCTGTTCTCCTCTGCCCTGCCCCCTGCAAATCTCAGCTCCGTGCCCGTCCCTGCAGACGCTGACCGCTACCCAGGCAAGAGAGACGGCAAGATGGTGAAGCGCACTGCCACTCGTCCCAATCCGGCGCAGCGACTCTCCATGGACTCCTCCGAGTCTCTTAAAGCGCGCCTCCGTTCCGTCACCATGATACCTGAGCCGGGCCACGGTTGCATCATTGGACTGGATTCGGGCGTCGCTCCACACATCATACGGTACCAGATTACCATCAGTTCTTACCCTGGTTGTACTTGCCCAGCATTCAAGAAGACGATGACTACGTTCCGAGGCAGGACTTAGTTCACGTATTGTAAGCACCTATACTACATACTCTTGAAGGTCTGCAACCGTGATCCCGAAGCCGAGCTTTTCATCCATGCGCCTACCTTTAGCTTCAACGAGGTCAAGCTACTCCTAGAGAGTGGAATCTTGCGTCACCCCTTCGCGAAGAAGTAGGTAGCCCTCCTACTTTAGAACTGCCATTTCCACAATGGCCATTTATCACGTAGTGAATGATTTTAGTATTATCCCATGTACCAAGTCAGCAATACAGAAGCTGTATTGACTTTTTCATTATAAAGGCTTTGTCGTACACATTGATTGCATTCTATTTCAATACATTCTATCTTGAACAAGTGCACTATATATCTCGTATCCCCTGACATGTACCCTTTATAACAGCAAACATATACTTGTTATTAGATGTCCTAATCATCAAACCTAACACGTTTAGGGTTGCCCACTACACTATCAGCAAGACTGCCAGCCTCTGATTGTACTATAGAACAAACTACATTCGCATTCACTTTCGTTCCCACACTTAGCAAATGTCCTTGGTATGAACGTTTCAGCAATCGCCCACCTCCCCGCCTCCGATTCACTGATTCCCGGGAATAGGTTCCCCTTGGGATCTTTCCAACCTTGAACACCATATTCGTTATATTGAGACTTTTCAAAGTCTCAATTCAATGCTTGACTATAGCTTAGTCATTGTTTTCTTTTTTGATTCTATATTTGTCAAAAACTTTTTGACTATATATGGGAAGATTATCCTCGAGTCAAGGATAATCTATAATTAGAAAGTCAAAATAGAGTTCAAATTGTCTAAAAACAATTGCTGAAATTGTAGGCAAAAAGTCTCAAAGTACTGAAATTGTCTCAAAATAACGAATATGGTCATCTTGGAGTATGCATGTGGTTGCAAAGGCACATCTGTGTCCTCCTCCAACACTATGATATCATCTGAATTTTCTGAACGTGGAGGGTCAGCTCTTACATTCGGTTGTGCGTCAACATCCGTTGTCAATGGACGCCCTTGGCTGTTGGCCATCACCTCTTCTTCGTCCTCCACCTCAACATATGGTTGAAATGGACAAACATCGTCAGCAAGTGAAACAACAATATCTCTGACGTCCTCCATAACTGCTGTCCCGCACTACGGAAAAGAGCTTCACAGAACACCAACACAAAAGAGGAAGAGACATTCCATACTCTTATCTTAAATATCCCTGAAGGCGATGCTTGGCGCCTTGGAAAATCGGCTTTTCATTCATTTAAAAGTTCTCATCCTCCTAAACTGAATGGAAAAAGATGAGGGTTTAGCAGAGGTCATTTACGATTAAAAATTTTTAAAAAATTGAAAAAAATAATGAAATTATAATAGCAAAAAAAAAAAAAAAAAAAAAAAAAAAAACACATTTATAAAAAATGAAATTAATAAAGATAAAAGTAATGAAATGCAAAAATAAATATTAAGGTTGAAAATAATATGAAGGAGATTAAGAAAATGAATGTGAAAACAAAATGAATGTGAAAATAAAATGAAAGAGAAAATTAAATGAAAGGACGCTTTTAACCCCTTTAACAAAATAGATAGAATAAAGAAAGTTAATAAAAAATACAAGACAATTTCAAAAAAAAAAAAAAAAAAAAGATGAAAGGCATGTAGACTATGAAGGATGAATTATAGCAATGTTAAGAAAATGTTACGATATTACATGTTACTTGATCCCTCTTAAGAGCTTCAATACCAATACATTTTAAGTAGTAATTTGCATATAAATGTGAGGGGATAAGGGGAATTAATGAATGCCTGAACCAGTTAGAAGGAGCTGGAGCATAGTAATTGGTGCACGTCAAAAAATTAATCACCAAGAAAAGAGAATACGAACTACAAATTCAATGAGAATACTGTAATTAGTCCACGGTTATAGGGTCAATTAAATTACTAAAATAAGATTATTTCTAAACATATACTGAGAATATTTGAAACTTCTAATTTTATATTATATTTTTAGTAAAAAATTGTTATTTTTAGGTTCTGTCCCCCATTCTGTGTTCTTTGCTCTCTAAAACTCCGCTCACGTACAAGCTACCTCCCACCTTAAACCACTCAACTTGGACTGGGAAATCATCTTGGAATTCGTATACACAAACACGAGGTCATTAGCCCTTTCCGGAAGTAAACGGTTCCGCTTACTATGGTGGACAAAGGAGTAGCTACTCCAATTCCGCTTGCATGAAGAAGAAGACAACGGCTGAGCTAAAATCCTCTTTGTAATTGAGGAAATGAATATACCAGCAGATCCATCTATATCCCACCAACCAGAAGGCGGCAATTGTGACTTAGATGAAACACAGACATCATGAAACGGAGGATAACCTTCACGAAATGCGAAGAACTCTTCAATGACCACTTCCTTCAATGTAGGAGGAGCCATCAAAAACAAGGCCTCCTTTGCCGATGCCATCGCATCAGTATCATTGTGAAGGTCCTCATCGTCAATCAGATAAGGGTTTAGAAGCGCAGCAGCACACTGTAAGGGTGATGTGACCATGCCTTTACGCTCATAGAATGAGTCCTCGCACAAATCAGCATTGTCAGGGTCTAGTTTAAAGGGCTCGAGGCGTAAAGAGAGAACATGCTTCTCAAGATTGAGGAGAACAACGTGCGCTTTACCCAATACCGATTCCTTTGCATCAAACTCTCCTAGGGCGTATACAACGGGACTCGTCATCCACTTGAAGTTTGTACATTACTCTTAGAAAACGTCATCTAAGACAACCCTCTTGACATCGCGTAAGATCTTCGCTTTGTCACGGGCAGATAAGGTCTTCTTCGTTTTGTAGTTTCTCCACTTAGGATCCACAACGCTCTGCTCCAATGCTCCTCGAACCTTCAGTAGACGCGAAATCATAATGTAGTGCGATGCAAACCTAGTCTGACCAGGCATCACCAAGCTAAGAGACGCCTCGTGCTTTTGAAATATCGCAAGTAGCATTTGCCTTATCTTTATGAACTTCACCACGTTCATGTCTCGTTCTAAAAGATCCTTACCTCACTTTTTCTTACCCCAAACCTTTAGCAAAAGGTCCATCGCATGTGCAACACATCCTTGGATGAAAATGGATGGAAAGAGTAATTTGATTAACTTCCTGGCATTGAGCATCACCGGAGCATTATCAGTGCACACTTAACTGATGTTCTACTTCCCAACTTGATCAAAAAGCTTCTCGATGACCGTCGCCATGTAGACAGCGTCCTTCTCTTTACCCGTTGTGTCAACAGCTCTCAAGAATAGCTCACCAACCAGAGAGACCAGCATTGCATTCATCAGAGGGCGACTGCTTACAGAAGTCCATCCACCAAGGGCCAAAGTTCCGCCGTACTTCCTAACACTAGAAAAAATCCTATCATTCAAGGAAGTCTCTAAATCAGTCCTTGCGTCGGTTAGTAACTTTGTTTGGAGATGGTGGAAAGAAAGAGGTGTGTATGATCTCTTCATGTTGGACGTCTTCATCACCGCGTCCTTGAATGAGGCACTCCGAGCCACGTTTTACATGATACTATTCTCGTAAAAATTCGTGGCCTAAGCTTTGTCGCATTCTCGCCTCTAAGTCTCGTCAAAGCCCTCTTGAAAGGTAGATTGCCTCTTTGCCTTCAATGGAGGAAACTGTCCACTAACTTCTCCCGGAAGAGTGGAAATGGAAGGTACACCCTCACCCAGCAAGACAGGTTCCTTCTTTGAAGTTGCCATAATAGATCCAACGCATGAGTCCACATCCATGGACATGGAAGTGTTCACTCTTGGGGATATATTGCCACGAGTCACAAAGGAACTATTCTGCTCCGACATGAATATTTTGGAGTTGTTGGGGAATTTGCCACTGCAATTCATGAACAAGGACTTTATAGCGGGTGACAAATTAGTGCAACGACCTACACCACTAGTCCGTACCCCTACAACTTTGTCATCGCCCAAATGACTGAGCATTCGCTCAATCCTCTTTGCGAAAGTGTTCTTGCATAGCATACACTAAACCATCTCAATCTTCTTCTTCTCCGCATTGATCACATGAACTTTGGTATACCATGGTGAGTATCATCTAAACGCCATGGTTGCACTTGATAGATCCCCCGGAAAAAACTTCAAAAAATCCGGGTGACAAGTCCTCAAGAGAACTAGAGCCTCCAAAGAAGCTCCAATTGAACACACTTGTGAACGCCGCCATTCACTATGCAACAGATACACACGTATGTTAGTGCAACTAGTAGCACATGGAGTACAATTCAAAGTGTAGTGCCAACTTCGAGGAGAGGTCTTTTATACTTGTCCCAAGAAATGGCGGGGGTAGGCCCTAAACTTCAAGTGAGGACGGCCGTTGCGGTTGTAGGTCAATCGGAGGGCCGTCGGATCATCGGTCGTCACGGCCGTTGCCGTCGACGGCCCCCCCACGCGGCCGCAGTAGGCCTCCCCGTCCGTGATGACTCCAAGGGGCCATTGTCGGCAACGGCCTTTTCTTCGCGGCGTTCACGTTCTTGTTTCACTCGGGGTAAAACATCTTCCTGTAATTTTTTTTCTCTAAGTCACTGGACGTCCTCTGGTGGCGGGGGACGTTCGCGGACGTCCTGACGTCCCGAGCGTCCTGGACGTCCGTGACAACCCTGCTTCTATTACAGTCCCGTGTCGCTTCTTGGAGTTGTCCTTTGCCTTGGACATCTTCCTTGCAAAGACACAAGTTTCACGTATGGTTTCTGTGCCAACAATACGTAATTTTTGGACTTTACCGTACCCGCGTTCAGTAGAGCCTGAGAGCCAAACCACCTTAACCCCTCTTAGAACCAAGACCACCGCTCCCCACAAGTAATTCTCCATTGCGCTTTTGAGTCCAGCTTCATGCCATGGCATAACCCCCGTCCTACTACTTGAGAATCCGCTGCACGCCTTCTGGACATAATCCAGCTTCTATAACTCCTCTTTTTGCCCCTACGAGAAGCCCTCCTTGGGCTTCTTGTGGACACACTCAAACACACGCACAATGTTCGTAGTGTTTGTTGTTATTTGTTGGTCCATCCACTTGCCGTAATGATAGTAAGCTGGACAATCATTATATTTCTCGGAATTAATCAGCTCGCTCCACAAATAGAATTCCAAGTCATTCTTGAGTGACGTAATTCCTGACCCTCCCTTGTCAACATATGTTCGACTAAGCATCTCGCGTTTACGCAGTCGGTACCAAGGAGGTGGGTAGTCTGGATCCTTTTCACTTGCCCGGTTTCGGATCGAGCCTGTCTCAGATGGTGCTGTGGAGGCTGCCACCACCTCATCTACAGCAGCATCAAGATCTACATACACAGGACGTTTCCCAGATCTACAAGAAAGCGACATAGTTGGCAGAAGGAATTGGACTTAAAAAAAATAAAAAATTCCCTCCCACCTGTTCTGATTGCTCCCACTTCCTGCAATTCCAAGCAGAGAACGTGGAGTCACAAGCTAGGAAAGGAGCCACTTGGAAGAGGAGACTTTGGAAAATAGAAAATAAGGATTAAGGGAAGCCTTTCATGTTCCCTGCAGATGACCGCGCCAGTAAGCGCGTACACGCGCGCGTACAAGGCCTACACACGCGTCCAAACACGGAATCCACACGCGCCCGTCATCCGCGTTCGCACGCGCCCAACAAGACTGTCCGCGCCCGTCCCCAAGACTGCGTGTGCGCGGGCCCGTAACCCTGTACGCGCCGGTTATCTATACGCGCCTGTGACCGTGCACGCGCCTGGATATGCAACATTAAAATATTTTTGATTAGAACATACTTGTATAATGAACAGAACACTAAAGAATTTCAAGGTAAATGGAAATATATTAACCGCATTTCCGCACATAAATTAATACGGAGCACATTCATACAATTCTATTGAAGTAGATATACTGAACTTGGTTGTCTCTTAGTAAAAGTATAGGTCTATGTAATATGAAGGTACTAGAAAAAATGAAAAAAAGAACTTAAGATTAACGTAGTATTCTTTTTGGGGTTTTAGCCGATACATTTTAGCCGATAGATTTACTGCTACAGCAATCGCCAAAAAAGTGACCACAGTCTATTCTCCTCGTGTACTGCGGGCCTTTTTATCCGGGGAGGTTTTTTTTTCCAAGCCAAAGGGCGGCCCAATTCTTGTCAGATTATTACATCCCCGTCGTTTGGCGCCTCATGACAATCCGGGTCTTCTTCCTCCGAGCGCTTGTTGTCACCTTCATCCTCAGGAGCAACGACCACTAAAGCTCGTACCTCTCCTTCCACCTCCGATGTAATATTGCGCACTTGAGTGGAAATTTCCGCTGTATCGCCGTCTCTGGCACTTACCAAGCACTTCATAGGCCTCTTCTTCCCTCCATTAAGGATGGCTGTGGTGCCCTCCACACTAATTCTGAGTGTGCGAACAACCCCAGTTGTAGTAGATGGCATACCTTCAGTGTACCCTCTGTAGAATGGGAGTGGCTCAGCTCCTATTCTTTTGCTTATCTTACGTGTTCTTCCACTAGGTTTTTGTGACGGTGGTTTCCTAACAACCCTTTCTGTGGATTTCTTCGCACCACGGTGGGCCACACTTTGTATGGCGTTGTTTATAGCTGGCGCCACAACGTTCTGGTTGACGGTGGAGGCGCTGCGTTGACTACCACCAGCTCGATGGGGTGGAGGCCTCGCCGTTGTAGATGGTCTATGGAGTCTAGCTATTGTCGCATCCATAGAGACTGTGGGCCTCTGAGCTAAACTTTCATCCACATTTGTATTTGCTTTGTTATCCGCTATCTCAGTGGGTTGTGATGGAGGTATAGTCCGTGCGGGGATTGTGTGAACGGTCCTTCTCTCCTGAGCAAGAGGAATCTCTTCGGGAAAGCTTGAGTCTCCTTGTACTGAACTTGCTCCCCAGGTTCCCTCTCCACTGACGAGACTGGTTCAATGAGGTCCACATGCACCCCGTCTATCACTTCCATCACCCCCTTTGTCATTGTCGTCATCATCGCCAGCACGGTTATCGTTATCAAGATGGTCCTCACTGGAGGAATCATCCGCAACGCTGTCATTGTTATCATTATTGATATTGACTAGAATAGCATCACATGCGTCTCCTCCTTCTGCATTAGCCGCTTCATCAAAAACCGGGAGTGTCGATAATTCGTCTCCATGGATGTTCATGTCCGGGTTTTCTTGGTCATATTCTCGTTCATTGTTGAAGTCATACGCATCACCGTTATCACCGTGGTTGATGCGGTCATGACGATCATCGCAATTAGCGTCATCACCTCCGTCACCATTACCGTCATTGGGCCCATTCATGTCAACGTCATCGCGATCAAGTCCCCAGACATCATCATCATCATCGTATGCGTGGTCATCTGGTATGCCCTAATCGTCGTTATCGTTGTCCTCTTTGCTTGTATCTCCCTCAGGATCTAACTCCTGTGACCATGCATTGTTCTCGTACCATCGGAGGGGGTTGGGCTTTGGTCGTTCATGGAGGAGTCAGCTGTTTGTATAAATTTACACCAAGGCCTCTGACTTCTCCACCCCCAGGCCGTTGCGTACCTTGTTGTGGACAAACAAATACATGCTCGAATTCCGTTAACACAATGAGGTGGAACAAACCTGAGATAAAATGCGCTTCGCAATGATTGCCAAGGGCCCGCGCCCAATCCATTGCTACCATTGATGAGGTTCCAGGTTTTCTGCTGCAATATCGATGGTCACTTCGGGGCTGTAAGGGCCACGTTCCTCGTCAAACAGGGTAATCTCTGCCACGAGTTCGGCAAATGGAATTCCCATTTGCCCACCCACCTGACAAAACACCCGGTTGAGTGCCGCCTTTGCTTCTCCTATGGCTTGTAGGCCGCGATGCCCTTTGGTCCAAGGTTCAAGAGCGCCGCGAGACAATGAAGATCAGTGTGCATCATGTCCCATCTACGGTTGAAATGTCCCTCCAGCCTTGCTGCCATGTCCGGTGGGAAAAAGCAAGGGTCTCCTCAAAGACTGTACACGTGATCCTTGAGGTTGCTCATTGTAACCCCGCCTTGCCTATTGCAGGCTGGATTTCATGGAACGTTCTCAGAGCTACCAGGGCTAGTTTTACCATGTCCTTAAAGTTGCTACACTGATGCCAGAATCCATCATCACGGGTTGTTTGACATACTAGGCTTGCGCGTGCATGATTACCCACCTTCTCGGCTTAGTTGAATAGACCGTTGACATACTCGAACCACTCCGGTGCCATGAACACTTGCTATAAGGCAAATTTAACGTCTATAAAGCGGTCTATCATCAAGTAATTACAAGCGAATCTGGTTTCACCAGGAACCACCAAGGACAACTTCGGTGAATGTTGGCGGAAAAGTGCCATTGGAACATGATGTTTCCTTATGTAATGACACATGTGTTTAGCTTTGGGGACCAAATTGATCATGAAGCGATCCTTCTCCCAGTCCTCTAGGAGGAGATCTAGAATATGGGCACATCATCCCTGCTTGTACATATGGGGAAATTCCCTTAGGATATTATCCATGGCGCCAAGCATGTTGCTTGCATTGTCCGTACAAATTTGGACAACATTTTGAGGGCCAATTTCTCGAATATAAATCTTCATTTGTCCCGCAATGTATCCCTTTGACTTCTTCTCGCCAACCATATCAACAAAACCAAGAAATACAACCCCTGCCGGATAAACTAGCATGACATTCATCAGTGGTCGGCGATTCACATTATCCCAGCCATCTAAATAAATGGTAGCCACGTATAACTCAATTGACGTTTTCGTACGTTCATCAATCTTTTCCTAAATTTGCTTCTTTTTTTCCTTGATGTGTGTTGTTCGCATCGCGTTATAAGAAAGGGGATTGTAGTCAAATCCGGCAGTCGACGTTGAGCTCACCGCCTTTATAAATGCTAAGTGCTTGACCTTGTTGAATGCCACGTTGGATACGTAAAAGAAGGATGCCGACAACATGTCTAGCTCCTTTTGCTTCGAGACCTAGAATGCTTCATTCATGTCCTCTTGCCGCAAACTCCTTGTGGTATTCGAACCGGCCCTACTAGGCGCCGCACTACAATCAAATTGGTCTTCTTTGGTATCATTGTAGGAGGGTTCGGATCCACCGTACAGATTGAAGTGTGTGGAAGCACTAGTACACGGACATTGAACTGGTGCGGAGAATGTTGGCCTCATACCATCCATCTCCTCCGGTGTAAAGGGGCCGAAAACCTTTCCACCGCAAAACTAAAACTTCCTCTTCACTACGGTAGGTGCCATTTGGCAACCCCTTGAGGGAATAGGCTGGTCCCATCCGTAATGCTGAAGGCACCTAGCCTTCATATACGAAAGGGTCTTCCTGCAATACACACATTGGGCTTCCTTAATTGACAGTGTTCCTTGCTTGAGCTTGATTCTAAACCATGGTGCCCACTCTCTCGTACCAAGTCTCAGGATGACTGTAGCCGGTGCAACTGCTTAAACCGGTTCAACCACTTTAACCGGTTCCGTATTGAATGATTAGAAAACACCCCGCAGATTGGACGTGTAGAACCCGAGAATTATTATCTGATATAATTTAGTGTGTCTGAAAAATGCTTGACAAATTGATTTATGAAGAGAAGAATTTTTACATTCCCCTCACCCAAACCAAGTGTCTCCCTAAGCTACTAGTTTCAAGCAAGGAGCCCTCAAGAAGACCTCGGACATGAAACACACAAGGAGGTAAGCTGGATGTCAAATCAAGGGGGCAGTTTATATACTGCCACCTTCTGTTGGGGAGTGCTGTCCGGACGGACGCGATCCAACGGGCGCGCGCGCACAGTGCAGATCGGGCGCGCTCAGTAGCCAACGGGCGGGCGCATGAGGGTACTCGCAAGTGGAGGACCGTGCGACGGTTCGCGCACGAGGGCAGACGGGCAAGAGCGCAAGCGCGCGCGAGCGCAAGAGGGCCGATGCATGCGTGCGCGATGCTTTGCGCGCGAGATCAACCTTGCACACACGAGCATAGTCGTGCCGAAGTGGGCGGGCGCGAGCGCGCAGAGGCTCGCGAATGCGGGCGTGGACAAGCGGGCGCGTGCAAGCGGGCAAGATTGAATGGGCGCGCAAAATTCACTAAGAAGAAATGATAATGAAAGGAAAAAAAATTAAAACTAAAACAACAACATTTTTTGAATTCTATGAAGGTGAACATCTTAAAAAAAGGTTGAGCATCCTATTTAGATTTGAGGTTGTGACACATTTGAAGTTTGTTAACGACCCACCCCATTCACACATGACTAAGAATTGGGGCAAGTGGACGACATGCTCTCTATATGTCTGCCCTCTCAGTGGAAAGTAATTCCTTTTGAGTTAACCTGAGGCAGATCTAACTAAACCTATGGGATAAATTTTTGCATTTACCGCGTCAATCTGGTGGAAAAAACACACGCGCGTGCATGCGGCTTCGTTGCGGACATGCACGAGCAGTCGGGCGAGCGCTGCGGTGCGGGCGCGAGCAATTGGGCGGGCGCACGCTTGCGAGTGGACGGCGGGCGAGCGCGATCAGATGCGGACGCGAGCCAACCGGTTCGGGTGCTCGCGAGCGTGGGCGGGTGTGCGTGCAATAAACCATGTGCATGCGCACGCGTGTATTCGGACCCAAGTGGGCGAACGCGAGCTCACCTAAGTGGGCAAATGTAGGCGCAGACGTGCGAGCACAATCGAACTGACGCGCGCAATCTAATTAAAAGCTCGGTTACGGAAAGATAAAAAAATAAAATTAAGAAAAAAAAGGATAGCATGGACTAGAGTGAAAAATAAACGGATAGTATGGAAGATTGGTGGAACTTCAAGGTTATAAATAAACACATCGAATAGGCATTCAAATGATAGATGAATGCTTAACAAAAAAAAAAAAAAAAAAAAAAAATTAAAGGGTATAGGAGTATTAATTATAAATAAAGGGATGGGCTGGGAGAGTGGTGGAATGAGAAGTATAAACGAATGAATTGAAAAGAGGGTTATGAAGAGAAGTAAGGGGATAGAGATAAACAAATGAAAGAGACAATCAAAGGATATGATGGAAGAGTGATGGGATTACATATATAAATATAAACAGTCGGAAGCGGTAATCGGATAGAAGAATTTCAAACCGAAATAAAAAATTAAACAAATTCAAGAGAGTACGGTTATGCAGGGTTGTCATAACGGACGGACATGGGCAAAATTTCCGGACACGAACGTTCGGACGGACGGACGGACCAGTCGGTCCGGGGTGAAAATCGGACATATTCTATGAATATTCCTAATTTATTCTCAAAAATGCTCGAATATGCTCGAATATGCTCGAATATTCTCTTATGGACCGGACATGACCCCTAACGGACGGACGAGCGGACCGGACGGACGGTCTGGTCCTTATGTCTCATGAACAACCCTGAGGTTATGAAGAGAAGTAAAGGGATAAGGAAAAACAAATGGAAGAGATAATCAAATGGAAGAAGCATGGGATCAAGAGTCTAAATTGAAGAGGCAACGGATAATAATTTAGCATGAGGGGTCAAGATTAGAAAGTGCTAGAGTATGAAGTGCTCGAAATACGGGCGAGAACATACGGACGAGTGCATACGGGCGAGCGAGTGCATACGCGCACGCGCAACGCCGGAGAGGCCAAAACCATGCTGAGTTCTGGACAATGGAGGTTGTGCGTCGTTGCTCGCGCCCATGCATCTACGGGCGCGATCATTTCGAACGCCATCATATCGGGCGAGTGGACCTTTGCGGAATTCAAAAACACTAACACCTTGGAATTTCCGCAGGCACAAGATCGCGCGCGTGTGCTGCGGGCGAGAGCAGTCGGGCGCGTGCAAATGACGGGATGCATTCCGACGGGGAGAAAAATTTAAGTCCTCCGGAGGCAATGCGCGCGCCCGTGGATCAACGGGCACGAGCGGTTCACGCGCGCGCGTAGGGGTGCGATCCATTGTTCTGATCAATGAGTTTTCGTCGGGATGGTGAGGGTGCTGACGTGCCCAAACGCGCGCGATCAATTGGCGCGCGAGTGTTGGGGCGCGATCCGTTGTTCAAAAACAAAGAGTTTTCGTCGGGAGGGTGCAGGGGCTGGCGTGCCCGCGCATGCGCACGCACTACAGGCGCGATCAGTTCGCGCGTGAGCGTAGGGGCGCGATTCGTTTTTCAGGACAAAGAGTTTTTGTCGAGAGTGCAAGGGCTAGCGTGCCCGCGCGCGCACGCAGTCGGTACGAGCGCGCGTGCATACAAGCGGGTGCACGGTTTAAATCCATGCCTTCATTGAATTCAGAGTCTCACATCTAGAACTTGGACCGTATGATACATCATATTTTTGAAGCAGAACTTGATGGTGTCGTGAACAACCGAATTTGTCTCGAATTTCATGTGGACATTCTATCTCATATCTAAATGACGAATATACACAAAATGAAATGGTATGTGAATTATTTTAAGTGTAGAATAAAGTGAGGAAAGAAATAGTCTAGCACTCTACAGAATATCCATGCAAAAGATTTTTGTGTGCACCTGAATTATGTAAACATTTATCATAAGATGGAAGGGAGATGAGACAACTGATGGAATGAACGACGTGTTAAGCAACCAAAAAAAAGGGGGACTTATGTAAAGAGAATAATAGCATCTTGGAAATCATGAACAAATCCGGAAAGAAAATTAACAACCATTGTTTGAGTTTAACAAGCATTAAACGTAGCAATGTAACCCTAAACCAATCTAATTTCCTATGCCTTCTACACGTATTTATATTCCGTTATCTTTTTACAAAAACGTAGTCTTCATTCATCGCTCTCCACAAAATCACGTGTTGAGGAACTCGATCCACCCTCATCGTATCGTGCACGAGAGCTTCCCACTGAACTACTTTCTGCCCCAACCCCAGCAATGAGTTTCCGCTTGGCAGAACGAGTTCTCTTAGCTGGGCCATCTTCTCCAAGTACTGCTTCCATGAAGCTGGTCTCCCGCATTCGACAAAGCACTTTAAGGGTCTCCAGACTATGTTCTTCGCATAGGAAATCCACGGCTACTCCCTTGAACAGGTCTATCCATTCGGATTCCTCCATGTTCAAGGCACTCCAGATGTGGAGTTCCGTTTCGGTCATTTGATGCAGCTCCTTGTGCTGATCCGCAACCAGTTTCCCTCTGGAATTCCACTTAAACCCAAAAGGATGAGCGCTATATTGGAATGTCTTCTTTTCTTCGTCCCAGTACCCACCAAGCGTTTGGTAAAAGAAATCCAGCCTTCCCTCGATTTCTTCTTCAGTCCCGCCCCGTGTCACATTCTAGCAAATCCTCACAATCTCCTTAGGATTTGTGTCCCATCTTCACTGCGCGCTCATTAAATTCTTGTAGGTCGCGTGCTTTTCCATAAGCCAATTCCAAATCAAGTCCTCACCCCACTTGTCCGGATACTCAGGACTATTTTTCCTTATTTCGCTCCCAATGCGGTGGCATGCAGGCCTATAAGCCAAACTCCTCATAAAAACGCTTGTGGAAGGGGGACTTACATATTGCACACCACCGACGTATCATGGCATGGGAAATCAAGCACAGTGGATGATACATGCATTGACAAGATCCGAATGACCAGCCTCCCTCTAGACCAAATGGATTGGTACAAATGGGACACTTGGTTCCATCCAACACATACTTCTGTGGATTGGGCCAGAGCAATCTTGGCTTTGCCCCCTCAGCGATTTTCTCATTGGATGTTGCGGTCTTGTACTCCCAACCTGCTTTCATCCAATCTATATCCTTACCATTCATCAGTAAGTCGTCAGGAAACATATCATCCTCATGTGCCCACGAAGAAAGTCCAAATTCTCTCTTGGAGTTTGTCTTGAGGTAGTCATGGTCAATCTTTTGGAACTTACTGTACATCTGTCTGTGACGGTCAACGTTCAGAATGCATGCAATCTTTTGTTGGTAATAATGTTTGCTCATTTAGATCAGATACGTCTTGAGCAACTTGTTGGTAGTTGCAATCCGGAGACATTAGATACAGAGGGGAACATGGGAGGAATCACTGACATCTGAAATGACAAAGAATTGTCTGTCTCTTGAGAATCCACGAACATGACTTACTGCTAGGGGGGTGCATCACTTGACTCGTTGATGCGAATGGGATCATTGGCCTACGGGGAACTCGAACTTGGGTATCTTCCAACACACCATGCGTGGCTGATTCAATGATGGCATTCATTATTGCCTCCTTCATTCTAGGGCTACACGGGAGTGGAACTTGGCATTCCTCGGGTACCCTAATAGGATTCCTTAGAGCTTTAAGTTGCTCAATCTCTTCATTCTGCCTCTAAATAATCTCATTCATCCTATCAGCTTCTTCCATTATGTTTTGGATTGTCTTCTCCATCTCAGCAATTATCCCAATTTTTCCGATTAGCTGATTAAGCAATGTGTCGCCTTGCTGGTCTTAGGCATCATCCTTTGTTATTGTAGCCTCCAACTCAGTTGCAAACCTAGCGTCCTCATCTTCACTTACATTGCTTGGGCCCGCAATTTGTGGAATCGATATAAGAGGAGCTCCGTCAACATAGCTTGGGCCCCCAACGATTGCTAGAGGAGCCTGATCAGCAATATCCACCCCACTAGGATTTGCTGGCGGAGCACGATTTCTTCTCGACAATCACGCAGCCAAAACAGGGTCCTTCTTTTTAATCCGTATGATTCTAGCTGCAGCCGCTGCTCTTGTTTGCGACGGAGGAGGACGTGTTGATGTTCCATTAGAATCACTATCTTCTTCTAAAGAACTCCACCGAAGTGGCACACTTGCACCTCTTTCCTCGGGATCATCCCAGTATGGCCAGTCCACGTTTGAAAATGTTAGAACTCCTGTAGGTATAGCCATCTCTCGGGGTCGCTGTCGGATGCTAGGAGTCGACCGTATGGTCCTCCAATCCACCTCCCTATGAAGCGCGACCTCGGCATATACCATTTTACAAATAAAGAGAGGTATCTCGGTTCTCTTTTTGATCTCCTCCTAGTATATAACCTGGTATACCTCCAAACATCCTTGACCGAACTGACGGTTCTTGCACCATTTCATGTTCGCCTTGTTTGCAGTACGATTGCGATTATGGGGATGCAACAGAAAATACTTCCCAATGTGGCACCATTCAATGAATTCCACACACGTAGCTAGAGTCCACGGTTGCGGTGCGGCTTCCCACCCTCGAAATGCCAACTTTGCAGGATTCGTTAGGATGTGAACCCTCTTACGTTGGTTGTTTCCATGCCTTTCCCGTCCTTCATACTTTGCCCGTTTCCTCTGTTCTGCTGCCGAGGGCGGATTCTGTAGTTGTTGTTCCATCTAAGCGCAAGGTAGATTGTTCTTCAAAGTCTTCCGAAAGCGCAAAATTAAAAGCTTACTATTCCCCCAATACCTCAATCACATTTTAAAATTATAAACATTTACATGATTTTCAAATGTACCACACAACCACCATAGAATTTTCAAGAGAAAATGCCGACACGTGTCAATGTGTTGGGACCCACCTAAGTACCAAGCAATCAGCTAATCGAAGGCTGTTGAAGGCAACGTGCTCAAAGAGGGGGAGTGCAAAATGGGGCGGCGGATTGCCCTTTTATAATCACGAGCGCCAGTGGACAGGCGCGAGCATTTTGCTACGGGAGCGAGCAAAGACCCTACGCGCGCGCTCGGGGCATTGTAGCGAGGATTTTGGCCATGTATGCCTCTGCGTCTGCAACGGTATCAACGGACGAAAGCGGATACCTTGGCGGGTATATGACGGGCGCGATCCGATTTTTACGCGCGCGCGTGGGTAGCGACCCGGTCTTCATCGGGCGCAAGCGAGCTTCGTCCAGGTATGAGAGGGGCGCGCGCGCGGATATTGTCGCGCACGCGCAATTATGGATCGGGCGCGGTCAGAGTACTACGGGAGCGGTCAGAGTAGTACGGGCGCGATTGCTGGATGGACGGGCGCGTGCACTGTTCCATGACGAGCGCGCGCGGTGCCGAAAACGGGCGCCACCACAAACTAGTACATCGATAAAAATCAGAAGTAAACAAAAAGGAACTTGCAAAGTCAGGGTTAAAAAAAAAACTATATTTACTTTGTAAATATATCACTTCATTGTAGTATCAATGACAGTGCCATGCACTCTAGATACCGGTCCTCAAAGTCTTTCAAGTGCGTCTTCAATTGGTTCGTTTGAGCACTGGAGACAATATTGGGGACACAAAGTATTGCCATCTCCTTCTTCAGTTTTTTGATGAGATTGCCAATCTCACAGTCAAGTTCTTCGACAGTTGCTTGGGTTGCCAACTACTCTTCAGTGGTTGGAGGCAGAGGGCGTCCAGTCTCTGCTTAGGCCACCAATTTGTCACGGCGAGAGATCCAATCCTCGAACAACTCAATCAATTTCCGGAGTCGCTCCAGCATTGACCAAATAATTGTGTCCGTTCGCTGTGCAGTGCCCGGTGGGGTGGCACCATTCGTCAAACTCATGTACAACTTGATTTGTTGGCAATTGCATGCGTTGGAATTCATGTTAGACGGTACAGCGATTGTTATGAAACCCACCGTAACACTAACCAATCAGCTACGCTCGGGCTATTAAAGGCAAAATGCACAAAGTGGGGAGGTGCGAATCAGGGGAGGGGGGTGGCATTTTATACTTACGGGGGCAACAGTGTGGGCGTGCGAAGCTTGGTACGAGCGCGAGCAGATTGATCCTATCCGTGCACGCGGTTCTTGTAGCCAGGGTACCTCGCGAGTATAAGTACGAGCGCGCACGTGTCTTGGCGGGTTTCATAACAATCGCTCTTCTCGCCATTTATAATTGTAGGAAGAATTCCAATTAGACAAAATATAAAAAATGAATATATTTTGTTGTTTTTGGAGACAAACTTAATACTTATTAAAATATTCATTTTTACTGAAATTTGGTCCAAGAAATTTGCATCTTGAATATTTTTGAATTTAATTTATATCTTCAAGATTTTTTGTCACCAATGCAATATTGGAAAGTACATATAAAAATAAATTAAGAAAATGAAGATACTTCAAAAGATTCTTTTAGAAAATTCATAATAAATTCCTATATGTAGGAATTCAATTTCCAAAATACTTTAAATCAAATGGATCACCAATTCAGTCATGAAATTGAACTCATCGTTATATTTTTCCACTTGAATCCAAATTCTACAATCGTCTTCATATTCGAACTACTTTTCACTTGAATGCAAATCTGTTCTTAAAATCTTTAATCATTCTCAAGCTCAAATCATATTCCAATTTGTTGCAATTTTATTTCAGCAATATTTAATTATTCTCAAATTCAAAGTATTTTCCTCTTTATTCTAAGTTTGTTTTCAAATTCTCTTCTCAACTTCTAATTAAAATCATTCCTAAATTCACTAAACTATTTAATTACTTTGAGTTACGTTTATACATACAACTATTATAGTAACCAAGGAAAATTGGATTTTCATTACTAGGCTTCGTCCATTCACTGAATGCCCCATCCGTTTAGTGGACGGATGGAAAGATAGCAAGTTTAATGGAGGGACTGCTTGTCTAATAGTCGCCAAGTCCCCCTCTCTCAGCCCTCTTTTTCCTAGGGGCTATTGCCGAGGGTCTCCAATGGCGCATGTCTCCCAATAAAGCATGACTTTCATAAGTTCCTAGTATTGAGCAATGGTCTACTCTGAGTATCACTTTTTGGACACTCTAATTAGGTTATTATTGTTTAAAACCTCCAAAGCATGTTTTACTTGTTCATTTTGATCAAATGCCACATTTAAGTAAATCTGGACTTTCAAAAGTTTGGATTGGTCAAAGTCCACCTGAAATATGATGGGTAGAGTGAATTGTAGGATCCTATGATCCAGCAAGGACGGTAACGGTTATATAAAGTTGAGAGAGACGACAAATCGTCGGGATGTGAAATCTAGCAAATGACTATGTAAAGATTGTGGCAATTGATGTAAAGTAATGTGTTTGTTGCATGTGATACCATTTCAATATGATCTATGAAGGACCTCTTAACATTCCTCAGGTTTGAGTGCGAAACTTATCAAGCTTGTAGGTATGTAATATTAGCAACTTGTGAAAGGCCATAAGATCCTACTATCCACGGTAAGCAGGTATGTATAAACATATCACGTTAGAACATTACATGAACAGTAAAGACGAATCCAAGAGTAGTCATACATTGTCAACAACTCTCAAAAACATCATAATATTCCGGTATAACTTCAAAATGATTGTAGGATCCTACGATGTTTCTACATGGTTATGTGTGAAAGTTATCAAACGTGTGGGTATTGTAATATTGGCAAGTAGTAAGCAGGACCATAAGATTCTACAATGTTTGGCAACCATAGATGTAAAAATAGATCACATTATTTGGATTCTATGAACTGTAAAGAAGCATCCAAAGAATAATCATACATTGTTGATCACTGAAGGAAACGTCAAAACGAGTGCAAAATGATTAAAATAAGTATAATCCAGTCACAAGTAGCGAATGTTCAACAAGATTGTGGGATCCTACGATCATTTTGTGGGTACTAGTAGGCAAAACGAAGCACTTAGGAAACTTACTATTCTCATCCAACCATGCATACGAGATTGTAGGATCTCACGATGTACTGACTAATTTTACGACCGCTACGGATCCAGTAGGTTTGCAGCTTCAATGTTAGCCAATGCTTTTACTCAAAAGTCCTTTGGGATCCTTCGTGTCTTGGGGACTGTTATTGTTGTGGATTTTGCATAGAGCACTGAAGTAACATGAATTTCACATTCGGAGATCGTAGGATCCTACAATAATTTGAACGCTTATTCTGATATGTAATTTACCTTAATCAGTGAATGTAATTATCGTCGCAGGATCCTACAATCCCAACTACACAATGTTTTCTGTCATTACATTTTATTGTCCTGAATGATCATTTGAATGCACTAGACTCGGGCCGATAGCTGCCTGCTTTGTTCTCCAACTCTGACTCGAAGCTTATTGAAGATGGCAAGACTAGCATTTCCAAATATCCTTAGCTCTTTGTGAAGGAGTCTATTTACCAAAAGTGGTGTGCGATTCAAGGCAATTGGGTAAAAGGTCTACTTCCTGATGCATTTGGAATAGTTTTCCACCTTTGTCGCGAGCGTGAATGAGGACTGAGGCAACAAGGAAGACGCAGGAATAAGAAGTAGTAAGAAAGAGCGCCTCAAGCAAAAGAGATATCAGGTGCGAGCACTCAAGCACACTAACTTGATGCTGCTTTATCTCATCGGAGAAAGCACATCTTAAAGGTTATAGAGTTGGTGATAAAAAAAAAGGTTTCTATGATGTCCGCAAAGTCCACCAAAAAACAAACCCGTTCTTATGGGCTTCAATGAAGCGTGTCATATGGAGAAGAGACGCAGACTCATCAAGAACAATTTCATGCACTACTTCGAGAAGAAGGCTCTAAGGTGTAAGACAATGAAGGAAAATTCGTACACCGATGCAAAGTATGATACCGCTGCACAAAAGTACGGAGTTACCGAGGCCACCATAGACACTTGATATGAGAAGCTATGCAAGGATCCTGCTAGAGAGCGTTTTTTTGTAAGGTGGCTTGCGGCCTTAAATCCATTCAACAAGGATGCACATTTCTCGACTCTTCTTGAAATGCTGTTTGAGCACCAGAAGAACTTCATAGGCGACTGGACTCAAGACATGCTAGCAAGGTCAAGACCCTCCAACGCATCGTTGTACAAGTGCTTCCGAATGAGCCGGAAAAACAGGAATCTAGCTTCTTTTTTTGATCCAAGTTCTCCTGAGATGGTTTCTTGGATGACGAAGGATGCACGGATGACCATAGTCGCCGAGGAGGGAGATGGTTTGCTCACCAAGTGTAAGTGCAGGACAATATGGTGGAACATACCGTGCTTGGTCTCCGGAAGTGACAAGACGACAAGAGGTATGACATGAAGTAGCACAACTTCCGTTGCCTGAACATCACTGGGCACTGCATTCCGAGGTGACTCCTCTCCATTATTTGGAAGTGCTCCGGTCCAAATTGGAGGAGCGGGTGGTAATCGAGGAGACGCGAAATTATATTCTCGCGCCGGCCTCGATAGTTGACATCACTGTGAGCCTGAAGAGGGAGTGATCGTTGGTGGGCCCAAAATGGATAGCGGTTCCGTCTCTATCGGTTAATCACTTCTTCACCCACTTTTTAGACTCCCAATTTGACCCCAATGTCGACAGTTACTCCACTGTCGGAATCAAATGCGCCATCCAAAGACGCGCGCACGAGCGCACGATTGCAGAAGGGGCTAGCCCCTATTGTTGTCAAGAGGATTAACTTGGAATCTAACGCGGAAGAAGAATCTCCGGACTCGGATTCTTCGGCGAGTTCCCCTTCCAAAACAACTGAAACACAGACCCGGACGCTCCGAAGTAGTACCAAAAGAGGATATCGACCCGGTCTCAAGGACGGCCAAAGAAGTCAGCGGCAATGGCTGCACAAAAAGCGAGCAAGGCGGGAGGATCTAAGCAAAAGCCGAAGCAGCCCAAGGAGGACAAGAGGAAGGCGATGAAGACAAAGACCTAGTCGTTTAGCCACTTGTCACTTTCCGGTTTTGTAGGAGTAGAAGTCGGATGAGAGATCCGGAATATCCGTAGTGATCGGATTTTAGGTAGTTGATTTGGAATTAGGGTTTTTGATGGACCTTTTGGTGCTACCGCTTTTGTGGAAGCCTATGCTTTCTTAAGTGGAGCTTGCAGAATCTATTGAGTCCTGATTTCTGCATGATTCCTTTCCATATTCCTTATTGATAAAGCATTTGTGTTTTCCGTACACTGTTTTGTGACTTCCTTTCTAAGTGTGAATGATCTAAGAGGATGGATAGAGTTCTGTTGTAAACCGGATGCGAAGTTGGAAGCCAGGACCAAGATTGTCTAGGTTCTGAGATTGAACTGAGGGATTGAGCAAACTGCCGTGGGAATTGAAATCTCATCTTCCAAATGCCTAACTAACCTCATGCAGAATAGCCGTTGCTAGGGTTATAGCAGATCGAGGGGTATTTGATCGGGCATCTTGAACTTCCAAAGAGGTTCCAGAGACTGTGAGGAAGAGGAGTAGAGGGTGGAAGTGGTCGCCGAGAGAGAGCTGTATCCTAGTTCTCCCCGATCCTTATCAGTGTGTTTTGTAGTCTCACGGATCGAAAGGAAATCACTTGTGTGACCTGTTAACCAAAGCTTTCTAAGTTAGTTGTGAGGTGACTTCTAACCAAAAACGTTGAGGTCGGTTTGGCCAAACAAATTACGAGAGAAGGATAGTGGGAGATGAGAGAGAGATGAGGAGAGAGAGAGAGAGAGAGAGAGAGAGAGAGATAGAGAGAGCATAGACGAGAGATATGCGAGAGATATATCAGAGAGCGAGAGAGAGAGAGCTATCTCGGTCTCGATAGCGCGATATAGCCTCGCGCTCGTCTCCTCTCGCTCTCTCTGCCTCTCTCTCTGCTCTCTCTACTCTCTCTCTCTCCTCTCTTCTCTCTCTCCTCTCTTCTCTCTTTGCTCGAGAGAGAGAGAAGTCTCTGATTCCAGAGATATAATCTAGACGTCATGGAAGAGAAACCGCATTGTTTTAGGAGAAGAAATTTGACAACACACTATTAAGTTTCTAGAACGATACTCGGAATCACACGGATAGGAAGGGAGTGTACTTGTTTTTTGGTGCTAACCGGAAGATAAACAAGTTTTCGTGTCCTGACATTTGCATTTGCGGTGTATTCTCTACTTCGTCTTCACTGTTCTTACAACATCCTGCTTGCACATGTGTGGCTAAATTTCAATACCGGCATTGCATTAGGCAAAGGTTCCTTTAGGATCCTCGCCATTTTGTGGCAATGCTTCTTCTCGGTGCGTTATGAGTTTTCTTCCACTTCTCGTATGATAGCCAGCGAGAATCAACCCCTACACTCCTACCTTACCGGATGAATGCCGTGGATGGTCCCTTTGTTATCTCATCAATTGTGACCCAAGTAGATAACCCATGGCTTGAACCCATGGTTACTCTGACATGTGGATGAATGGGGGCTTTTTGGCCTTATTGTGCAATCATCCTTATAAACCCACATCCATTTAAAGGAACAATTGCAATTAGAAATTGCCTTCCAATGAAATGATCTAAACATTTTTGTGCACAGAAATTGGAGTCGATATCACTTGTGGTTTAAAAGGAGACTTGTAAGTCAAGCACCATTGAAGTTTTGAATGGGGTATGTTTTAAACGTTTAATTCATTAGTTTTATTTGTTTTTATTTCATTGAATGCATTAAAAATATATGCACATTTGAATGGTTTAAATTTTAAGAGCATGCTGTTGTAACATTTTAATAATTTTTATTTCTTAGGTTTATAAGTGTTATGGAATAATTATACAAAGCAGAGATATAATTTTTTTGTAGAAATGCAATCATAATGGATATGGCTTAAAGAGATGTGATGTATTCTAAAGTTTCTCTATGATGGGTATTTCCTCCATGTGGTTGTGATTTATCTCATATGTAGTCCATGATGGGTATTTCCTAGAAGACAAGATGCATTTCAAAATCTTTATGATGGGCATTTCTTAGAGACCGTGATACATTTTAAATTGCTCTATGATGGGTAATACCAAGATGAGTAAACCCTAAAGATGGCAATGGATTTAAAACTGTGTTCATGATGGGTATAATCTAGGGACTTAGGAGGTATGTCCAAGTGAGCTTATTTGGATGATTGTTTTAAAGTTTTGTGAAATAACTCATTTGGAGCTATGATGGGTATTGGCCCAATCTTATAGTATGCCATTAACCCATGAAAGGCTAACCAAAGATAAATCTTTTTGCTTAAAAACATACGTATGATGGATATTGCTTAGAGAGTTGTGATATAATTCAAAGTAGGTTTATGATGGGAATTATTCTTAGGTCGTGATATATTTCATAAGGTCTTCATGATGGATATTGTGTAGAGTTATGAGAGTTGTTTATGTATGCTTCCTTTGAAGATAATTTGAAGTTCTCGTGATAAATCTTATTTGGGCTTCACAATGGGTATTCCTCAATTATAAAGGTGCATCCTTTTGTGTAGACATGGTTGTTCTTTTGTGCATATTTTATTTTCAATTTTTATCTCTTTGGAATTTAATAATTTATTAACTTAGGCTTCTTTGATTATGCTTTTGATTTTAGTTATCTGATTTATTATGGATTCTTTCCATGTGTAGAATCCAAAATGCCTTGGCAAAAAAGAAGATCCCATTGTAGCTCAAAATCCTACCTTAGGTCCAATTTTGTTTCAAGACCATAATTCAAAATTCATAATCCAAAAAGATTGCAACAATTTCAGAGAACACTCTAAGATTTAGTATAATTGCAAATAAACTATAATTCAACAACTCATATTTTAAAACACAAAACTATAAACATATAATGAACATTCTCCATAAACTTAAACCTCAATGTCATCTAGTTACACTTTAAGAAAAAATTCAAACAATAAGCAAAGTATCTAATAGCCTAAACCCTAGTCAAAATGAATACAGACTTGGAAAATGTAAATACAATCCATACATTTCTTCAACACAATCCATACATACTACACAAGAATTTAGTGACTTTAAAACAATGCAAAGTCAAACATCAAAACAAATGTGGAAAATAACTTGTATCAACATACATTAGAAGTCATTGGTTACAAGTTTAGGCTTCTATGTTTCCTACCTAACACTAATTCAAACTCCCAAACTCCTTTTTTCCTTCTTAAACCTACACTTCAACTTGTAAAAACATAACAAGAAATTCTCTATTAAAGATGAGACATACAACCCTAAATCCTAAAACATATCTAATTTAATAGAGTGATTCCATGATGAAAACCACAAAAAGAAGTCAAACCGAAATACAAAACAAAATACAACACAAGCAATGAGAATCAATAAAGAAACATAATAAATAAATAAATAAAACAAACGAGTACCAGGGCTGCAGGGCCGACGCTGGGCTTTGAAAGAGAGTATCTAGAACAGGAGGTTTATTCCTCATATGCAACCTGGATTATTAACAACTAGACATTAAATTAGTCCATGTTTGTGCTCTAGTTCAAGTTTCCTGAGTCGGTTTTGATGCAGACAGGTTAGTGGCACAAGAGGAAAAAGCAAATGAGGAAGTTGTTTCTCAAACAGACAGAGGAGAGCAAAAGAGCAGGCAAAACATGCATTTCATAGACGAATCTGCATTAGAAATTCAAGATCAACTTACACGCACCCTTCAAATCAAAAACTACGCACCCAGCTAACTGAACATTCCTTTGGGTGGAATCATGTTTCGGTTGGCACAAGTTTCGGATTCCAACCTGGTTTAAGTTTCAATTGAAGCTTACCTTTCATGACTATCGGCGATCTCCACGAGGACAACGACCTGTGCGAGCAGGGAGAGTGCGACAGATTTTCAATGACCAAGGCGACTAATTCTTGGCTACCAGGGCGAGGGCGACTTCAATCCTCAACAACGGGAGGCGGAAGGTAAGAGGCGGTAGGCGGTGCGCTTCGACGCGCGGCAAGCAAGGGCGGGAGTCGGAGAAGCGGCGTGATGGGGAGACGGAGAGACGAGGACACACGGAGACGGTGAGGCGGGAAACCATGGAACGGGGAGGGGAGCGGGGAACCAGGGACGAAGAGGCGGGAACGCCTATGAAGCTAACCGCGGTAACACCAAGGGAGGGCTCGATGAAGCCCCACACTCCATCCGCGAGAGTATGAGTGTGGGGGCTCATCCTCCCCAGGCTCGTATGTTTACGATGTGTTGTCCATGTTTCTATTTCAGCTCCCACATTGGCGCTTCTTTTGACAGCCACATGTCGCCCTTCTGTTCTTGAAGTGCGCAAGGGAGGGGCAGTGGTATTGATGGGCGTCTAGAAGTTTGTGAGGCTTCTTCAGCAAAATCAGCTAAGTCTCAGGACCTTGTGCAGTGTTTGCGAGCCTATGCATGCAGGAAGGTAAATTGCTTGGTTTTCAGTGTTGGGGGAATTTTGTTGTTCTCTAGGTGGAGGTCTCCATTGTTGTTGATTTTGTATCCCAGTCAAATACCAACCGGCAGTTTGTTGACCGCTGTTAATCATTTCCTCCCCGCTCTAGTCGTACTCCTCCAAAACGCCGTCGAGGGCATGTTACCCTTGGACAATCCACAAGATGAAGACAAGGACGCCAATTGCCTTGCCATTGACACAGTGCGTTGAACTTTGGTGGATATAAATTCCATTGTTGCCACCATTCTACATTACCTCCGCCTCCAGCACTCAATAGTCTTGCTCCCCCCAAATTTTGGTTGGTGGATCTTGCATAGATCCACCACCTGGTTCTCACAATTTGTAATGTATGAGTTCGGGGATGAGCGCTGGAGAAAAAAGTTTCCGAATGTCAGAAGAGTGCCATTAGACTGGCTATTGTTTTAGCACCTCACGTGGAGAAACAAGACTTAAAGTTTTGGCATCCAGTCCCGGTGCTCGTGCAAGTGGCGTGTACCTTGTACAAGTTGAGCCTAGTGGCTAGTTTGCTCATCTGCTCGGAGATGTTTGCCGTTGGCACCACAATCGTGAGCAAAATGCTTAAAGAGGTTATCATGCCATCAACATTGAGTTGAGTTGAGGGGAGATTGAGTGGTTCAAGGGTAACAAGCTCATTGAGACTATGCATGCTTTTGATCAATATTGCAGTCTTCCTAGTGTGGTAGGGGCGATAGACAATACTCATTTTGAGATCCAAGAACGTACATTGTGTCCCAAAGAAAACTCTTATTTTAAATCCTCTAGGTACAACCTGCAATGCGAAGTTGTTGTTCACAAGAAGGCCTGTTTGCTTGATGTGTCAGCTGGGATGGCAGACTCCACTTACGACGTCCATGTTCTCAAGCAATCTAGTCTGTATTATCTATAAGCTATACAAATGAATCTGTTTGATTTTGCATATTAGCAACAAGGCTTTAGCCCATGTCTAATTGAGGATCAGGGCACCCCCTCCTCCCTTGGTTGCTAACTCCTTATTGTGATGGGCCTAACACTACCCAATCATATGCGGAGCGGCTATTTAGCAAAAAGCTACTAAAAGGAAGGTCTATGGTTGAACATGCAATTGGAATTCATAAGCAGATGTTCAAGGAGCTGATTGTCAAATCATACCTATTTGTGACATTTTTGCTTGCTGTAGTTGTTACCTGTTGCTTGCTATACAACCTCCTTTTGGAGCAATCCCAGGAGAAGTCCAGAGATTGCTCGAGGTACTTCAGAACAAGGGCATGGTCTCCGTGATAAACAACAATCCTATGGTGGAACTACCTCCACCAGGCCCTCCCAACATGGATCATGTTGAAGGGGCTGCAAAAAGGACCGCACTCGGCATGTTTCTTGCTAACCGGAGGGCACATCAGTAGGTGAGTATTGCAGTCTTTAACGATGAATATTATGCAACATCTCCTTACATGAGGTTGCATATTTTACTACAACACATACTGTAGCTATGCCTGTACGTTGTACAAATCTGTAAATTAGAAATGCTCTCTCTAAGTAGTCACTACCGACTCCCTCGACCCCACCATTCAGGCGGGAGATAGCATCATGACCCCTTCAACAGTGCGGCTTTAAAGGCAGTTTTCTATAATCACTGTCACTACTGTATTGTAAACTTTAGAGGAAATATGGGATCTGCAACGGGCCTTTGGGTTTCCCACGTGTCTCAAAATTGGCCATGCCCGTGCACTTTATGTGCTGGCACCAATGGTGCCAGCAGGTCGCCAAATCGGCATTTGGGGGGTCCAGCCAATCGCTGGCAGCGAAGGCGTGTGCCACTGCTATCACCCCATTGGACAGTATGAGCAGCAATGACGCTATCAACGAGCGTGTGCTACTGCTGTCACCCCATTGGACAGTAGCGGATTGTGTTGTCAGCGGGGGCGGATTGTGTTGTCAGCGGGCAGGACATCCACTAATGAGATTACTTAGAGAGGCATGCGTGGGCTACAAGTTCACCTACCTTCGGGCTGTCTTACAAGGCCCGTTGGAGACCCCTTATTTCCCCTAATGTGAATCCCTTTTTTTTTCTCTAAGCACATAAAAGAAATCCAATGAATTGATTGTTTACTTTGTTTTTCTTCCCGATTGACATAAAATGTATTCTTCTCACTAACTATCATTCTCAGAACACTGCTACGTTGTGCACGCCATGTGGATAGGAAGCATGCAAGTTCAAGCCCCATCCTCCCTTGGAGGTGCGACTGATGTCGGACTTATCATTGGCTGCACATTCAAGATGGTTGCAGTTGTGGAAGTCGCCTGATTTGAAGCAATAGGCGGTGGAAAGGGTGGCGCAGTTTGTCCTGCAGTCCGCCGAATTGCTTCGGCAAGGCTGGATGTAGCGTTCACCACAAGTCCCTTCGTTAATAAAGCCAACTTCATGTTCACTAACTCCTACCTATTCCTATCCCGCTTGTACTGCATCTGTTCAGCGTGCATCTTATTTTGCATCGCTAGTCCCATACCCTCGATTTTATTGTTAGTGTCTGTCATGTCTTGTAATGTCCTGACCATCTTCATCCTTGCTTCGGCTGTCACATTAGCCATGAGCTTGTGTCAAGTGTGTCCATGCCTCTGTTGCCTTGTGTTGTGATTGAGTCTTTTAACATCATAGGTGGATGTTCCAAAGGAAGACAACACGTGAGGGAACCTAGCTTGGCCACTCCCTGCCGTGCCAACAGTCGGCGCTGGTTGTGGAGAGAGACCTTGCGGGGCACTAGGTTAGCTGAGTGCCTTCAAAAGGTTGGCTCTATTCGGAGATCGCCTCACGGTATTCATTTGACTACGCATCGGTCCACCTCCCCCTCCGATTGCTGCAGGTTCCACTAGTATCTTGTTTGGACCGGGGTGGTGGTTCAAGCTGATGTTGGGTGCATTGAAACTGACATTGGGCATGACTAAATTGCCACTGACGCGAGACCCGCCCACCAACTTGACGTGACTAGTGGCTCTCACATTGACAGTGGACGCGGTTTATGATGGGGGAATCATGAATTCACACTCCAGTCCCGCTTGGCCACTCCATGCTTCACTTCCTAGTGGAGAACGTTTGGGTTGGACTCCCGGATCTCCTCCCCAACTAGTACGTTGGCCAAGTCCCCTATGTTGTTGCTCATGTATAATGAATGGCTCTCTGAGTCCATGAAGCTCTCATCGTTCTTGATGTTCGCATGCCCATTTTAGGCGGTGTCTCTCCTATTATCACTTATATAATTCCCATCTTGAGGTCAGAGTAGATTCCGACTGTGGGGGTTCATTCTTGAACGTGACATGAAAAAATCGTACATGCTTGTATACACTATCGTGAAGAAGGATCGAGGCAAGTATTCTTTCCGCCTATTGGCAAATGTTATGAGGAAATACTCCTCTTTGTTCCTGCCCGAACCTATGTAGTAGTCAGCGATATGTTCAAAATCTGACATCGTTGATTGCCACTTGTGCTTGCAGGCCGGACCCTCCCTGGCCACCACCCCCCCCCCTCCCCCTCTAGTTATGCCATTTACCTCATGAGAAACCTTCCCCTACTTTGTCACATCTGTTGACATAAGATCTCTGGCATCAATGACTTCTATCTCCTCAAAATGCTCGAGGAGTGCAAAATGTCCTCTTTACTCCAATTGGGGTCTTGTTCCTTACGGCGCATTGATGGTCCAACACCCTCCGCTCCAATTCCATCGTGCTGAAGACTCTGACCTTGACTTGAGACAACAGTGGTCTTCCGCTTGCCTTTCTAAATTTCTCTGGATGCACCTACCTCAGAGGCAAGATGACTCTATTCCATGGTGAAAGTGTCCATGAAGTCCTTGTTTGTATTTTGTTTATTCTAACGATTGACGAATGAAACATAATACAAGTATTCATTGCAACAGCAAAGGGGTGTTACAGGGAGGTGCAGGTTTGGGAGTAGCAATGCAGAATGAGCCTGGAGTATCAACAATCCATGACTTTCGTTGGAGCATCAGGGACAGCGCTATTGCAGCGGTAAACACGCTTGCAACGGCTATTGATAGCGTGATGGAGGTAAGAGGCAGCGGAACACGTTGCATGTCAATAGACCATAGCTGTTATGTGAAAAGTCATGAAATTGCGCACCAAAACAAAATACTGGACTCACCCTGTGGTTGCTGTGCAGGAGCTCGAGGGAAGTTCAGCCCATCGGTACGAGGCTCTATCGGGAAGGCCATGACAAGCCGGAGCTTTGATGACGAGAACAGGAGCTGTAAATTACTGGAGCTGGATACAAGTCGAGGACGCCTTGAGTGTAAATGCCGAGGTTACTATAGAGATTCTGTAGTCTAGGTTTGAGTGAAGAGTCTTAGTAGTAGAATTTGAACCAGTGCTCAAGTTACTGCTACCTGGTTTTTAGCTCTGCCCACATTATTGTTGCCGGAGATCTTTCCTGAACCGCAAGGGAAGTTTCCAACTCGCAAATAACTTCACTGCCCCTTGGAATGCTTAGTAGTAACCTCCAGTAAACTGCCCTATAATAGTAGATTCTAGAGTACAAATCTAAATATATCAAAGTAAACTGAAACAATAAACACTTTTACCTCTTCGTGCAATCACCGGCCAACCTCTGACTTAATTCCCATGTCCTTTTTTCATCCGCCACCAAAGCTGCCACATAATCTTGTTTGAAAATATAGTTCACATTGCGGATGCATGAATATCTTAACCTCACATGCCGATGGAATAGTTGTTTCGTGCATCCAAGTGCAGACAGGCCCTTACACTCGTAACACATATAACATTACACATATTTGGCATTACAAACACAAATGATGTATTGTATTCTGCATGACTAATCACGCATATCAGCACAGGTTCCTGCAATATCGACAAAATGTGCGTTGTACAATGGACAATGATAACCTTGTAGACGATAAAGGCAGATGTAACCACATCGATGTCTTTGATGACATCTCAAAACCTTTAAAAAGCGCCTCGGATTAGGTTGGCCCAAATTGCGGACAGATCATTATTAACTGAAGGATTGGGCCGGCCTCTTTCCAACCAATTTCTACTTGAGTAGGCGTCATAAGCTCGTGGCATACTGAGAATGGGGTTAGAGGGGGTAGTGAAATCAAGGGTCAGATGTGTAAAGCAGCAATGGGTCTGAATCAGCGATTTTCTTCGGTTTTTCCATTGGTTGATCAACAAGCACTTAAGAATGTTGCCAAGTAAGAAAAACATGTACAAAATCATCCATTTCAACATACTTATCCATAACTTTATCTATTCTAAGGTGTTTTCATCCAAATAGTGGTGAATTTGGTTAATTGTTTAAGAAGAGTTTGACGAATTCATCCATTTTTTTTTCATTTTTTCAAGTGTATTGGTAGCCGCATGCAAAATGCAGTGAGGTTTTGGCGAAAATTTGCGAGAAATAATTATACCGGTGTGAATCATTTGGAATCCTAATTGTGTGAGAGCTCTCCATCTCTCTCAGATCTCTCTTCCAATCACAGGAGTAGACAAACTTCTTATTGACCTCTCTATTAAGAGTAACCCTAAATATCTTGTCTGCACTCTCGACTTCCGCTCTAACGTCCGGCCTCATGCGTCGCCGGGCGCACCTTATGTCCAGCAATACTTTTCTGTTCTTCGCGTGCATTGTGACTTAGGCACCCGCTCGCACAGGACACGGGGTGCAAGCGTCGTAAACTCCTGTTTGTGGAGTTCTCCTGTTTATGGAACAATTTGCTGCTATTTTAGCCCATTCCTTCATTCGTGGAACATTTGAACCACCACCAATCTCAACCTACCACCATAGTTCACTTGCATAGCGGGCAATGTAGCGCTAAGCAGCCGAAGTGAAGTTCATGTGTCTTGTGACTGGAATCGGCTCAAGATTCTGAAAATTCTCACGAGTCTGTCTTTCAACAGTGACTGTCTGTCTGTACCGTTTTCAGATGAAGCACGGGGAGAGTTTAGGGAGGTGATGCGATGAGCGTGTGATCTGGGACGTATGAGGTATGGTAACTACTGCTATTTATCAGTGGAATTAAACCCTAGTGTGGCTTTCTGGTTGTGAAAACGGAGGATTAGCTTCACACGGCGTTGGAGATACCTTGAAGTGGGCTACATGGCAGCCCCTATATCTGTGGACTTCGGCGAAGCAGGAGAGGGAGGGAAAGTCGGTAACAAATCTCTAGCAGTGAACAAGTCGTCGACTAAGATAAAGAAGGGCTTGCGGCCGATGTTGGCACAGCCCCGACTTGCTCCGACGGTGTACAAGACGGAGCCGAGCGACTTCCGGTCTCTGGTGCAGAAGCTGACCGGTACATCGCAGACTATTGCGACCTCGCCACCCTGCGGGCCCAAGCCGCCGAACTCCCGGTTGCAGCGGATTGCCCCGCCGCCTCTGCGCCCCACCAGCACTTACCTCTCGTTCGGCCATTCTGCGTGTCCTTCCCAAAGCGCTTGTGCTCAATTGGAATCGGAGCCAGTGACCTATACATCTCCTTCCGGCAACCAGCTCTTCCCCTTGAGCAGCTTTTCCTCGCTCCCCAAGCACGTCACTTCGCCGTTTCCCGTATCGCCCCTTTCGTTCTCGCCTCTACCGCAGCTGTCACCCAGCGACCAGGGTTGGGTGAACTCCCTGAACGGATTGGAGTCACCAGGTAGCGTTGTCATCCGGCAGCTTGCTCAGAGCATCGTAGAAGGGAATGTGCTGTCCAGCAAACAAGAGCAAGCGACGCGCGCAGCAGCCACTGCAACCAGTTCGCTGCCTCCGGTGTCGCCAAATTTCTCCAGCCTCAGATTCTCCTCATCTGCATTTGGTCTTCTTTCGCCGTCGGGCTTCCCCAGTCCCTCCCGATTTGGGTTCGGACTTGGAAACGTTTATGGGATAAGTGGCAGCTTCACACCTTCGGCAGCTCTCTCCATGGACGCCACTTTCAGCTTCCCGGAACCCGACATCGCCATGTCGCCTACCAGCATTCCTTAAATCTCAGTCCGTTTCTGAACACCAATTCCTCTTGTGTATTTAGCAATGGTATTGAGATTTCTTTTGCCCAATTGGGCAGTTGAAACCATTGGGCCTCCATGAGATGATTATACTGCTAACGCTCTTCCTCAGAAGCCAATTCTCTTCCACTCCAGTGTAACGTTATTTCGAGACAGTTTCTCTGGTCACTAGATGATCATTAACTGAAGAGGAAGGATCCTGTTTTGATGTGCACGATGGCTTTGAAGAGGCCTTCACTGCTAGGAAAGTGCAGACAGATGTGCATGGAACCTGCTGGATGATCACTCTGATGATGCTCTTGTTGCAAGCTTGAGCTTAGTGGATTGGTAATGTATAGCTCTGAAATAAGAGAAACTATGCCGACAATCTAGGTATTTAATTATTAGCCGGGCTAGTTGCAGCAACTAACTGTGAAGGAGGTTTAGAGCGAATCAGTTCATGTATAAACTCTTTGCTGGACTCCTCCTGGTGTTGTAAATACACTGTGTTGATTCTTTGATTGCTAGTCTTTCATCAGTTGCGGTTCTCCTTTTATTTACTTTCATGTAACGTGTTAAGACAGTTGACATAGCCATGCATAGTAAATTTTAGCTATGAGATTGTTCATACATGAGATTGTTTGTAAAGAAATGGTCGAAGTATTTTATAGAAATCAACCGAAGAGGGATTGAAGACAGAAGTACGGGGTGTATCGAGGGCTGGAGCAGAGTGAATTGTTAGGGGGTTCAGAAATGCTCGGAAAATCCGAAAATTTTAGAGTGCGTACGGGTCCAGATTGAGGGCATAATAACCTTTGTGATTTTTGAGCTTCTTCAATGTGCAGAAGAATTCAATGTACACGGAATTCCAGAAGAATTTATTGAAAGTGCACATTCCATAGCACTCTCGGGTCGCTAAATGTGGGAGTACAGCGGGAGTGCAGGTTCGTTTTCTGGTGGGGGAAAGTGGTGGTAGAAATCCTACGCACCCAGAGGGAGAACGCGAAATGATCTGGAGGAAGTTTGGCGCGCCTAGCCGTCACGTGGACGGCCCCATTTTCATTTTCGCCGCGCTCCGCCTCGCGGGTAACTCTTTGCCTTGGTAATTCGATCCTGGCGTAACACTGTGACATTTCTCCAAATTGAGTGATACTAAACACTGGCTCTGCTCGTGACACTAAAATTTAAAACTAACCGCGACCCACAGAAAGTGACGTCATGCCACATCAGCCGTCTTGCACCTCCCATTAGCGACTAGGGTTTCAGGTTTTCCAGTGTTTCGTGATGTTGACATTTAGGTACGATTATTGTTGAGTGTGTGCAATTTCAGTAGCATTGATAGACATGGGTATCTAGTCTTCTATTCAGCAGCTTTTAGGGTTAGGAAGAGAATTCATTGCAGCCCCTATTGCTTCTGCTGTGTCAAATCCGGGACAGCTGGAAACTTCGCTTAATTACGCAATCATAATGCTGAGCGGTCTGGAGATGACATCCTTGGTCCTTGGCGAGAGCAACACCTTCATGTTGGAGAAGGAGCTCAGGGTTTGTGGACATCGTCGCTATGGAGGTGAGTTCTTGGGATTTTTTTTCGCTGGTTTCGAGTTTCCCTTCAATCTGAATTTTTTGCTTTGCTTGTTTTCAATATGGAAACGGGTACCTACCACATCGCTGATCTCCGAGTTACGTCCAGGAGCTCCATCGCAACGTCGTCGAACGCTAAGTTCGCATTTTGGAGCATATCGAGGTGGGAAATTCTACTTAGGGTTTAGGGTTCGATGTATTTTGCGTTTAGGGTATGTTCTTCGAGTGTTTTAGGGACTACAAATTTTATGTTCTACGCGGGATACTGTTTAGGGTAGAAGGTCTGTTAACCCCGCCATATTCCAATTCCTTCTGTGAATGTAGTTACAATGTTGCGATTATATCTGTTTTGTTCTAGGGATCCTTCGGGTGATATTATACAGTTTCTTGCAGAGACAACGTTCAAATCCCCGAGGAAGAGTGGTATTACTCTCAAGTGTCCTGCCGGAGCGGATGCAGTACTATCATTGGGGTCGTCAAAAGTTTTAGGTATATTTCCTTTTTTCCAAGGGGGTGTGTAAAGTGTGGAGCGGGTACAGCAGTTTGTAAGCCATCAGACATGGCGCTCGAGCCCGTGACACTAACCGTAGTTATCTATGGAAGGAAATTTGTAGAGTGAGCAGAGGGTTCAGGATTTAATGACAGAATATTCAACGATGTGTAAAGGCAAGAAGAACGAAGGGCAAAGTAGGCGCTTCTTTGTCTGTATTCATTGCGGACGGAACGATTTCAGCAACAAGATGATGCTGAATCGCCATTGTTACCTAGAGAGATGCCTCGATACTAAGTATGCGGACGGTAACGTGGCGTTATTGCTCCCATACCCTGACTTCAAATAAGGAGAAGGGAAACGGGTGGAGGTGATGTGTAAGAAATCACCCCCTCCGAAGAAGACATCGGCGGATTCTGGAGGACGCCTAGAGAATGTCAGAGAGCACACCGTGATTGCAGAGGGCAGTTCTTCTCGAGAGGGGGCTGAAGGCGGACATGCGGACCGAACGGTGCATGGGAAAAAACCGATTGCCAACGACATAATTTACAAGAGAGTACTAATCGGGAAATTAGAAGCGAAGGGGGAGGGGAGGTGGGAAGAAGGGACCGAAAACGCAGAGGACTGCTGTACCCGCGCCGTTCAAAGCTGCTAAGAAGAATGCTATGTCGGGCCCTCGTGAAACACCGGAGGGACTGATTGCTGGATGGGATGACCCTGTCGCAGAGGGTATAGAGCCAGTGGAATATATCAGTGACACTGAAGATGTGGATCTCTTTCATGGACCTACAAAGACACCAGTTGATGCTCAGATGGGAGCACTTCAGAGGGTATTGGCCCTGGGGGCGTCTTCAAAGTAGGAGACTGGGACATTGGGGAATAAGAAGGCAGTCACAGGCAAGGGTTCCGAAGGTGGCATTTCTACACCTCATTGTAACACTAATGTGCACGTTCAAATGTCACCCGACGATGAGGATGCTTTCCAAAAACATGGGCCCACTATCAGAGAGACTCTGAAGCGGAAGGCAGAGGAGAAGAAAATACCGAAAAACAGTCGGAAGAAGGGAAAACCACTCAAAAGTAGCAATGCTGGTGATCCAGCGATACCTGAGGTAAGCAAGAAGCAGGAAGCTATCGATTTGTTACGTGACAGGTTCACTGATAAGTATAGGGATGGGATGGGGGGATCTGGGTTCGGTTCAAGGGGCGCGAGTGGTCAGCCATTGGGGATAAATTGTGGTATGCGTGACATCGTCAATGGGGCTGACACTACGGACTGTATAATTAAAGAGGGGCAAGGGGGCGATATTGGTAGGGAGTTGTCCTGTAACGTCTCATATGACAGGATCCAGTGTCACAGCGGCCCTGACGGAGGAGACGATGTCTCTATTCTCGAGGATCCGTCACAGCGACCTGTAGTAGTGTCACAATTGGCACCTCAGGAGAAATTGAGAAGGATTCATGTTTGGGATGATGATTTTGACAATGTCAAAGATTTGCAACAGCACTGGGCAGACGGGAAGGGGTGTTTGGTCTGTTCACATTCCATCCCGGTGCATACTTGAAGTTCGTGGCACGACGAGACCTTCACGACGAGATTGAGAGGGATGACGTCGTGAAGAAATGCAAGGAATCAGAATTGATTCAACGCCATCCCCCGCTGCCCGTCCGTCCTGAAGAACCCCTAATGCCCGGGTTGTATCACCTGAGGGAGATTGCCGCGGATGTGATAGTACCGTGGACATGGGACCTTGAATCTGGAGATGACTTTCGTAGCAAGGTGGAATGAAGACATTACTCACGCCTACTTCAAGGTGAAATTGAAAGACATAGCGTCCTCGTGGATCTGTAAGAAAGTAAGTATCTCGAATTCATTCACGCTATCTGTCACAGTATTCGTACACTGTTTTTACTGTTATGGCTATTTCTGGTTAATTTTAATACATGCTTTTTTACGGCAGGGGGATAAAAAGGCTCCATTGGGTCCAAATGTGATTGATGCAGTGTATTCTTCAGCGAGAAGAACAAGGAGCTTGGAGTGAAGTTCCAGGAGATAAGAGATCTCAGGCGAGTACGCAAGCGACTTGGCAATGATATTCTAGATTTTGTAATGTCCCGATTGTATTTTCAATACCCTCCTGGTAGTAGGCACGAGATTATGTTTGCTCTTTCCCGTGTTAGTTCAGTATTCAGATGTCCATTGTTGGACTCAGTCGGCGTGTTGAAATGGGCTAAGACGTTTCTCCATCCACCACCTCCTCTCGAAGTTCACCAGGTGAAGGAACTTTTCGTGTCCCTCAACAGTATCACGCGAGAGTTCTAGAATTAAGAACCAGCAGTGTGTGATCTGACTATTCGGTTATTGTATGGCAGATCCGGGCATGGCGTTCTCCTAGGACGGTTCAAGTGTTGAAGAATGCTTTGATGACTCCTTTCAAACCGAAGGGGACAAACCAGGAAATCTTGTGTCTTCTAGCGCAGGAACTAGATAGTGGGCGTCGTGATACTAGATTCAAGGCGCCTCTTTGCGTTCCCCTGAAAAAGTAAGTAGGTAGTGTCTTATTTCAGCAGAGACGTAGTAGTTAAATACAGTGACAGGGAGAAGACTACATTGAACGCCGAAATTAATTTTAGCGATTCTGAGACAGTGTTCCCTACATGAATGCCCGCGTGTAAATTAAAATTCGACAGATATTGTCTGCTCTTGACATTGCTCGTTCAGTAACTGCTTGACAGACCCCGATCAGTGTCACAGCATGTTTACATGCCAACTGTGACACTAGTATGGACGAGTATGACGAACAAGCGTCTGTTATAACGGCTGGCATTCCGTATCTGAGTACCTATTGTGTTAGAATTTTAACAGTCTGAAGGAGGATATGGTTATGGTTCTCATAGCAGTAACAGATTCAGTGACCCTAAACTAGTGTCCGTAGTTACTTAATCGACATTGCAATATTGATATTTCGCTATTTTTCCACTTCAAAAAAACAACAAATATCATAAATCTACTTAGATATAAACACTCGGATTAACAAATCTAAGTAGACCACTGACAAAAACATTATTCACCTTAGTAACGTTTTGAAAAGATAAAAACGTAGTCTGCACCGTTCATCGAAACTACTAATTCCACACCAAGTGTACATGGATTCAAAGCATTCAAAATCCTTAACTCTTAATGATGAAAGTGAATAAAACGGGTTGGAAATAATTTTACCAATAAAATAAGATTATTTATTTGTTTTAATATAATTCATTTATTATCATTTGAACTATATTTGATAGAATTTTATGTGCTTCCCTTATATACATTATCGATCTCGATAATATTTAAAAATTTATTAATTAAGAGTAATAGACAAATTCTATGGTTGGTATGGCTCTATATGGTTATAGTCTTGTTTTAAATTTTAGTGCATAATAAATAAAGGTGCACATAAGACGTGTGCTATTTAGTACAAAGATCCACATTATAAAAAAAATAAATTTAAGTCCTTTTCTTGGTAGAAATATTTACTTATAACTAGTTACATGGTTATAGCCCTGTTTTAAATTTTAGTGCATGATAAATAAAGGTGCACATATGATTATCTAGAGACCTATTATTTAAAGGTTCTCACCAAAAAAAAAAAAAAAAAAAAAAGTTTAAGATGTGTAATATTTAGTACAAAGATTCACAATATAAAAAAATAAAATTAAGTTCTTTTATTGGTAGAAAAATTTAGTTACAATTCATTACATTTTTTAAAAAATGAATTATAAACAAATACAATTTCTTTGTCTAAGGTTGTGATTGATACATAAATTTGTATTACATAATATGTTCTTTACAGGATTATATTTAAAATATTGTGATATGAAGAATATTAAGATGCAATTACATACGTAGCGATTCTACAATTACAATAGTTATCAGAGATTTCACTACATGAATTATGAAATTCAAGATGAATATTTAATAACTTTTATACTAAAAACATTTCTATGACATGATCACTAGGACCGCCGTCTAGTGTGCAACCCATTGTGGACTTCGAGTCACTCCCTGCGAATTGATTCTAAGGAGCCGGTGCTGGGAGAGAATGTGAGTCATAACGAAATGATCACATGTACTGAAATCGTGAGTGTCACACAGAAACGAGTAACAATATACACACCCAGTGTCACGTAGCCAATGTATACAGTGTTACGTAAATATCAGCGCATATTATTCCAGTGACCTGGTCACAGAGGTTACATTGACAAAACTAGCGGTACATTACCGCATAGACTGTTCCACTCAAACCAGCTAGTGTGCACTATGGTTGCTAATATTATCCCATTTGTGCTCCCCGAGTGCACCATAAAATTGTTTCATAACCCACTCCACGTCAGAACTCTCTCCCGCCATATCATCTCTAGACAAAGATCAGTGTGAATTGAGAATGTCGCCTTCGTGTGGAGTCTGCATTCTCGGGCGGTGCCTAGCACCATCAAATCGCCCTCGCATATGCTTCGATTTCCTCCACATTCCTCGGGACCTCGACGTTCCCTGACGACAATCAAAACCCTCTTCTCCCTCTGCTCGTCCGACACCCCCTTCGGGTAAACCCTGGACTCCCCAAATCATACAAAATTTATTCCAGAGACGATAAATGATGAGCAAAGCAAACCCAATGACTACTACCTCCACTTCATCAAAATCTATGAACAATACAGCGCGTATCATATTTGCCACCTACCTAAACCCACATAACATAGAGACGGAGATGAAGAAAAAAGAGCTTAAACGATCAACAATGAAGACTACATGACTGAGTACTCAATGAACAGTGTAGCAAGACGGAAGAGTGATGCTGAAGCCTCGGGATGGATAGACACGATGAAACTGTGCATAAAGGAAGATGAACGTCACCTAAAGACGACGTGCCACAGGGGGTCCGCTGCGTTCGAGGAAATCTTTCCGTCGTCCAAGCTGGAATCCCATTCCGTCATCTACAATTTTGAATACAGGGGTTTCCGCCATGGGATGTAGTGTTCCTTCCCTTTTATCCACTTTCAATCTCCTCAGTCGGCCAAGCGTCTGGTTCATTTCTGCCACGAGATGGTCCTGTAAGAAGGATTCTTCTCCTACTACCTCATACACATTGATAATCTATTGTCGTAGCACGGCTTGAAGATCAACCGCACGTCTCCTTTGAGGAGTCGTAATTCGTGTCTGAGGTACCAACGTATGATCCATAAGAGGAGTTGTAACATCCTCTGGAACATTGGTTTGAACTCTACGGGGTGTTAATAACCGTTGCAAGCCTCCATTAACATTACCAGCCATTCTCCCAAAATATCTCGCAATTGTCCCCTCTGCTATATCAGGGTGCATCATCATCACTACCTTTACATGATGTTTGCACATATTCTCACACTGAGCCCAAATACAATTACATACGCCCCACTCAGATCCCGGATTGTACACTGTGTACCGCATGTGTCGATGCAATGTAGAGGTGACCATGGCAGTGTCACCGTCGTTCTCTGGCAGTGTTACGTCCGTGTCTGGTATCTGCCTAGCCTTCAGGATAGAATCCACCACTGTATCCTGCATCTTTTTGTTGTTAACAAAGCCCTTCTCCTTGCGGAGATCTTTGTACCAATAATGATCAACAACATCCTCGGTTAAAGCAGTTATGCACCAATCCATCCTTCTACCTGTCATTCTACTCCGTTCGGATTTTAGTATAGACTTCGCGAACCCGTGATATCCTTCTATTGTAGCATTTGTATCTTGGCCACAGTAGATTAAAATTCATGTAAGCCACCACCCACATATGTGCCTTTTCCACCCATTGCCCTTTCATATATGCTTAGAAACCATTTTCCTGCGGGTATTTCTTCTCCAATTCCTCAATCCTTTTTCTAGCCCATTTTGTTCCTTCTTCACCTGGGGGTGAACTCCGGTCGTACATTATCTCCCCTAATTCCTTCGTAATTGCAGCTCGTCGCCGTAAATCAGATATTTTAGAGCACGAGTTTTTCTGCCATGCCCTACAAACATGCCATAGGGAAAGGAAGATGGCAGTATTCGGCCACACCTCGCTGTACAAGTATGGGAGAGGGATATAAGTGTGTATGACATTGCAAATCCATAATACAAAGGTTTCACTCAAATTTAGTGACACTATGTCAGGTTGTGACACTGTCTAAGCCTTGAGGATAACGATCCATCGCCACTGTAAGGCTGGGTCCTGGATGGGGTATTCTGAGTCCCACAAGAGTAATCGAAGACCAGGGAAGGCAAGGAGTCGTGAGGATCAAGTAATGACTTGGAGGAAGGAAACAGCCGTGGAAGGGTAACCGACTACCGAGGTTACTTGGACAGTACCAGGGCTCGGGAGGGGAGCTGAACGGTTGGACTTCTTTATTCCATGAAGCCCCAACTGCCGAGATGCCACAGTATTTCTTTGTCACCGAGGGCGGCCAGGAAGGGTACGAGAGAGGAGTTAGCAGGTAGATGGTCAGAAATACATGTCGCAACAATCAACCATACATTCAGACAAAGAGGAAGGGAGGGAGTAAAAGCTGTGCGGGTGACTCTGAAAGTGCAAGTGTTATTCCCTTTAGAACAGTTGGTGAGACAAAAGGTGCCGAGGGCAAGCAACAGATTGAGCTAATAGGGTCAGAGTAGCGGCCAGGGAGAGAACGACCTAAGACTTTTAGCGGTGAGCATGGTGACCAGAAACTAGTTCAAGGTAGCCGTGGAGAGATCAGAGATCCGGACTATGGTACTACAACTAATTCTTATAGTATTCTAATCCGCTATTTCTTGGTTCTGAAGCTACAGTTGCCGTATTCTAACTCCTAGTTCGCCATGGCTTCGTATCCGTGACTTCCTGTTCGTCCTTGCTGGTTCGACTTCAACTCCTTGTTTTGCCATGGTTGTCGTGACTGCTTCTTTTCTTGGTAATGTAACCCGTGCTTCTTGGCCGGGTAACATTTTGCCTACTTTCCCAGAGTGCAAACCGTCCCTGGTTTGTAGCTAATGGCGGGATCTTCGAGCAGCAGGTCGTCGATCAGGGCGCGTCTCCTCGCGAGGCACCCGTCCATGGCGTCTTGGCGGGTCTTGGTTGTTGTAGAGAGTGGCTATGGCGGCCGCGACTCCTCGATGGAGCAGATTATGTTTAGTCCTGGAGGTACGGGCATGCTGGTATACGTCAAATACCGTTTTGCCTAACAGCTTATCACAAGCCGGACATTGAACATTGTCTGCCTCTGGGTCAGCATAGCGATTAGCTAAATCAGGGTGAGAGACGAAGTATTGTTTTACTGCAGTGAGGGCTATCTCTGCGTTCTCTTCAGTATCGCTATCCTCGCTACTCTCGCCTGCCATCTCATACTCCTCTTCCAGATTCTGCAATGCAATTTTGTGATCTGTGAAGGATCTAGGTTGAGCATTTACCGTGGGGGTTGGTTGTCTTGGCATGGCGTGGGTGGTTGGGGCAGGCAGTACTTGTGATACAGGTGTCGGCAGGCGTGGTGATGCTTGGGGTGTATCCTCGGTGTCGGTGGGTGCATCCGGAATATGCACACGGTTTGGCTGCTTCTGTGGCTCCAAGTATTGGGTCGGCACAGGTATGGCTATCTCTTCGGCTTGGTGTGTGGTGACTGCCCCAGGAGTGTCATCGTGAATAGGGTCCTCTGGCTGCGGTCCCAGAGAAGCTATTGCCTCCACTGCCATAACTTCCATGTCTGCGTCCCATGCAAGTTCCGATTGCTCCAGATCTAGGTCTACTAGGGCGTTGTCGATAGAAGCGTCCAAAAACTCTTGTTCTGGAGTTGCCGAGCTAGGTGGTTGTTCCCACAGCATACGATAGGCATGAGTCGCAATGAGCCGGGCTGATGTCTGTACCCAGTTGGTTTTGTTAGCTTCGAAATTGATCCGTGCATTCTCTGTGTCCATGCGAGCTTGTTGGAGACGTGTTAATTCTTCGGTATTCCATGGCTCCATGGTTACTGTCCCTTGCCCTTGCACCGAAGCTTCACGCAGGGTCTTGAATTGAGCCAAGGTCTCTGTGTTCTGTTGCTCCAACCTTGCTGCTCGCTCCTCGGCCAACTTCTTTGCCTTCTCTATGGCGTCTACATTGTCCTGGGTTGACTTCAGCTCCAGCTCCAACGAGGTTACCTGGTTACGGAAATTCTGAATTGTTTGTTGAGCCTCCAGAACCTGTGCACGAGACTCCTCCTTGATGGCTGTGAGGGCCTTGTTGGCACGTGTCAGGGCAGCCTGAACTGCTTGCATTGCCTTCCGCTTGTGACGTTCCTCGGCCTCGCTCTGCTAGGTGGCCATCGTCATCCTCTCCTGCTCCACGTTATGTACGAACGCCAACATTCTCTCCACACAATTTGTCATTTCTCTCCCCTGTTCTTGGAAATCCATGGCTTGCGGTCCAAACTCCGTTTTGGCGTCGTCTCCTTCTGGTGTGGCAGGCTCGGCAATCCGTGGACGCTTGCTTGGTCCTGGCGCGTTGGGGTCGCGGCTGGCAGCGATCGCCATCTCCCTTTGGACATCGAGGAAGGTTCCTACCTGTGGCGGCTGTTGATACTGGCGGTAGAACGCGAGGTACTTAGCAATATAAGCCGTGAGGAATGGCCCAATGGGGCTAGAGTAATCTGCTCGCCTACGGTAGCCTCGGAGTTGGACGCGGAACTGGTCGTCCATGATTAATCCCCAGTTTATCTTTTCTCCCTTATCGGCTAGGAACAAGACACTCAAATGCTCTAGCTGGATGCGATTGCAGTCATTTTTAAAATAAATTTGACTCAAGATGCCCCTCATCCTAGCAAACCACGGCTCGCCCAAGGCACTCCCCAAAGCGTAAACATCATACCTGCCTTTCTCGAGAGGCGGGACGCCCTTGATGGGCTCAATGACGTTGGGCTGCGGCGTCCTACACTCGGGCGTCCATTCGGTAATGCCTGTGCCATCCCAGCCGAAGAAGGCATGGAGGTACTTGGGCGAGTATCGCACAAGCACTCCCTCCTGCGAGAAATGGGTCTTCTTCACTTCGCTCCGCCATGGATGCCAAAAACTCTTGGCAGCGCGCGATGTCCACCTTGCCGTCCAAACGCGTCCAGAATTGATCAGGTTAGTCTTCGTGAGCCACGCACCATCTGTTTTCCTTTTCCACTCTCGTACCATCCGTGGAGTGTAAATTGGCCCCATGGATGTTTTAGTCTCCATGATGCGCGCGGAAACTAGGAACCAGAAGTAACCCAGGGAGAGAGAAGAGGAGTGGAGTAGCGAGAAAGAACTAACGGAGTGTATGGCAAGTGTGTCCACGGCCCTGAGCGGGGAACTAAGGAGGAAATGAGGGAGGTATAATGGGGCTGGTGCCGTTTCCACTTGTTGATGTGTTGTCTGGGTGCTGGATTGGACAAGGGAGGAGCGTCGTGGTGTGCGGGCCGCGGATGATGGCGGCGGTGTCCTATCAAGTCGGGATTCATCATGATAGATTAGACTCCAAGGCTTGGGATGTGTATGGGAGGTGGCTAGTGGAGTGGAAAAGAAGACTGGGATGGGTGGAGCTGGCCTTGGCTGTCTATGGTGAGTGAAGTGACATCCATGGTGTGGGACTGCTTGGGGTCTGGAGGCTGGGATGACAGCTGACCCCTGGTGTTGAGGATGTCTAGGACGGCTAGGTGAGTGTGACTTACCAAAACGGTTTGGACAATTGGTTTGAGGAGGAGGAGGCACTGTCTTGGGACAGGCTGTATACCCTGGGTAGAGGTGTTTGGGGACAGATATCCGGATATGAGCGTTACCCGGGACAGGGCTACCCAGGCAGGTCCCGTAGCTTGGACAGATACCCGGTTCCGATACCATGGTATCCTCAATCTCGACTTGGATATGACTAACGTGTATGTGGGGTCTTGGGTCAGGGGTTGGATCTCTGGTATCCGTGGTATCCGTGGTGTCTGTGGCAGCTATGGGGTCAGCAGCGAGCTGTGCTTCTTTGGCGAGCTTGGTGTATATTTCCCCTGGGCTGAGTGTAGGAGTTATACTTGGTGTTAATGTATGATAATGCTTTAATTTGTTAGTGTTCACTATGGTGCCATGGGTGTCGTAGTACTCATTATTGACCAAAAGTGCGGTATTATTTGGTAATACTAATTGGACACGATAGGGTCCATGCCAGATAGACTCAAACTTGGTTTTTCGTATTTTTGGGTCTCGTGGGCACCAGAGTACATGGTCCCCTTTTTGAAAAATTCGAGCTGGCTCGGAAGCTTGGAAAAATTTAGCGCTGAGAGTCTGGGCGTCTGTGATATTTTTGATGGCCAATTCTCAAATTTCTTCTAGGTGGTGAATGTCTTGTATTTGAGCCGCCAGGACTTTGTGGGGTGAATAATCTCTGGGATTCATCGACTAGAACGTCGGAGCAATATATTCCGTGGGTAATAGTGGCTGTGTGCCGTATACCATCTCGAATGGGCTAAGCTGCGTGGCGGTCTTGGTAGCTACACGGTAAGCCCAGAGGGCTGCTGGGAGACAGTCGTCCCAGTCGGCTTGATTGGCGTGAATAAACCTTCTGAGCATATTGATAATAGTTTTATTTGTCGATTCAGCTTGTCCATTTCCTTGTGGGTAGTATACGGTGCTGGTTCTATGTTTAATAACATGAGTAGCCATAAGATCCTCAATGACAGCATTGACGAAATGACTGCCTTGGTCTGATACTATTTCTAATGGACAACCAAAACGAGTGATGATATTATCATACAAGAAAGTTGCCGTGACTACCGCGGTATTGCTTCGTAAGGGCTTGGCTTCGACCCACTTGGTAGTGTAATCCGTGGCAACCAAGATGTATTTGTACCCTTGGAGTGTCACAGGGCGTATGGGGCCTACAAAGTCCAACCCCCATCTCTGAAATGGTCCCAAGGGTGTCGTAGACTTTAATGGAACTTTACCTTGGTATTGGAAGTTCGTGGTTGAGATCTGGCAAGCATGACAGTTTTTGATGTATGTATGGACATCGCGGTGGAGTGTTGGCCACCAATATTTAGTTGTTAATATTTTTTTGACAGTGGTATCGGTGCCCTGATGTCCGCCCGCGGGTCCATCGTGAAGGTGCGCAATTATTCCTTGTTGCTCCGTGGTTGGTACGCACAATCTGATTTCCTGGTCCGGTCCACGGCGATATAATTGTCCATGGATAACGGTGTATGGCAGGGTAGTTCTAACAAAACTGATCTTGCGAGTTCCAGTAAGGCTGGGAGGGGTGACACCAGTGGTTAAATACCGAGTGATGTCAAAGGTCCAGTCTTGGGCGTTCTGGGTGACCACCGTAGCGGCCTGGATGTAAAGCTCGTTGAACGAGTCATCAATTCCTTCCTTGCTGGTATTGGTATCCCGAGATAAATAATCGACGACTATGTGTCGTTTTCTAGGTATGTATACGACCTCAAAATCATATTCCAATAGTATCATTATCCACCGAGCCACACGCCCGGTTACCAAGGGTTGATTGACTAGATAGGATAAACTGTGATGATCAACCATAAAACGAAATCTGTTTCCTAGTAAGTAGTGACGAAACTTCTTCACGGCGTAAATCATAGCTAGGGCTTCTCGTTCTGTCGTGGAATAATTACGCTTGGCTTGGTTGAGTAATCTGCTAGCATATGCGATAGGCTGATCGTGTTTGCCATTGATATTTTGTGCCAGCATTACCCTCACGGCGAGATTTGATGCATCAGTATGAACATGGAACGGCTTGGTCCAGTCGGGGGCAATGAGGATAAGTGCGTGAGTGTATGCTTCCTTGATTTTTTCCAAGGCTGACTGGGCCGCCGGTGTCCAATCTCTAGGGTATACATACTTGGAACGGTTTAATGCTGTAATAGGGGCCGTGATATGTGCAAGCTTCTCAATGTAGATGCGGTTGAACTGTGAGAGGCCCAGCAATCTTTGGACACCCTTCTGGTCCTTGGGAGGTGTCATATCCAAGATGTCCTTGATCTTTGCTGGGTCTGGGAGTTTACCATATTTACACACAATGTAGCCCAAAATGACCCCGGCAAAAAAAAGAAACATGCATTTATCTGCATTCAAACTGACGTCGTTGGCTCTACAGGCATCAAATATTTGGCGTAGGTGTGCTACATGATTTTTCATTTGTCCGTAAACCGTGCCGTCATCCAAGTAGATGCGAAAGAAACGTTTCAGATAGGGGCGGAATATGAGTTCCATGACTCTTTGGAATGTCATGGGTGCGTTTTTGGCCCCAAACGGCATTCGTTCGAACTGGTAACTCGTTGAGAAAGCCGTTTTATTTTTGTCTTGTTCTGCCATGGCTACTTGGTAGTATCCCGGAAAACAATCTAAGAATGAGTACATCTTGTGTCCGGCTACTTCGTCTATTATTTCTTCCATGTACGGCAAGGGGTAGTGGTCCTTTTTAGTAGCCGCATTGAGTTTTCTGAAATCTACACAGATGCGTAAGGCGCCATTTTTCTTTGGGATAATAACCATTGGAGATAGCCATGGCGCAGAATTGATAGGGGAGATGAACTTGGCTTTTAGGAGTTTGTCTAATTCTTCTTTGACTCGGGTAGCATAGTTTGGATTCATCGGATACCGTCTGTGCTGGACAGGGTGGCGTTTGGTACCAAGTCTATGGTATGCTCTGCCAAGGTTCTGGGAATGCCCTTAAGATCTTCATGATTCCAAGCAAAGATGTCGTGGTATTCATGGAATAATGCAATGGCTGCTTCCTTGATGGTGGCAGGGGCATCGGCATTTATCTTGATAAACTTGGGTACTTCTGTGGTACCGAGGTTAACTAATTCCACTTTATCTTTGGCACCATGAGTCCACCCATTTACGACTTCTTTTTTGAGGGCCCGGAAAGTTGGTGTGCTGTTAATCGGAACTGACCCAGCTATTTCCTTGGAGAACCGTGGAGGTAGGTCAATTTTTTCTGGGACCGTCACCAGGCTGGCTAGGTGGATTTCTGCCAAGGGAATAAGATCAGGATTAGCATGGAGCACCAGGGTTTCTTGGTCTTGCGAGAGTCCTTTGACCCAGTGTGTGCCTGCTTTATGCCGGATTTGGGCTGCCTTGGCTCGGGTGATGCAACTGTCTACAGGGATGATAACAGTTTTTCCTTGGCGATGTATGCGAATGTGGTTCTGTGACCAATCATGAACGGCGTTCATGTCTCGGAGCCAAGGTCTTCCTAGGATGATGGGGAAATTGCTGCTGTTAGGCATATCTATGACTACAAACATTGCTGGCGTGGATACCCCATGCGTGGTAATGGCCACGGTGGCTAGGATTCCCAAGGGTGGTACCGGGTCATCATTCGCCATTCGTAAAATGAATTTGGCAGTTTTGGGTTGAGGGAGTCCTAGGTGTTTCCTTAAATGTTCGCTCATAACATTGACGCCAGAGCCTCCATCCACCAAGACGTTGGTTAGTTCATGGTGACCTAGCTGCAAATGAATTACCGCGGCATCTGGGTCTAAAGTCGTGGCATTGACCTCAATTGTCGTAGGATCAGCTCTGGTTTCGGGCAGAGTAGTTTGCTGTAGGTACTGCTGTAACTCTGGACTCAATTTTAACAATTTGGACAAGGTTATTGTCACATTGGTGTCTTCCAATATATGTTGAATTTCAGGGTTTATCGTGGTTAATTCTAACCCCCTCTGCAGGTCTTTTCGAATATCATGTAATCTCTCCCAGTGATTGGGAGGGAATGGTTTTCGATGTTCTACAACGTGGTCAATCACGGTGGCCTTGGACCGCGTGGTGACAGCGGCTGCGCTGATAGTGGAGACATTGGTCTCTGCATTGTGTACCTCGGTCAGTGTCACCCCACCTCTTCGATTTGGAGCCGGGTGCCGTTGATTTTCCATGGAAGTTGGTGGTGGGCGAACTGAGTCCGTGGATCCTAGAGTTTGTGCCCATCTTTGTCGGAGTATAGGACATTGTCCGCGCCGGTGATTTGGGGAGCCACACTTCCAACATGTGTCATTTCTTCCAGGCTGAAAAGCGTCAACATCAACTTCCTCGGCATACATGGAGGCAGTGGCAGGTCTAGGACATCGGGTATCGTCGGGGCGAGAATTTCCCGAGGCAAACCAACAACGACCACCATGCACTTTGCCGCATGTGCCACATACCGTGGGTGCTGGACGGTTTTCGGATCTCAGCGTGGGAAGGGGTAATAATGGTGCTTGAGTTCTTTTTAATGCTCCAAGTTCTCTGCTGATATCATTCGCCGCAGTAAGTATGTCATTCAAGGTTTTGACACCACGGATAACGATCCCTTGCTGAATCCATGGCAATAATTCCTTTTTAAACCATTCACAGAGGTAATCTTCCTCGGGTCGTTGGCTAAGCTTGTCCGCTAATTGTTTAAACCTATCATAGAACTTGTCTACAGGCTCATTGCGATCCTGGGTAATGTTCCCCAAGGCTCGGAGTATCTCAGAGCTGGTCTTTAATTTCCGAAATTTGTGAAGGAAACTGCGTTCCATGGCCTCCCAGTTTGCATGAGGGTGTTCTGTTTCGAAATCGATATACCAATTGATATGATTTCCTTGGAGTGTAGTGCCAAAAATGTTTTGCAAATCCGAGGAGCTGAGATTACCATTTGTACGTGCAATTACTTTGAATCTTCGAATGTGCCAATCTGGATCTCGAGATTCGTCAAAGACTGGGTATGGTATCTTGGGGAACTTGGTAATTTGCTCTTGGTCTCCTCCGCTCAAGGAGGTGGCGGCGGTACGGTTTTCCCGGGGAAGGGTAGTAGATCGGAGAGGTTCCAGTGGGGCCTCCAAATCTTGGGGTGTTACATGGACGGCCTCGATGGTAGCAGAGCCGTGAAGGTTTTGGTATTGGATACTTAACATTTCCAATTTCGCATTCGTAGCTTCATTCTTGGCGGTCAAGGCCGTCATTTGGTCTTTCAGGAACTGTAATAGTTCTCTTGTTGGATCAGGGTCATCTAGCTGCAGGGTTTCTTCCGCCTCATTGATCCTGTCCAGAGGGAGTTATCTTGGTGGCATGGTGAAAGGTTACTAGATGGTGTCCTTGATTTTCAATTTTTCGTGGAGCTCAACTTTCCATCCCCAGCATGATCGCCAAAATGTTAGGCTGGGTCCTGGATGGAGTATTCTGAGTCCCACAAGAGTAATCGAAGACCAGGGAAGGCAAGGAGTCGTGAGGATCAAGTAATGACTTGGAGGAAGGAAACAGCCGTGGAAGGGTAACCGACTACCGAGGTTACTTGGACAGTACCAGGGCTCGGGAGGGGAGCTGAACAGTTGGACTTCTTTATTCCATGAAGCCCCAACTGCCGAGATGCCACAGTATTTCCTTGTCACCGAGGGCGGCCAGGAAGGGTACGAGAGAGGAGTTAGCAGGTAGATGGTCAGAAATACATGTCGCAACAATCAACCATACATTCAGACAAAGAGGAAGGGAGGGAGTAAAAGCTGTGCGGGTGACTCTGAAAGTGCAAGTGTTATTCCCTTTAGAACAGTTGGTGAGACAAAAGGTGCCGAGGGCAAGCAACAGATTGAGCTAATAGGGTCAGAGTAGCGGCCAGGGAGAGAACGACCTAAGACTTCTAGCGGTGAGCATGGTGACCAGAAACTAGTTCAAGGTAGCCGTGGAGAGATCAGAGATCCGGACTATGGTACTACAGCTAATTCTTATAGTATTCTAATCCGCTATTTCTGGTTCTGAAGCTACAGTTGCCGTATTCTAACTCCTAGTTCGCCATGGCTTCGTATCCGTGACTTCCTGTTCGTCCTTGCTGGTTCGACTTCAACTCCTTGTTTTGCCATGGTTGTCGTGACTGCTTCTTTTCTTGGTAATGTAACCCGTGCTTCTTGGCCGGGTAACAGCCACATATCAATGATAATTTAGAGAAACATTGTGAATGAGGAAAACCGTAATTCAGACATGGGATAACTTACTTTATAGCATTTATCTCTCCTTGGGCGCAGTCGACAATAAATGCAGCAAGTTTCCTATTAGGTTGTTCAGCAACCATTTTGGCGTTTAAAGCTCTTATCCATGGTGTGAGGTTTATTTTGGCACACTTGGATGTGAGAATGAAGGCTACGGGTATGCCATTATGCCACTCGTCGAAGACCATGAGTGTATAAAGCGGAAACTGCATAGTCCATGAAGCCCAACTTAATGGGTGTCACAGATATACGTGAAACGGGTGTGACAGTGTCACAGAATACCAGGATTGCATAAAACGATAGAAAGTCTTAATCATACTTACCTTTTTTTCATTGGTACCGAAGGTGGCGTCAATCGATATTCCTCCGCAATGACCGTGTTTTGAGATCATCTTCTTCTGCCACTGTGTTTGTATCCCAATTGTAAACGGCATATTTGCACCTGTCAGTTCTCCGGGGACAGGAACCGGTTTCTCTTTATTGGATTCAGTATAGTAAAATACCTTCTCTGGATTTCTCTGAACCCACATTCTGACGCTCTGAGCTTCATTTTTATGTAGCATGATGTCTCCTGAGCCAATTTACTAGAGATTTTACAAATATCTTTAGTGGTAAGCAGGAGATCTCGAGTAATATCCATTCCCTTGGCCTGATATTGTTTTAGAAGTTCTAGATGTTTCTTCATTATCTGATTCAAAGAGTCTTTATGTCTCAGACGTTTTTCCACAGATGACCGTATTTCAGGTCATAAGTGAGCTGAGAAAGCGCTCCTATTTCCTGACTTCATCCCACCGTGCACTACCAATCCGTCACGGTTGACATGCTTTGCCTGAATTATGCATATCTCGGACACATGGGGAGCGTGGAGTAGAGTCTTAACAGTGGACTGCGCTAAACATCCACGCTTTATTGACCCCCCCCCCACTTCTTTTTAGAGTCTCTTTCCATTTTTCTGACGACCTGGTGCCTTCAAAACTCTGTTCTTGGTGAACTCAGCTTCGGCCTGTTGCACCAACTTCGATATGTCTCCGAGCTGCCCTCCTATAATCGGCTCTGGTTCCCCACCGTCTTCTATACGAGGTACGGTACCTACCGAGCACGCATCATCACCGTAGACACAAAGTGCGGACAGGAGCGGAGCGAGACTGTCCTTGACACTGGAATTTTCCTGTGTAACACACAAATTACTAGGTGGCATCAATGCAGTTGTCAGGCATACGCTGTTCTCGCAAACAGAGTTCAACCCACCATCTTCTCACCGCACAATATTGACTTCCATGCTGTTGTGACACTGTTGCTTGGGAGGGGTTGATCCCTTTTTCTTCTGCGGAGCATATTTCCTTCGAGAAGGTATGGTTGGTGTCACTGGATTAAGGACTAAACCAGTGTCCAATGAAAGCGCACCTACTAACCCACTCCCAGAGGATTTAACTGGCATTTCAAGCACTGCCTCAGTCAGTTTTCCTTTGAAGCCCTCCTTCTCACGGCCTTCGTTGTTGATACCTCCCCGGTGACACTGGAATTCGCCGTAGACGCTACCTCCTCCTTCTTTCAGGATTCCCTTTTCCGCACTACAGCCGGGGAGCTTCTTCAAATCTCCTCAGGCGTAGGAAGCTCATTTAGATCAGGAAAACTGCACTGCACTTCTAGGCTCACTATGTCTCCAGGTGAATGCTCAACAACGCACCCTTCTTTGGTCTTCTTACGTCTTTGCTTTCTCGGGACTGCAGTAGGGCCAGACAACATCCAGTCCATCGCATCCACACCACATCCTAGGGTTTTGGATTTAATCTTTGTGCTGGTTTCCTCCCCTCATGATCTTTTACCCCCCGTGCTCTTGCTTTACATGTGGGCGCGACTTCGTTGCCTTCTGGAACAGAGTCGGGAGGACGCTTTTTTTTCCTAGGCTTCGGCAGGAGTTCCTCCAAAATTGGCTTCACAATGTGGGAGAAATCCTTTGGCCCATACTCGCATTTGTAACTGCGGGAATCGAATGGTTTCATTACAACTCTAAACTGCGGAGTACATGGTAATTGAAATGAGAACAAACCATACAGTATACTGTGACAGTATGTGACGTACAAGGTAAAGTCGAGCGCAGTCTTGTGCCCATCTCGGCTCAGATTAGGGCAACGATTCTCCTTGCAAGGTTGAAATCTGCACTGCGCTCCGTCTCGACCGCACTGCATTCCCTCTATGAAATCGTGGACACGGCTTGTAGGCACAAAGCATTGCTGCACAACATGAGATTTCTTCTTTTCACCCCTAGGCGGTCGATATTCTAGCTCCCATCTCATATTGCTTGGACCAAAAGTGCCTAATGAGGGTACTGCACACGCTCCTCAATGGCCTCCATCTGAAGCTTGTGAATGTTGGAAACACTGACTCCGATGTCGACACCATCCATTTTGCTGTCAACAGTAGGAACCTCCGTATTCCATCGATCTTCGGTCTCCATGGCCTAAACGACGTTGGGTTCCTTGAAACGCGACCCTAAACCCACTTGAACATCCCGCACTCGATCTTTCCTTGAACATGTAAAGAAACTAACTGTAACTGTACAGCAACACTACAAACCTCAGGTGACATTAACGGTTCCACATTCAGTATGCTAGAAAACACTTGCGGAGCAGCCCAAACCAAACCCTAAGAGAGCGAACGTATCTGTGATCTACAAAGCGATGCGTCCATAACTGAAGAAGTTACATGCAAATTCAAAAAACGGAGACGATGCTTCTCCAACAAACATAACACTGGAAAACCCTAATCGTACCCAAAACCCTAGTCGCTAATGGGAGATGCGAGACGGCTGACGTGGCATGACGTCACTTTTTATGGGTCGCGGTCAGTTTTAAATTTTAGTGTCACGGGCAGAGCCAGTGTCACTAGGTTTGGAGAAATGTCACAGTGTTACGCCAGGGTCGGAATTACCGAGGCGCGAAGTTACCCACGAGGCGGGGCGCGGGGAAAACGTGGCGGGCCACGGTGAACGGCTAGGCGCTCCAAACTTCTTACAAATCATTTAGCGTTCTCCGACCCAGAGTATGCTTAAGTATTAACGTCAAAGGAATAGAATCATGATCGACGGGGCTGACAAAACAAGAAGGGCTTTCAAAACTATGTATTGGACATAGTTTATGTCTAAAAGATTCACTTTCAACGGTAAAAAATATTATCAGATTATTTTTGTCCAATCAAAATACAATATTCGGAATATATTGACAAGATACAATCGAAGCAATCACGAGTGACCTCCTGGATAGGTCATGTAATACAAAAGCAACACAACTATATAAAGAGCATTCAGTGCCCGTCAACTATCCACAAAATATAACCTGATACTGCAGAATTCTGTTAGGTACTTCTGATGTTCAATTGTTATCATACAATTGAGCCAAAGTCTCTGAATGTTTACACTTCCTGCTGCCAAGTGTAGGAATTATCTCCTACTAAACCCGTTGGATAGTACAGATACCCTGCTTTTGGTGTTAAAAATTCCCGAGAAGACCTACACTCGAATAGGCTTCATGCTCTTGCAGACAAGGAATGTAATCACATTCACTGGCGCAAAATGAGACCTAGTAGCTTACAAGCTTGTTTGTCTCAGGCAAGGTATTGTACAGGGGTGTTTCCGTCTTGGCATATGACTTGTCGGTCAATATTGATTGGAAGTGTACCTTTCAGGCCAGTGCTCAAAATTTGATAAGCTTAGAAGCCAACTATCAAGAATTGTTTTTTATGATCTAACGACTATTAAAATTGGTTTCATTTTACAAACCAGAGCACCGGATATGAAATTATGAAAGCATAATAGTGTCTATATCACTTGCACAAGTAGCCATATCAATGCCGTGAATTAAAAACATTGATCTATTTAAAAAAAGGAATGATCTAAATAAGGAGGCCATGCAGAATCTATGTGGATGAATTGAGAAGGCTTGAAACACAAGGATATAGATAAGTACAGACATAGTCAAATCCATCTATGAGCCATACAAAGATATAGAATGAAATGGTAGGAAATTTTTTTAAGTTGAAGAACTACAAGGATGGTATACTATTGTTACATGGTTGCATAGAGACAAAAGAACTCCGGTCTTTTGAAGTAAAAAGAACTAGCTTGAGTTATTTGTCTGATGATCAAACATTCTAATATATCTATCTTCAAAAGGACGTTATACTAAATATACATGTCTACTGCCATTCCATTAGGAAGGAAGCACAATTGACGCAAAACTTGACATTACAAAATACTCTGTTGAAATTTTGATGTTTGTGATAAACATGGTTTAAATGTAATATGGGTTGTAAAGCCATGAACTCAAAATTGTTGTGGGAGATGAATGTTTTTTATAAAATATATCCAAAATCCAACCTTATGGACTTTTTTGAACAACTCTCTAATGTGGAGAGGCCTGGCTCTCGTGGTAATATATCATGATGGCAAAAGATGTTGTAGTGATATCAATCAGCATAGCCCACCTATCATTATAAACGTGACAATAGTTGTGATAGTAGTAGATATAGCATTATCATAAAGTTTTAGTATCTTTTTTGTATTTGTTTTTTATATCTTTTTTGTAATCGTAAGGTAGGTCATATAAGGTCGAGCCACCCATAACCAACCAGGATCCCATCGACAGCATGTAGGGTATATAGATATAGTCATGGGTAGGACTCATTTCCAATGATGTCTACTTTTTGTGGATGCTTCTAAATAGACTTAGGTGGTTCACTCTTAGTGATTCCTACAATTTGTATTAAGGAAATTCTGACTTTCTTTGTCCACAATTATATGCACCGGGAGTGAGCACTTATGTAGCATTCTATAGGTTGGTTGTGGGTTACGAGCAACTTTTCACTTCATATAATAATAACAATTTGAATATTGCAAATAAAATCACGGAAATTTTTGCTTTCAACAAAAACCTTATGGTTGCACACATAAATAATCCTAAGAGAATTACATACCTTAATATCATATGCTAAATTACTTAGGTGATAGGTTATGGGTGGCTTGACCTTAGATGTGATTGTTATTGACAATTCTGAAGGCGTCAATTATGTACGAGTATAGGCATTATATGTTAATGGGCGCCTTCAAAATTAGAATTGGCTAACTTTACAAAGCTACCTTTTCTATTCCTATGATCCATCAACAAAGTTCCTCTTTTGTTGGCACACTCATTTCAAAAAACTACAACTAATAAGCTACTCAAATGTTAGAGTCATTTGCTCCATTAAGATTGTCAGCATTTATTTATTTGTGTCTTGAGATCTTAACAAAGGGTGGTGTCAAGTGTTGGATATGCCAACTAGTGGAGAAATTGTCATACAATATCATAGTAGCAGTTCCTTGACTCTATTACACAACATACACTTCAAATTTGCCGGAATGCAACTTGTTTAGAAATCAACTTGAATATTATACTATGATAAGTGACACAATGGACAATATCTAGCATAATGCTTTCAAATATGTTTGTCTCTTCTTTTGAATTTCAATATGTCATACAAAAACCCTATTTGTATTTATAAGATGACATGTCCTGTTATAACTTCAATATTATCAAAACCATTTCTTTCAAAAAAATTAGTTATCTGCTACAAATTTCTACAATTGAGCTTGATAACCTCTTCTTCAAATGGTAGCACAACGTAGAGTGTCTCAATTTTGTGTGGGTGCAAGCTTTTGGAATGCCATTGGCATTGCCCACTTGAGCAACTTGGCTTTGCTATTGCAGTTTCGATCCATTTTGATTACTATTTCTATGTCTCTAGATTACCACCTCTAACTCTCTTTATTGACAATTCTGTGTCTTACACTTACCGCCCGTATGTCGGAATCATTCATCTTAATTACCGTCCATAATAGGTAATGGTTGCAAAGTAGATATTGGTGCAAAGAAAGAAGCACAAACCTTGTCTCCTATCTTACATTGCAAAGCTAGACGTTAGACTTCAGCTTGCATACCGACAAACAAATATTAAGTTTGAAGTACATTAGACGTCCTCTTAATTCCAAAGTGACTTGAAGGTCCTTGTGAACATTAAGTACAAGTTTATCGTGCTTTGATGGTTATTTAACCACTCAATTCCTTCCATTGGTAACATCTATAATGAATGACTCCCTTTTTATTTAAATTCCTTCGTTTGTTGAAGAATCCGATATTTCCCAAGAGGTAACCTTGCTTTGTAATTCCTTAGTTCTCTTACACTTCGGAATTTGTCAATTTTTTAAAATGTCCTTGCAACCCAAGACTTTTTCTTCTTTTTTGATTCAAGAAAGTCCTATATTCAGAGTCCTCATTCATTACCGACACAAGTAAACAATGAAACAAGCCTCCATCGCACCTCTTCTTCTTCCACACAAAGAAGCCACAATGATTCCACAAAGTGCATTAGACTTAAGCATGGGCTTTTACTCAAACCATTTGCATTTATGTTTTTTGATCTAGCGTGGTGCACTATTCTAAATCATATTCTTGTAGGCTCTGCAAATAACTTGTCAAATTCCAATAGCAACTTAAGATGTTGATGATCAATATACAAATATCACCAAAAACGGGCAAGGTCCTAAAGCGCCGTAATTATTCTCCTTTGTACAAATTAATTGTGTGTTAGCATTGTTGTTTGACAAACTAGCATATGCTACCAAAAGTTCTTTATCCTTTCCATCCATCAAAGTTAACAATGCAAAAAAGCCTAATAACTCCATAGCATACGCAATTGACAAGGTATGCTGAAATTTAGAAATTGCTATATAGGTGCAAAGGTCTTTTGACCATCAAAGTCCTATATATGAGCATTTGGATAAGCTCCTTACCTCCATTTGATCATTCTTACTCAACATGGTCAAAGATTTAGGAGTACAACTATAAGCAAGCTACAAATTCTCAATAATAGTTTTCTAGCCCTTAAAAGGCCTACAATCTACTTACATTTGTTGGTCTTGAGATCATATCCAATGCCTCCAACTTAATCTTAATAACTCTTTATACTCTTAGGATATATCATGGACTCTAAAATTCTACTTGTTGGTAGAAAAATGTGCATCATGTTGATTGCATCTTGAGTTCATGCTGCATCAATAAAAGCAGATTGGAAAAAATCTTTCAGTTTCAAATTTTGTTGAATGAGCCATTTATCCAACACTAATTCTTCCTCTATCTTCAAAGTAAAATTCTAAATAATAGCGATTTGTCAATTATACAAACCATGCGGATAACCTGGCTTCGGTCTTGTCGTCTTGTCGTCTTGGTCGTCTTGGTCTATTAAAAGCAATTTATTCAAAAAATGAAACACGGACTACATTGAATACAATATGGTGGCTCCCACAAGGACCTATTATAACTGCACACAGATTAGAATGGCTATGGGCCTATATTCATCATGTTCTTTGACCAAAATAAGAGAAGTAGCTTCTTGACAATTATGCAAGTGTCTACCTGTCAACAACCATCATAGTGTGGATAGTAAATGAGCACTTCTTTAATGCATCGATCATCAAGTCCAACCTCTCAATGGCTATCTTGCCCAAAATCAAAGGTCACGTCTGAAAGCGTAGTAAGGTCTTTTAAGGTGTAAATTTCTTTCTTAATGCCCCATCAAACTACAAAACACCGTTGTAATTGTCCACTAATACTACTCTTAGTACAATTGTAAATTGTTAAATGGCAAGTCATTAGGTGATATGTTGAGCACTGTTGTTGTTGGCTCAAAGTTGATGTATTTAAGTGACTCCACATCCTTATTACTCCTCTCTACTTCAACTTTCGTGGCTGTCAATAATTAGATTTGCTTGTTCTAATACATAGTAACAAAGTCTTTTGTACATCCTTTACAATCTTTTAATCTCTACCCATTGGTTTTTTAAGCGTTAACTATAGATGATAACTCCAACAACTACATATGACTTCTTTGTTTCTTGTCCAAAATACTCACAAAGATTCTCAAGTGGTTCTTTGGTTTCTCCTACTACATCTCTTGCACTTGCTACATATGGTGGCATTGCTACTTTGACAATGGTTTAAGGTTTTTCCGTAGAACTTTTTGGGTGAAGAAATAAATAAGAGTCTTTTTACTTGTTAAATTCATTGAAATAACATTTCTAATAAGAAATATACATTCTAGCTTCAATGTTTAAGTGGTGAATAAGTTGAATACTTTGACCAGTACTAAGTCCTTTATTTCAACATCAAAAATGCTATATCATTAATGTATTGTTTGTGTTAGTGTGACTCCTTCAAGGAACTTTAGAAGTCTCCTTAATTAGTCATTAGCATTAAAATAAGTCTCCTTTTCCTCCAATGCAAATTGTTGAAGTTTGCACATCTTGTTCAATTGTTGACCTCGGTAATTAGTATGCAAAACGTCTAAGAATGACGGAAAAGGGTTGTATAAAGGTTTTTGAAGCTTATTTCCACCTTTTTTTGCCTATGACTTGTGTAGTTCTGGCATTGTGTTTTTTATGCTTTGCCATTGACTTCAGTCATTCATCAACGATGATGTTTTCCTTTATGCTTAACTATGCATATCATTATCCATCAAAGCCCAACGGCTACACAAGATAAATTCTTGAATCTAAGTACCATATATAGCTATACCACTTGAATCTTTGTCTTATCTTGCATCTCAAACACAATTTTATCATGCAAAAGGTCCTTCCAAATTTCCCAACTAGTGCATGAGAAGTACCAAACGAATCAAACAAAGTTCTCCACTCTACTTAGCCAGTGCACCACCATCCTAGCTCAATGATAAAATCATGAAGTTTGATGGTACTTGCTATAATTGAAAATGGACAAATTCCTTTGAAGTGTTATAGATGTGCACCATCTTGTTGTTGCCATTGAATGAATCAAACTAGCCTTCTCCTTGAATATGTTGTTATTTTCCTCCTGTTTAATATGTAAGTTCCTCAACGAATTTCTTAATTCCTACCTTAGTCTTTTGAACTATAAAGGCCTCTTCTTTCTGTACATCCATCTACTCTAAATTACATCCACTTGCTTACCATGCTTGAACAATTCCTTAGTTGGTGTCCAAACCCGACAAAGGTCTGCATCCTAGCACTGTGGAATAGTAAAAGGTAGAATCTACTTTATCATATACTTGTGGGTTGTAAAGAATTCTATAACTCTCCATGCTTATTTTAACCAATTGTCTTCTTTACAATGTCACACAATATGGAAAGTTCATTCACTCGTTCCATGCTTTGTAAATATTAGTAAGAAATATGGCATCCCTCAAATTTGTGTCTTCTACATCCAAGGAAAAGTTCAATGATTCCATAAGTTAAAAAAAAATAAGATGTCTTCTTTCTATACTAGGGAGCCTTAAAAACTTACAAAGTTCCAATTGTGTGCCACTAGATAAATATAGAATCACCACTATTCCGAGCACCTTTGAATCTAACAAACCCTCTACTATTAGCTCAATACTCCCCTACTTAGTTCAAGCATCTTGGCCCTAGGTTCTCCAAATAGAAGGTTCACAATGCCTGCTTCCACAAACAAAAATTAACAAACGATGGAGGAGTGACAACTTCCGCTTTATTGATTACATATACCTATTTGAAGTGTTCTTACTGTTTTGACTTGAAGTACAATATTAATCTTTTCCGATTTCTTTACAAATCCATGTTGAGTGTCTCCTACAATTTCACAACAAATTTGATTCTTTTGTAATCTTGATGTCAAGTCATTTGCCTCTTGCTATTCCATCTTGCCAAAAATAAAAAATATTGGCATGTGAGCACTAAGTAGTCGACAATGAGCGACAAGCGTCAATTCTACAATTATTTTGGGGTTTTTATGATTGATTTTAGTCCTCTCTCCATGAGTGCTTGTATTTTCCTTTCAAGGTTAAGAATTTTATTTCTCTATATGATCCTTTTCAAAGATTACAAAATAATTTCTATTTGTGATGATTCAATTACTTAGTTATTTCCCTTTTAGGTTTTGTGCATGGAGTTTCTTTCATACTCCTTCAAAAATGAATACTATCCTAAATATCTCTGAAATCCTGCAAATTTTTTTATTCTGCCACTGAAACTGCCCTAAATCCTAGTCTTAGATCTGAAACCGCCAACTCAGATCTACTCAAATTCTCGTGGTATTTTCCTAGATCAGATACATATTCCTACTTTCCTTGGTCTAATCTACAATACCCACTCATTTAAACACTATGACCATATTCGTTATTTTGAGACAATTTCAGAACTTTGAGACTTTTTGCCTACAATTTCAGCAATTGTTTTTAGACAATTTGAACTTTTTTTTGACTTTCTAATTATAGATTATGCTCGACTCAAGGATAATCTTCTCATATATAGTCAAAAAGTTTTTGACAAATGTAGAATCAATCAAGAAATCAATGAAAAAGCTATAGTCAAGCATTAAATTGAGACTTTGAAAAGTCTCAATATAACGAATATGGTGTTACTCTAGATCTACAAGACCCACCAGGCGAATTGACTAACCTCATCCCTCAACCACTCATTTCTGCAACTCCATACATTTATACACAAATATAATCAATTCCTTTCCATTACTCACTGTAAATCTGTACATGATTCTGCTCCCTACTGCTACCACTATCTAGATCCTCCTGGATCTTTAACACTGCCATAAGAGCACCTCCTCTATAGTCCTACAACATATCCTCTACACACACTACCATCTAAGAGCTCTGAACTGAGAAGGAGAGAGAGAAAATGAGCTTCGCAGCCCCCTCTCCCACAACCCCATCCAAAACCCTAGCTGCCGCCCTCAAAACCCTAACTGCCAACAGTTTTCATCCAACCACCAAATTTCATCCATCTAGCAGTTTTCATCCAAAACATGCAATTTTCATCCAAAACAAGCAGTTTTCATCCAAAGCAAAGTTACTGCAAGCCAGGACAGTAACTTCATTGTTTATTGCCCCCTTGTTAACTGCAGTATTACTACTCCCTTAATCTACTACCTTAAATCCCCGTTTAACATTATCCCCCTTTTAGTTTGCATCTGCCCTCAGATGCTCGTGTTCGAGTTTTATGTTGTTATCCAAAAAATAAAGGGATTGAAAAATCAAAAAGAGAGTCCTACTGGTCCTACCATTAATCAGGCCTACATCTACCAACTAGCCACTAACTAGTGCTGCCCCTCCTGCTGCTGATGCTAGTCCTCTCGATGCTGCTTCTCGTCTTGGTGGTGTTGGTACTGGTGGTATAGCAGGAGTCATACCCGCAAGTCCATCCCCTAAGTGGAAACCGATACCAGAAGTGGTCCCCAGGCCACTACTTGAAGCTCCCTCTCCATCCACAGACTGCCCCCCATCAGGCATCTCCTGGTCCGCCTCCTCATCCTAGTCAATCTCAGACTAGTACACTAAAGATGGTAAAGTCTTGGCAAACCTCATCAAATATATGGAGTACCTAGCCAAGTCCTCTAAGTAGGCCTGAATCTGGTCGAGCATCTGCTTCTTGGAGGTATACAGCACATGCCTGGTCAACCCCCTAGAAGCCTGAGTAGACTTGGCACGAGATGCTTGTGCCAATGTCACCTGTAAATGCTAAACCAACTGGACCACCTCCTTGGTGACATCCACTTGGTCCTCAATCTCGGCTGGTCCTATTGCGATACTGTTCCCTACTGAGCTTGTGGGAAAATCCACAGCTGGCTCATCCAGGTGAGCCATGAGATTTTGCTCCTGTTCCACTTCCCACATGTTCTGGTCTTGGTGCTGCTCGTGGGAATGCTCCTGTTGCTTATCACGGTGCAGGTCCTGACGCTAGTCCTCTGATACTAGACACTAAAATCAACTTTGGATCACTCGAGATCTGTACTGGACTACTCACCTGTCCACGCATCCTCCTGCCTTGATGTCCTCCTGCTCCTGGGGTAGGAACACCCGTCAACTCCACCTCTAGGAAATCCGAACTAACCTCCTAATACCTAGGGTTATTCCTCATCCTCCTCAGCCTCTTGAGTCTACCTGCCTGCTCCCAGGTACTGGTGGAGATGCCTCGGCCTTCCTCTTCCCCTTCCTCTGCTGCTACATTAGGAGAAAAATCGGGTCACAAAAAGGCCGTGTAAGCGGCACGTGAGAGAAAAAAACAGGCGCTGCCCGCGTACTTTTTGACATGGCACCGGCTGTGCCACCGTGGTGCTAGCAACCGCCACGGGGGCTCGAACCAATGACCTCCGAGCGAGGCGTGTGGAGGGCACAATCTACAGTGTCGGGCTGACACCACCTGCCTACTTGGGACCAAACCCCGAGACAAGTCGTTCATGTCTCAAGAATTATTCCGAGAATTGTTAATCACAGTGCGCCACGCAGTTCTGTGCGGGCAGCGACTCTGACACCCGCTGCTAGCGACAGTGCGGGGGGCTGCAGGGAGTTCACCTAGAAAGGGCAGGCTTACACGGCCTTTTGATGACCCCAAATTTCACCTAATGTAGCAGTACTGGTGAAGATGAAGACTGGCGCTCCACTGAGGTCGCCTAGTCCTCGTCCTGTCTGGTCAAATGAGTCTCAAAACCCTCTCCAACGGCCACATGTCGTGGCAGTAGACTTGCTGGGCGGTCTAGGGTCACATCTAGTGGTCCAACACTGTCATCCTCCTCCTCACTGGAGCTCACCTGGGGGGCTGGATCCACATACTCCTCATCATCTAGGAACTTGTTCCGGAGCAAAGCATCCATCAACTCTGCCCCCTTGATCTCTCTCGTCTGACTAGTGTGAATCTGAATGAGCATCCTCCTCAAGCTGGAAAGAATAAAGGGGGCCCAGTTGTGGTCTCCCTTCCTCACTGCCTAGTACGTGATCTCTAATAGCTGAGTGCTCGCATATTAAGACTTCTTCTTCACACACATGATCTCCACCTGTGCCTTGACCCTGTCCTAGTACTCCTCATCAAACCCCCTGATCCTAGTCCCGTCTGTGGTATAGTCTGCCCTGGTCAATCCAAACATGGTCATGTACTTCTTATTGAGAGAGTTACTGACGTTAAGAACTGGTAATGTCTTGGTCCCCTCAATCCTCAGAGCCTTCTGTATAGTCCATGCTGTGATCTCTACTAGTATATCCCTCACTGTGGCCCAAATTGGCATGGTATACTCTATCTTCTCCCCCTTGGTGTACTGGAATTCCTCTACCAGATCAGCCACCAGCTCAGTGCCTGGTACTGGCTAGGTTTACTCATAAAAGGCCCTCTGATCCACTTGCTTTGCCCATGCATCATTGTAGAAGTCCCTCCAAGCCTGCAAATGCTCTAAGGGGAGGAAGGTGAGCTGCATAGCTCGACCTACCTTCCTCTCAATCTTGGTCCTCTTAGGGCTCTAGCCATGGCGCTGGTGAACTTCCTCTTGGTGGTATTCCTTGCAACTGGTCCCTGTACCCCTCCTGGTCCCTCAGCTGGTCCTTCGTGAGTCTGCTGTGGAGGTTCTTCACCCTCCCTCTGCTCCATATCCATCTCCTTCTAGTGTCTAAGAACACTTGGTCCCTGTAAGTAGGGTCAAGGACTGCCCTTCTGTCATGTATCCTGACCCCCTAAGTTTTCTAATGCTCTTAGAAGTTCATCCATTTTTATTTTTTCTTTTGTTTTTGATTTTTTGCTTTTTCCTTTATCCTTTGGCTGGTCTACCACTTTGATCTGCCCCTTCTGTTTTGGCCTATTGCCCTTCCCTCAATCTCCAAATAATAGGTCTCATTCTTCTTTTGCTACCCCCCCTTGCTCACTGTCCTGATTCCCCCGCCCCGGTTTGCTAACCCTAGTTTCTACTAGAATCGTGAAATTCTGCCCCTCCCATGTTTTCTCTCCCCGGCCCTTTCTATTTTACTCACCTGCAAAGTCCCCTTCTAATTCTATTTCCCCAATTGTGAGCTGAAAAGCTCCCCCAAACCCTTGTGTGGGATTACTTACCTTTGCTGTCCAATTTTGCTGGTGCTCGTGCTGATTGCCGGCGCCTTGTCTATGCTGCTGGAGATCTGCTCCTTGCTTCCGCTGTTTGCTTTGTGCTCGACGATCTGCCTTGCTGCTATCGTGCTGTTGCTACTTCGATCCCCACTAACAATCTGCTCCCTGGCACTCTCTTCGCTACTCCACCTTTCAGCCTCCTAACTGTTGGTCACCTAATCTGCACGATCTCCTTTCAGCTCCTTCGGATTCTGCCAACCGCCTGCTGCCATAAACTAGCGCCGCGGCTCTCGGTTGCAACTCACTCCGCTCCCGTGAGCAGCCAAGTACTGCTTCCCCCTGTCGCTGGAGCGCTGCTTCCTCCAGCCGCCAATACTCTGCTCTTTCTTGTCGCTGGTAAAGGGAGGATTTACCAACTAAACCCTAGCCTTCACAATCCCATCAAAACCCAACAAAACCCAACTAAGCTAAGTGCTCCAAACACTCATAAGTTGCTGGAATTGTACAATACAAGTGCAAAAAGAGGTCAAAACTGCATAAAATGGGTCAAAACAGCCCCAAACACATGGTACTGCAGTTCCTAATAGCTCTCAGACCTCTCTGACTCTACCTGCTCTAGTGTAGAATGATTACAGGAAACCCTAACCTTGCCTCTTAAACCTCGGGAACTGACGGAAGTCATCCAGTCGGCTGTTGACAGAGTTCATCCAGTCGGCTGGTGACAGAGTTCTTCCAAGTCGACTGGATGACAGAGTTCATCCAAGTCGACTAGATGACTGTCTAAGGTAAGGATGAAAACTGAAAAGAGACTAAGAGAAAATAAGGAAAGGGGAGATTGGGGAATCTCTGGTTAACATTATCCCCTTTTTCCGGTAGTTATGTACCCAGAACGTGGGTGACGGAGGAAAAGGTTGGATAATGAAAACCGATCCTAGGAAGTGAAAATTGTCCAAGCTATACAAAATGTCAAAAAACGGTAATCCCCAAAGAAAACTAAAAAAGATAATGTCGCAGGCGAAGAAGTCGGGCAGTCAGTCAGTCGGCTGGTGTACAGTCGGCGGCGCCTCGGTCGGAAGTGTAGAAGTCGGGTAGTCCATGTCGAGCCACGGCTCGATACTCGGGTCGCGCGCCTCAAACTTGGACAACCAGTGGTGCTGACGATCCAAGTCGGCTCGGTAGGCGGTCAGCACATTCTCGAAATCCCGCTGCTTTGTAGCAGCATACTCCCGGACAGCTCGGCTGAGTTCCCGAGGTGGTAAGGTGTGCAAGGATAGCTCTGTCCGCAGTTGCTGATTCTCGAGAAAAAGGCTGTCAGCTTGCTGGAGACGGGCACTGAGCGTAGCCTCCAACTCCAGCCGGCGAATTGATGGAGCCGCGGGAGCAGGATCTGGAACTCGGGAAATCAGGTCGGGCTGTAAGGCCTGTACCTGCTCTAGGAAGGCGGTGTGGTCGCGAAGTAGCTGGGTATGGGTCTCCGTAAGGATGCGAAGATTGGAGTCTCGGGCGGCCAGTAACTGTTGAAGTTGATGGATCTTGATGTCACGATCTGCTAAGACTGTGGCTACCTGCTGTCGGCTAGACTCTAGCTGCTCAGGTGCATTACGAGTCTGGACCAGGGCGTCGGTGATGACTTTGAGGTTGTAAAAAACAACCTGAAGGTCGGGTGTCCTAGCAGATCCAAGCGGTGGTTCGGATGGCGGGGCAGTGTTGAGTTTCTCTGTCGGATGAAAAGACTCAGAGGGGGCCCCCGGGGCTGGGTGGTGCCGGGTGCAGCGCGGGTGAGGAAGGATCGCGAGCTGGAGCTGCTGCAGCGTCTTCTGGAACACGACCTGAAGGTTGTGTCGGAGGTAAGCTCAAAGCGGTGAATACGATTGGCTCGCGGTACAGCATGAGCGCCATCGGCGTCAGGGACGGTGCTAACTTCGGTGACGAAGAGCAGTCGGGTGGCGCCAAAGCTAGGGTGTCGGTGGTGGAAAGAGGCGGGGTCAGCTGGGCGTATGGGATAGCTGGGTTCGCTGAACGCCTAGATGGGGAGCCAGGCACGTTGCTGAGATTGACGGGTGGGGTTCCAGCAGAGCTGCCGAGGTTGATGACGGAGTCGGGTGGTGCGACAGCCGCAGGTACTGGATCCAAGTTGACATCGGACCCGGAAGAAACCTCTCGGTAGCGTCTGGTGACAGTTTGGGATCGAAGGGGGTACCTGCAATTCGGTGAGACTGGACTGATGTGCGCAGCAGAGCGTGGGGGTGGGGTCCGTTGAGTTGGAGATCGGTATGGAAACGCTGGCTGGCGAATCTGCTGGCCGTGTCGAAGGAGACGTCGGGCGGGACGACCGACATCAGACGAACCTTCCAGGGATCGGGAAGTCGGCTCTGTATCTGCCTAGTCGGCGGAGGTACTCAAAGTTGGGCGGTGACCGTCACCACTAGTACGATCTTGGAGTTGCCCAGCTGGCGGCCGTACGATGGGTGGACTGATGGGTGCACCCTCGTGGCTCCCGTCCATGGTGTCAACGCTGGAATCAACTGTCTGTGGCTCGGTTACGTCTTCACGGTCCGGGAACCAGTAGGACAATATAGTATCCATGACTGCGGCTCCACGAAGACGGCGCGGCTCCCCTGGCTGTGAATGGAGATAGATCAGATGACGGCGCAGATTTGCGAGGACAAAATAGGACCAGTCAAAAGGTCGCTGTCGGCGCCCGGCCTTCTCTGCTGCGAGAATATGCTCCACGTGGTCGTTACTCACAAACATGAACCTCTGTTTGAATCCTATGGCGTCACTCAACGCCCGGACTCGGACCTGATAAGCATCCGGTAATGCTGTAATCCGGTTGCCATCATGGGCATGGTCAGCCTCTATCAGTCCCAGCTGCGAATATCGCTCATCGAACCCGAAACCCACCTTCTGACCTAACAACTTGTCCCCGTCGTCGAACCCTAATGCTGTTCGGATCACGTATGCCGTAATCTCCACAGGTTTGCCTCGGACCATTGACCGGATGATCGGCTCACCGGTAGGTCAACGGGTGCCCCTGGGTTGCTGAATGTACTCAAACCCATCCACAAATTCAAGAATTAACTCAGGTCGGGGCTGCGGCCAATTGAAATTATAAAATACCTGGAGACTATTGTATGCTGCCCAGGCGTCGTCGACCAACGCTCGCCAAGCGTCCCATTGTGTATTCGGCTCGATGGTGATATCCAGTCGACGATGAGGGTTGCGTGGAATACGCACAGTCTTTGGAACGCGCGCATCCACCGCAGTCAACTTGCGTTTGACTCCTCGCCTTGGGTCGATGGGAGACGACTGTGAGGGTGCAGTCGGCGGTGGTACTACAAGCTGCTCGGTCGGCGGTAACGTCGATGGAGGTGTGGGTCGTACCGTGCCATCCAGGTCGGGCTCCGCAACGGGCTGGGTGCTGGGGCCCCCAATCTTCATGGACTCGGCGCTACCAGCCCGAGGTAAGGCTCCCCGACAGAAATACCTCTCCAACGTCCCTCGATGAGCTCGGCGACGGTGGCGAGTGAGGTAAATGCGACGGTTGACGGCTGCAGGCGGAGACGGAGCAAGCACCTTGTCGTGTGTCCGCTGAGAGCAATGCACTGGAAAATCAAAGCAGTCGAAAGAGTCACCTGATGTCGAGACGCCTAGAAAGCTTGAAGCGGCCTGGAGATTGATGGCGCAGAGTGTGCCCGACGCCACCCCCGTTGACTGTCGTAAACCCTGAGTATTAGGGTTAGGTCAAAGCTGCTCAGAGGATGGACGGTGTCGGTCGAGGACAGGTCCCAGAGGGTGCTTAGGAGCTCTCGGCGCGCCGAAAAAACTCTCGGCCTTGACTGGAACTACAGAAATAGAGGGGGCCCGACGGCTCGCGAAAGCTGCAGGGAGACTAGAGTTGCGGTCGCGGTGGTCCCAACCGAATGCTAGCCTAGGGTTTGAAATGGGGGAAAGAGAGGAGAAGTGAGGGAAATCGAGACCTGAAGTCGACTGAGTGAGTCGCTGTCGGGATGAGGCGCGAGGAGAGTGAAGCGCCGGTGGTCGGGGAAGTGAAGGAGTAGCTGCCTGGAGCTCACAAGGGGCAGCGTATCCCTGGGCCGTCGCGGTGCTCGGCGTTGCAACTGTTGGGGCGCTCGAGGACTCCAAGCAGGGCCGACGTAGTGAGCTGTCGGTGCGGGCCTCGCCGTGTGCACAAGGATGTAGTGGTCGCGGGAGACTCCAGGCTCCGACAGTCGCGCTGGGCGTCGCAAAAGGTAGGGTTTGCGGAGAGAAACGAGGGGTTGGCAATGAAGCCGAGGGGCAGGGACAAATTGACGGGCTGGGCGTCGGAGCAAACCCTAAGTCAATAATGACAGGTTGCTGAGATGGCGCTGGAGGTTTAGTGGGAGGCGTCTGCGGATGATGGGGCAATGGGCGGTTCCCCTGCAACACTGGCCGGGTACCGTGTGAGCCTAAGGCACGCGGAATAGGTGTCAAGGGTAGGGCCTCGACAACGAGGCAAGAAACTGAAACACAATCCAGAGTTAATGCGGGGGTGTCCATGGCTAGTGTCTTGGCGGGAGGGGTGAAAGGTCGATGGGGGGGGGATAGCAGGTGTATCCTGTGAGCGAGCTGCGGACTCTTGGGTATGCAGGTGAACTGGGAGGGAGAACGCTGGAGTGATAATGTCATCAGAGGGGGAAGGGGGCTGTTCAGTAAGAGCAGCCTCTTGGGAAACCTCAGTCGGACTTGTGGACAACCCACGTGGCAGTTGCTTAGGCCCGATAGTGACTAACTGGTCTTCAAAGTAAAATCTGTACGACTTAAGTTTGTTGATGTTGACCACAATCGGGTTCGGCTCAAAGTGTGCCTCCGTTACCAATAACGCAGTGTTGTTGGGAAGTCGGTACTGCACCCGATATGGCCAGCAACACTTGAATTTTCCTGCATGTTCCTTCTCACCTTTTGGATACCAGAGGACATGGTCCCCCACTTGAAAATCCTTCTGTCTATAATTGCTGCTGGCTCCATAGTGATCGACTCCACTGTCGACTTCCCGACTGTTCCTATGCCACCAGTCGATGACTGTCTAACTGCTCCAAGTCGGCTGTGCGGGCCTGTAAGACCCTAGTTGTAGTATAGTCAATGTCACCATCTGTCCTACGGGTAGGAACAGTATACTCCGTGGGCATGAGAGGGTGCAGGCCATAAACAAACTGGAAGGGAGTGTAACCAGTGGTAACCTTGAATGCTGTCCTATAGGACAGTAGAGCTGTAGGCAGATGCTCATCCCAGTCGGTGCGATTGTCATCGACCAACTTTGTCAACAACCGACCTAGAACTTTGTTGGTCGACTCGGCCTGTCCATTACCTTGGGGGTAGTATGTGGTGGATGTCCGGTGCTGCAGAAGGAAATGCTGCACTAAATACTCAATCGCTTCGTTGATGAAATGGGTCCCTTGATCACTGACTAGGGTCAGAGGGCAACCAAACGGGTCAAAATCTGTTCGTACAGGAACTTGGCAGTCACAGCCGCCGTATTTGTGCGCAACGCCTTAGCCTCCACCCATTTCGTCGCATAGTCGGTGGCGACTAAAATGTACCTGTTCCCTGTCCGAGCTGGTGCCGGCTTGATGGGGCCCACAAAGTCGAGGCCCGACTTCATGAATGGCTCTGCAGGAAGGCTAGTAACCAACTGGGCTAGCCCAGTATTGGCCAACCCCCCGACCCGCTGGCACTTATCATAGGCTCTGCAGTACTCTGAGACGTCCTTGTGCAGGGTCGGCCACTAGTATCCAGCATCAAGAATCTTCCTGGATGTAATATCCTGGGAAAAGTGGCCACCTGCACAGCCGTCGTGCATCTCCTTCATCACTGTCTCTGCTTGTATAGGATCCAAAACCCTTCTTAGGACCAGGTCCTGGCCCTTCTTGTACAACACTCCCTCAACCAAGGTATACGGTAGGGCTCGCAGCAGTAACCTTCGCTTCTCATCCTTGGTCATAGACGATGTCGGCTCGCCAGTTCGCAGATAGTCGATGACGTCTTGCAGCCACTCCGGTTTGACATAAAAGAGCCCAGCGTCGGGAAGTTGATCTGGCACTCCTGTGGGTGGCTCTCCATTGGGAAGGCGGCTGAGTAAGTCGGCTGCGCCATGCGTCCGACCCGGCTTGTACACCACAGTGAAATCGTATTCTTGAAAAAGCAACAACCAACGTGCAATACGCCCCGACACTTGAGGCTTGTTAACCAAATGAACCAAGGCCATGTGATCTACATAAAAAACCAGCTTGTTACCCAACGAATAATGACGATATTTAGTCAAGGCATACACCATAGCTAATGCTTCGTTCTCTGTGGTTGTATAATTTCTCTCAGCAGAATTGAGCAGTCGGGATGCATAGGAGATTGGCTGGTCGCACTTCCCTGTCTGGTTTTGAGCCAGCTTAGCTCCAACAGCGATGTCGGATGCGTCAGTGTGAACATGGAATTCCAAATCCCACCTAGGTGCAATCAGTATTGGTGCATTGGTGTACCGGTCTTTGATCTCCACCCATGCACCTTCACAGCGGTCAGTCCAGTCGAAATCCTCAGTTTTTCGCATCATTCGGGTGATAGGCTCCATGATGTGGGCATAGGACTTGATGTAGATGCGGTTGAACTGAGCAAATCCATTGAAAATCTGGATGTCGGCTGTGCGTCGGGGGCGTGGCATCTCCTGGACGACCTGAATCTTCTTTGGGTTGGGCATCTTCCCTGCCTTGGAAACGACATGGCCGAGAAGTATACCTGAGGCCACCAGAAATGCGCACTTCTCAGGGTTTAAGCTGATGCCATACTCCCGACACTTCTCAAAACAGAGTCGCAGTTTGTGCAAGTGGTCGGGGATGTCACTGTAAACTATGAAGTCGTCAAGGAACAGCTTCATGAAAATCCCCAGGTACTCCTTGAATGCCTTGTTCACAGCTCGTTGGTAAGTCGGGGGTGCATTTGTCAGCCCAAATGGCATAACCAGCCAAACAAAAGCCCCCCATTCAGTGATGAAAGCTGTCTTCTGTCGGTCCTCCGGGGCGATGCTAATCTGGTAGTAACCCGACCGACCGTCCAGGAAAGTGTACAGCTCGTAACTTGCCACAACATCCAACACTTCCTCTGTAAAGGGCAAAGGGTAAGGGTCCTTTTTAGTGGCAGCATTTAGTTTTCTATAGTCAATGCAAATACGTAATTGACCATTTTTTTTAGGCACAACAACAATGGGTGAGAGCCAAGTCGCCTCTTCGACTGGAACGATGAACCCTGCTGCCAAGAGTTTATCAATGTCCTGTTTGACGATGCTGGCATAGTTAGGATTCATCCTGTATCTGGCCTGATGAATCGGAGGAACATCCTTCTCCAGCACAATCCGATGCTGTGCCACTGACGGAGGGATCCCCTTCAGGTCCTTGTATGTCCATGCAAACACGTCGGTGCACTCTCGCAGTAAGTCTTCAGCTGCCTGTGCTAATGCTGGTTCCACTTGTGTACTGATCTTTAGAATCTTCAGTTCCTCCTCAGTACCGACGTTAATCTTCCTCAGCTGCTCTTCTTCAGTCAAGTTCCATCCTGCCACCTTCATCTGTCCCAACTTCTCCCGTACTGGTGTCTCATCGACCGGCATCTCTCCTTCTGAAAAGGTGTAAAAGTGGTCGGGGTAAGTAGCAGTGTCGGGATCAGGAAGAGTCGGGGGCGCTAAGTCGGCTGTGTCCAAGTCGGGGCGTAAGTCGGCTGCGGCAAAGTCGGCTTGGCGGTGGTCGGCTCGTTGTAAGTCGGCCTGGCCAGGTAAGGGCACTCTTAAATTTTCAGGCAGGGAAATAGTCCCGACTGCGAATATGTCCTCCTCGGTCTGTAGAAAACGGTCCTCCTCTTCATCAGTGAGGCCCTCAGCTAAGTTATAGCACACAAGCACCTCTGGCAGTTTGGGCAGGGGACCTGTCCTCTGATTGATAGAGATAGTCTTGACAATACCATTGCCTCGAATATTCACCAGCTTGTTCGCCCAGTCGTGGGTGACCTTTGCATCAATGAGCCAGGGTCGACCCAGCAACATGCTCTACGCTTCCTTGACCTCCTTGTTGCGAATGACAGTCAGGCTGATGTTGTACGGAATGCCGTGGATGTGAATACGGACATTCCAGATCAGGCCGACTGGTTCCACCACTGCCTGATCAGCCATACGCAATCGATAAGGCGCTGGAGAAAGATCTTTAAGCCCAAGGCGGATCCTTTCTTCCTCTGTAATCAGGTTGACGTCAGAGCCTCCATCCAACAGCACGTTCTCCAGCGTTGACTGCCCGACCTGCACAGAAATAACCGGAAGACCCCGATCAATATCCACTGCTCCAACAACGAGATTGGGGTGTACCTGTGAGTCGGTGGAACGAAGCTTTGGTACTAAAGTCAACGTCGAGCGTGCAGTCGGCTGTGGAATCTTGACGAGCACAGGGGGCTGAGTCGAGTCGGCTGGTGTCTTGGGCGGACCCTGAAGTTAAGGAAAAACCTTGGCCCTGACATATTCCATAAGGTTGGGGGCCACCTCCAGCAGTTCCCCTAAAGACACTGTGATTGGTGTCTGCAAGATCTGTCGACTGACTGTTTTGGCCAATGCCTGCGGCTCTGAACTGATCGGCTCCTCCGTGGCTACCTCCAAGGGCTTCTTGGGTAGCTCCTGTAGACAGTCAGGGTCGGGAAATCCGATCTAGTCTCCGTCTAGAACTGGCCCGTCAGGAGCATTGGTCTCCAAGTCGGCTGCATTGGCCTTCTGCAGTGCCTCTTCAGCCTGTCGGGCCAGCTCGTTTTCTCTGTTAATCTCCTCTGTGAAAGCGATGAATTCCTTCCTAAGGCGCTCTTTCTTTTCCCAATCAGCTTGTGTTTTTGGCTGTCGAGGCTCCGGCTCCTTCACCTCCTTGTCCTCCAGGGGCAGTCCAGCTCGTTCTCGAGCTGCTCTGGTCAATATCGTGGCCACCTCCGGGTCATCGATCTCCTGCAATTCCACACTGTTGACACCGACAGTGTTAGTACCTTGTTTTTCAGCGGCTAATAACTGCTGAAACTTCAAACGTAAATGACAATTACGCATCTGATGATCAGTTCCTAAGCAAAGGAAACAGCCATCGATTCTGCCCGAACCTCCATTCTGGTACCCTCCTGGTCGGCTGGTGACAGGCCTCCCCGAGCTACTGGTCGGCTGTATAGTTCACACTTCATGGACTGCGACGGTAGGCTTCCCTTCAGACCTGGGTAACTTGTTGTTGGGGTTGGCTGGGTTGACAAAACAGTTAATGTCTTCATGCCCAAACTTTTTATTGCAAGTGCAAAACCGTCGGTTTACAGTCTCGACTCCCTCTGTCTGGGCTGAGGTAGCGGCTCCTCGACTGCTAGTTGACTCCGTCTTTTTAGCTTGAAAATACAGCTTCTTACCCGAGGCGTCGGTGCAGTTGGTCTCACAGCGTCGGGCTAACTCCTTCAACTCAGTCAGGGTGTTGGCTGTAGACCCACTGGTGGTCACCTTCAGATAGTCAAGTAACCCTGCTCTGAAGTAGGTGAGTTTAAACCCTTCTCCCACATCAGTCTGCGGACACTTGACCAACTTCATAAATCGGTCGTAATAATCCTGAAACTTCTCTCCTTCACCCTGCTTGAATGTTTGCAGCGTCATATAGACCTGTTCATCAGAATCTTGCTCCCGATAACGCAGCTTGAACGCTTCCTTTGCCTCCTCCTTGGTGCAGTAAGGGTGATGATCCAGCCAGTCATCAAATCAGCGCTGGGCTTTGTCGACCTGAGTCGTCCCAAACAGTGTGATGATTACTGTCTCATCAGTCTCACCATTAAACCAGGCACATTTGTCGAAATACCTGAGATGAGCGTCGGGGTCGTTTCCCTCCTTGTAGGCCCTATACGGTAACTGCTTCCTTTGCGCACTGACCGGCGGTCGGGGTGGTGCTGAGGTGAAGTCGGTTGTGCGAACCGGGGGTAATGCACGAGGGAGTGCTACCGATGGCGCTGGATAATGTACTGGAAAGTGAGAACCAGCTGGGGCAGTGTGTGATCCTCCGTGAATGGCGGTAGTACTGTAGCCAACCGGGGCGGCAAACGGTGGGACAACTGTAGACCGCCCCACGTGGGTAGCTGCATGGTTAGGATCCGCAAAAGTCGGTTCTGCCATTCTTCCAGGATACCCGGTTGACTGGGTCGGCTGCGCAGATTGGTACACATCACCGGTAAGGTGATCCACGTATCCTGGGAGTCGATGTGCGGTTGAGGAAGTCACGGCCGGAAGTGGTCCAGGTACAGTGTTATCCACCGTCACCTCTGCTGCTGAACTGGATAAATAAGGGGGTCGTGCAGCATTCCCCACAGTCTGCGCCTGCTCTTGCCACCTTCGCTGCTCCTCCCACAGGTCTTGCAACTGTGCTAGTTCCTGCTTCTCCCGTTCCAGCCGTTCTTGTTCCTTTTGCTGGGCAACAAGCTGTTGTGCTGCCGACTGTTGTGCTGCCAGTTGCTGAGCTGCTAACTGTTGAGCTGCCTCCTGTACCCGTCGGTTGAACTCCACCTCCAGCAAAGTACGATGCTGCTCTGGCGGCCACTGCGGCTCGGTATGCCATTGATGCAACAACGCTACACCCGAAGGTGTACTATGCTGCAAGGCTTCAAGCTGCTGGAGGTATTTGCCTGAGTCGGGTCGACTGTGAGTGTGTGTCGGGTGGTGCTGTCGGGCCCGTTCTTGTTTGGCTAACAGGTCGGCTCCAAATGCTTCAACTGCCTTCCGGTCCTCCTCTTCCTGCTCCCATTCTGACTGAAGCCTGAACTCATCCAGGAAGTGTACATTCTTACCCAGGCCACCTTCTGTCGGGTGTACAAGACCCTGCTCGTGTGCTGATCGACTCTTCGTTTGTTCCAACTTCTGCTTCAGGTTCTGGAATGCAGCTGGTAGCGTCTCTAGAGTTTTTGGCGGGCGCACTGGAGATACAGGTCGGCTGCGCAGCTGAGTTTCCAAGTCGACTCTACCAGTGACTGTACTGGGCCACTGGGTCGGCTCTGCAAAAACTTCCTGCGTCTGTCGTCGCTCTTCACGGAAGGTGTTGTAGTCGTCTACAGCAGTAGAGAAGTCCCTCCTGAATGACGCCGTTCGCTTCATATCCTGGTACCTCCAGGGAACGCTAGTCGGATCTGGCTGTCGACTCAGCCTATCCCCTTTTTCGAATTGTGTCTCTCCTCCATATCTGCTCTCCCTCGTCCTCCCATCGGATGATGACAGGTCGTTTTCCACGTCCATGTCGATAAGCTCCTCGACCTGTTTAGCCGCACTGCCCTACGAACTAAGTCGGCCCTGTCCTTCTGCTCGAGTCGGCTCTGTCGTCCGCTCCTCCCGTTGCATGTAGCGTCTGTAGCGCTCCATAGCTTGTCTCTCTCTTAAGTCATGCTGGTCACCGTCCTCCATGGATGTGACTGCTGGACTGCACTAGCCGACCGTGTTCCTCCCTGATGTCTGCAGCTACTGCTCTGCTTTTGGTCTGGTCAGCTCTCCTTGGCTTCCTCCAGGCTCCAGTCAGTTAGCTACCCTTTCTTTATACCTGCCAATTTAGTACTTACTGCTCCAACAAGTCGGCTGTATAGTCGGGTTAGTAACAACAAGCAGTTTCCCAGCAAGTAGAAATGGATTACAGCAATTCACTGCATCACTGTTTTAGCTACTTCTATCCCCTTTTTCGCACTGCACTGATCTTTAGAAGTTCAGTCCAGTGGTTGCAGCTGTGATTAATTCGGACAGAAATTCCCCTTCTGCCAAATACTCTCAGTAGCTGCTTTCAGTCAGATTTGGACTCGTTCTGCCCCCTTAGGTACAGGTGCGAAGTCTTCAACTGACATCCCAAAACGAAGTCTCACAGTCGACTGAGGTCCCAAATCGAGATTCGCACAGTCGACCGAGGTCCCAAATCGAGGTCCACAATTCAAATTTCAAATTTCAAGATCCTAAATTTTCGGATCTGAGGTTTTGAATTTCAAAATGCTAGAATTATGGGTTACTTACCTTTCACCCCTTGTACAGTTGGACTTCAGATCCGACGTACAGCCGCTCTATCACCTTTTTCGAGTGGTGAACAGCCCTCTGTTCAAACGGGCAACTGCCTGAAAACCTGGTCTTTCAATCTTCACAGCACCTGCGCCCACCAGCCTGCAATAGAACCGATCTGCTGCTACTGCTCCCTGGACACGTGCTGGACTGCATCTGTTGGTGCACCAGTGTTTCCTACCCCTGAAAACACCTAAAACTCTTTGCTTCACTCTCCCCCTCTACTGCAACAGATCACCTCCCGATTGGTTCCTGGACCTCTGCCAATGGCTGGGCAGCACCTGCCGACCCGATCTACCACTACAGTGACTACACCTAACCAACCAGTGACTGTTCAGCACCTCGGAATTTCAGTGATAGCATCTCAGCACCCCTCTAGACTCCCGACAGTAACTGCTGCACCTCTGCAGACCCGATTTCAGTACTTCAGGACCTCTAAAGTGTGTGGAACAGCCTACAACAAGTAGGAGATCACATGGTACGAACTAAAGCATGGTCGCCAATGGAAAAGGGAGGATTTACCAACTAAACCCTAGCCTTCACAATCCCATCAAAACCCAACAAAACCCAACTAAGCCAAGTGCTCCAAACACTCATAAGTTGCTGGAATTGTACAATACAAGTGCAAAAAGAGGTCAAAACTGCATAAAATGGGTCAAAACAGCCCCAAACACATGGTACAGCAGTTCCTAACAGCTCTCAGACCTCTCTGACTCTACCTGCTCTAGTGTAGAATGATTACAGGAATCCCTAACCTTGCCTCTTAAACCTCCTAAACTGGCGGAAGTCATCCAGTCGGCTGGTGACAGAGTTCATCCAGTCGGCTGGTGACAGAGTTCATCCAAGTCGATTGGATGACTGTCTAAGGTAAGGATGAAAACTGAAAAGAGACTAAGGGAAACTAAGGAAAGGGGAGATTGAGGAATCTCCGGTTAACAGTCGCCGAAGCTCCGCTCCTTGCAGTTGCCTCTTCTAGCTACCGAAACTCTGCTCCTTCAGGTTGCCCTCCTGTTGTTCCCTCCGACTGCCGCAACCCCGCTCTCTGAAGTTGCCATACAGCTGTTCCCTCCGACTGCCGGGACCTTGCTACTTGAAGTAGCCGAACTGCTTCTCTCTCACATGGCCGCATCCTGCTCCTTGCGGTCGCCGTGCTGTTCCTATCAACTGCCAAAAAACCTTGTTTGCTACACCCTAGGATTTCACGGGCTCCTCCCTCTAACCTTACTCGCCACCTTGTACTGCTCGCTGACTTTCATCCATAGTGGATGAAAGTCTTGGTCTCTGGCTTTCATCCAGAGTGGATGAAAGTCTTGGTCTTTGACTTTCATCCATAGTGGATGAAAGTCCTGGTCTTTGACTTTCATCCATAGTGGATGAAAGTTTTGGTCTGCCGTGTTTAGCGGCTAGATATCCTGGTCGCCCATTTTTGTCCATAGGGGATGAAATTCTCCTGTTGGACAAACATTGTCCTTGTCTGTCACAATTGAACTGCTCGTCGTGCTGCTCCATTTCTTGTTCCTGTTCTAACAAAACAATTCCCACAACCCAACACAATACAATTGACTGCTTTCTTTCTTTTTCTCCTGCCCCTTTTTTGATTTCTTCCTCTTTTTCCATTATTTTTCTTTTTGATTTTTTCCTCTTTTTTCTTTAATTTTTTCCTCTATTTCGTCTTCATCTCCTTTTCCCAAACTCTAGTCCCTATCTCACCAATTTTGGTGCTCTTGATCTTCCTCCCGCCCCTCTTCGTCTTTGTTATCTTCGTCTTGTCTAATCCTGTCTTGCTGGTCTTGATCTTCGTCCTAGTCTTGTCTGGTCCTGTCTTGCTAATCTTGATGTGCCTCCTGGTCCTTGGAGGGTCTGTTGTTCTGTTCCTGTGGTCCTGTGATACTGGTGTCTGCCGCTGCCTGGTGCACGCACTGTCCTGGTGATCCGAACTGGTCGCTTCCTGGTCTGCTTGCACACTATCCCCCTTTTCCTGTTTGACCAATCCCTTGGTCGAATCACTTGGTGTTACGGTAACAACTTGGTCCTGGTCATAAAACCTGTCGAGCTTCAACTTCTTGATGTTCACCATCACCGGGTTAGGCTCAAAATTCTGCACTGAAATCAAAAGAGCAGTTATTGTTAGGCAGCCTATACTGGACCCTGTAAGGTCCAAACCACTTGCTCTTGAATTTTTCCACATGCTCCTTGTGCCCCTTGGGGTATCAAAGTACATAGTCTCCAATCTTAAAATCCTTCCTCTTATAATGATGCTGGCTCCATAGTGACATGTTCTACTGTCTGGTCCTTGCCAACTCCTGTGCATCCCGCCTCGTGGTGTCCATCTGCTTCAAGTCTGCTATCCTAGCCTGTAGCACCCGAGCTGGTGTATAATTTGTGTCCACAATGGTCCTTGTGGTCGGAACTAAGTATTTTGTGGGCATCAATGGATGGAGCCCATACACCAGTTGAAATGGTGTATACCCGGTGGTCACCTTGAAAGCAGTTCTGTACGAAAAGAGCACTCTATGCAAGTGTTCATCTAAGTTTGTCCGCTACTCATTGACGAGTTTGCTGTGCACGTGACCAATTACATTGTTGGTCGACTATGCTTAGCCATTACTTTAGGGGTAGTAGGTCGTAGAAGTCTGGTGCTGGAGCAGAAAATGCTCCACTAGGTGCTCAATGGCCTCATTAATAAAATGAGAACCGTGGTCACTGACCAGTGTCAAAGGACACCCGTACCTGGTGAATATTTGCTCATATAAAACCTTAGCAGTCACTGCTGCTGAATTTGTCGTCAAAGCCCTGGCCTCCATCCACTTGGTAGCATAAACCGTAGCCACCAGTATATACCTGTTTCCTGTCCTGGTTGCCATGGGCTTGATTGTTCTTATAAAATCCAGCCCTCATTTTATGAACAGCTCTGCTGGCATACTGGTCACCAGTGTAGCCAGTCCAGTATTCGCCATTCCTCCAACTCTCTGGCACCTGTTATTGGCCTTACAATACTTAGAGACATCTCTACATACTGCTGGTCACCAGTATTCGGCATCCAGTATTTTCCTGGTGGTTATCTCTTGTGAAAAATGACCACCAGCCGCTCCATAATGCATCTCCTTGATCACCGTCTCTGCCTGAACCGGGTCCATTATCCTCTTGAGGACCACATGCTGGCCCCTCTCGTGTGGTTCCCCCCTAATCAGGGTATATGGCAGTGCCTTGAGGACAAGTTTCCGCTGCTCCTCCCTAGTCAGATCTTGCCGTACATCACCAGTTTTAAGGTAAGAACTCACATCCTCAACCATTATGGCTTCATATAAAACAAAGTCCTGTGCCTTCTCTGGTCCTCACAACCAATTGCAGGTTCTCCATTGGGCTGTTTGGACAGCGCATTTGCTACTCCATGGTTCTTCCCTGGTTTGTATACCACAGTGAAGTCATACTCCTGAAACAGCAACAGCCCCCTCGCAATTTTGCCTCAGATCTGCATTTTATGGACCAGGTACAATAGTGCCATTTGGTCAACATAAAAAACAAACTTATTGCCTAGCAAATAATGTCTATACTTGTTCAGAGCACAAGCCATGGCTAATGCTTCCCTCTCAATAGTACTATAAATTCTCACAGCAGAATTCAAAAGTCTGCTCGCATAAGAAATCGGATGGTCACACTTTCCTGTTGGGTTTTTGGGCCAGCATCACCTCCATTGCAATATTTGAAGCATCAGTATACACATAAAACTCCAGGTCCCACCTAGAGGCAATCATGATCATTGCATTCTGGTAGTGCTCCTTAATCTTCTTCCAGGCCTACTCACACTAATGTGACCAAATAAAGTCCTCAATTTTCCTCATTAGTCTGGTGATGGGCTCCATGATCTGGGCATAGGCCTTGATATAACACCTGTTGAACTGGGCAAAACCGTTAAAAATCGGATATTAACTGGCTTCTGGGATCTAGGCATTTTCTCAATGACTTCATTTTTCTTGGGGTCCGGAAACTTACCTTCTTTAGACACAATATGGCCCAAGTTAATACCAGAATACACCAGTACTGTACATTTTTCAGGGTTCAGGCTTATGCCATGCTCTCAACATTTTTGAAAACACAGTTTCAACTTGACTAGATGACTAACTATGTCACTGTAAACACTGAAATCATGTAGAAATATTTTCATGAATCCACCAATAAAATCACGAAAAGCACGGTTTACTGCTCTCTAGTAGGTTGGTGGAGCATTCTTCTGCCCGAATGGCATCACCACCCAGACAAACGCCCCCCAGTTTGTCACAAAGGCAGTCTTGTACCGGTCCTTTGGTGCTATCAGAATCTGGTGGTACCCGGAGTACCCGTCTTGAAAAAAATACATCTCATGTCGTGCCAAAGAATCCAACACTTCCTCAGTAAATGGCAATGGGTAGGCAACCTTCTTAGTAGCAGCATTCAACTTTCTGAAATCAATACAAATTCTCAATTTTTCGTTTTTCTTAGTCACAATAACAATGAGTGATAACCAGGTGGCATCCTCCATTGGTGCTATGAATCCGACCTGGAGCAGTTTGTCCAAATCGTGCTTCACAATATTGGCGTAGTTCGGATTCATGCGATATCTGGCCTGGTGTGCTGGGGGTATATCCTTCTCCAGCTCTATCCTGTGCTGCGCAATTGATGGCGGAATACCCTTCAGATCCTTGTAGGTCTAGGCAAACACATCTTTGTACTCCCTGAACAGGGCCTCCGCTTCCCTGGCCTGCTTTGGATTGATCTGTGCATTGATTCGGACATACTGGGGTTCCTTCTCAGTTCCTAGATTCATCTTCCTTTGTGGAAAGTGATTTCCACGGTTGACACACCGGAATACTAATTCCGGTAAGAAAATGATAAAAATTTAAAAATTTTATGTTAGAAATACGGAAGTACTAAGCCGATAAGTGAAACAACCGGTTAAGACGGTTGGCCGAATAAATAAGAGACCGAAAGGTCAGCCGGGTGAGATCTGGTCGTCTGCGGTGGAGGAGAGAGGGTACAGTCCGTATGACAGAACCCTGACACGGCAGACTTAAGGATAACCACCAAAAGGTACAACGCACACGGGGAGAATGGCTGCAACCATTAAAACGCCGCCGGTCGCGACCGTCCAATGATGAAGGGCTACGACCGTCCGTCATGATGAGCTACGAACGGGTGGGCGTGAGGGCAGGTATAAAAGGAGGAAGAACAGCCGTGCTCCTCCTTTCTCTTTGTCATTTTGTGGCACGCCGGGTCCTTGCGTTCTAAGGCGGAGGGCGCAGTTAGGGTTGGACGGTAGGAGAGAGACGGTGAGACGGAAGTGTTTCCGTTAGGCGAGAGATTGTGGTGAGGATCGTGCGTGCAGGTGTTACCGGAGTGACGGAGAGGAGGACTTAGCAGAATGAGTAGAAAGGGGAAGGAACCGGCGGAGGAAGGACAGTTGTTCAGGGTACAACGGGTAATGCCGTTGATGCCGGCAGACGAGAGGGAGAGGGAGCTCCTCCGGACCGCCTTAGAATCTATGGGTTGTGAGGTCCTACTGGACAAGGCATGGGGTTGGAAGCATGCCCTTCCGGCCCAGGAGATCCTCGTCAAGAATCCCGAGAATCGAGGAACCATCCGGGGAGAGCCAGATAAGTGGACTGCACAACTCTGGAGGGATACGTATGGTTTCAAGAACTCTGGAGAGGTCTCGACACCGGAGACCCGGGAGTTCATATACCGGTATCTCAAGGGGTCCGGAGATCCGAGAGAAGGATGGGAGCTGGAGGACATTGCGAATCCGGAGGCCCGGAGAGTCGTAGGGTTTATGAACCCTATTTTCCATCCGGAAAAGCCCAAACGGATAACCATCAAGTGGGCGTCCGTTTTCATTGGGGCCATGATTGGTGAATTCACGGTAGACCGGGGGGTCATGATGAAGACGATAGTCGACCGGGAGGTAGCCAATCTCCGGAAGACCAAGAAGCAGGCCACCTGCCTTCCGTCTTTCCTCATTCACCTCTACCGTCACAAGGGGCTGTTGAGTCCTGAGGAGATCCGGGAGTACGATGAGATCACAAGCTATCAGCAGTTCGCTGAACCGGAAGAAGTGTCCGATCAGGACGATGATGATGATGTTATCGAGGTCTCCCCCACGCCGGCTAAGAGACCCCGTCCCAGCCCGGAGAAGGGACAGCCATCCGGATCACCTCGGACTCCCACACCGGCCAAGCGAACCTTGAACACGGAGGTCCAACAGCCCACCGGACCACCGGAGCACACCGGGGATCCGTACTAGGACTTAGTTAACCTATCGGAGCAGGCGTCGACGTATGCTCGGTTCCTACAGTCGACTAGGCAGGCGGAGGGCCGGTTGGCTAGGGAGGTAATGTCCATTACGGAAACGGACCGGTTGGAGGATTGCCTGAGTATTCTTCGCAAGCACCGGGACTTGGCCAGTCTCCAGAACAAGCACATGGACCGGCTAGCGAAGTACCGGGAGAGGAATCAGAAGCTCGAGCAGGAGGTGCTTGATGCCCGGAAGGATTACAGTGACGCGCGTGACCGGGCAGTCGAGGCCATCCGGTCGGTCGCCGAGATCAAGGCCACTTTAGCTCTTCCGGTAGATGTGGCCAATCAGTGCGCCGTTTACCAAGCCTTCTTGACCCGTCAACCGGATCCGACCGTCAAGAAGATTATAAAGTTCATGCACGACCGGACGCAGGTGATGAAGGACACATGGACGCAGATGAAGAACCTGGTGGAGATCCTCGGTTCCGCAGAGGCCGGTCCGTCATCAGAGCCACCGGCAGATCGGGAGGAGCCCAGACCACCGTCCCCACCCAGGGAATCGGCGCCGGTGCCACCTCCAGCCTCTCCGATACGGTCGGCCATCCGGTCAGCCCAACAAGAGGTAGGACACCCGCTGGAGGATCCTATCCCGGATACCTTGAGCAGTCTGCACACTCTACCCAATTTGGCTGGAGTCGAGACTGTTAACCCCGGAAACATCCCTTTGGGACCGGACCAAAGACCACCACCAGAAGGCTTTATGCCGGTACAGGGATCTCCGGAAACGCTCCAGGTGGATCTCAGCGCAGTTCCGGTGGCGGCACGATCTCCATCCCCGGCGGTTGAAGCAGAACGATCCCAGAAGTCCAGTGAACCGTCGGCATCTGAGGCTCCGGAAGAAGGCCCCTCGTTGAAGAAACTGAAGCGGGTACAGAAGAAGGAACGGTTGGACGGAACCCGGCACAGTCCCCGGTTCGATAAGCACAAGGAGTAGAATTTAGGATAGGGACCGGATAAAATGGTAGCGACTAACGATGGGGCTCCAGTGCACCCGGCTGCCAATCCGGATAGATAACGGCAGTAACTAGGAATAGAAGGCGGCCACCGGTCCGGGATTCCCGGATCCAAGATCCGGAATTTCTGGATCTCGGTGGGCCACTTGGTCGCTTTAGGAACCGATAGGTTTTAGTATTTAAGTTAGACGTTTTTCCAAGGCCGGGGCCTTGTTTTTGTACGCCGTTTTGTTGTTGCAATTGAGAATATACTTTTGGATTTGTTGTGTCAACCGGCTGCTGACGGATCCGTTGCCGTATGGTTTGTGGTACTATTGTCTTCAGTAGTGTTCCGGAGGAGTGTTGAACAGTAGGATGGTCTGGAGAGCGCCCGGAGAGACTGGGGAGGTGTCAAGCGTCGAGTGTTGACGGTTTCCAGTCCCGGAAGGAGTCCGTAGGGAAGGAGAGACGTATTGCAGCAGGGCTGGTAGTCTCAAGGACACGGAGAGCCGTGTGTACATCGGGATCCGGAAACGGACCGGTCGCTTCCTGTTGATGGGATAAAAGCCGGATGTTCTACTGCGAACCAATCCGGAAGGGAGATAGTATAGTGGAATACTGTGCAGCCGTAAGGTGATGTCATTGTAGTATGATTTCCGTACCCATAACCGGCACTGAGTAGTTATCCGGACCGGTTCCTAGCCATACGGAAGGATTATTACTCCACTTCTCGGGTGGTAGATAGGAACAGTGGGGTGTCCAGCCACTTTAAGTCACGGGACGGTGGAAAATCCAGCCACTTGAAAGGATAGACGGATCAGTGGGAACCGGCCACTAGTCTAAAAAGCCGGAAAATAGGAACGAGGCAAAAACTACCGGATTCGGCCAACCGGTTGTAAGACGGAATACGGTCGGACACCGGTGGTGATTTCCGTTATGATCTAAAAGGAAGAAAACTATAGGTCTTCGTGGGAACGAACACGGAGTGGTTCACTTTGGAGGGTGTTTAGTGTCAAATAAGTGCCTTCCGGAGGAATACAGATACCACGTCGTGCTACATCCTTAACTGCTCAGACTCTGGTAGGGTCCAGGTAACATTCTTCAACTTCAACACCTTCTCCCTGGGTGGTGTTTCGTCTACCTCAATATCACCCTCCTCAAAGGTATAGAACTTGTCTGGATCGGCTAAACCTGGTCCCCCCTTTTGGTCTGTATACTGGTCCTGGCTCTGATCCTAGTCCTTGGACTGGTCCTTTTCTGGTTCTGAACCTTGAACTGGTCCTGGTCCTGGTCCTGGTCTTGCGCCTTAAATTGGTCTTGGTCCTTGGACTTGACTTTGAACAAGTCGTGATCCAAATCTTTGGGCTTGAACTGGTCCGGATCCTGGTCCTTGGCCTTCAACTGGTCCTAAATCTGGTCCTTGGCCGTAAATTGGTCTTGGTCCTTGGCCTTGAATTGGTCCTGGTCCTTGGCCATGCACTGGTCTTGATCCTGGTCCAGTTGTGGTATGGTGATTGTTCCGATGGCCATGAGATCCTGCTATGTAGCCAATCATCTTGCTTCCTCCGGGTGTGTTAGTCCTTCAATGAAATTATATCAGACCAAGACTTTAGGCAGTTTAGGCCTGGGCTCCTTCCTCTGACTGACTGAGATAGTTTTTACTGTTCCATTACCTCTAATTGTGACCAGGTTATTACCCCAGTCTTTATTCACCTTAGCATCAATTAACCAAGGACGACCCAGCAACATACTATATGCTTCATTGACCTCCTTGTTTTTAATACAGTCAAAGTAATAATGTAAGGGATACCATGAATGTGAATCTTCACGTTTCGAATCATCTCCATAGGATCTACCACTCTCTGGTCCGTCATCCTCAATCTGAAGGGTGCAGGCTGGGGGTTCTTCAGTCCCAATCGCTTACGCTCCTCCTCAGTGATCTGGTGAAGACCAGATCCACCATCCAGCAGTACATTGTCCAGGGTCCCCTTGCCAACCTGCACACTCAACACCAGCAGTTCCGTGTCAACATCTATAGCTAGAATGCTAAGTAAATCTTGCTTACCTGTCGTAATGGTCCTCGGCTTCAGTGCTGGTGTCTGCTTTAGTTCAGAATTCTTGTCTGGTCCCAACTCCGGGAACAAATGTGCCTTGACATATTTAGTGATGTTTGGGGCTACCTTTAGTAACTGCCCTAAAAACACTGTAACTGGATTGTCCAGTATCCTCCTGCCCAAAAAATCTATATAGTACTGCCCCTGGCTTCCTTCTGTACTGGTCCTTGCCGATACTACTGGTCCAGGTTGCTCATTCTTCACACTTTAATCAAGGGCGTCAGAATCTGGAACCTCAACCCAATCATTGTCCAGTAAATCCCCCTCAGCTGTGTCCTTAGCTTCTGGTGCTTCAGCTGTTTTGGCCCGCTCTTGAGCTCTCGCCTCCTCCTCTTCCTTGAGCAAAATTTCCTTCAGGGCCTCTATCATAGAGTTCTTGAGTCGTTCCTGCTCCTGCCCGTCTTCTCTAGTCCTGACCTTCCTTGGTCCTCGTACCTTCGACTGGTCTTCAATTGGAGGGAATCCTACCTTCCGCCTCTAGGCCCTAGTCATACTCGCCACGCTCACCTGATCCTCCGGATCCTCCAGTAGTTCTATCTCCACATTGTTTATCTGGTGGTCTGGTTTCTTGGTTCCCTGGCCCCCTTGTGCTCAAGAGTAGTCCCACTGGGCCTTCAGAACGGAGCTCTAACTCCTGTGCCTTGTCCATCCACACAAAAAACAACATTTTGGCTTGTCACCTGAACTACCCTGCTATCCATTACTTGCTCTGGTGTTAGGTGACCACTAGTACCCGTGGTTGTAGTTACTGTTGTAGGTGGCTGCTGGCTTTGGGGCAGACACCTCATTCACTCCTACTGGTTCCTCTCCTTCTTCCCTCGTACCTGGTCCCCTCTAGTTTGCTCGGTTGTACTAGCAGTTAGCATCGTCATGGTCTATCTTCTTGCAAATGCCACAGATTCAATTGATCGCTTCCTGACCTGTTTCCTTCGTGTTCAATGTTCCTGCCTTACTCGTGGTCTCCACCTTCTTGACTTCAATCTTGGTTAGCTTACTACTTGAATTGGTGCACTTTTTCTTCACACCTCAGAGCATCCACCAACTCTATCAGGTCTCGACTGGTGCTATACTGGTCGTAATCTTGATATATTCCAGTAAACGTGCCCTAAAATTAGTGATTCGAAATCCTTCACCAGGGTCTGACTGCAGACACTTGATCAGGGTCATAAACTTGTCATAGTAATCCTCAACCTTCTCTCTATCTGCCTACTTGATGGACTTCAACTCTCTGTAGACTACATCATCACTTCTCTGGTCCCTATACCTTCTCATGAAAGCTGCATTGACATCCTCTTATGAGTAGTATAGGTGGCTCTCCAAAAAATTCTCATACCAAGCCCCGACCTTGTCCAATAAGGTGGTACCCATCAAGTTGATGATAACCTGTTCATTAGTTTCCCCATTGTACCACAAAGTGCGCTGAAACTGACAAACATGAGCATCAGGATTTGTACCTTCTTTGTACTTGGAGTATGGCAGTGGTTTCCTATGTACCACACTAACTGGTTCTGATACTAGTGGTCCGACTGGTCCTTCAACTGGTATGTAAACTGGTGGTACGCCTGGTCTTCCAACTGGTGGATGGATTGGTAGTACCCCGGGTCTTCGATCTAGTGGATACACTAGTGGTATACCTGGTCTTCCATCTGGTGGGTAAGCTAGTGGTACCGTTTGTTCTGGGTAACTACTCGCTGCTGTCGCCACTGGTATACCAATTCCCAATGGTGGTCTGGTCCCATATGATGTTCTTCCGACTGCTTCTGCTGGTCTTCGGAATCATGTCCCTACATGAGGAGCTCCTACTCCCACGTCTGCTCTCCCACCTCGCCAGTACACTAGCTGCAGGTTAAAATTTCTCAGCATTAGCCAAGACATAGATTCCACTCAATAGATTAGCACTTTACTACCTGTAATGACAATAATTGCATGATGCAAAGTTCTATATTTACACATGAAATTCATTTCACTTGGAGTAGTCACCGGCAAGGGTCGTTGCGTCCAATATTTCAGCCGAGCTTATTCTTTAATCCGGAATAGGAGAATAGCATGCCATAAATGTCGATTATGTTGAGTCTGCAAGGACTACATGTACCGTCACACAAAGAAATGAAAATAATCTACGATTTCTGATTCAGACGAGGAAAATGGTGGATATAGATAATGTGTACGACCTGTATTGACTTGGTTTTGGGCATGTTTCATGATATCTACGAGACATAGTCGATTAGGCATGTGAAAATTTCCTTTGAAGGATCGTTATTATACATAAATTTCAACTTTAGACTCTAAATAGTCTCCAAAAAGTTGTGCGCATGATGGTAATTCTACTTTAAATACATTAGTGTCCTTGTACTTTGTGTTGGCACTTAAAAATATATATTCCTTAGTAAAAGCTCTCAAATGTGTAGGGTCGATAGGAGAGATGGTATGCATGTTATTGAAGTAACGGAGAAGCATATGAAGGCATGGACAATAGTCCCAGGCAAAACCTTACAGTGTAGGTATAGTGCAAAATGAGTTCATGAGAAAAACAAAAACACAACTTCATGATAGTAAAATATTTGGCTAGAACCTCACTATGCAATCTAGTACGGTCAAGGAAGGGTTAATGTGATCAATTTCTCATTGTCATTGTTTTCCTAAAATTGTGCCAATGCATGCCTTTCAACCTCAACTACTTTAGAGGAGATCTTGGAAACAAGATCTCCACCTTTCAGGCAATACGGGGCTAGCTTCATGCGAAATTTGCATGCTAGGACTAGGTGCGAGGCCACGTGTGCTACAAGAGACTAGTCCAGATACGTGTAAGTGAACTCTTTCCGCTGAGACTTCCTGTAGTAAGTACCCTCAATGACATAGTCTTCTGCTTTGAACTCTACACCCCATAGACACAATAGAGGAGCTTGCAGTTGTTTCTATTGACGTTGGCACTGCAGGACATAAAACTCAACCCCCTCTTCCTTTGGTTGCTGAACTAGGACCATAAAATTATCACCAAAGTCAACTACGTCATCTAGCCTCTCTCCTTGTTTAACCTAGATAGCGAATGCAAGACAAAGTTCAAATGATTTTTTAAAGAAGAATGCAACAAATATCCACAAGGAAATACACTTATCAGGATTTTAAACTCAAATTTACAAGTAATGTCATGAAACATAGTAGTACCTGCTTTGTAGGGTCATCGTCAATGGTATTTAACTCTTTTGTTGGGGCTTTAAGCTAAAGTTGCATTGCACGCCACCTAGTTACATGGGTCTGTTGCTCACAATCCTCCCAATTCTTCTCTATGCATGAAACACAAAAACATGAGAAGGGTTTGACCAATAAGCATGTCTTATTTATGACAAAATTCCCCATAATTGAATGAAGTGAGTTGGAGGTGGGAATGATGTAGCATGCCATTGACGATTCCTTGCTAATCTTGTTATCACCCACATGCCAAAAAGTACGTTGAATGTCTCTACTGCTGGTTCCCGCATGTGAAGAAGGTGCTCAAATAGAGAAGCCTTGTTGCAACAATTCAACACACACCGGCCAGCATTTTGCACCTGCCCATCTGGATTTTGAAGTTGTTCCATGCTAAATGCGCGTATCACTACCGCACCCCCAGCATCCCATTTGCCTGCAATTGCTTAAGAAATTGTTCAGAGAATCGCTATTAGTAAACATCACAAAATATCCCCATCTTGTGATAGTGTAGAATCTGCTAGTGGGTTAGTAGTACAAACGTACAAAATTAGAATTCAAAGAGGTGCATAAGTACAGAAACTCTACTTACATGAGTACAAAACTACAAAAGCTACACTTACAGTAGTACATAAGTCAGAAAATAAAGTACCTTTTCCATGTCCGATTGCAAAGTAATTTCAGATCATGAAGCAGCCTCCAATAAGACTTGTATACCTAGCAACAAAATACATAGGCGTTGCACCTTTAAACTAATCTGTACATCCATCGCTGAATACCCAATGTTCTACAGGTCTTTCTCCGTTAGTAGTCAACCATCTTCAATGTAGAAGTAGACAATGTTGAACAAATAGACTTTCATGCTTTTTATCATTGAAGATGTAGTATTGGGTATGTTTCAAGGTGACCAATTCACCGTTTATATCACATACCCTCTGCAGAGTGATATGGACAAGCAAAGATACATATTTGGTTATTTAGTACATGGACTGTACCTCATTCTGAATTTGAAATTTGTGATTTTCTACAAGTTTACCAATGTGAGATATAAGAACTGGCTCAGGCAAACCACGCATTATCTCCTTACGTTGATGGTCTTGCCAATTGGCGATGATATTGTAATTGATGAATGCAGCTACCTTAAGTTTCAAATTGAATCAATGAACTGCAAAGGACTTGTCTTGTGGCATACCTCTTGTAATCGTCTTTTGCCTTCTTGGTCTCTCAGTCAGTCCCAATTGTAACGTAGAAGAATTTTTTCCACCTAAGCTTTGGCTCATCCTTTAAAGATAAGTCTTGTGGACAGAGAGGGAGAGTATCTACATTCTCAGTTTTGACAAATACCCATTAGACAGCTAAGGTTATGCCATTCAGCAAACTCAAGCTTAGGGCAAAGGCACGCTTGCCACAATAAAGTAATCTTCTTGTATAGGTAGTGATGAGCATCACAGCCTACACCATCAATCGGAGCTCCTTCCACAGAAGTAAAACAAATACCACAATTGCATGAGCAAGCTCATTGTGCATGGAGTCCTCTGTTTTCCTCCCTTAGAGTGTTCAGTCCTACCCTCATGAGATCCGTTTCTATGTGATAGATACAACAACAGACATTACGGTCCCTTAGGGATTTCACATACCAAGGCTTGAGCTCCTTGAACCCTTCTTAACGAATCTTGCACTCTAGATGAGTCTATTTGAATAGCAAGAAGATTGACGTCTACAATTCTCAAGTAAAAAAAAATACTATAAGAACTGCGCAAGTGAAAATTATACCCCTCTAAGTACACTGCGGAATAGAAGTACAAATCTAAAATACCAATGGTACCCTAGCCATACTACTATATAATACATCAAAAGTGATCAGTGTAGTTCTAGTGACCATTCTTCATATAATAGTTCCAAACCAAGGTACAGTAGCTACATCAAAAAAGTTTTCTAGCAACAACTCGAGGATATGAGTACCTCAAGTACTTTCAGAAGTCCGTGTGAAATATACACTACTTTACGTGTTAGAACACGCAAACTTCCTTTTCTTTTGGTTGGCACCAGAACAAGTCAAACTCCCTTCTTATTAGTATGATTCCAGATATTGTTCCAAAAACTCAATAGTGTTTCGTCAAATATCCTCTCCTAAGCAATCCAGTTCCTCTTCTCTTTGCCCAAATTGAATCTCCGGAACCGGAAGAAGAGCAGAGAGAGAGCAGAGAGAGAGAGAGAGAGAGAGAGAGAGACGAAGAAGGAGATAGAGAGAGAGAGAGAAGGAGCGAGCGAGAGAGAGCAGGAGAGCAGCGAGAGAGAGAGAGAGAGAGAGAGCGAGAGACTCTATCTCTTTATCTCTCTCTCTCTCTCCTCTCGCTTCTCTCTCTCTCTTCTATCTCTCTCTCTCTCTCTCTCGTCTGCTCCTCTTCTCTCTCTCTCTCTCGCTATCTCTCTCTCATCTCTCTCTCTCTCTCTCTTCTCTGTGGCTCCAAATGGTGGGGTTATATATTTTTTACAATAATTCAACCTCCCACCTTATTTACTCCCGGTCAATGATTCATATTCTCTCTGGTTATTTTTATTATTTTAATAAGTAAACAATCGGAGGATGTCCATGGTACATGGATCTCACGTCACGACGCTGGGCATTGTGATCCAGCACCATATAATGATGAAGGCTGGAATGTACTTCACTACGACACACTAACCACCGCACAGGTGGCTTACGCCAAATGGCTTCGGAGTCTCAATCTGCTGGTAGAATGGAATCTCCTGATGATTATCTGGAACACCATCCCAAACCGGATTTGAACTCACAGCCTAGAAACTAAGTACTGTGAACTACTCATCAGGATGTCTTGTACATTCTCATCGCTCTAGCTCACTGTACATTGCTCGTAGCGATCACTCAGCATTCTACATTCTGCGTGGGGCGAAGTACAGAGCTGCTGGCGGGTGTTGTTGTTTTTTGACCAAGGAACGCCATGGCCAAAAACACCGTTCAGGTGGTTTATAGAGGAAGTCTGATTGTGTATCATCAGTATGTACATTTTTTGTATTGTTAATTGCTCTGCTTTGCTTTCTGCGTGATTTTCCAGTGACATGGATAACAACTCGGAATGCCCCGTTGACACCTCACGCACGTACACTAACACACTGCTTGTATGTTTGTGTGCATGGGCGTAGGTGAGGAGCATTCCTTCTGCGACAGTCTTGCAATTCCCATTTGCGGAGCTATTTTCTTCCTTGAACATATTATGTGTTCTTTACATTGTGATCATGTTTACTATTTGCGGTGCTTGAGATATCAGATGTTCGGTACTCTCGTTACAAGTCAATTTATCTTTACCGTGTAGTAGGTTTCGATCGCATGGTCTCGGGGTTATAATCCGACGATACTATATATGGATCTAATATTGACTGTACCCTGGAATTTAATCAGGGCGAATTAGTTGATGCTTCGATTACTGGGAATCCCTTTCTGTATATCACATTGTTACACTCTGTTCCGTTGCTCTTTAGCATGAATTTATCCAGTGACATATCACTGTGTTTTGCAATACATGGCACTGAACGAATACACCGTATAAGTGCTGCTGATGTCTTGTGATTGCTCTACCGAGAGACAGATATTATGTATGAGAAAGATAAGAAACTACCTGTAAAAGGGTGCTCTCTCTCTCTCTCTCTCTCTCTCTCTCTCTCTCTCTCTCTCTCTCTCTCTCTCACTCAGGCACAGTAAACAAGGGTCCTCCGTGGTGCTGACAGCGCCAAGGTTGATTGGTTGAGTATTAAGAATATGCTAAAGTGTAATTCGTATCATTAATGAAATGAGGAATATTCCAACTGACATGAGCTGGTCGGCTCAGGGTTTTGTCCCAAGTGAGCAAATTGTTGTCAGCGCGCCCTTGTAGCAGCGCCCAACACACGCCCTTCGCAAAGGTCATTGGTTCGACCTCCTGCGGCGGCGTTGCTGGCACCACGGTGGCACGTCCAGTGCCCCATCAAAAGTGCGTGGGCTGGCCCCATTTTTTTCTCTCAGGTGCCCCTTACACCGCCTTTAAGAGACTCGTTTTTGCACAAAATGATATTAGACTTAGAGGACACCTAGTACACATGCTATTGCGAGTAGGGTCTTTTTTATCATCAAGCAACATTATTTCTGAAATTAAAATTAAAAGGGTACTACAAAGACAATCAAAGTCCATAGAACTACTTCCCTGCTAATTGTTGAAACACTAACAGTGACAAAGTACATCGAAATTGTGAAACAATGCATAGCTAGATAATTCCATACACATGGTACAAGTTGGGTTTTAAGGTAATGTACTCAAGACTTTCCTGCGTTACTATCATGTAGTGCTTTGAATGTGTCTCTCCTCCTCTCTTCAGACCACCTCCTTTGTTGACCAAGTCTTTCTTGTTTAACTGGCTCTTGTATAACTTTGCCACCAAGCCTCAACCACGCCAACAATGTATTTTGAAGATTCATCACTTCAATATTGTCTGGAGAGGGGTGCAAAATTTATAGCTCCCACCTTGTGTTCTTCTCTCCTTTCCAAGGCTGCTTGTATATTTTCCAACTTTGTCCCTAACACACAAGCAAGCATTCTAACACCACCGATAGTACCACTCACACCTGCATCCAGCAATGCACTCTTAGTAGAGAGCATGTTGTTCGAGAACGGTATAGACACCCACTCTATCTTTGCTCTTAAACTCTTAATCAAATAACGAATACTTTTAGCCTCTATATGACAAGGGTAATAATAAAGTAGAAGTGGCCAAACTTGACAACTGCAAAGAACTTTCTCGAATACAGTCTGACAACATGGGGGAAGCATAGTAAAGTGGACCAAAAAAGTGCTTATCGAAATGTCAATTTCAGCCCTTTAGTAAAATTGCATAAAAGTGATGGAAAGATGTAATCAAATTCAACTTTTTGGATAATATAGATTCTCAAACTGTTTTCCTACAACTTATAAAAGTTTTGTGCAAAGTAGACTTTTTAAAGTTATTGTACAAAGGCTTTACATTAAAGCAAAGTGAATGCAATCATTTGAAAATGTGGCTAAAAGGAATCAAAACTATCTAAAAAATCACTTTTGATGGTGCCGTGCCTTCCATAAGTTTGAGAGGTATTCAAAAATGATCATTTCATATATTTGTAATTGGTTTTAGGTTCCAGAAGCACCGCAGGGATGTTTTTTAGGAGGGTCACTTTTGCGGTACTTTTTTTGAGTTTTTTTTCACCGTACATTGTTTTTCAAAATGGAAAAAAACATCTTCTTAAGACAATAGAGGGCACCAAATGAAGAAATTAAGACCTTGGAAAAGTTCATTTCTATGATTTAGTATTAGTGGTCAAATTAAGTTTCAATTAAAGATGTTCTCTTGATGGAGATGCGTGTGAGATAACCTTTGACACCTTAAAAAGTGACTAAAATGCTCAGAAACTACACCAAAATGCTCAAAATGAGCTTTGACTTTTGAAAAACAGCACACCTATAATCAATTCCCAGTGATCACATGTGTCCCTTTGTGGTCCACTTTACCGTGCTTCCCTCCAATAGCTAGGTCTAGGAAGAAGGTTGAGCTCCTTTGACATGCCTTGCAGAATTTTTTACGCAACCCTGGAGGCATCTTGAGCTGAAATGAAGTCCACAACCTCAGGCACTATGTGCTTCATCGATGTCTACCCTCCATCCAAGCCCAATGAATATCTCTTGTAATGGCGTTGCTAGTTCACACGATTGCATTCCGCTTTCTCTAATCATGTAGCCTCTACATCTTCCATAAATGAAGCCTTCTCTGCAAGACCAAAGCGGCACAGCCTTGATTCCTGTGTCCGAGTCTTGTTGCCCATCCTACACGTGATGAGACCCGTGCAATCGAGACAAGTAGAGACTACTCCATTATAGAAGGAAGAACACACTCTAAAAGCAAGGAGTCTGCAAAGATTGCTGCCCAGAACCTACGTTTATGGATAGATGTAAACATGTAGAACACGTTGTCAAAAAAACAACATAACAAGGAAGAGTTAAACATACATAGTCGGAACTCAAGAGAATTGGAAAAACATAAAACGGATACTCATTGAAGGGCGAGGACTTCAAACATTTTGGTGTCTTGTGAGTTCTTTGCGCGGCATTCCGTCTTCGATGACTCAACGGTGTGGACACCTAGGCCCATCTTGGAAGGCGCCTAAAGGCCCCCTATCGATTTATTCAGCTCAAAAAATGTATTGACGAGAAGCTCAATCTCTATGCGAGGAAGACTCTTCTTGTAGCAATTGAGGCTTTATGTTCTCATTGGTGTTGTACCGGTGAGTGCGTCCGCTTATTCAGGCCCTATGATACATTTATCATTAGATAGTGGTATTGGTTAACGGACTTTAATGGACGCTTTAATTATGCACGGTCTGTTGGTCGTCAGTTGCGCTATGTGGGAAATAATAGGAAGCAGAAACATGTTATGTTGCACAGAATGGATGTATGCGCTATGGCGTGGTACAAGATTCATGGTGTATCAAAATCAACAGTTCACGAATACATGGACCAGTATAAAAGAGGAGTCATATCTTTGACACACGGAACAACGATGTCAAACGACCTTGCCTTGGAATAGTGCAAGCATTTGGGACAATTACAGCCATTATCAATGAGACAACTAATCTTATGACCAATCAATTGAGAATGATAGCACTTGGCAGGATGGACACACTGAAGTTTCTATCCTCTGGTCACAGTTGGAAAATGATCCAACAAGACGCCACCTAGGTACTAACTATGCACAACACACCCTCCTGTCAATTTAATTTTGCGACTGTGGGACATCTACGATCTACCTTACGTTGTAGGATCCTACAATCTTATTTTGGACACACATGTTCATTCAATCTATAGAAAGATTTAAGTTAAGAGAAATATGACCGGCTACCAATTACTCTCCTTCGTAATTGTAGGATCCTACGATCTACATGGAGGTCTTATTTGCAAGCCCTGAGCACGGATGGGCTGATCTCTTATTTGGAATTGTAGGATCCTACGCCAATCTACATGAAGGTCTTAGTTGAGAAGAAGATTTACCACCACATTGCCATCTACTTTGGAATTGTAGGATTCTATGATCTTAAAATATTTGGCATGGCTTATGTAATACAAGACGAATGAACAAAAATTGACCTCTTATTTGGGATTGTTGGACCAACTTAGAATTTTGGATTACCTGCGATGCCTCAATCAGTCAATAGTAGGATGAAGAAGCAGCACTTCAAAAATGTCACAATCAAACCCGTTCGGAGTTCCTTTGTAAAGTGCACAAAGTGCGACAATTTTCTCCAATACATTCACCGATAAGTGAAGGGCTCGGTGGAGTACCTCTCATTCGTGAAATAAAAACAGAACCATTGCAATCTTCACTCGTCTTGTAGGCGTTTGTACCACAGCTGGAGGGAGGAGTCAAAGAGGCAGAAGGGAAAAATACTTTGTATTATCCTCGACAAAATGGATGCCGCAAAGACAACTATTCCTTAAATGCGGGTCTCCACCAAATATACTTGACCAATGGAAGAGTGCTCTATGAACGTCACGGGCATGGTCACGCATGGGCAAGGCGATGGTGCCTACGCTCATTACTCCATACACTTGTGGCCAGGCGACTTTAACTACACTATCCCTTTGCTTTGAGACTACTTTGGCGTCTTGAGGAACCACCCATTCGTCAATCAGGCAAAACTTTTCGTCATGAGTCCGTTAACTCTTTCTTTCAAGCCATGCTGAGTGGAAAGTCAAGATGTATCGACTTACTACCCCCAGAAACAAATAACTCTAGTGAACGCGTTCTGCTTCTAGAGAAGCTATATTTGCTATTGGATAACTCCGCAAAGTACAGATAAAATCAATTCATATGGGGTTATTGTCGATGCTGACTTATCGACAGGTATACAAAGAAATCTAGGCTGGTTCTTAATTTGTGGGGCACACGCACGAGGATATTGATGCCTACTTTAGCCATCTGTCTAATACCTTAAAAAGCCAAAATACTTACATTGTTAATGACTTGATGTTGGCTTTCATTAAATTGCAGGAATTGAATTTTATGCCCAAGTTTGTTTAGGAGGTTGCGGATTTCAAATCATTCCTTGAAGGTAATCTCATTGACGGAGCGGATCTTCTCGTGGGCTTGGGATATATGCACCTCTATAAATTCTATGGAGACTAAAGTAGACGGCTTGTCATGCAATTCAAGGAGTTTGCAGTTGACCAACAGTTGCTACCTAGAGACAAGCCGGCTATCCATTTGTTTAAGGATGATGCTCTCAGAAATCTGAAGATACCATCTGCCTTCTCTAATCCGGTCCCTTTCAAGATTTTTTGGGGCAATGAGACTGTTGCGTCCACTAGCAACCAAGACAAGGCAAGAGGATTCTAGGATCCGAGAAACTTAGGAATAAACCGGATGTTCCCCAATCGAAGTTAGATTCTAATTTATTTTTCTTTTTTTTGGTTAAGTAGGTAAAACTAGACTAGAAATAATCCAAGTCAGTAGATAGTCCAAACCGGATACTTAAAATCATTGAATCAGTTCAACCATAACCTTTTCTTAGATGGGGAAACCGGATCCAATCCGGTCAAAAGTTGACCGTTACAGTAACTTCGTCTGGGATCCGATCCAACCCTGAAGTAATCATGATCAGATAACGGTGGGACCGGTATGATGGCGGCTCCAATTAAACGCCGCCCCGGATTAATGATTCACTGAGTATATAAGCGGGGATGTTTAGGGTTATAAAGTTTTTTTTGCGGACTATGAGTGGGGAAAAGCACAAAAAAGTATACCAAAAAAGTGGTTAACTATTTGACAATTTCGGCCCTATGTGTAAATGGTAGAGAAAGTGGCATGTAGTACTTCTTGATTGATGATTAAGTTCAGGATACGGAAATCAGACTTGATGTTCTACAACTTCATAAATTTGCGGAAGAAGATGTTGAGTTTAGACACATCTCCGAACACCATAAAGTCGGACAAAGTGAAAGATGTCATTTGGAAAAGTGATCGTTTTACATCATATTTACGACAAAAATCACTTTTGACTTCGCGGGGACCTCCGTTTGTACACTACGCTTGTAGTAATGATTTGGACGGCAGTGGTTGGAATCCTGGATTGGCAAGAAGTGTCTTATATACGTTTTTAAGACACTATTTTTCGTGAATCTTTTGGTGACTTTTTTTTCATTGAACATTTTTTTTTAAATCGGAAAAAACATCCTCTAAAGACAATAGAGGGCCCCAAATGAAGAAATTAAGACTTTGGAAAAGTTCATTTTCGTGATTTAGAACTAGCGGTCAAAATAAGTTTCAATTGAAGATGTTTTTTTTTATAAAGATCTATATAAGATACCTTGTGACACCCTAAAAAGTGACTAAAATGCTCAAAAACTACACCAAAATGCTCAAAATCAGCTTTGAGCTATAAAAAACAGCACACTTCATATTCACTTCCTAGTGATCACATGTTGCACTTTGTGGTCCACTTTATTGTGCTCTCACCCGAGTAGAGAGTGAACGAGTAGCGAGGTGTCTTTTCTGATTCACTGGTAGTTGGATTGCTAGGTTTCTTGCTGTCAGGTCGAGTAGTGAGCGATGTAAGGATTAGCCATGACGCTTATAGCACTCAGAGTGATCGGCCCTACAATATTGGAGACAGACGCAAGGATGCAGGAGTTGATATACGATCTCAACCGGATGAGGTGCCAAGAGCTACTCTCTCGGCCATGGTTTTTGAAGGATGAGGCAATGCTGAGAGAGATAATGGAGAGTCCAAAGAATCAGTGGACCACACAGTCCGCAGACATCTGGCTCAATGGACCACGGAATTTTGGGTGGACACTTACGGGTGTGTTCACGAAGGGTTTGGTTTGGCGACCAGGACGGACGTGTTCATAAAGGACATGTTCAATGGGATGATCCACAAGAACGACGGGTACTTGATAGAGTTGTGTAGGGATCGAAGAGAGAAGCTGGTCTTAGCTTTTCTCATTCTGTTGAAACCGGACCGAGTCATAGTCACGATAGGGAACACCATCTTCGGTGCCCTTACCGGTGAGAGAGCTATCAACACGGCTCAGATCCTCAAAGATGTCGTCTTGAAATTACTACGCGGGATCGGGAAGAAGCCGACCCCCATCACCCTATTCTCGTATCACCTATACGAGAAGAAGGGTTGTTTGATTGAGAGCTAGGAGAACAACATGAAGGTGGCACTAGCCCTTGTGCACTTCCAAGAGGATCACGACAGCCAGGAAGGTGAACTGGGGGAGACAATATATATACGTGGTCAACGGAAGTAAAACCAGAAGGAGAGCCACTTTTGGAACCGGCTCTTGTGAGATCTCACTCCAAGTTGCGGTCCTAGCCAACGAACTGCGACCACGCAGAACCCATAACCGCTAAAGACGACCTGGTGAGGAATACGGTCAGCTCCGAGCGAAGCTTCCTTGATGACCCATTCCGTGCACTTTGGAAGGATACTCGGTGCGTCCAAGCAAATTAAAAGCGGATCGAGTCCATGCTCATGAGGGTGCGCATGTCAATGGAAGGATGCGCACTTGAGGACGTGCTCCAAGAGATCAAGCTTTTGAAGGAGCAGCCCCAACTCTGAGCACAGAAGCAGCGGTTGGAGATCCTAGTGGCGGAACTAACAGCAGATCTAGCGATCAAGAGTTAGGAGGTTCCGGAAGTTTCACGCAGAACAGGAGCGGATCCTGAACAAGATCTGTAAGTAAATCGAACAAATAGGCGATGTTGTCAACAAAGCAAGGATGTTCGACGAGGAGTTCTAGGCCAAGAACAACAACGCCAATAGGATGAGGATTATTACGATCTTGTGCCAATACGACTTAGCGATGAACATGAATCTGAAGCTCCTGGGGAAGTTGCTGGACGGGGAACCCACGATCCGGGTGATGGGTCTGACCAATCCCAGATCCCCCTTTAGTGGTTGTAGTGAGAGACGGGGAGTCTAGCGGGACGCCGTTTAAGGTGCCACAGGCGCCGGAAAGGAAGCCGGTTCAAGCACCGCGGATGAGTGGGGATCAGGTTGGAGAGCCATCCGGAGTTCATTCCTCAATCCAGTCACCGGTCCAGTATCGGGTCAATTTTCCAATGAAAGATACGGTGGTGACCATTGAGGACCTGATACATAATAAGGAGGCGCCGGTGCCATCACCTGAGGCTGGTCAGGTGCAAGGGAGTGGGTCGATCCTTCTTCTCCATACGGAAGTGATCCAGTCGCAATCTAGGAAGATGATGGTGCTCGAGGAGACAACGCCTACCTTCTTCCTTGCCCCCACTCAAGTTGTAGACAAACTGGTGAGTCCAATGAGGGAGGAATCGGCTATTGGATCGGAATGGAGTACTGTTCCCTCTCCACCTGGACGCACCCGGGTAAACACTCCTCCTCCCACCTCCTAGAATCCTAATGTTACGCGCACCCCAACCTTCACCCCGTTGTCAAAGTCCCCGAAACCCTCTACAAGGACATGTCGTAGATTGAGAAAGCGGAAGGAATCTGTGAAACCTGATACGGTTCACCTAGTTACAGAGGTGGAGTCTACTGACTCGGATTTTTTCGGGAGTTCTCTATCCAGTACAACTTGATCCCTTACATGGATCCCGACCCCAATTGGTACCTCTACTAAGTCCCCTAAGATGCGGATCATCATCACTAAGGCGAAGGATGGCAAGTCCAAGGAGAAGAAGGCGGAGGAGAAAGCGGCACGGAAGGCTCGTAGGGCTTACAAGGCACGAGGCTTGGAGCTGACTCCGAGGACGACACAGTCAAAGGATGGCTGGGATAAGACGCAAAAGACAAAGACCCAATAGATTCTTTCCCCCACCACTTGTCACTTTCCGGATTTATAGCAGTTGAAATCCGATCTGAGATCGAGATTAATCATAGTAGTTGGATTCTAAGTAATTAATTAGAAATATGGGTTATTGCTGAATCTTTTGGGGTCACTGCTTTTGTGAAAGCGTCCGCTTATTTAACGGGGGCTAGCAGCGTTTGCCGGGTCCTTGCTATTGCATGATTCCTTCCCATATTCCTTAACAATAATGTATTTGTGTTTTACAGCACTCTGCGTGATTTCCTGCTAAGTGTGAATGATCCGAGAGGATAGTAAGAGTTCCACATTAAATCGGATGTGAAGCAAACGGAAGTTGTTGGACAGGACCCACATCGTGACAATTCTGAGATTGAGTAGAGGGGTTGAGCAGGCTGTCGTAGGAGTCAGAGCCTCACTTTCCAAATGTAGAATTAGTTTTTAAACCTAACTGAAATAAATCAATTAAATCCAAGTTTTGTTCACTCGGGAGGCAATTTGTAAGTTTCCTAATAGGTTGTCACTAATAACCCCAAGAAAGACCAATTGAATTAATCTAAAAAGGTTAATTGCTTCCTTACCCATTGTAATAAATACATCATCATCTCATTAAATTCAATCAGAGAAGACTTGGCTCAAGCTACGCTCCTGATCTCTAAAATAATAATATCCAATAGGTCTTCTCTTCAAACTGGTTCACATTCTCCTAAGTTCCACTCCATAGCTTGCTCCAATTTGACTGGTTCATAATTGACAAGTCTCCGATTTGGTCCTTTACTTGCTTTCTGCCACATCTTTACTTCTTCATTTAATATTCTCTCAATTGGCTTCTTAGTATTAGTGGTCAATAATATTTTAATCTCCAAATTGAGTTCCTCTATTATTTTATCACAGACAAAATTAATTACATTTCCCAAATAGTGCACACGACCATATTTTAATTTCAAGTATCCTCGTAACTTATCCACAATTTGTAAATTGGTTAATGTGATTCCTGGCATCACTCTTCAATTATTTTATCTTCTCTCTTAACTTCATTCTTCTTCATCACTATCTCAGTTTGACTATCCCTATTGCTACTCTTCACTATTGGTATCACTCTATTTATCCCCATAATCTTATTATCCAATTGTTGTAATTTCTCACATGGCTTATACCAATTGCCCTTCTCTGAATATACTCCACATTGATTATTCATGTTGCAATTCTTATTAATTGCACTCTCACTCAGTTGGAAAACCCATCCAATTGGCTACTCATAAATTCTCTCACTAAACTCCATCTCTAAATCATACTCCATCAATTACATCTTCTCCACTGTTCACAGTCACAATCAACCAATTGGTATATTTCATCTTCCACTACAATGGCACTCCCTTCTATCTTCACAACTCTTCAACTTCCAACTCTGTTCTCTACTAATCTCCAACACTGCTCACACTAATTCTCCAATTGTTTATTGATTTTTATATTTTAAAATAATTACTCAGATACTAAATCTGAATTCAATTAATCTCTCGCACACATCATCACTTTTCCAATTGTCTACTTCTTCACATTCTCAATTCTCCACACACTTCACTCACTGATATAGTCAACATAATCAAAACCAGTTGGTAAATAGACCGAATGATAGCCAATTGCTAAATCCTCAAACAACCAAATGGGTTAACACACAAATCTCCACAATACAAATAGACACACACACATTCACTTCACATATTCAATTCAGAAAACTATTCTTCACACTAACACAAAAAGCTACTACAAACTTCCACCACGGCAGGAGCTCCTGCCCACGCGCCAAGGAAAACTATACCCATTGGGAATTGTTCATCTTTACATAGCCGGCTAGGTTCGTAGCAGTTAAAACGAACTAGGCTACATCCTTTCATATCTACCAAATATATCCCTATTGGTTCCTACCAGTTACTATGACCCATTTACACTATTATCTAACTAACCAATTGGCTAAAAACAAACATTAACACAAAATTTCCAATTGGTCCTATTTCGGTATATCTTTACTATCCACACCGAACCTCTACATATGTCTCATGCAGAGTAGCCGTTGTTGAGGTCATAGCGGAACGAGGGGTACTTGATCGGGCTCCCTAAACTTTTGAAGAGCCTCTGCAGTTAGTCAGAGTAGGTATGGATAGTGGAACGAGTTGCCTAGGGATAGCCGGATTCTAGTTCTCTTGGATCCGGATCGATGTGTCCTGCTAGTCTCACGGACCTGGAGGAATCACTAGTGTGACCTGCTGACCAGAGCCTTCTAGGTTAGTTGTGAAGTGGTGCTTTGCTGAGTACGTTGGGGTTGGGTTGATCAAATCTACCAAAGGAAGAAGCTATGAGAAAATGAGAAAAGAGAGAAAGAAGAAGTATGCGATTGCGGAGATACAATTTGGACAGAGAAGGAAACCGGATTGTTTATGAGTGGATACTTGCCAAAGCACTATTGAATCCCTCGACGATACTCGGAATCACACGGATAGGAAGGAAGTTTCCGCTTGTTTTTTATGTTGACCGGATGAAAAGAAAGTTTCCCTGTTCCGACAAGAACAAGTTTTAAAAATCTCATTAAGAAGTCATTCTTGAAGGGCGGAATACAAGAATACATAGAATTTTGGGAAAGAGGGATGCATGAATGTTTGGGATTTTGTAAGGATAATTTACCATATATTGATTACTAGAAGAGCATTCTCGCGCATCGGGAGAAACCTCTTATTTCTACTCTAACAACCTTGGTAGTGGGATTCAGGCCTATTCATGACTGGTCAAGGTTGGGAATTTCCCCTTTATCCCACCTTTTCAAGGCAAATGTCACACCTCAGGATGAAGAACCTGTGCCTTATTGCAGCCCCAAGTCCGTATGTGGTGGCAGACGGAGCGGAGGTCCTAGGCAACGGCGCAACGCTGTGACGGCCCTCGCTGCTGACGGCGCGACGAGCCGATGGATTCTTGCGGCCGCTCCTATGCGGACGCGTGCGGGAGTCTGCTACTATTGGGCGCGAGGTCGGCCTCCGCCGTCCTCGCTTGCGCCGCTCTACCACCACTTGAGAGTGGTGGAGCCGACGCCACCCGCGGGCGGAAGCGCCCTCGCCACTCCTACTCCTGTTTATACCTCGGGATGAAACTTGTATGTGTGATTTTGTTTTCACAAGTCACAGGATGTCCTGAAGTCCTAGTTGATGTCCGAACGTCTTTCTGGACGTCAAGCGTCTTGACAATCCTACTTGGAGCTAGGGTCGTCCAAAAACAATCAGCAAGCTACTGCAGTTTGATATATCAATTACAGCAAAATTGGATGCGGTGGACACTTCGTGGATGGTGATGGCTACGGCAGATAATATTCCTAACGGGGTCATCGGGGCGTCATTGGTCATGTGTAGTATGAATTGTGCCCTTTTAGGTGATGATAATCCCATGTGTTCTCGCAGGTGGTTGCTCATTACATTTACCATGAAACCTCCAGCGACTAATACATTGCCGAGTTTGTGATTTCCAAGCTGTAGGTGAATAACCGCAGCATTTGGGTCTACGGTGGTGGCAGTTTCTACAATAACTGTTGGATCTTATATTGCTTCTGGCATGGAGGCTTGTTGTAAATATTTATGGAGCTCGGGACTTAACTATATTAGTCCTTCTAAGGTAATGGTGACATTAGTATCAGATAGGATCTTCTGCATGCTAGGGTCTAACGTTGGAGTTTCTAGGCCTTGCTGTAGTTTTCTGCAACTGTTGTGCATTCTTTCCCAATGTTGTTCTGAAAATGGTTTTCAATGATGAATTACATGGTCAATGTCAATTGACTTTGAACGCGTGGTCACGACGACGGTGATGATGGTGGCCAGGCTTGTTTAGGCTCCATAAACTTTGCTCAGTGTCACCCCTCCGCATTGTAGTCCTTTCAGCTTCTGCAGGTATGGATTCATGGTTGTCCATAGTGTTGATTGTTTGTGCCCACCGTTGTCTTAGTACAAGACACTGACTTCTTTGATTTTGGAGGGAGCCACATTCCTAAAAAGCATCATTCCAACAAGGTTGAAAAGCATCAACGTTGATTTCCTGGAAAAAGATGGTTGCCGAGGCTGGTGGGGGTCGTCGGTTATCATCAAGGCGAGTACTATTGAGTGCGAACGAGCATCATCTATTGTGTCTTTTTCCAGAGGTAGCACATGGAGCCAAGATTGGCCAAGCATCAAGACATAAGGTAGGCAAGGGTAACAGTGGGGCCTCGGTTTTATGTAGTGCACCTAGTTCCCTATTGTTGTCATTGTTGCTAGTGAGGATGTCATGGAGAGTCTTGAAGCTTTGGATAACAATTTCTTGTTGAATCCATGGTAGCAGTCTTTCTTGAATCATTCACACAAGTAGTCTTCATGAGGACGCTTACTCTGTTTATTGGCTAATTGTTTAAATTTGTCATGGAACTTATCTTTGAGTTTGTTTCTCTATTGTGTGATGCTGCCTAAGACGAGCAGTATTTTTGAGCTAGTTTTAAGTTTTCTAAATTTTTGCACAAAGCTCTGTTCCATATCCTCTCAGCTGGTTTGGGTATGCTCGGTCTTGAAATCAATGTACCAGCTAATGTGGTTTCCTTGAAGTGTCGTGCCAAAAATATTTTGTAGGTCCGCAGGGTTATTGATATCATCAGTACATGTGATAACTTCAAAATGATGTTTGTGCCAATCAAGGTCGCCTAATTCGTCAAAAATTGGGTAGGAAATATTGGATAGCTTGGCCTGCCTTTCTAGGTCACTGCTACTAGAAGTGGTGGTGAGTTTTCCTCATGGGAGGGTGGCCAACCAAAGTGCATCTATGGATGCTTGTCAAGCTTGGGGAGTTAAGTGGTTGGCCTCATGAGTGCAACTGTCTTGTAAGGTCTAGTATTGGATGCAATTCTAGCATTGGTATTGGTCTTGGCATTGGTAGCGTCATTCTTTGCCGTTAGGTTTGTCATTTGATGTTTCATCCATTGCAAAAATTCCTTTGTCGAATCTAGGTCATCTTGTTGGACAATCTCTTCTGCTTCACCGTTTCATTTGGTTGGAAAATTTTTTAGTAGCATAGTGATTGTTGAAGGTAGGTTTGGACTTATCTCAGCATTCCATCTCCAGCATGCTCGCCAAAATGTAAGCCTGGGTTACAACAATGGAGAAGTGAAATAAGAAGACTGGGAGATCAGAGAAAAAAAAGAGAGTCAAGGGCGTAGCTTTCTGTTGGTCTCGCGGTCGTCCACGGTCTTTCCTTAGTGTGATACGGTGGAGGCACGAGTACTAGCACTAGAGACCGTGGTATTGGGAGTTGCTTTAGAATGAAGTCCAGCCAACCAAAGCAACCTAGAAGTTTAGAGGATCAAGAGGTGAGTATTTCCTCGTGATCGAGGCTTCCTTGGTTGTATATAGAGAATAGACAGAGTCTTCGGGAGAGGGGACGATAAACTAGTGGAAGACTTGACCATGAGCAAAGGCATTGAGCATGCATTCAGAGAACTAGGAAACAACAAGTTGGTAAGTCATTCTTAGCTATGGACTCCTGGGGGTTTAGAAAGGAAAAAGAGTGCCTTAAGTATGGCAGACTCAATGCATTTAGCAAAAGAGTCAAGGGACACAGCTAGGAGGCTTGGTCACAACCTTTACACAAAATGGAGAGAGAGAGATGACTATTGTTTGCTACGACCATTATACTAATATTCCTTGCCTATAATCTTGCTCACTACTCGTAGTATCATCGCTGGTTTGCTCTTTGGTGGCCAAGGTTTGTTGCTGACTATCCCTGACCACCTTGTTGCCTGCTGGGGTATGAGCACATAACTTGGGAGCACTTCGATGTACCTTTCTATGAGGTAGCACCATCAGGCATGGACTAGATGACATTGATAAAGTTCTTCGACTAAATGAACCACTGGGTGTGTCATTATGTCGAAGAAGGAAGGTGGAAAATGTTATTCAAAGATGCACAGCATTTCTCCTCTTAGTCCATGAGATCTGTGTTTTCCGAAGGTTCCTCCACCTTTCCACACAGTCGCTAGAATACAATGCCTATTTGCATTACCGCTTCTCTAGGTTCTCTCTATAGGCTACCCCTAATTCCAGTAGGCATGACTTAATGAATTAGAACATGATATTGAATTGTGATTGCATTGTAAGTTGTAGGTTTAACTTTTGAGATGATTGTGGGTGTTAGCGTGACTTTGTTTAGCGTGTGGTATATTATTCTTGTTGAAATAAATTTGTTTGGTGTTGTGGGTGGGATAATCTTTTGAGAAAGATGAAGACTAGAGCGTTGACAGATGCTGACAGATGCTGAGAAAGGACAAGTGGTTGGAATGCACAGAGCTGGAAGCAAAGGTGTGGAGATAGCAAGAGAATTAGGTATGCCCTCTTCAACTGTTTATGGTGTTATAAACAGTTTCAAAAAATGAGGAAGTGTGAAGTCACCAAAGCCATCGGGTAGGCCTCGAATGTTCACAAAGCGGAATATAAGATACTTAGAACGTCTCCTTAGAAAAGATCGTCGTAGACCACTCACAGAAATTACAAATGAGATGGCACGTGTTGCAGAGGTTAGTACTCGTATTGTAAGGAAGGCTTTGCACACCCTTGGTGATAGAAGCTCTATTGCTTATGGAGGATGGCGCTCTGGTCCATTGCAGCAATTTGCCAAACAAGTAGAGAGAAAAAATGGATATAAAGAGGTTGACGTCGCTTGCCAACTCTCCAGATCTGAATCCAATAGATCTCCTATGGAAGATTATTAAAGATGCAATTCAAAGTACATCCCGGCCACACAATGCAAAAGAAATGGTGGAATCACTTCATAGAGTATGGGAAAAGATACCTTTAGATCTCTTAAAAACCCTTGTTGATACCATGCCTACACGTATGAAGGAAGTAATTAGCGCAAAAGGTGGTAGTACTAGATTCTGAGTACTATATAGGAGAAAGCAAATTTTGTGTTGATTTTGATTTTTTTTTTCTATATAAACAAATAGTATTATTGAAATAGAGTCTGAAGGCTTTCAAATGCCATTTTTTGCATTGAATTCCATGAATTTTTAACCTCGCATGAGCTCACCAAATTAGCTGTTTAGTACATTTTTCTAAAAGAATTAAGAGAATCACGTATCTTTTCTTCCGGGTACTGTACAACGTATTGCGAGCAACGTGAAAACGGAACCTAATGCTTCCACGGCTGACTACGGTTTTGATGATATTACGCCCAACCTGCCACTTCTCGTCCCAGCCCACGTCCATCAAGCTCGCCAACAGCCTCTCCAATGGCTCATTGAAAATGTACATAGCACGGGTGCGCCGGATATTATCGGCTACACCGAACAAACCTGCCATCACGTGAATGGGCATGAACCATTGGACTCATGCTACCTTGCTCCCTGTCGCGCCCTTCATTGCTGCAGAAATGTCCAATGCCAACTTGAGACGGAATGCTTCGGAGGTATGCATGTCTGGGACGGACCACGCGGCATCAGTGAGCTCTGGGAGTGGCAGAGGTTCCAAGCTCCTTTACAACTCCTCGCCAAACTTTGGGACATACACAGCTTTCAAAAAGAAAATCCCGTTCTCAAGCAACTGCTTGTGGCTCCTCCCATTGCGACCAGCCTCCCCAACCTCGTGGTGCACAACTAGAATCACATCTAGAATGGAAGATGGAGGCACCCAGTCGTCCCAATAGGAGGCATACAAAAGGTTACATGCCCGTGGCTCAGAGGCAGAGGCAAGAGGGTCAAGATGCAGCTGTCGGCGTTGATACGCATGACGGACCTAGATTGCGTCCAGCTTTATCACATGCCTCCCACGCCACATCAACGAAGTCCACCTGAAGTGTAGAACCTCCGCTTTCCAAGCACTAGCGAAAGACTCATCTCCATGAGTGCATGCATCTCAAGCCCAAGGCCCGCAATTCGCGGCCTTCAAAGCAACCCACGACCCAACCTCAACCCGCATAAGGATCCATCTTCCATGACTATCTTGGGAGTTGAACAGAACTACACTTTGAACTTCCGCTGCGGGTTGGACCACCTCGACGTCGATCGCCTGATTCATGACTACACTCAGCATTCTACAGGTTTATATATAAACTCCTCAAAACTGTCGACAACCCCGATCTCTGAACGGAACAGATGTGCCTCACTTATATTTGCTTTCAAAACTACCTCACTCAACAGAGAGAAGATGAACGCGTTCCTTCGCAGCAGCACTAACCAACGGGCCACCAATTTTGAAATAACAACTTCGCGGCAGCAGAGTATACTAGTCTTAGCCTCTCCTTCAACACACCGCGACCGCAATTACCTCACTTAAGGTCACATGAACACTAATAACCAAAAATCATTCTGAAGCTACTACTAGCGTCCACCACCACCTCACTCAAAATCTGCTCGACACGAAAACTTGGATTATGCTTAGTCACATGCCTTCGTGGCAGAGTCAACATGCCTCTCACCATGAATGTCTCCATCGATGTTGAATGTACTCAGCGCTCTACCATTAACATATTCGACGTTTCCTTTTAAAAATAAATTGTCGTCTCCACTACTGGCTGTGCACATGTACCTAGTTTGTACGCCAAATGCATATATCAAATTACAATATTCCATCCTACTCAGGCTGAGTTTCTAAGGATGTCCACATTTGAATGTGGCTGCTCAGCCTTCTATTAGCCACAACCCTCGACAAAGTCCACTCGCCTTACAAGTTGGCATCGTGTGTGATGACTCCGCTCGGTCCACAATGTAGTACCTCACCTCGACGCGCAACTGCCCAGCAAAGGCCTTCTAGTGACTCCAAACAGTTTCTGATGTATACTTATAGTCTGACCCCCCGGAGATCTTCAAGCCTTCATGCAGATCACGCACTACAAGAAGTATTCAAAAGAAGGGCGACAAGGCAAAGGACCGGATGAAGCTCAGCTCCGTCTTCGTCAAGCACAACGAAGCTTGGACCTTGTAATGATTGCTGAAGCAATGAAGGCTTATGTTGGAGTGGACGATGTGCTAACGAAAGAGAAAGGACTAGAGGGCGCCGAGATCTTTGGCTCATTGAAGCGGAAGCTTGATTCCCCCCCCCCCCCCCCCCCCCTCCCCCCCCCGCCCCCCTCCCCCCGGCGATCTGCTCATCGCTCAGATAAGGTGAATTATTCGATACCAGCCATGAAGACCAAGTCAAGAAGAGCGAGGATTGAGGAAGCACTTTCGAATCCAACGTCTATTGTGGAGCATACCACGTCTGTACAAGAAACAGATTCTGATCCTAACACGTGGCACATTGCTCGCCTTTCAAATCGGTCAGCACAAAAATGTCAAGCCTTTTAAGCCCAGACGAGGAAGAAGTGCAATGCAAAGATTTCAAGGGGAGCAAGAGGCATGCTTGCGCCTACGTATTCAGGGAGGAAGAAAGACTATCACACCAAAACGTATTGTTCTTGCAGAGTTCTGGTTATGCCCTGTTGATATCAGTCGTTGCGTGAAGGAGGGGCCCAAGACTTGGGTTATGGATCGGCCGGCCATCCCTATGGTGTGGCCTGTGAAAATTGGAACTAATTAGTGTGGCCTGTGAAGATGCTTACGGAGACTCTTGAGGCAGCCAAGCAATGGAATTACTACAAACATGTATACTAAGTTCTTCGTTACATGAGCAAGATGGATTCAAAGGGGGACTTCTTTATACATGCTCTTAGCTATAGCTACAATAAAGTTATGTGCATCCTCGAACGTATGGACGTAGTGTAGCATGCATTTAGCCTTCAAGAATGAACACCGTTTTTAACGATATCCCAGTGGTCTCTTGATTTGAAATGGATTTATATTTAATTTGAGCTGCGAAGAATAAAGTATCTACTATTATCTTATACTTTAGTTATTTATTGAGCCCTAGTTATTTACTTATCTAAATCTGAAGTGGCATTAAACATTGGTACTTTCAAATTTTATTTTTTATTTTTTTTAATTTATTTATTCTTTAGTCCTGGAAAAAAATTTGTTGATTTTGATCCTTGTCAAAGAGTATCTCAGAACCGAGACACACCTGGAGCATCACAATGTGGAGTCCCTCGGATCCGAGAAACTCCCCAATGAGGCTCAAAATGAGTTCCAAAAAAAAAACGTCTCTAGATTAAACAAAGGCGACACTTTATGACTTTTCTTACTAAAAAATGAAAATGTTTTTGCATTTTACAAGAATTTTGCAACATGTTTTGAATATTTTGTTGCTTGAACCATATTTTCATGTTTTTAAAGGAAAAATCTGGATTATTCGTATTTTATAATAAAATTTGTGGTTTTATACGGAATCTACGGAAATAGGTTCTTAACTAAATTTAACCATTTTTAATTGCCCGCGCAAAAAAAATTTGAAAAACACAAAAAAAATTGCAAAATTTGAAAAAGATAATGATTTTTTTTTAATTTTTTTTTAATTTTAGAATCTATGCTCGCTGCTCCCTGCTCCCTGCTCACAAGATTGCTTGGCTGGAGTTCCATTCACTATGAACTTGTCAGAATGGCTAAATTGCACAATGCATTCCATACGTCAAGAGTAGGTCTGTTCATAAATAATTCTAAAAAACATAATAGAAAAATGCAAAATATAATAGATAGACAAAACAAAAACATGTAGAATTATTTTCAGTTATATTTGTCTATATCAAGCCATCTAAGACTATTTGTGTTGATTTTGTTTTAAATAAAATAAAAAAAAATAAAAAAAAATAAAAAATGAAGATTTCGGAAGACAAACCTTATTTTCCAAAAGAACAAAATGTTTAATTGAGAATGAACAAACCTATGATTAACACATATTCATAAGATCCAAAAACATTCAAAATTTTCTTGGAGCTAGAATGCCTGAATTTTAAATAGCAATTCGAGTATTAAACTATCAAATTAAAAAATTTAAGTTTCTTTGGAAAATTTTCTATTATACTTATTTGATAAAATTTAAAGAGTTACTACTAGCCTTACACTAGTGGGAGGGGAGTCCTTCCCCTCCAAAATAAAATGGAAGAATCGGTTACATTTAGAGGAACTGTTACCGATTCCTCCATTTATTTTAAAGGGGAAGGACTCCCCTCCCACTAGTGTTAAAAAACTCAAAAATTGTGAAATTCTTCTTTATAATTCTGATGAAAAGTCACATTTTTTATTAGTGTGTTTATACATCATTGATAACAATAATGGCACATATCGTCCACGATAGTTGTCTAGAATGAAATTTTTACATTCAACCAGACTAATTTTAAAAAGTGGTATTTTGAACTAAAACTGATGACCAAGCAATTTTGCACGTCAAGTTTCGAAATTGATTTTTAATTCCAAATCATATGAGCGACAAAAATTCGAACAAATTTTCCACCCCATTGTATACGAAGCCAAAAATACGAAAAATGATATCTCGTATGTAAATAAGTGCAACACATAAACCACTTGAAATTGGAGGATGACCATAAGCCCTTTGATAAGCCGTACAGGAATAGCTACAAGGTTAATCCTTTAACGTCCCGATTCATCACTGTTTTCAAAGATTTGTTATAAAATGGTTGATGAAAATGGAAAATGGATTTGATGTACAAAACAAAGTTGTAGATGTCAATGTGAAGATAACATCTGTGCGGTTGGTTTCACATCATATTTATTAATAATATTTTTAAAGTAATTTTGCAAGGTTTTCTATTACATTTCAAATAAAAATCCAAAATTAACACTAAAAATTTTAAAAATATCGTAATGAGATTGGAATAACATGCAATACAAGATGATATAGTTTCCATTATTTGATACTACTTATTATGAAAAATCATGTTTAAGATCTCTCTTTTAGAACTAAGATTGAAACTTGACAAAAATCACTTTTTTAATTTTTCAAAAATTCACATTATCTTAATCTGAAAATCCAATCCGTACAAATGGTATAAAACTGGCACAAGAATTGGAAAAAAAATAGAAATGGATGAAAAGCATCCTGCAGGACAGAAAACGAGCTGCTGAAATTCATCCACCATCCAAATTCTAGACGGCGATTTAAGGGTTTACTGGTCGTATGCTCATAAACCACTCAGAGAATTGTCTATGTTCAGAACCCTCTGCGCTTGGCCCTAGGCTAGACACACTTGAATGATATCCATCAAATTAAAGTTTTAGAAACGACCACTAATCCATCTCTACAAAAAGAGAGACGTTCGCTTTCGCTTCGACTGTTAAGGGTCTGATCCTTTTTTGGGTCACTGTCTCTGTTTAGGCGACTGAATGCTCTGGGTGTGCTCACTCATGGTTGCTTCACTGCTTTTGACTTCGGAACCTTGGACTTCGTTTCTTTTTGAGGTCGTGGCGGTTTGAGCTCTTTTGCAGGCTTTGGCATCTTGAGGGGTTTAACTGGTTTCTCTTCCCTATTGTGTTTCCTCTGCAGAAATGATCACGAATTAGTCCGACGTCGCTTTACACATACTTACGGCCAGATGAGCCATTTCTTCTTGGTGGATAAGATTACAAATGAAACACTGGCCAACTCCCGCTGAAGTGTGATACACATGCAAACAAATACAATATATGCACTCTCACAAATTGTGCACAACCACAACCACAAGCAAAATGAATGATGCATAAAAAATTCATGAACGATCATCATGAATCACCTTGCTGTTTGAAAGGGCTGCCGCAACATTAGCTTCTCGTCCATCGACTGAAGATGCCCCATGCAACTCGCTGCTCTCTGGGAGAATTATTTTCTCATCATCAAGAGAGGCACCCTCGGCATCCAGGCGTACTCCTTTCAAAGATCCTGTCACTGCCCATCCTCTCTTTCGTCTCCCATGCTTATCCTGCAGTTCAAATAAAAAACACTCCTAATCACAATCGTTATCAACTATCTACTTAGGTCCTGATACGAGAGGTTAAGTACACGTGACTCTAAAATGCACTAGAACAAACGAAGCAAATACGTATTTGACAATTTCAGCGGACGATTGAATCATAATTTGCAGCTGATGAGATGTTCCAAAGCTATGCAATAGAATATAACTTACAGCTTGCTTAGACACTTGTTCCTTGATCTTCGCTTCCATCTCAGCATCATCTAACAAAAGCGAAACTACCTCTTCCGCTTCCAAGACATCACATTGTGTTGCAGTATTCCCTGTCATAACCAATTGCTGAACAGTGTTCTTTTGGTTTGCCCGTTGCATTATCTTCTCTTCGACCGTCCCTTTGCATATTAATCTGTATACCGTTACCTGCACCAACCCACCTAACGCATAAGCTACCTCGAAACAAGTCCCAATCCAAACGGTCATGACAACAAAACTATAACAAAATTGACAGCATAATCAGTCCGTTAATTGCAACAGAGAGCACACTATATTTGGGAAAGAATTAAAAAAATGAATAAATCCTAGATGTCTGACCTCTTTCGTTTGGCCAAGACGATGAGCGCGATCCATGGCTTGCAAGTCCATGGTCGGATTCCAATCGCTTTCATAGAAGATGACCGTGTCAGCAGCTGTTAGATTGATTCCAAGGCCTCCAGCTCTTGTACTCAGTAAGAACACAAAGATATCGGATCGAAGTTGAAAGTCTTTAACCATGTCGCGACGATCCATTATGGTGGATGATCCGTCCAGTCTTAAGTACTTAAATTTGCGGTAGTTCATATAATCCTCCAAAATGTTGAGCATCTTCGTCATTTGAGCGAACAGAAGAACACGATGGTTCCCAAAACGTAAGCGCTTCAATAAGATGTCCAAAACCTGCAATTTTCCGGAATCCGTGAGCATCTTCGCAAAATCAAAGCTCTGCAATGGTGGTGCAGAGCCGAATATTCGAAATGACATTCCAAGAAGGGGCTGCAGCAGATGGGTACAAACTTGATTTTCCTCCGTATACGAGGATAGAGGACCGGGCATAGCCGGTCCATTGCTTTCTGAAGTCCGGGCGAAACCCACGAGAAACCGTTTCACCTGAGGGTTCTCCAACTCTTCGATTCTTTGAGAGACAAACGCTCTGTCCGTGCACATCACACTGATCTGTGGAGCTCGCGCTGCCGGCATGTACTTGCGTACAGACCGTAAAAGCCCAATGGTACCCAACAGTCTATCCTGATGCGACACCACCAGTGATTCGAATGGTTGCCACTCCGAACCTGATGGACGCCTTGTCCTTAAAGCTTTCGAACTCGCCCTATTAGGTAACATCAACATTCTCCGGACACAGGAGGACCTTGCATCCGAACTCTCTTCGTCAAACAACACTTCTAAATACCTATTTGAATGCTGTCCACCTGAAGACCCGTTACCATGAATATATGCCTTGCTCTGCTCCACTGTTATCGGCTTACTCAAATCTCCATGACATTCGACAAAAGGTGGTTCTTCGGATCGTAATAAGGCAAACAAAGATCTTTCCAAAATAGATGCCGACGCTACAAAAGATGTCTCCGCAGCAGAAAGATCAAGCATACGTATGAATCCAAAGCCTCCACTGCAGGATACCCTCTTATCTGCTCGACTCCCGTTTCTCAACCCCAGAGATGAGGAGTGTACATTTTCTGGTGAGAATACACTCAAGCCGGATTTGACCCATTTCTCGAAAAATCCTTGTACAGATCCAGAGCTCGCTGTAGGCAAGCAGCGCATGCAATCTCTAAACAAAAGCTTCGGAATCCTGTAAGACACAGGGTTTGAGGCTCCTGCGTAATGAACATCTTCCAATTCCCCAAATGGACGTGGAGGAAGAGAATGCGCTACTGTAGCAAAATGTACCGAAGACTGCCCTTCATTGCGCTCAAACAACTCTGGGTGATTACAGACTTTCCGCAGCTGAATAACAATATTCATGAGATTGAGGACCTTCTTGTCATTTAGCTGTCCACCATTACCAAAGAGATCAGTAACTGATATTTTATTCTTGATAGCTCGGTAAAACGCCTGCTGACGTGAGCTCAGGTAGCATGGGACCATCACCTCTTTCTTGTTGCTCATTTCCGTGATTACATCCTTCTTGACTCGCCGTAACATGAATGGCTTCAAAATAGAATGTAGGCGCGTTAGCTGGTGCTCATTTAGTATTCCACCATGCTCCGCATGGCCCTCGATACCTTTGGAGAACCATTCGTTAAATTGCTCATGGCTGTCAAAAAGTGTTGGCATGATAAAATGCAGAAGGGCCCACAGCTCTGCCATGCTGTTCTGTATGGGTGTTCCAGTCAATAGGAGGCGATTTCGGCAGTTAAAACTGAGCAGGGTTTTCCAACGAATGCTGCTGGCACTCTTGATTGCTTGGGCTTCGTCAAGAACCATGTACTGCCATTTCACGCGCCGAAAATACTTCTCATCAGACACTAACAGTTGATAGCTAGTTATCAACACGTGAAATCCTGCCTCTCTGCGATACAGTCGATTGGGATTGATGTTTTTGCGCAGCACAATCCTTTCGTGCAGAGCTCCCCAGTAAGGCAGAATCCTCAGATCTGGGCAAAACCGGTTCACTTCATCTGCCCAGTTATTTAGAACGGAAGCAGGTGCAACCACGAGAAACGGTCCCCATATGTTCTTTTCCTCAGCCAGATGCCCAAGAAAAGCCATGGCTTGAATTGTTTTGCCAAGACCCATCTCATCAGCCAGTATACCATTCAATCCCTGCTCGTAGCAATTAACGAGCCACTGCAGACCCTTCAACTGATACTCTTTCAATACACCTTGGAACATCTTAGGTTGCTGGACTGACGATGTACTTGGCATTGTTGACGGGTGCAAAAGATCCATATCATCTGCGCTATCACCCGCCTCGCCCCTATCAGCAGCTGACCGAAGCCTTTGACTCTCATAGTCAAAATTACTCGTCCGTTTCCTCTGCTGCGTAGCAGCCGTTACAGCTGCTGACAAGGCTTCTACTCTAAGAGCAGCCTCCTTTTCCGTATCTTCAACACTGATGGTACCCGGACAGCCATCCACGATAGTCAGATTCGATCCGAACCTGTCGTAGTCATTTGGAGCATCCTGGGAAGCGTGTACCGGCATGCCTGACATCTTGTTCTGCATGAAATGACTGTAAAGTTCAGTCTGTGTGAGAAGAAAATTCAGTCGCTGCTGCTGGCGTCTAGCTTCCCGAAGCTCCTGGTCACGTTTGAGGGCTTCTGCAGTTTCCTTCTCTTCTTTTTTCCTAACCTCAACCTGTTCCAATGATATAATATCCATCGCTAACCAGTTCAATATCACATAAAGAAAAAGACCTTAAAATAATCAACACATCCTGGAAACAACCATTGAAGTTAGCGTTACAGCTAGCGGGTACCATCGACAAATCACAATACTTGTAATTGAACTAAGGAGTAAAAACTAACATTCCTGGTGCATAAAACACGCTCCCATGACAAGCGAAATTATCTCACGCTTGTGTTCCAGTACTCTTAATACTTGATACCACAAGCATCCATACGAGTCCATACAAATAAATAATGCTCGGCATAGCGTAAATCACGGACCTGTTCTTTGTCCCACTTCTTCCAGAAAATAACCATGTCTCGTGATAATCTCCTCGTCCTCACAGGAGCAGCTTTCATTGCTTTCAATGACCGCACGTAGCGATTCTTAACCTGCAAATCCCATGTCACATGAGCAACAACCATGCCAGTCTGAAACATATCCAGACAAATCAGTACAGTCAAACATGACTTGAAATCAACCCTTGCTTAGGCAGAACAGCGTATCGACCGAAAAAAGGACTCGAAACCCAAAGACCAATAAAATCAGTCTATTCCAATTCAATCAGCCTATTCATTGTTACAAAAAATGAAAAGGGTTTTAATAATAATTTCTACATGCAAGCTATTTCAAAAATGCGGATTAAGGTCAGCAATGTCTGAAGCAATAATCGTGAAAGACTGGTAATCAATGGGCGCCGAAATCAAGACAATATTATCACCGGCCTTGATCATACCTCTCTCTGACAGAGTTCTGCCGCTCGTTTGCAGTCTTGAATCTGCTTCTTGTAATAATTTGCAAAAGACTTCTGATGCTTTGGTAGGTCTTTCCGGGCAAGATTCACCCAGTACTTGCCGACCTTTTCTCCATCTTCTGATTCGACCTCCACGGGGTCACGTACCGCAGGTTCAATCTTCTGTTTTCTTCGCTCCACAAGCTATTCCATACCAACTCAATTATCAAACCGGAAACAGCTGATTCCTGTGAAACAAACGATCCGATCATGACCAACAAATACGTCAAGTAAGATACGTTACCTCATATCCGTCGCCATGGTCCAGAATCCTAACTTCACAACGTCGAGTATGGCCACTTTCTGTTGATATCTGGCGGATTGCGATTGTAGATTCGTCCAACGACCCCGCCTCGGAACCAACCCCGTTGTCTTCCTCAGGACACTCGCCTGGCGGCGGATTAAGCACCACACTTGAGTCGATCACCTGTATTTCAGACGGCTGTCTGTAAGATACAGGTTGAACTGTACCGGACTTTACAAGACAAGGAAGAGTAAATAAATATTACGGGAGTACATAGAAGCATGTGGCAGAAAACAACGAGAGCATATTCTTCCGATGAAATAGGTGCAGCACACCTGTAATCCAAACCTCCTCTTCTCTAGAAACCTTTGTTTGCTGTTCTTATCGAAACCTGTGCCCCAACTCTCGCCCATGTGATACTTCTTTCGCCAGACTGCAGTCCACGGATCAGTATCCATGACGGCGAAGAAGGCGGTTGCTTTCAGTCGGCCATACACCACCTTCTCTTCGATCTGCAGTGAGCTGAACGATGGGAGGTGAAGGGATGGAGCAAATTCATCGTAGTACTGCGGAATCTGAAATTCAACACCATCTTCAAGCGGCAAATGAGTTCCTGGCCCTCTCTCCCTGCTCCTTAAAAGCGATGCCAGAATCCTTTCATGAGCACCTATGTGTTGCCATTGCAGTCTTTCAGATCCTCCTCCATAACAGGAACCACCAGATTGCTCGTGATCAGAGCATTCAGAGAGTTCATGATATGAACCCCCTCCTGATTGTTCATGACCTAAAACCCCTCCAGATAGATCATGATAGGGAGCTCTTAGACCTGGATGTCTCTCTTCAATATAATACTGATGATCCCCGTACTCATCTTCTTCCTCTTCGTCGTCGTTGCTGTCCGCATCACGTCCAGGGCCAGTATTGGAACCCGCACACGTTTGAATGGGCACTCTCTTCCTTTTAAGTGTCATTTCAGGCATGCTTTCAGCCTGTCTCTCCGCCTTCGACTCGGCATGTCCGTTGATCCGCCAATCCTCTGAAGAACCATATACCTCACAGGAATTATCGGAACAACATCCATCAGAGCAAACCCAACTCAAAAAACATTCCTTGACAAACCCGATCTTCGCTGATCAATTACATTGCAATCTCAAACGCACAGCAGTTTTATATAAACTGCCAATGAACACTAGTAATAACACCCAATCAATCAGTATAACTCAATTAAAGACAAAACGATATGAAAATGCTCTTCCTCAAGTACCTTGACTGTACTCGGTTCCACCCGAAGTGCTCGGAGAATCGTATCTCTGCACGAGAGATCCAGTCACCGGCGACTGCACCCACATTATGCAGAACCTGAAACCTACACCCTAACAGCCCTCATAAACGCCTAGCCCTCCTCTGCCTTTACAAAAACGGACCACCGAGTATTCAACAGCAACACTTCGAACCCTCGATCACATCCACGAGTCTCCTCCCGCAATTCTCACCAAACCGATCACATAATCTAAAAAACCCTCTCTTTTCTCACCGTACCCCACAAAAACACTCTGTCGCAAGATTCTAAATTCCTCCCAATTCTTCACGCGACTCCACGCGACTCTGCGATTTCGCACAACCCAACAATCTCACGTTAGTGATGTCCCTAGAGTAAACAAACGTAGCGACATAACAAACAAGAGGGCAAGCAGGGACTGCAGCACGGGAGCCAAAACCGGGGGTCTCCATCTTAGTTTCAAACCCTAGGCTTGTGAACCTCTCAGCCCCCCTCATAATCAGGCAGCCTCGAAATGAAGGACTGAGGAGACGAACTTACCGTCGATCGTGAAGACTTATATCCGCCGTCGGTCTGCTTCCACGTCGATCTGCTTCCAATGTGGGATCGCGGAAAGATCGTATGGTCAGCATCAGAGCTGACATGAGACCTTGCAAGTTGCACGGATCCCCGTAGAATAGTGCCACGAGCCTTCTTCGGAGGGCTCGCGCGGGTGCGTTCCCCCGCGGGCAGCCCGTCCCTGCCCCGCGTCGAAGACCCCTGGCTCCGACTTCCGGACCCGCGACTTGTCCCGCGACCGCTCCTTGACTAGTGCCCCCTTCCCACCAGTAGGTGGGAAGTAGCTAGGGAGTAAGTTTACGCAGTGGTTTGGAGTTGCTCTTTCACACCAGGAAGGGTTGTTAAATCCCAGACCTGGTGCGCAGCTTCGGTTACCACCTTGTTAACTACAGTGCTATGCCAGTGGCTAGACGGTGGCACCAGAGTGGCGCGGATTCTGAAAATATTCTTTTTTTAGTTAAAAAATCAGAGTTACAACGAAGGTCTGGACATGGAACTTGGGACGGCAGTTAAGTTTCATGTAAGTGGCGAGTTTATTGCGCGGTCACAGAACATATTTCGGCACATAACCTGCTGCCCGCAAGGCTGCCCAGTTACGCTGCCCCCTCAGGCAAGAACTAAAATTTTTCTACTTAAGTCACCGCATAGTGAACCAGAAACTCACTTCTACTGCTACTGCGGTGTTTTCTACTGTACTTCGAACGTGAATTCTATGCCTTGACTCCTTCTTTTCCTCTCACCGGCACGAGGTATCTGTGGCTCGCCATGGATCATGAAGCTGCCAATGTTCCAGCATCGTCTGCACAAGACAGTAAGTAGTCAGCCTTTGTTTTTTTTTTTTTTTTAAGTATATTGTCATGCTGCCAATTGAAACAGAATTCCGTAACTGTCCTCGTTGTTTTTCGGGAACTTTATGTTTACTACTGCATTGGGAAATCACAGTTTGAAGTTCAGAATCCCTGGTAATATATAGTGGAATCACAGTCAGTAGTTTAGAGGCTCTGACCTGAGTGGTCCTTTCGGGAATATTCGTACAGTAGCATCAGCGTGTGGGGAGAACCTGACCCGTACAGAAACCCTACACCCCATCCGAAGCAAAAATGAGTCATACGTACATAGTGGGTACCCTTTGTTTTAAGTTTTTTATTTTTTTCCTACATCCCTACTTAAACATAATTCCAGAACCACTGTTGTTGATTTTCGAGTACTTTATGTTTACTATTGCAAGGAGAAATTGAAGTCAGTAGCTCAGAGGCTCTATTGCTACAATGTGAAATTTAAGTCAACAGTTGAAAGACTCTCACCTAAGATGTCGATGGAAGAAGGTCATCCAGTAGCGAGACAGTGTGAGAAGACTCTGACCTACACACCCACCCCACCCCCTCTGATGCCTAAATGAGTCATACGTAAATAAAAAATTATGCAATTTCAGTGACATTGTTTTTGTTTATGGCAGATAGTACAAGCACCCAGTCAGTGCCACAGAGGAGGCCTGCAGGAAGGAATACCAAAAGAGTTAGAACCGGGGAGGATGAAGCAGGTACGTCTAGTAAGAAAGAGAGAGATCCGAATTGGTCTAAGTTTGAAATTCTAGCCTTAATAGAAGCAAAAAGACAGAAATACATTGAAGAGCTGTCAGTTGAGGATGCAAGGGAGTTGATGTGCCCCGAATTAGGTAAATGGGGCAAGATAGCAATGAGACTGAGGGCATTCAAGGGGGAGGGAGAAGTAGAGAGAGATGGAGATTCCTGCAAGTACAAGTGGAACTCTCTTCTTGCTGATTTTAAAAAGATCTGGGACTATCATTGCCGCACTGGGAGAAACAGTGAAAAATATTTCACTGATACTACCCCAGAGGAGAAGAAACTCCACAAACTTCCAAAGTCTTTCTATGCTGTAGCATACAGGAGCATGTCGGAGTGGTTAAGAAACAAGGCAACGTTAAACCCACCCCATGCCCGAGACACCATGGATCCAAACGATCACAATTATGGTGCCCCCATCCCTGATGATGTATCACAAGGTCTCGGTTTTTTCGACAGCATGGACGAGAGAGGGTGGCCAGGTCTTCAAGGTCCCCGGCCGTCACCTCACATAGATCTCAGTTGTAGTGATTCTCCTCAACTGTCTGCAGGTCAGGGGCAGAGGGTTAATTACAGCCATGGACTGGGTGCAAGTGGCCCCGGCACACCCCTGCACACCGCCTCTGCTGCGGATTTGGGGAGGCAGGGGACCAACATTCCCAGCCCCAGGCAGGGTCACGTCGACATCAACCTCAATGCTCCTCCCGGAGCAGGGGCAACCCCTCCTAGAAGGGTCCCGGTTAGCAGTCCTCAGTCAGCCCCTCATTCCGGTTACGCACCGAGTAGAGTTTCCCTACTTCCAGGTACAGTCCCCCCCGCTTCAATGCAAGGACGGAGAGCTGAAGAGGTGCACATTTTATCCTCAACTGCTACATTAGCAGCTGCGGAGTTGCGCAAGAATCTAGGCAGTACCGGGCACAGGAAGAGGAGGAGTTCTGATTCCAGTGGAATTGCAGAAGGTGTTTCTCTTAGTGCCGAGAAAATGGTCAAAGCATTGGGAGACATCAACGACACAACAAAAGCCACTCATCGTGAGAAGCTGCAAGTTCAGACAAAGCTCTTCAAACAGAACCTGGATTACAAGAAGGAGCGAGACAGATTGCATTTAGAGAATGCCAAGATCGCTCAGGAGCACACGAGGTTGAGCCTCATGAACCAGCAGATGGTGGTTCAGGCCATCGCAAACCTAGCCAGTGCCATCTCGCGGTCTGTGGCGCCCGCAGGTAACGCAACAACAAGAACTACCACTGATGCTACAGCCGACACTGGGCCAACAGTAGACCCTCCCGATGACCCTGCACAAATGTAAGCATCGGTCAGAGCAGATCTCCGAAGTTAACATGCCCGGTCACTTACTTTGCATTTCAATTTTTTTCATCAAATTGAGTGAAGTGTGTGTCGACGACATACCTTTCCTACCGAGTACTTCCCAGTCTTCGCTCTCCAAGTCCATGTTTGCCACCTATGTCTTCCACATCAGTAAAGGAATGAATAGGTTAGTTTCAGTTATGTTGCACATACCTAGAGTACGAATTACATACAGATCTTACGGATGTCAAAGGTACTGCTATATGTTGTTATCCATGTGAATTGCTTCTATTCCTAATAAAACAGCCGAGCAAGGTTTGAACTTCGAAAATTCATAGAGCCAGAGGAGCACGGGTACTTTACCTGAAACCAATGGATTCGTATGGCAGTGATATATCCCGCCCACCCTCTCCGAATGGTGTTGTACCATGAGCGCCAATAGCACAGTAAAAAAAAAAAACGCATTTCAAACAGTTAGCCCCGATTCTGGACCAAGAAGGCGGCAAGCTGTCCTCTTTTTTGCTGGCCCTGCTCCTCGTCCCGGGGGGCCCCCTCTTCACCTGGTTCCTCTTCAACTGGATCTTCCTCGACTGCGGGTCTCATTCCTTCACGCTGCAACATTTCCAGTAACCTGTCTACTTCGTCACTGCTCTGACCAAGAAGCATATTATGTAATATGCAGCAGCAAACCGCTACGTCCGGTAATAGTGTGACATGCAAATCTGAAGGAGTGTGAAGCTCCCTGAAACTTTGTTTCAGGATACCGAAAGCGTTCTCCACCACGCTCCGACCTCTTGACAGCTTCCTATTAAACACAGTCTCCTATACAGATCGTCGCCCCCCTAGATCTCGGTAAGGTGTGATTAGCCACGGGAGTATGGGATATCCTTTATCTCCGATGAGGTAAGGAACGAACCCTGTAACTGAGTCGGCCGGATTAAAGAGGGCAGTTGTAGTTGCTTTATGGTACATCATAGACCTACGCAACTGTCTAGCATCATTTGTACTTCCGGGCATCCCCACAGATAGGTCGACAAACTTTCAATCCCTGTCCACCACAGCCTGGCATTGCATCGTATAGCCACCGCTCTTAAAGTAAAAATAATTCTTGGGGGAAATCTTAGGCTTCCGGATGTGGAAATGCGTACCGTCGATAGCTCCGACAACGCCTGGGAGTCCACAGAATTCTCGAAACTGAGCCATTGTGACATGTAACTTGTTCCCAGTTGGCCATGCAATTTCACCGCGTAACTCATCATTGACGGCCTTCACGACATCTTGAATTATACCGGATGTCGTGCTGGTGCCAATCGCAAAGAACTCACTGCAGATCAGCAAAGAGGCTCCTTGGCATAGCTTAAACAAGGTGCAAGCCACCCTCACAATTGGAGGAATAGCCAGTCGATAATGAGCGTTTTGCCGTTCAATGTGGGGCCTCAATAAATTCGTCAAGCTGAACACGCTGGCCTTCGTCATTCTAAAATTTTCTAACCAACGCGCGTCGTCATAATCTTGCAGCACGAATTTTGAGAACCATGAGGTCGACCTGGGCATCACCCACCACCCAAGCTCTTGGTCGAGCAGAGTGGTGGCATGCACAATGCGGAAGTCGTGTAACAACGAGGCTATTATAGAATGCATGTTCACCAAGGTGTCGTGCACATTACCGATCTCAGAGGACGCATCCCGCTCATCTGGTGGAATTGTATCCTCCGGACGGAACATTGTGTCGACAACATTTTGCAGTAACAACACCAACAACGGCAGAAAGAAAGCTACATTCTGTGGGTCGACTCTCCTATCCATGACTCCGACTTAGTGCTAAGCTGACAGACCGAATATTCTAAACCTCCGACACTGTAACCCCAAATAGACAGCTGAAACTCAAAGACGACGTTGCAGCGGAATTCAATCTGCCCTCTAGGACGACAATGTACTACCAGGACCGAAACAAATCGAGCGAGTCGCTAATGTGCGAGATTCACACCTGCTCCTTGGGGGGGGGGGGGATAACTTACCTGGCTGCACGACACAACTGCGGTCAGGACTTTAACCTAAACCCGGAAGTATATTGCGGCGCGTTGCCAACCAGGAGCAATCGGCTGAACTTTACCTGCGTCCAATTCATCGCAGGTGGTGAGCGCATGAAATTAAACAAAGCACAAATGAAGTCGCAATCACCACACCAAAAAACACTCACATTCGTAACGGGTTCGGGACTACACCGCAGTCATGTCAGCAGACGACGATGTCGAGGAAAACGCCGCGCAAGGACAGACCTCCCGGGCGTTTGATCTCTCCCTTCGCCGGTACACACGTCTCCCACAATACAAAAAAGTAACGGAGCGGTTTATTGCAATGTGCAATACAAGAGCATTGAACACCGAACCAACGCACATCAGACGTATTGACACAATGAGCGACGAAGCACTCACAGACACCCGAAGCGCGTGGAAAACAACGGAGCCTGTGAAACATAGGAGCTTGTGAGACAAGTGTCCAAAAAGAACGTTGCGGGGTGGGGGGAATGGGGAGTTGGGAAGATGACTTCCCGCCTCCAAGTCCTACTGCCCGTAAACATTCTGCTTCCTGCCCGTCCTGCCCGAGAGCACGTAACTGAAGTGACGCGAGGAAATTGCTATTCCACTATCCACTGGACTGGACATCGTAGGCAGGGCAGTGGCACATGTCTACTCCGGTGTGAAAGGCAGGGTACATACCATCATTGTTCCAGACCATCCCTTCCCAGAATAAATGGTTCCAGTTTTTCACCATGTGAACACATTCTGTATAATTTGCAGTGAACGTAGTTAAGCCCCCAATCACCGTAGTTTCCAACCTACTGGTGGGAAGGGGGCATAGGATGTTTTGCTCGTCCTGAAAGGGCTCCATTGCCTTCCCTCGTCACTAAGGGCGGGGCTGTGGAGGGGGACCGCCTCCGCAGCGGGCAGCCCTGCCTGCCGGAGCGTTTTTAGGAGCCACTCCCATTGGTTGGTTTTTCTCTTCCAAAACCCCGAAATTTTCAATTTGGACCCTCCCAAGACCATTTTTGGTAATTTTGAATTCAAAAATGGAGCCTGCGGCCCCAAATTACAGTGTGAGAACATCCTTAGGAATTCTAAAATAAAAAACCAAAAAGTAAGGGCTCATCAACCCTGCCCCTCCGAAAAACGCAAGGCTGCCCGTTGCGGAGGCGGTCCCCCTCTACAGTCCCGCCCTTAGTGACGAGGATCGCCTTCTTTGTCCCTACCATGTCGTCGACCTAGTGAGCGCCTTCCAGCCCCACCCCATCCCCTCACAGCCTCGGGGCTATCGTCTCCACGGTGGGGCGCTGAAGCCCCACCTGCCCCAAGGCTTTTCCTTGGCAGCCCGCTTCGGAGCCCCTTGCGAGGCCAGAGGGCCCCGTGCGCGACCTCCAAGCCCGGGCGGGGCCAGCAGGCCCCTCGAGGCAGTCCTGGCTCCTCGTGACCAAAACGAGGGTGGAGACAGTATCAGATAGAGAGCTCACTTCCACGTCAATTCAACATCAGGGTTGTGGAAAGTGGGTGCTTTTCTTAACCTCAATCTTTGCAGATAAGTTGAAGACTGGCTTGGCAATTGCAGACATTGATCATTTTGTGTTACACAATATTAGACTTCGTGTGCCAGTCGAACAAGTTAACCACAACCAATATAAGCTCAAGTGGAACAGTTTCCTTTTAACCGTCTTTGCAACTATTTTAATGCACAGGCTAGTCCTAGTAATTTGCATGCAAGTCTTTTTGGAATCAAGAGAATTTGTCCAATTAGAACTTAAACTATGGCCAAGCCTGACGGGTTCTGTGGGTTTTCAGCACCGGCGCTATGACATATATGGACCATCAAGTTGTGTTGAACAACCTCGATCTGTACCAGGGAATCCTTTAGCTTTGTAGTTATTCATGGGACGTTCTGAACGTTGCTGCATTGGGTGGATTCTAAATTGTTTAACAAAGTAGCTGAATATTTATATACCTGCAGGCAACCAACTAGAAACCACATTTTCAAGCCTTTTAGCACACCTGTGCATCACACTCTGCTGCAAGTTGCGTTACTCTTGGATGAGATTAGTGTGCCTCAAATTCAAATATCTTTGATGTCCGTTATCGAGTTGAGTTAAGCCCTAAGAGTAACTCCACTCCTAATGTTACACATTTGGGTTAAATTTCAAGTTAGTTTAACAAAATGATGATTTCCTGCACAAGTACATTATTAGACTCCACTCCAACTTGGTGAAAGGTCGTCTTGAAGTCCACACTAGCCCCAATGGTAGACGGAGCTTTCTGAAGCAATGGACTTAGGATGATGAGGAAAACGTCTAGGATTTGAAGGTTTCTCAATTCCATGCATGCACAGCTGCGTTACAAGGTGCAGTTCATTTTCAAATTTTAGAAATAGGTCTTCATTGATCTTTCCATCGTGTAATTCAATGCTTGGGAAGTTTGGAAGTCAAGTGGTGACTATGGTTCTGCTTGTTGGTCATTAAGCAGACTGATTGATAAGTGTTTAATTAAGGTTGATGTTGATGGCAATTTGAGTATTATGATCTTTTGCGCAATATGGGGCGTAATATTGTTATGCACAGAGCATCATACAAAGTTGAATTGCAGAGCCACATATGGGATCCTTCGCTAGCAGCAAAGATTTTACAAAAGAAACAGATGCAATTTTGTTTTGAAATGTAGGCAATTATTGTTATCCATTATTTTTTGTCCTATCGGTGATGTTTCATCTCGTTTCAACTTTAATGTTGTTTGAAATTTATTCTTTGGACCAAAACATTTGATGTATGTACAGGGTTCAACCATACTATTAGCACTCTCAGTACTTGGAGTAGATTTTGACACAGCTTGCAAAGCTGAACAGTATGCAAAGCTGGCGGAATCAAGATATCTCTTACTGAATGGTTACAAAGTGAATGGTGACTTCTCAAGTTGGTGAGAGGACTTAAGATGGTTGCAATTACCTCAAGATGGAGATATTGTCCTCAAGAAGAATTACCTTGGAGTTTGAAATTACCAAACTTGCTAGTGTTAGATCTTGCAAATAGTGACCACCACACTCGTGTGTGGTCTGAGAATATTGAACTGAAGGTATGTTCAACCTAATCTTGTGATAGGATTCAATTGTTTACTTTTCAAATCGTAGATGTAATGGACTGTCTTGTCCTTCTGGTGCACTAAATTGTGGAAAGATGATTGGTACTAACTTAGTCCTCAATGCTTCAAGTGTCAGGATGCATTCAGTTCACAAAAATAGATGTTAATTCGTTGATGTTCCTTACATGCTTAGGACCGAATTTTGTTGTCATACCTGCTTGACTCACTACTAGGAATATGGGGTAGAAGCTACGGCAAATAAGCTACGTCCCTGAAATCAAACCACGTTTTTCTGTAAATGCTGTTAAGCTTCTCACTTTCTGTTTGATGCCATGTCTAAACTACGTTTGGAGTTTCCAATGGCGTTTGCCTGGAAGGTAGTGCGTCACGAATCTCTAAGTTGGACATGTTGTCATCAAGTAAATCCAATGCCACAAATAATCACCCATGGTTTCCCTGCGGAGCACAATTTTTTGGAGCTACTTGAAACGACATGAAGGTGTTGTGCGAGGACAATTGGGGGGATGCATTGTTTTGGAGCATGTTCTTAGAATAATTTCATGTTTGATTGTGTTTGTGATGTAGATCGAGGTGCCCATCATCGTTGTCGGATGCAAGCTAGACCTTGAGGTGGGATTTTCTCTTCACTTGCTACGGTCTGTTTACATCTGAGGCTTGTCTTCTTAAGTGGTAGGCGGCAGATAATATTATTAGGTGGTGCTTCTGTGCTGGACGAAATGCTTACCGGTGTCTTGGTGGTGTGTAGATTGCTGAAGTGTTTTCTTATGCTCGGAAAGCAGTTCTCCATCCAACTGCTCCACTTTTTGACCAGGAGACTTTGACCTTGAAACCCCATTATACTGCAGCATTGAAGAGAATCTTCATCCTTTGCACCCATTTCACCCATTCTTCAGTCGCTTCTCCTATTTCCAGTTCCATTTGTTTTAGTCCCAATATCTCTGCTATTCAGTACAAGAGTATTTGCAGTTCGTTAAAGGTGTACCACTGCAGGTTGCAGAGGGCAATCATTTTTATGGTTGATAGCATTGCCTCACATTAGCAGCTGCTTCACTTAGATCTTTTGTTAACCAAAAACATCGACGAAAACATCGACAAAAATTAATGGTGGGTAAGAAGGTTCAGAATGAAAGGTGAATACGCAAGGTCAAAAGACATGGTGAAAACAAAAGCTTTAAATGTGTCCTTAATTTAAAAATAAAAAACGGGTGATTTTCAAAAATAAATTGAAAACGAAGAAATGGGAAACAAATGCGTGGTGACGCAGATTAAAATTTGTTACAGGAGGTAAAAGCTGGAGTCTCTGACACGTGTTGATTTTTCAAAGTATGATGACATGGTACTTTTCTATGGGAACGTCCGTTCACACGCAACAAACAGCGTTGCTAATGTTATACCCCTGGCATGGCTTTAGTGGGAGCAACGTACATGAGTAGAGCTACGTTCTAACAGGGCCGACCACCATCAACTTCTAGTGTATAATGCTACACCAGGGACGTTGCATAGAGCCCCAAATCCTAGTAGTGACTTTAGGAATTATGTTAAAGTTTTTCTTGTTGTTTTTTGGTTTGTAATACAGTTTAATTTGAGAGAGTTGCCGATGCTGATACTCAGCAATTGCATCAAGCTGTAGCAGCTGCCCTAACACCTTAATCAGATGTTGAAACTAAAGTCCTTGAACCTGAATAGGTGCTCGTCCTTAATAGGCAATTCGGACCACTTTGTATGGCCATCAGAGAGGCATCGTGATTCTGCTTTAGCAACACTATTTTCACTATCTCGTTGGCTGTCGTTTCTTGCATGTACAGAAGAAAACGACTTCCCCAAGCTGAAACTCCTGCTCAATTGTCACGGTTGATCACGTTGCGCACTCTTCAAATATGACCTCGAGAGGTTCGCTTGACGCCGAAAAGAAGCTATGCAGAAGATACTTGAGATAATCTTGAACTTCTTCTAAAACATGTATCAACACGTATAGCATTATGCTTCATGAGCTCCTGTTCCTAAAATCATACAGGTTCACTACTACAATACTATGCATTTTCTCGGTCACATCTTCACTCAGATCAAAGTGGAAACGGACCCGTCCAGCTCGATGGAGATCGTGTACGACCTGGGGCACGAAGTGAAACAAGCCAGGGCATCAACATTCAACTACTATAGTGGTAGTTGGTAAGTCCACGAAGCCCTGGCTTGTACACGACATCTCATATAGTAGTTGACATATTATTTTGTAGTGCGACATACGTTGTTACAACATCACGAGTAAAAGGCTCCATGTTGGTTTTTTTTTTAGATTTCTTAATCATGGCTAATAGAAAAGGTCTTGTGTTTAGATAAATGTTTGTTCTATTGTTCATTTTTTATAATGTCATTATAAACACGTTATTGTATGAAACAATGAAAGCAAATGCTCCCACGCTCAAATTAGCCATCTTTCATGCACTCGGCACTGATGTACCACTGCCCCTAGTTATCCTTAAATCTTCTCCGTGTATCTCTGTCTATGCGAGCCCCGTGACTTCGAAGTCTTTATCTTTTACCTTCTTCTGCGTTGCCATAGTTGTCATTATTTCCGTTCTATCCCGTCTATCCATCATTCCTTCCTAGTCCCCTCCTTGTCTTGTTCTTCATTACGAATGTCAAGTCTAGACAATCATTTGTAGTTAAAAACATTACTGGTTACTATCTTAATCATTCTTTTTAGTTTTATTTTCCTATGGTTGAGTGAACCATTGTATCCAAACTTGCAATGGATATTCTAAGTATTTTATCAAAATGGAAAAACCTAACATAATTAAAATAATAAAAAAAATAAAAGTAAAATGAAATAAAAAAAGAAATAAAAAACATAAAAAGAGAACAATGACATTGAAAGTGTAATTGCATGGTACCTGTATTTGATTAATGACAGTCTGGGCCATCTATGATGCCAGCGTAAATACAATATGTACGTTTTCCATCTTCTTTACGTATATAAATTGATTAATTTTTTGTTGATTTTTACTCTTCATTACATCTTTTTAAAACAAAATTTTAATCATTATCAAATTTGTATTGGGTGATTAATGTAGTCAATAAGCCTCGAGTAATTCTTTATTACATCCGATCCCTTGAAGGACGACTGGCTGCGTTACTGATATTTTAGAGTGATTGCCTTTTACAAGTGAGTTCTGTTGCTGTGGAGATTTCCTTGAAACCGGTCGTGAATGTTTTTGTGGACTAGGAATTCATAAAGTAGTAATTTTTATTTTTATCTTTACTATATATCTATTTTCTGAACCTTGAATTTTTTCATTTATTTATTAAATGTAATGATACAATAAATTTTATATTTTAAATTTGAATGATAATCATCATCTCATTTATATTATTGATATATAATATTATATACAAAAGGAGAAACAAGGTTTATTCTATATCTCAAGCATTATATCCAAAGCAAAAAATTTGTTACAAAAAAAAATTAAAAATCAACATTAGATTTTCATATAATGTTAGCTTTATCTTAAATAAGTTACCTATATACCTTGTGATTAGCTTTTGTTCAATAACGTTACATTTTTTAGTGAACTTTGCCCAGCACTAAAATCCCCTTCAATCCATTTGAAAGTAAACAAAGCAAAAAATGAACAAACAAATAAATAAAAGGAGTAGAATGCATCCACCTATTCAATAATACATACCTCGACATGCAGTCATTACTCTTATGTGATCTCAAGTACCAAATAATTTGTTTATTTAGTTTTAGTGTATTCAGATTGCTGCATTTTATTTATTCCTATTTTTATTTTCTTTTTTCTTCTGCTTTGTTTTATTCTTTTGATTTTTAGATTGAGAGTTTCATTTTTATCCTTGTTTTTTTTTTTCATTCACAAATTCAATGTGTTATTAATTTTTTAGTTATATTATATGGTATGTGGTTGCTAATTCCCCCCCCCCCCCTTGACTCTACATGGCTATTTTAATTTCTGTATTCACCGATAAAAGCTATGGTTCTTCAGTCATCACCTGTTCCAGCTGTTGATTTAATTAAAAGGGTTCTCTAGCTAAACCATCCCATAACCAAAGACTAATTACATCTAAACATACTTGAAACAAACCTAATGTCGTGTAGATGTGGAGTTCATAAACCCAGCGATATGATATCTGCTGTTCGTGTTCATTGGTACCACCATTTGGTTTCCCCATGATGGTGTCGCTTCCATTAATACCCAGTGGTCTAAGACTCACCATCACCTTCATTTCGATCATCATGATTGATACTCCAAGGCCCTGAATTTCTAGTCCTGTCTCCTCATACAGCAACAATTTGGGTTATGGATTCATTATAAGTGGATTTTCCAATCATTACTTCATAATGAAAATGGTCGTAGCAATCTACTCGGATTTCACTCATTTGATCTGGGATGTGGGCGATCATGTTGCTTTCTCGTCTCTGGTGTGTAGCTGCAGGTTCCATCTCCTCTATATTAGTATATGCCATGGATAACAAATGCCCTGTTTTCTGTGAATCTGTATCCCGTTTTTCCTGGAGGCGCGATGGCCAAGGGTCGCAGTGTTTTGCTGCAATGGCTTTCCATTGTTTTTGCGCGTCAGGAGCAATTCGATTTTTGTAGTCCTGAATTACCGGCTCTTGGTCGTATGCTTAGTGTGACGGATAGCTTTCAATGGACTGATGAATGTTCTGATGAAGTTCGAAGTTTAGGTGTCGCTGCTAGATACTCGTTTGAGGCATACCTCCGCTTCCTTGATGATCCTCGTTACATTCCAGGGTGTTGCTATGAGAATCCTATCGTTGTCGAGGAGTCGTCCACTCTATCCGATGGTAATTGCTCCGATTGTTCAAATGTTGCTGTGGCGGGCCTATCGGTGAGTGTGGAGGCAGTGGCGCGTTCATCTGATTGCGACAGTGTCGCGGCTTCGGCGCCCCCTTTCGACGACCATGAAGTGGTTCTATCTAATGCGTCGGTGGAGCAGGCAAAGGAGCAACCTGCCAACACCAACGTGCCCGACATTGTTCTGTCTGATGCGTCGCTCAACATTGCGGTCCTTGAGGAGCCTATAAAGGGCGCTGCACCAATGGACAAGCCAACTGGGCTAACTCACGCGGAATTCCTTCAGTACACCATATCACATGTTTGCCCGAGTGAGCCGGATGCAATTTCTATGGACACTGCAACGACTCACACAGAATGTTCCGGGGAGCTGCGATACTACCCAACTACTAGTGGATCCAGCCGCGGCGGTGCGTTCTATTCATTTACTACACGAGAGACCGTGGGGAGTGGTGGGGGTAGGCACTCTGATTAGTGAACTGGGTGAGCCACGTTTTTCTCGGATTTAGTTTTGTTTATGCAATGTGGTGTCAACTGAGAGAACAAACTCTGTTCCTGCCTTCCAATGAAGGTAATTTTTTTTTCTATTACTTATATCATGCTTCTCTTAGTCGAAGAATTTTGTGATTAGATATGTTATCAGAGGCTCGCTAATTCAATTTTTCCCGGCATGATTTTTTCGGTTTGTAAATACCATTAGAATTGCATTTGCTTTAAACTTTAAAACCGATAGCAATCCTATTATGAAGTTCAAAATCTATGTGTGCATCAACTGTATATTCCAAACGTTTATGCCATTCAATTCTATAGTACTGTTAACTCTGTCTTATCTCTGATGCTGGTTTCTGTTTGCATTCCATTATTTTTAAAACCGTGTTTCACGGCAGAGTTATTCGGAATCTGTAGTTCAAACATTTATGAAATTGATGATGTTCATACTTTATGTATTTCGTTCTGCATTGTAGGAATAGCACTTAGAAGAGTATAGAAGAAATTGATATCAATGCAATCCTTTTTGAAGTGATCTGGTTGTGCTTCATGTTCCAATTTTAGTTTTCAAATCAGTATATCGTTATCTCGAGTTAAAGTAAGAATGCATCTCTCATTGATTGAAGACATGGCAATATATTCTTTTACCCTGTTTTATTCATCACTCTGATAATCATCTAACACACTAGATGCACGCAATGCAGAATTCCAACCAGAATGAAACAATTGAGAATAATGAAGGTTTTGAGATTGTAATGCAAGATTGAGGCTACAAAATGAGAGTTTTGAAATTCAGATTAAAGAGTGAGGCCACATATGGGCTACATATTACTGAATGAAAATATGCAGAGCAAACATAAAACTAAAGGAACAGGAATTGAACCGAACCACAATAACCTTTCCATATTTTTATGCTCATCCTTATACTTGATCTATATGTTCTGTGAAGTGCTTTTCTTAACGGATGAAACCAAAACTCGGACTAGAGGAGCCATATTTGATGACCAACATTTATAGAATTTGATACGTTTTTATATATCTTTGGAGCAACCCTTTAACTACTGAAAAAATCCCTAAACCATCTTCGTGTACAGTGCACACAACCATAAGAAATGATTTCACCGCATTCCAGTACCACATGTACATTGTTTTGTTTTCTATGTCTCACCCCTTTGCAACAAAGCACCAACGGAGTTTAAACATTCATTAAAATTTTAGGAAATGATGAAATTGCTGATGTATTAACAAAACAATTATAATTGATTATCACAGTAACCAATTCTCGGTATATCAACATATATCTGCTTGGATCAGAGTAGTCTGCATCGATTATGTGAGTTTTATAAAATTCAATATGTAATCCAATTTGTTTATGTGTGATTGAAATGTACATTATGTAGAGAGATGTGGAAACCTGATATGAAGATGAACAGATGATAAAATTTCATCATTCATAACAATTAAATCATCATATGTTTTATGATATGTTTATCACCTTGAAAACAACAGTTTCATGCAGAAGAAGAGCTTAAGAAAAAAAGACTGACTTTTTCTGGGCATTTTAGAATAATAACATCCGGATGGAGATATATGCACTGACCAAGTTTCCTAGTCCTTTTGTTCTCATATTTAAACAGTACAAGGTGGTTTTACGAACAATCGAAAACCTCGATTGTTGATCTGGTTTCTTAATTTGAAGAGGAAATTAAACGAAGGATACAGTAGTTTACCTTGTACAGCACACGTGGCAGATGTATTTGTAAGTATATGTAGATATCTTATGGTATGTGATAATTTTCTTATGTGTTTAATGGTTTGCAGAAAAACCTGTTCCCAACTAAACTCAAAAGGATGATTTGCATTTCATAGTTTATTTTTTTATTTTATTGAAGACAAGTAATTCATTATATTACTGCAAAGAAGGGGTACAGCTGGCATTTTGTAGTTCTGATCAGTTCAAGTAGTGGGAAGTACCTAAACCTTGGATCCACTTCAATTTTGAAGTGGAGTTTCTGTAAGGACCTGTATCTAGAAAAACAAACCCTACTCCTTGAGAAAAACAAAACTCCTATAAATGAACCTATACGTATAATACAGATTGTCAACAACATCACTCTAATTAGTCTGTTTTTTAGAAAAAAAAAAAAAAAAAAAAAAAAAAAAACGAATAAAAACAATGTTGGAAAATAAAAATGTAATTAAAAAAATAAAAAATAAAGAAACTAAAAAATATATCATAAAACAGTAAGTATACTAAATTATTAGGTTAATTCCATTCTATAAACAATAAAGTTAATTTAAAAGCAAAAGAAAAAAAATATATATATATATATATATATATATAAAATTCAAATTACAGAACAAATTACAAAAAAAATTACAAGACAAATTACAAAACAAATTACAAAACGAATTACAGGAGGATGACAAAACATATAGTAAATTCAGTGGCCTTTTTTTTTAAATACGTGATACACATAGATTTTGTACACAAGTACTAATGTAAGTAGTTATATGACATACCTTTTGGATTTTAATTAAAATATGTTTTATTTCATTTTTATTTTATTCCTTGATTTATAATAAAAGTCATATCCTAGAACCCAAAGTACTGGGTACTAGTTCCAATTTTTTATTTTTTTTCTTTTAAAATAGTTTGATAAAAAAATACATAATAATGTAATCCATCACTATATAATCATTTTCTCCTCATTCAGCAATCTACTTATCTGCCAATGCAGTGGAATAATTCATTTAAAAAAAAAAACCCTAAAGGAGAGGAGGAATGTGGAAGATCAGTGTTTATTGCAGTGAATAAATACCCTGAGAAGAGTAAAAATATGTTTCATAATTAGTAACAAAGCACCGCATACGTCGAAAATTGAGAATTGAAAACATTCCAAAAAAAAAAGAACTCAACAATACGAAGAGAATTAGGTTTAGGATGTCCGGGTTAAATGAGAAACAGTGAATTACATATTGACAAAACTAAATTATGGTTGAACTTTACAGTGAATATACTTGAGAACTTGGATTGGTTGTGAGTTGATAACTTTTCGAGCACACATTCCCTGTCTGCATTGCATGTACACTTAAATGCAAAAAGATCAAATTCAAACAAAGAAAATGCATGAAGCGAGATTTTCACATATGACGGAGTGAACTGGAAATGTTACAAAGATTGTGGCCCAGTGCTGTTGAACGTCAGAAAACATTAGACAGAAAGAAACAGGTAACATATAAAATCAACACAACAATTAAAGTGTAATAAAAGTTTCTTCAACTCCAGATGCAATGTTTAGTCTAAGCCGTGGATAGGTAGCACAATGTTGCTAAACCGTAGTAATCAAAATGTGGATGGTGTTTGTAACGTGTCGACTGTTTGCACATTGCTATGAACAGAGCCTAGGTCACCAAAAACAGAGCAAAAATGTCGACTTTACAGCATAGTTATTTATCACTGTTTTTGCAATCTTCATCCTATCGGTCGGAATACCCTAGACTTCTCTCAGATTCTGATAATGGTATTTCCTTTGCTTACGGTTACAGCAGCAGTACTCGGTGAAAATCAAACCTCTACCCTTGTCCATGAAGTAAGAATTGAGCACATTGTCATTAGATTCTACTTTATCACACGAAACAACTTGAATTCAAAATTAACCTCTCTAACATTCATTTCAGCATCAACTATCTCTAATGTAATGGATTTGGAGTTTGAAAAATATAAGAAATGAAGATGGTTCAGTCCAAGAAACTCACCGTGTCCATCGTGATCCGCATTCTCCGGACATCCTCCATGCTTCTCTGAGGTGTGGCTGTGAGAGGGAGTGTCAGGCAGAGCTTGTTTCCCCCTGCTCTTACGCTCATCTTTATTGCTGATGTCGGTTCCAGATGATAGTAAGGTGATATCATCAAAGGCTTTGTTGAACTCGTCACCTTCAAAATCCATGTACTGAATGCGCACAACCGGAGCAGTAAGAGAAGATACCTTCTGTTTTTGCCGAGTCACCCCTCCATCCGGGGGAGTTCCTAGAACCGACTTCGTTGAGGAGCGCGGGGTACATTTCTCCGGGGCAGGTTGCAGGGGCTTTGCTCGGGGAGCTGGCTCATACGCGTCGTTATCATCTATGTCGAACATGGTGTCTTTTTTGGCAGCAGCCTCCTTCAACGCGGCGATCACCTTTTGCACCCTCAGAGGCAGCAGAGGGTCTGAAGGATGATGATGGGACCGCGACGGCCCTGCTTCTCCACCTGGGTTGTGAAGGGGCTTTCTTCTGTGAAGGGGGATCCTTTTTCTTCACCCGGAACAGGGGCATCCGTTACCGCGTCGTCGCTTGGTGTGGATGGATGCATGACTCCGCTGGCGTTCGCAACGGCTTTAAAGTAGAGCAACGAGTGGATTGTCCATTGGCCACACCAGTTTGCGTACAATGTCGACTTCGTCACACTCAGAAAATACGGACATTGGAGTCCAGTTTCCCTTTGAAATTTCCGAACCCGCTCAACCCAATCCTTCAAGCAACAAAGTCTCTTCGGGGCGTTCTTCATGTGTTGGTACCGCCTTCCTCTGCGGGCCGCGACATTCTTTTAAATGGGCAGGTAAAGCTGCTCGTAATCGTCGTGAGCAGCGCAAAATGCGTACTTCACCTGACCACCTTTCTCCACGCCACCACTGGAGCGTTGCGCTTCACCTCCTCGACTGACGCCATGGGTCGATTGGTGCGAACTTAGATCAGTGAAGAAGAGGAAACAAAGTGACAGAAACGAATTAGTGCTGGACTCCGAAATTGCTACGACGCACTGGTGGGAGGGAAACAATCTCCATTCGTAAATTCCAAAGAACTCCTCATTTATATTGGTTTGCTTTATAGTGTTGTGTTAATGTGCAACCCGAAGGCATTCTCCAAACCTGTGAAAAGTTGATGACAAAAAAATTAATGCAGACAATGACATCTTGATACTCTTGGTGGTGAGATTTATGGCGATAGGATTTCTAGACTCCAATCATTAGAACTGTGTCAAGTGATCCAAAATATCTTCCCCTTCAGACTAAGTGTTTAAGTATAATATCAGTCTGAAGGGGAAGTTGCTTGTTAAATTGGATGTTGCTTGTTGTGTGTGAGTGTGTACTGTCGACAAGTCTGCTGTATATAATTGGTGGCACTTTCAGTTTCTACATCAGCAGCTTCAATTCAGAGAGAACTCATGATTATTGATTGTGAACATGGTTAAATTTATGCAAATTCTTTATTTCATTTTATCTTTTACTTTTTTGAAAAGTTTAAAACTGACTAAACAAATTCGTTTTGGAATCATCAGATCAATTTTATTTACCCGATTTTTGTTATTGGAAAACTAATGGAATTTCAATTTTAAATACCATGTTATTATTTGGACTGTAATTTCTGTTTTCCCGTTTAAGTAACAGAGTCACTATTTGAAACCGCGTCTAAATTTAATCAGGTGGTTATTGCACGCACGGAGTTTGCTGAATATAAAGAACATGAACCTAAACCGAAAAAAACATATAAAAAAATAAACCTTGTTAATTATTTTTATTTTTTAAAAAAAACATAATAAAATAAAATTTTACCTCGTAACACATAAATTGAAACCTTGGTGGATGGTTCAAAATGCTGGATAATTTGGATTATAAAGGAGTTCCTTAATATTTGGGAACTATAGTCCACTCTATTAAAAGGATTACCTCCTCCTAGTAGAATAAAAATAAAAATGAAATATATAAGCTTTTTATAAGAAATAAAGGAATCAAAAAACAAACTAATATACAGACATGCGTACTTCAGATTTTGTTTTCACGTTCGTAGCAGGATAATGTACTTCACAGACATCATGGCTCGAAAAATTCAAGTAATTTCATTTGTTTTAAAAACAGGGCAGAAAAAGAAAAACCATAAAAATTTCTTATCTAAATTCGTGAACGGCAAATCACACTAAAAAAATTCTCCTTCCCTTCAGATTCTTCTCATATTATATGAAAGACTAGAATTTGAAGCAAGTAACCATTCAAAACCAAGTATTTCAAATTTAACAAATCAATTACCAGATGATAACAACTGTTCGTTATGTTAGTAAACAAAAAGGAAATGTAAATCATTAAGAAACTAATGGAATCTCGATATCAAATTCAATTTCATTAATTGAACTGTAAGTTCTTTTTTCTTCTTTAAGTATCAGAACCACTATTTGAAAAAGCATATGAATTTACTCAAAATGGTTATCGCACACACTAAGTTTGCTGAATATAAAGAACATGAATAAAAAATAAAGAAAGAAACAATTTCGTTCTCATTTACTCATAGTACATTAAAAAATAAAGTAAAATAATTTTTTTTCCTCATAAAACATAAAATAAAAATCTTGAATGCTGGTTCAGAACAATAGGAAAAATGGAGTGTAAAAGACATTCCTAATAGTTGGCAAATTTGTCTAACCTATCAAAAGAATTGTCTCCCACAGGAAGGGAAAAACAAAACGAAATAAGTTTATTTTTATGTATATATATGTATATACATACATATATATATTTAAAAAGAAAGAAAAAAAAACGAAAAGCAGACATGCGTTTTTTTAGATTTTCATTTGCAAAAAATAAATAAAAGACAAAAAGGAGAAACCTTGAAAACCCTTTTAATAAAATAGGCAGAGGAAAATCACACTATAAAGTACTTCAATCCTTCAGCATTTTTTAAGATTCACTAGGAATATCAAACCTAGAAGCAAATATCCATTTAAAATTCAACAGTTTAAATTCAAGAAATCAATTAGCAGATGATAATAACTGTTCGACATGCTAAGAAACTAAAACGAAATCTTAGAGTATTCCAATGATTTAAACCAAAAACATTTCATGCACCAGATCAATATTTTGGAATGAACACGGAACCTCTCATCATCAAGTGTTATAAGTTCAGAATATAATGGGCCATGGTCTTGGTTGATCTGATGAATTGTGTATGTGGTAGTTACAGAGACAAAAATTGTCCACGTCGTCGTCCCCAGAATACGGTCTTTTATAGAGAACAGCGTTCCCAACGCACAGACGTAGCTTTCCCTGGAAAAACGTTGCTTCACTCGACACCCCCACGAGATTACTGATGTGCAGGACTAGAACTGGAGCAAACGTTGTTTACTTCGGAAAACGTGGTTTCCAAACGTGGCTTCGACAGGGTATTTCTAGTAGTGAAGTACGGAACCCTCTGCTTGCAGCAACGCCGACGCCGTTAAGTTGTCGAACCTCCCACCGCCGAAGAAGTTCTAAAGTCAAAGAAGCCCGCCGAAGAAGACGTCGGAGAAAGTCGGACCAGGTGATGTCGATGAAGGTCGGAGCAGTGGATGTCGAGGGAGAGCGCCGAAGTAGACGTCGAGGTTGTTGTAGTCGCCGAAGATGGTCGAAGAAGATCAATGCAGGTTGATGAAGGTTGCTGAAGTGAAGGTGATCCGATGAAGATCGCCGCCGTAGACGTCGATGAAGTCCGTGAAGGTCGCCGTCGGAGCAGCGAGGTCGGAGCAGCGAGGTCGTCACATGCGGCAGTGACTGTCGATGTCGGAGCAGTGCCGTTGCCGGTGTCGCAGTTTGATCAGCTTCAGTCGAAGTCCCCGGGGAGCAGCTTCAATCGAAGTCGGAGCAGTGAGTATCCCGATTACCGAAGTTCCAGCAGATGAAGTCCCGCAGTTGTTGCATCGAGAATCCAAGCTGCAGTTCTTATTGAGTGCCGAAGGGACTTGGCCACCTTGGATTCTCTAAATTTTGGTTTTTGTTTGACTGTGTGGAGGGCATTGGGGTGCGGGCGGCATAATGTGGGTGGCCTTGGATTCCATGTATTTTTTCAACCTGGCTTTGTCCATCATCCACTGCCGGTTGTTGAATTCAATGTATATTAATTGCATTTTTTTTCCAGAAATTGTTGGGTTTTAAGTTTGAAATTTTCGTGTGTAAGTGCAGAGAACATTGACTCATGAAGAGTAGATCTAGGTTAGTACGTTCTAGATTGTAAGAGTACACGTTGTATTTGCTTATATGATATTTCATTTTATTTTTTCAAATTCTGGAGTGGTCTTTTATCACCTGAAAGTATCATGTCTTGGGTTTTAGTGGTTCTGGGATACTATTCACTAACCAAGGGAACCGTTTGGTATCCCGTGACACCCAACTCCATAAATAGTCCCTGCGTTCACCCTCTGCAAATGCTGCCCAACCCTTTATTCAAACCTCCTTCGCTCAAAGAAAGCCGATTTTGTACCCGCCCTCCATTGGCTACAAACCTGCCTTAACTGCCTTGAATTGAATTTTGATCTTTCAACTTGAATAATTTCTAACACACAAGTCCGATGAAAGTAAAATTTGGTCTTGTTAAAAACATATTACAATTTCCCACACCGTACCAAAGTTACAGCCACATCCAGTAAAAATTGAGTCATACATAGAGAGCCTGACCAGACCCCAAATCATACCAAAACTGCTGAGTTTATGCTGTAGGGGTTAACACCCTCGATGTCAATCCTCCCTGCCCTCCTACTACGCAACAGTAGCAAAGTCCCCAAGATTCTAATAAAACATCTTAGCCTGCAATCCCAATATTCATGTGTACCTGAAGGGTATGCAGCAAGTTGCATGTAGCCTCTGGAAAATTTGGGCGTAGGAAAAGTGCCCACTGTTCTATTCTCCATGTGCTTGCCGTAGGAATGGAGAGTTTGTTAACTCTCATTGAGCTTGCCGAAGAGGGTGAGTGCACTTCTGGGAGGGGGTTGACTTGGAAGAAAAGGGCTTAGATAGACATGGGAGAAGGACCACGTAATGGTAGTGCAGTCGCCGGTATCTTCCGAGTGGAAGATAGGTGACCTAATTCAAGATTTTGAGGTGGGTGGGGATAGCAGACGCAAGTTCAATTCGACAACTATCTACCTTGAAAAACATATCCAATCAATGTGAGCACTCCATTTCCTTACATGTACTCGCCACTACTTCAGAGCCATTAATAGACGATTTGTTGATTCAGGTTGCTGAGTTAAAGATTTATGTATCAACCATGCTTTGTTCATCACAAAAACCCTGAGTCATATATGGTTTACTATTAGGTTTTCTAACTAACATGCGTGTGGCGAGGGGCAGACGCAGCCAGAGATTGTTTATTCCGCAATAAATAGAAAGACAAAGGAGATCCGCCTGGAGCCCGGAAAATTCATAACTACCGCGGACGGGTGGACGAGTACTACGGAAGCACTGCTTCGGTCATAGTTAGAAACCTACCACGCTTGGAGGACAGCTTCGGTGCAAGGTATGACCTATATAAGTTCTGACTCTATGCATTCCCGTGTTGCGGTGTTTCTTGCAGCCAGAAAATGTCCACGCAGATAGATTTACAGTTTGAGTACTTGTTGAAGTCACTGAATCTCTTGAATTGTATCAGACATCGGGGAGATGGAGGAACAATCATTTCTCCTCCAACTGTAAAGGGTTCACACATATGTTAGGGTATCCTTGCTTCTCTAAAAAACACGGCATTTGCTATGTTTGCAGATAACTAGGCAGGCTGATTACAAAAAATGCAGGGTAATGTTGGCGATGATGTTGAATACTGGACTACGAGGGAGCTTGCATGCTTGATTTTGCTGCAACACTTTCAAGAGTCAGCTATTCAGAATAAACCGGAATGGGGCGACAGGTCTAACATTAGGGTGCACCTGCAGGAACTTCAAACTATACCTTGACGACCCTGAAGTATGTGACGTTATGGATTTTGAGATTGAAATCTTTTTTACGAACCTCAACTAATCTACAATATTTGCTGGCTTTGCTCTGTAGAAGACGGAGGTATGTATGTTTTAGATCTCGTGTTGCCGCCTTCGCTTGTTCATTATCCTCCATCAACAGTTTCCATGTATTAATTTACTGTCCGTAGTTACAAATTCGGAGTATAAGCTCACGAGGTTCACTAAACAAAGATATCTTGTATACCAGCTGACACAATGAGTTATCCATGTAATTCTGCTTGGCTAGGACGAACCACTTCCACACTCTCTTCATGGATGTCCCAGCTTCCTTCTGCCCCATTTGCTGGTTTTGATGGCATGTCTTCTTTTGTGTGGACATCACATCATAATCTGCCTTGAGCTTCTTCCCTTGCCGCTTTTTTTGTAGAACAGTGGCGATTCTCTTATGCCTCTTTAGTTGTCCCGCCATCAAAAGACCCTTTAGGTCATTCACGTAGATGTGGGAGTGATCAGCAAGTCGAAAGTTGCAGTTGAATCTGCCCGCGCGAAAATCCAAATAGACGATACTTAGCACATGCATTGCAAGCAATACAATAATGAATTTACAATGAACAATTGTAATGCAGCACAAAATATTAGAGAAAACAAGTTCATGGAAACTCAATTTATGACCTTCAAGGCAATGTTTGACCGAGGAGTTTTTAGAGAGTCAGCGAATCGCTTCTTCAATGTCTCATTTGTAAATGTGCAGGGGAACATCTTATCCATGCCTTTGCCATTTCTAAGATTCTTGAGCCTACTCTAGAGAATGACTGCTACTTCAAGAAGAAAGTATTGCCTTGCACTCTGGGTTTGAATCAAGATCCATGCTATATCTTCCTTACAGAACGGCCCATGTGTTGGAGTCCGCTTTATATCCCTAAGCTTCTTCAGAAGCTCCCATTTTTTATCTGGTCCTTGATAAGGAAATTCTTTAGTATCCCAGTCATCAACAGGCAAAATTGGAAATTGGCGTTGGCCTTGAGCGACGTACATATTTCCTCCAAGGTCCTTCATCGCCATGTGGATGTGGACCAGGTGTGAAAAGGACGAATCCTGTCTTGGTCGTAGGAGCAGCTTCTGTCTTTGCACTCTCATCTTTCTTGCTTTGGTTTATTGGCAAAACTTTTCTTGTCTTCCCAAACTGTTGTCCATTAGTACGAGCTGATAGATGCACCACTCTTGCAAAAGATGGGTTCCTCCTTAGATGCCATATTTAACTATTTCTGGACTGTCCAGAGTCCAGAATTAAGTAATCACCCGATAATTGGTCCTCAAATTTAGAGCATAAATGTAACAATGTATGGGAAGAACCGTCGTGGACGGGCTCAGAAGTATTCATCACGGGATCTCTCGACACCGAACTTGACCAAGATATAAGTAAATTGCGAGCGAGATATTAAAGAGCAGAGGACATTTGGGCTCCACAGTATGTGTCACGAGATCCCCCGATAGCAAACCTGACCCAGATAATTATACGTACATTGCGAGCAAGGAACGGAAAACAGAAGGGATTTCGGCTCTACAATATTCATCACGGGATCCCCAGCACCCAACTTGACCGAGATATACATACATTGGGATTACGGTAATACAAATGAATAGAAGAGATGGGGGCATATAGGATCTCTGATGAGAAGGAAGAGAATTAACTCAGGAAGAGAATTAACTCAGACGGACTCGTCGTGGGATCTCCCGATGTCGTACCTAAACAGCACATAGGGTCTCCGATCAGAAACATTGTCTCCCTATACATTTGCTAACGCAGATTCCATGGCTATCTTGGGAATGATTCTACACATCGGATCCATGATCCACGACGAAGTTGCATACACCACTGCATCAACAGTGACCAACGGAAGAGAGGAAGAGATGTGGGCTCGGAAGTACTCTACCATTCATCGGGGGATCCCGCGATGTCAGAGTAGAACCATGGATATCACATGGCAAACATACAATCAGGTACAAGGCTTGCGGCCTCGGAAGTATTTTTCACGCAATACCCCAATATCAAACATGACCGACATATTATACTGTGAAGCAGTTTTGAAACTATTCTAGATTTGCTACTACTAAATTTATTCTAAACCATGGAAATATTAGAATACAAAATATACAAATATGAAAGCATCAAATGAAACTCTGTTTTTTATTCAAAGCAACTCTGTTTTGAAGGCATTCCATTCAAAAAGTAGTTCACAACCCACACGGGGGACACCTTCGACAAGAGATACAAAAAGATGAAAGTGATCTGTTTTTACATCTATGGTTACCAAACATCGTAGGATATAACGGTCTTGCTAACTACTTGCTAAAGTCCCCTTCCGATATCTGAGCTGATTAGCAGCAAGAAGTTAAACATGTGGAAGATGCCTGCAAGTTCAGAAGCAAAGAGAAAAACAGGATCAGATGGTATGAAGTTTAGGGATTAAAACCGACAAGTGCAGGTCTAAAGCACGGACTCATCCTCTTGACAATCACCACGAACTCAGCATCAGGCAATGGAATTCTGCGCAAGACATACAGCAAACGTAATCTATTACTATGAAAACATCAAACTAAGGGCAAGGTTAAGGGTTCTGAGGAGATAACATTTCACCTACTCACTCATGTGGTGGGCTCCCCAAGTTCTCGCTCCCCTCCTCATTAGAATCAGCTATAGGGAAGACCTCCCCGGAGGTGAGGGGAAAATTGATGTTGGAAGCGGTCATAATCTCCACTTGCTCTAGAGTATGTGCAAGAGTCCAATCCCACTCCACACCTGGCTGCATTAGGCGTGCTATGCGGTTCCACGCGGGAATGGCTACGCCGCGACCACGGGCGCGTTCCACCGCCATAAACCACGGACGAAGCTCCTCCACTCCTTGTGGGGAAACAACCACCTCCCACTCGTCTGGCGGGTAACTTGACACCCGAAAACTACCGCCCGCCCTCCTCATCACGGCAAATGAACTAGAAGAAGATGAAACAGAAGGGAAACTGAAGTTGGAACAACTATATCGTCACAGTAAGGAACTTATGCTTATGAGGGGGCGTATTATACTGTGAAGCAAAAATGAAACTCATACGAAAACTAACATCATTGACACGAGGAAGGATTTAGGGTTTCCCGAGGATGAGTAACGGTCAAGCAGTGATGAGGAGGGCGTTCTTTAATAGAGAATGAGGAAGTCAGGTGACTGAGACGTAATCATCGAGGGATCTCCCGATGTCGTACCTAAACAGCATATAGGATCTCCAATCAAAAAACTTTAAACAGTTTTGGTGTGCGACGTTATTTTCTGTGCGATGTTAGTTTGTGTTTTCTGAGGAATTAATTTATTTTAATTTTGCAATCGGTCAATTACGTCCTGTCGATCCAGTGCATTGCGATATTCACACATTCAAACCTATTTAACAAATTCAAGTAACCGTGCTCATACAACCACCATTACAGATTGAGAATTTACAATTACGAGTACTTCATGTCATCTAGTCAAAATTCTAAACCGGGCTCAATGGCAACTAAAGTCTGTGAAAGTACTTAAACAGAATTGTCCAGAGAACAAGAACAGTAGGAATGTTTTTACACAAAATCTCCTACGTGTCCGCTGAAACATAGAACTACAAAAGCTGCCTCAATGGCACCTGAAGTCTCTGACTACAACATATCCGCTACATCAGAAGTAAAATCCTCCTCGTATGGCATCCACCACACTTACAGGTCCTTGCGGTTTTCTTCCATTTTGTTGAGGTTTTCTTCCATTTTGTTGATGGCGGCTTGATATTTGGCGAAAGAATATCCAGTCACTTTCGGAGTTGCCATTGTCGGAGCTGGCACTGTTGGAGCTGGAGCTGGCTCTGTCTCCATTGTCTCTTCTATCTCCATTGTCTCTTCCAGGTGGTTCTTGATGGAAATGACCTGATTCTTGATGTACTCGAGTTGGTTCTTCTTGTTCCTTAGAGGGTGCATCACCCCTGTTGCATTTGCAACGGCCACAAATTGCCTCAAAGCAATGTCATTCCAAGTTCCATCCCATCCTTCAGAAACCATCCCCGAAACTTTGTCGAATTCAGGTACTTCATACTTTGTTGTCTCCTGGAACTTGGCCACGTCCTTCAGCCAATGTCGTAGACATGGCAGCTTCCGAGGTGCATCTTTCATGAATTGAAACTCATTTCCTCTCCTTGCTGCTGAATCTTTCCAGACTGGAAGCTCTGGTTGCTCGCAATCTCCTTTGAAGACCAACTCGGGTTCCTTCTGGGAGGTTGAACCATCCTCAATCATCATCTTCCCCTTCTTGAGAGTCGGATCCTGTTCCATACCTGGGAACTGTAGAAAAAAAATTCAAGAGGAAAATATTAGAAAATTCTAGACCCACATGAAGTTCATAAAACCAGATCCGAAAGAACCAATAACCACAACACACTTCAAAGAAACTAAAAAACTGATGACAAGATATGTTATCTCAAACCCTTCAACTGAAACACATGATGTATATGAATGTAAATCCACCTCCAGAGCCCTAAACCCTGAACCTTAAACACTAAATCCTTTTTTCTACAAGTTCATCGCAGCACTTAGCCAAATTTCCACCTCAACAAAAGTATTCGATCGACACGTGTTATCAGTAGTACCCCTCAAACAAACTACGAATTCGTGAACAAGTAGCCCAACAAATGTCTCGAGTACACATCAATCAACTGCGTCTTTACCTCAACAAATGAAACCCGCTCAAGTCGTCACGATAACAGTGATAAAAGTTAGACAGAAATGCAACAACATACAGTGGGATCAGGCTGTCGACATTGTATGTCCATATGTATTAGGAAAACGACGACTCCAGTGGACCAAAACCTAATTACATGCCAACCGTATCTGCTCAAACTAATACACCAGCTAATCTCAATGACTCGTGTTGCTAATTGCTCAAGAACCCTACAGACTCGATACCCAACACAACAAAAAACGCAACAAAGAGAATTTCAACTAAAAATTGAAGTCGATTGGCCATGGCCCCTGCATGTGTGCATTGCTCTCACCTGCTCGGGAACTTGCGTTGCTTTCTACTGCCGCTGCCAAAGTCGCTGCTGAACAGAACGCCCGGAGTTCAAATTTATCGACACCAAATGAATTGGGCGTATGAATCTGCGGTTTTTCTCCTTCCCCCCTTGTTCTGAAAGCTTCTACTTCCTTCCTCCAGTTTCCCACTACTCTACCTGCTTCCACAACCAGTCTGCACGTTGCGCAGTCATGATCGTCTTGGTTCTTAAAGTGTCACAAATCTCAGAAACAAACATCATTGACACAAGGAAGGATGATATTACACGGGGATGTGAAACGGTCAAGCAGTGATGACTCTTATTTCTTAATAGAAAATGAGGAAGACAGGTGACTCAGATGTAATCATCGAGGGATGACCCTCTGTCGTTCCTAAGTGGCATAGAGAATCATGGATCAACTACGTTAGCTCTCTCTAAGTTTGCTAAAGCAGCCTCCATAGATTTCTTAGGAATGGTTCTAGTAGACGGGTCCTTGATTTTTGACCAATTTTGAAACAAAGCTGCACCAACAGAGACCCACTCCGGAGCACGCGTCTCCACTACCCACTTAGCAGACCAACAGTTACGGTATTTCAATGCAAGGTCTATTTCCGCGCTACGAGGTTTCCAAAACTGAATCAAAAATTTCCCATGGTTTACATGGCCTTCCTCTCTGCATACAGCAGTCGCTGCTCTTCCCTGCCATACAGGACAAATGAGTGGATCTTCAGGTCTCGAAAGAATCCAGCTGCCAGGCCGAATATCACGCCACGGATTGAAAAGACTCTGCGGAGCTTGGTTTGCTGGGCCACAATACGCTTCTGGTTCCTCATCCTCAGGAGTCACATCCTCAAGTAAAAATTGTAAAAATCTTGGGCGCGGTACTCCGTTGGATACGTCCCTCCAGTCATAGCTTGGCCAGAAACCTTCTAACAAATGAGGATTTGTCACTGGCAAAGGCTTATCAAGCTCAGACAACAAACGAGTCCAGTAGTCAACATAAGGCCCAAAAGCTGCTGCAAATCCCTCGCATTTTGCCATTCCATTTTTCTAGTACTCAATGTACTTTTGGAGTCCGCACTTCATGAATTTCTTGTTCTCAATGGCTTTGGCTGCGTTATCTCTTGCCTTCACCTGATTCCCAGTAGATTTAGGAACCTCACTTCCCCACATAGGTTTGAACGGAACCGGCTTTGGTGAGTCGTGAGGAAGTTTTGGGCCGCCATCCATGTTTTCATTCCACAATCGAATAGGGGGTCTGTTGAGACGTAGCCATTGTGGGGCGACGGCTGATTTCTTGTACCTTATAACCGGCCAACCATCATCGTCCACATAGAACTTGAAAAGGTGCATCTCTCCAAGTCCAATAAGGCGTGCTGCACCACTACTTTGATAGCCTTTGATGAAAGACTTGAAGTCTGCAACCTCTTGAATGAACTCCGGCATGAATGACAACTCCTGGGACTGCATGAAGGCCTTCATTAGATCCGCTAGAACAAACGTATTCTTGCTTTTTAATGCCTTCGACAAATGGCTAAAATAAGCGTCAATATCTTCGTGCGTATGACCCACTAGTAGAAATCCAGCCTGAATTTCCTTGAAAATACCCCGTGCAGTCAGCAGGGAGAGAAACGCCATGAGATATTGGTTCTTGTTATCTTTGGCGGAGTTATCCAGTTGAAGGTATAACTTCCTCGGTAAAGGTTTCGACCCTCGGACATCGGGGGATCCTTCGATACGCGGTAAAATGTCGAGGCACCTAGACTTCCCCCTCAACAATGTCTCGAACATTGAGTTTTGCGGGGGGTACTCAAATAGTTTCCCAGACTCCCGAAATGAGGGGCCTTCCAGTCGACGGAACAGCCTCGCCAACTACGATATTGTGGCGTTAGAATCTCCTGGCCAACAGTGAGGACAGTAATGGGCATAGGCGCCATCCCCGTGCCCATGTGAAACCATACCAGTGATGTTCATAGGAAGTTGGCCCAAACCTTGAGTAGCCTTTGTTGTAATCCGCATCCGGGGAAGGGCGGTTTTTGCAGTATCCATCTTGTCATGAATGATGCACAGAATCTCACTGGGATTGCGCTTTGATTCTTCGCGCCATGCACCATACAGACGACGACAAGACGCTTGGTGAGCAAGATGCTCCTCCCGTTGCTTCACGAAGTCAACATATTCTGGACTTCCGTTGGCTGACTTCAGAATGAATTCTTGAAGTTGGTCACATGTCGAGCATTTCGCAAAAGAACTTCCAACCGGTTTGATTGCAATATTGTTGAAGAGTGAACTTCTAATTCTACTAATTGTAGACTGGCTCACTGTAGGCAGACCTAATGAAACATTTGTCTGCAAAGCACCGGTACGTTCAAATGGCTGGTGAGGAAAAGAAAGAGACGCACGCAAGCAAACAAGCTCGAAGTATTAGACGACAAATTCAGACAAATCACCGAAGACGGGAAAAAGAGTTCTATATTGCATGACGTAGGTAGAGTGCAACGATACTATAAGACAGAGAACTGACTGTCAATACGAAAGTAACCTCTATCGGGAGATCTCCCGATGCAATGACACTACAAGAAACGCAAAGAAAGGACTCATACCTCATTGGCGTCAGCCATCACCCGCTTCCAATTGTTGCCTGCTGGAAGATATTTCAGAGTGTCCACTCGTCCATTTCCGATTCCTCGCATTTGATGGGGCATCTGATCTGCATTCTCGTCTACAATAGCAGCAATAGTACCCATGACTTGAACTGTTCCGATCCTCGGTCGCTTGTAGCCCTTGTTTCCATGCGCTGTTGATAGAACCCCTTCGTTGTATCTTTGGACATAGCTATGAAAAGTTGACTTGGGAACTCTGTGAATAAGATACCACGCAGTTGCGCAAACTTCCAAACCATGCAGCGTCAAGTACTTCCTCCTACGGTCACCGTCGACTGAATGCATCTGTCCACCCGCCGCAATCCCGTATTCCCGTCTTCCCTGAAAGGATTTCGAATAGAATTTTTTACACACTATTAGTGTGAGCTCCTGGGGAAATGTCTAACAGCAATGCTTCGAGCAGCATCGTTCGGAGCTAACCTTCCTCACTTCAGCATCCGCTGTCTTCGTATTGTACAGCAAACGTTTTTCATGCGTTTTAGTTTTCCGCACTATAAACCGGTAAGGTGCCTTCCGTCTGCCTCCAAGGTGCTCCTGTGGATCTACCTCCATTGGGATTCGGGAGAAGTGCTCTACTGTTGACCGAAGAGAAGGGCCGTTCGAAAATTTGCATTCAGATATCAACCAACGCTCATTACTCATTATGGCATCAGTGTCCCCGACAAAGACGTCGAGGATTGTCACTCCAATGTATCCCTCGCCCAATCTTCCGTCTCGGAAATACTCCTCCGGTTCTGAGCAGAACACTCTACCGGAGGCTATAACCGCACCCGCAAGGTCCACTTTCTGAACTTCGAGACCAATCCAGGATTGTTGACGAACGTATTCAACATCGTTCGTGGGAGGATCCTGCAACAATGCAATCGCATCACCAGCTCTCCAGAGGACTGTTCGATTCATAGCATCCCTCAAAACAATGCAGCCTCTCTGGCGTGGTTCGAGGAAGAGGTCCTCTGCGTCCGACACGATGCTTGATGGTCGCACAAGAATAAATTCTGAAGAGCCAGGTGGAATGCAAACTCCAAGCCACTGCCCAGAAGGATTAACGTCGACAACAGATCCAATTCCAACATCTCCGAAACGGGGGACGACAAGCTTCACAGACTGCCCGGGTCGAAGCTCATCTGAGCGAGCAGTTGATTCCTGAGAGAAGTCGTGACGGGAAGGACCCACAGACGGCATCTAAATTGTCGCTCCTCTCCCGTGTCTGTTCGCTTCGCTTTCGCGCCACCTTCCTGTAGGTCGCTCCTCTCCCGCGTCTGTTCGCTTCGCGGTCCACAACATTCTCTGTCGAGGGGCTTAGGTCGTCGTGGAAATTCGCTTCCGTGTGTCGATTTGCGAGGGAGGATTAGGGCGATTGAGAGCTGGTTCAATTGTTTAGGGCGAGTAATTCTTTTCCTCTCGATTTAGGGCGATTGAGAGGTGTTTGAGAGGCGAGTGAGAGGTGTTTTTTTCGGCATTTGGGAGGTTTTTGGGAGTGGCATTCTCTCTCGATCGAGGCGGAGCTTTTGGAATCGGGGGGCGGATAAGGAAATCGGATCGTCGGAGCAGGATTTGAGAAGGAAGACGAAGCAGCGGATCGGGGGTTTTCCACCTGCGACTGCACTCGCAGGTATTTCTTGCGCACATTCCTTGGTCAATTGGGTTTGTGTCTCCTCTTTTGTGTTTGCACTTGCCAATCTCTTGCATAATTGTTATTTTCGTATGCGTTGGTATGGTTACTTGCATGGTCGGAACGAGTAGAGGGAGGTGAACATAAAATTCGTCACAGTGTTTGCTCCTCTAAACTGTTCTTTTATTTCTCATTCTCATTTTTTGTTTGCAATTTCCTGTGCATCGTGCCATCGCCGTGCAGAGTTTGCAGGCAGCTATGGCAAGGAGTTCATCCAGAGGGCCAGGGACCGCAAGAATCTGGGAGGACCCGTAAGTTTTTTTCTTAATCTCAAATTCTGTGCTTAGTGACATTTTTCCTTTACCACATCTCGAAATGCCTACGTCCCAGTCCGGCTTATAAACACAGCTCCAGCTCTTATTTACTGTAAACCCTAAGGTTTGAACATAAACTGTACGGAACAGAGAACCTCTTCCAACACAATACACTGTACGGACAGTGTAACAAACTTCAGTGATATCCGTTGATGCAATAAAAATGTCCTTGGTCCATCGGGGGATCTCTCGATGCGTCAGTATCCCTTTCCATTCTTTCGGAACGGCATGCCATCGGGGGATCTCCCGATGACCTTTTTCACTTGAAATTACCATTGATGCGTCAGTATCCCCTTACCATTCTGTGGGAACGGCAAGCCATCGGGGGATCTCCCGATGACCACTATGCACATGTCTTTGGTCCATCGGGGGATCCTTCGATGTCTTCGAATCTCCTTCCCATCCTGTGGGTATGGCAGAACATCGGGGGATCTCTCGATGACCCACTCACTAGAAACCATATTAATAAAACATAAACTTCTAACCAGGTAACCTCACCGTGGACAATGAACTGTATGGACAGTGCTATTTTGCTTAGGTGTCATATCGTTGGTCCATCGGGGGATCCCTCGATGTGTTGGTATCCCTTCCCATCCTGTAGGTATGGCAGAACATCGGGGGATCTCCCGATGACCTCAGTGCCCTTTCGTGCGTCTGATTTTTTCAATGGTACTGTAAGATAGTTGTTGTCCCCTACGTAATGCGCATAGCCCCCTACGCGTGTGTATGAATCGAAGTCATCGAGAGATCCCCCGATGATCCGATTTTTATAAGTGTTAACTGATTTGGAGCAGGGATTTGACCAACAGTGATGTATGTCTGTTCTGCAGGAATGAACAAATAATGGAACCACCATTGGACCACAAGCCCGTGAAGCTGTTCCCCTTTGTCGATCACTGGATCCATGGCTACAATCACGTCGGAGAATCAAATCCCTGCGCAGTTTACCGCTGCGATAAGAACGTCACCGCATGGGCGATGTCGTGGAAGGATACGGCAGGAGGCATGGCCGTCATTGTCCCCCACCTCACCTATGATTCGCGGATCCATTCTCCGATTGGATTAAACGTGCTCAAACTGAAAGGCCTTGATGCGGAGACAGCTATCATGGTGGTGGAGGAGAAGATGCCGAAGTCCGATCGGACTGTAACTTATGGACTAATCCTCGACCTTGGCAAGCTCAGCCTGAATTAGTGTGCATCCCTCACTGCCAAGGGGTTCATGTACCTGCCGGAGGATAAGGCGAAGTGGACTCCGGCACAAATTGAAAATCAGTGGAACCTAATTGACGAGGCGCGAAGTGAGGTTGCAGCTGCTGCTCCTGTTCCATCGCAGACTCCGACTGCGTCTACTCCTACCAAGACGCGGGGCACAAAACGTAAATCTTCCTTGATCAATGACGGGGAAACTGCGGTGCCGGACACAGGGAAGGGCAAGAAGGGGAAGGGTGATGACAAGCTCACTCTCCAGCAGTGTGTGATAATGTCAGCTTCGGATATTGAGAAGCTGGACAAGACCAAGCAGACGGAGATGAAGAACCTGTACAGCGAGGCGTTTGAACCACTGTACAAGTGGGGCCACGAGAGGCTCAAGGATGAGAACGATGCGCCAATAACTCTGCATTTCTCAAAGCTGCACAGGGCCCCTCCAGGTTCAATCGTCTACCGAGGACTTGTTCCGGACAGGTTAAAAGCCTTGACAAACCAGGCGCGCATCGCTCCGAGGTACAGTGGAACAGATAGAGAAATCACTGTACTTCCACTGAAGAAGGGACCTTATGGACCGGATAAAAAAGTAGAGTTTTTCAATACACCTCCGGAGAAGAATCAGATCAAAAGCTCCACAAACTTCTTCATCATTGGGGGCCAGCATACGGTTCGGTGTTACCGGGATCTCGTCGAGAGTGGGGAAATTGCTGGGGCTGACAAAGACAAGGCGTCTAAGTTCTCAATCATCCCAGTGTGGGCGCCCAGGCCTGAGCACATCAAGCTCATGCTCCTCTCACGTGTCCTGAACCAGGATATGGCCGGCCCACAGAAGGAGCACACATTCATGATGCAGGTGCTCCATGCCAGAATCAAGTGGAAAGAGTTGAAGTGCCCGATGCCAGCTTTACAGGGACGGCCGCACCCTATAGAGTTTCTGGTAAGTCTGTATTCCCCCCCTCATCGAGAGATCCCCCGATGATCTGAGTTGTATATCTGTATATATGTATCAAAGTCATCGAGAGATCCCTCGATGATCCGAGTTGTAGAAATGTATATGGCCTCTTAGAGTATTCCTCGTACTTCCCATCATTGGGCGATCCCCGGATGGCAACTTCCTTTGTTGGAGAGCGCTACTAACCCCTCCCCCGACGTGTGGTACGCAGCAATTCACTCAAGCTCTCGCATCGATCTTCACAAACGTGAAGGAATCAGAGCTAAGGGACTGCAAGATACCGCTACTGTTTCTTGAAGACGATACGGCCGTTGACCGATGGGTGGAGATTGAGAAACAGTACATGAAGGGGAAGCTGCCAGATGCGCAAGGGAATGTGCAGACGAACTATGACCTCAAGCGGAAGCCCTTTGTCCAGAACGATTTAAAACCACTATACGGCCTGCGCTCAGAGGATATCCATCACCTTGCTGACCTTGTGGAGAAGAAACAAATATCTGTGAAGGGATCGAAGGCGACCAAAGGTGATAAAGTGGCGAGATTACCGTCCCTTCAAACAGCAGGGAATAGGGAAAGACTGATCAGATGTATGAAGAACGAGTTGATGAACTACTATATGGGTTTTGAGCTTCCGAGCCGTAAGAGCACATACGTAATGTATTCTGCTGCGGAATGGGAGGAGTTAGCCGATTCGAGAGACATCGGTCGCGCGGAGCTGGAGAGCTGGCTGGATAAGGCGTATGCAACGGCTGCGGGGAAGAAGTGGCTGGACGACCGAAACAGGAACCTCAACAAGACGTTTGATCCTGCGGACGTGCCTGACTTTGTTAAGGTGATGTGGGACGCTCACAACATGGTACAAGAGCAAGCAAGTCACTTATCGCACATCCAAAGGGGGTTGAATCAGAAGTACAAGTGCGTGCTTACGGACCGGAGTAGGCCCGAGATTTCTGTTATTTTACGAAGTGAAGAAGTGTATAGTTGGAGAGGAGGGGGAAAACCACACATATTCATGTACTTCCTGTTTGATGCGATGGCTGACATGCCAGTGAAAGCTCAGGTGCTTGGCGAGAACGTCCTATCTCGGATATTTGATCCTCTAGTAGGGCAGGAACTTAACAGCACGCAGGTCTTTGTTCGCTCAGGAGCAGTTCTCTTCACAGATGCGGCAGGATTCCATGCGACACTACTGCACATCGAAACGCGCACGAGGACAGCAAAGAGGAGGTTGTGGAACTGGCATGTGATCCACTATGTCCCTTCCCGCGAGGACGGATTTCCCGAGCCGGAGCTCGGTTCTTCGTATGTTGTGTACATGATTTTCTGCTTTGCTTATTCGCCAACGCAGTCTATGAAGGAATGCTTCGGAGATTTCTTTCCGGGGAAGAGGCCATTCGACGCAGTGTACCTGGCCAAGGACATTACTGAAACCATCCAGCAATGGAGACGACCTGGTCGACCAACGATTAAGCTGGCCGCCCTTTCTACTATCTTTCAGCAGCACATTAAAGATAACATGGTACTCGTAAACGTCAACGGCGGGGCTCACTTCACCCTCCTTGGACTTGTAAGTACTCTGTCTGCACCCTTCGAATGTTGAAGTCATATTAGAAATTTCTCTTTCACTGACTCGAATGCTTCCACTTTATTTCATACTTGTGCGAATAGGCTGTTGTTCTTGAGGCTTATTATGCAGATGTCCTCCACTTATAGTACTCGCGATATATGCACTCGTTCACTCACGTATATAGAATCTAAGTCAGAAGTCTTTCTCTGTTCTCAGCCTCAGTGTTTCCGGATATGTCCTCACGGATGCAAGATTTATTGGGGGATCCCTCGATGGACGGATAACGTCTTAAAAATCTAGGTTTAAGGGGTTCTCAAATCATCGAGGTATCCCCCGATAAATCATGCACTTCTGTCCACATTTCCCGGCACTTCTGAATCCTTACGCAATGAAATTGAACGTGACATTTGGTTAGAGTGTGCTGTTCGCATTTTATACATGTTCATATCGCCTGCATGTCTACAGGAAAACGAAGCCATGGTCCTCGAAGTTGTCTTCTGTGACGATGATGAGGAACACGCGAAGAAGACGTCGAAGCAGATATGGGACATACTTTACAAGGACGCAGTTGACCCAGATAAATTGGTAACCAATGATGGTGGTGACGATGGTGATGATGAGGCAGGCGGTGGAGAGGGTGATAATGAAGATGGTGTGGCTGCTGATGAAGATGCCCGCGGGCAATCGCCGCCTGATGATTCCGAATCCAACTCTGACGACGAGGAGACGGCTTGCACCTCGGTAGGTTTTTGACCTTAGGCATGCTTACTTAATTTGGGATTCCATGTTGTTATATCGAGTGGCGAAATCTAGCATGATCACTATCCTCGTATAGGGGTTCTGTAAGAAACTGTACCATTCTGTAAGTATCATAAATTGCATACCATTATGGAAAATGAAGAATTTTAATTTTTGAAAAACGCTATTCCTCTTCTAACCAATTATTTCATTCCATGTAACATCCCCCTCACGACTAAATTCCCTACTCTTGTAAGCAAGGCACCTTTCTCTTGTTTGCTTAGCACTGCACCTCGGGTTAACTTCCAAGGCATTGTAGTATTCCTGTACCATATACTCGAACCCAATTTCTACTCCACTGCAGCATTTCTTACCGCTAATGGTGACCTGCGCTCATGTTGCAGGGACTGCTGAACTCCGCGCGCGTTTATGGTGGAGCTGCGTCGAGGGATCACACCGTTGACGATTCTCACGTGGGGGAGTCCTTGACGCCACGAAGCGATCTTGCCACCGTGTCGGGAAACACGAAGGACGTAGCTCGGCCGCTGCTGGATATGAGGACATTACCGGTGGATCACCAGACTCAGACTACGAAACCTGAAGGTGGCGCAGAAGACGTGGGAGAGGGTGCTGACGGGCTGGATGACTTGGACTTTAATGTCCAGAACTTCGCTGCGGTTTCGCAAATGAATGAATCCGCACCAGCAGGAGAGGAGGACGCGGGAGTTGACAGGGATACGGAGGGGACGGATAGGGATGCTGTGGACCCGGAAAGGATTTCTGCTCTTCAAGAGCAGGAGACGGAGGGAGGAGTAGCTGATAGTCAGCATGAACCGTGCATCCCACCATCGGGAGATATCCCGATGACAGAAGGCACTGCACCAAATCCAAACCATCACCCCCCCGTAGCTGAGGAGTGCGGTCTTTAGAGTTCGCAGTCCGTCACTCCTTATGTGATCCCTTGCAGCCCCCCGCCTCTCCTCCCATCCAGCCCCCCGCCTCTCCTCTCATCCAGCCCCCCGCCTCCTCTCCCACGGATCACATCTCCCGGGGAGACCCATCAGTCTCCCCCCGTGGCTCCTGACATGAACGAAGATGTTGTTGACGACACTCTGAAGGATTTAGACGCGTTCAGCCCGGAGAAGACGTTGTGCGACGCGGAAGCCCCGGTGTGCGACGATGTAAAGGCATGTGACGAGGTCAAAGACAACGACGCGGAAGTGGAGGAGCTAAACTCGGATTTATATGAAGGGCTCCCAAACAACGCACTGACGGAGGTATCCACCAAGCTAGATCTAGTCGCGGTGGAGAAATCTAAGGACACAGATCGTGAATGTCGCTCACTTGTGCTGGAGAAGCGTTTGCAATGATCCCTTCCGTCGGAACTTCCGTCGGGAACAACATCTGGCCCCCCGGCCACACGAGGCAAGGGTAAGTCTGGGCCTAGCACCGGAACGGGGGTCAAGGGGAAGGGAAAAGGCACCGGTGCTGAAAGAGAGCCTAAGGGGAAAAGCACTCCAGCAGGAGTTCGTGCTAGTCTGGTCGAACAGGTAAGGGATCACATATCCCAGCGAGGGAATTACACCCCACCCTCTCGCAAGGCTAAGCATCTTGAAGCAGTTAGACAGGCTCACGAGTTCGTTTACAAGGACTATAATGATAAAATCCCATTTACTAATAACTTTGAGAAAAAACCTTTACCAGATTCCGACGTCTAAAATGGTTGGCATTTCATCGGAAGCCCAAGATCCGAATTCGGACGACAGTGCGAAAGGTATCTAGTCGGACTCTAATTGTAGGACTGATAGTTTTAATGTCCTCAGATTGGACATGTGTAGATCGTGTAGTGTCTCCCGTAGATGCTTGAGGAATTTACTAAACATCTGCATCGAGGGATCTCCCGATGCTGAATTCTGATGAGACATTTTTTCAGTGGACATCTATATCGAGGGATCTCCCGATGCTGAATGTTGATGAGACCTGTTTACAGTGGACATTTGTATCGAGGGATCTCTTGATGCTGAATTCTGATGAGACTTTTTTTTGTTGCATTTTCCAGGGCCCCCTCTCCCATCCTTCGTTCCAGCAAAGGTGATCGGAAAGGTACCCGGTCGAAGGTATTCGGTTGTACTAGACTTAAACGGGGTTCTCGTTCACCGTGGGATTTTTGTCAAGGGAAAAAAGCGCCCTATAATGATCAGACCTGGATGCCAGGAATTCCTGAACTGGCTTCATACTCAGGCAACGGTAGCCTTTTGGACCAGCATCGCGCCTAGGAATATACCTGAAACTCTTCCTGTTGTTCTTCAGGGCACCTCCTTACAGCTGCCAGATGTGCAGGTTCTTAGCCAGAACGAATGCACACGTTCGTCATACGTGGAGTCGTCAAAACCAGACAAGCCGTTCTTTCTAAAGGATCTCCGTGTCTTTGCTAAGTTGCTGGTATTGGAGTCCGTTGAGAAAGTCCTACTAGTGGATGATAGTCCACAGAAGAACCTTCTCAACGACCCTCATAACGTTGTCCACCCCCCAACCTGGTCCGGGGATGGTGGTGATAGGTTTCTTACGATGACACTGAAACCGTGGCTGGAGGGTCTATTCAGCTCAGGGGAAGCTGTCCCAGAGTATGTGAAACGGGCCCCACTTCCGTTTGGTCAGTTCCCTATGGACCGGTCGTCGGACTTGGCACTGAAGATATTGAGCGGCGCTGTAGCTTAGTACAAATGACTCTGGATTTTGGAACACTCATTTTATTCACAGTTCCTTATTGTCAATACTTACATTCTCTCACATGACCATTCTATCTTGGGAAGATTGTAGTTTAGTGCAAATGACTTTGGATTATGGAACACTCATTTTATTCAGAGTTCTTCATTGTCAACACATACATTCTCTCACATGACCATGTAATGAAGCTGTAGCTCCCTCATGTTTGATAGCAGAATGAAACTAACCGAGTTCCTGAAAATTTGCATTTGTCTTCCTGAACGCAATGGAGTTCTGGAACTTTGAATTTGTTTTGTTTTAAAATCGCTTTGCTGTGGTAATACTCTTTCAAGACATGGTCTGACCACCTCTGTGTGCCATGGCGTTGGGAGGCGCCATTCAAATATCCCCCGATGAACTATGTTAGCGAATTCGTCATTTACAAACATCGGGAGATCCCCCAATGTTTAGTCTCAGATGTAGAAATGTCCTGATGTTTTTATTTCAACTGTGCAGAAGGCGATAGTTCTCTCGGTTAATGGCGTCCTGTGCTTCGAGGATTATAAAGGATTTAGCCCGCCGTTGCTGGACTTAGGGAATGTCATTTGCCGTCCTGGAATTCGACCGTTCTTTCGAAAGCTTCTTGAAGACTTCCATGTCGGAATATGGTCATGTATGCCCCCATCCCGCTTGGACCTTGTCTTAGCGCATCTGCTTCCACTGGAGCTTAGATCGCAGTTAATTTTTGTGTATGGTCAAGACAAGTGTGTTCGACAGAAGCCTTATCCATTCTTCCAGAAGTTCCTGCAACGACTTTGTATGGATAAAAAAACTCGCAGGTTTTGCAAACCGGGTAAAGTTCTCATGGTAGATGACTGTGAATGGAAGAATGTAATGAATGGAAATCATTCCTGCTATTTCCCGACTCCTTGGAAGGGTGAAATGCACCTACCTAATCCGCGAAACGTCATACCAGACGTCGGCACAACCTTACTTCCATTCATTATGGATTTGGTTCATTATGACTCCGTTACTGAGTTCCTTCAGAAAACTCCCATGGATGGGGAATTATGTAGGAGATCACTTAGGCAATGGTACACCAGTAGAGTAGAACAATAGACAGTACATACAGTGAGTTGCTTACAATCCCGTGTCCCTATGTACCACAATGTATTAGTGGTAATAATATGGCACTGTTCATTCGAATGACTTTCATGACAATACCTCATATTTCTGTAACCCGTTTTTGTAATGTAAATGACTATTTCACCATCATCGGTCTATGTGTATTATTTGTAATGTTATATTACTTAGTTTGTCCATACCATTTCACTCGTGCAATTGTGAGATGGTTGTTGTTCTTCCGGAAGACACCTATAATGGGAAATCTCCTGATCCATGGTTTTGCAAAACACACATTATTCATTACATTACTTTGTCCATACATTTGTTCTTCCGGAACGGCACTATATCGGAAGATCTCCTGATCCATGGACTTACAAATCATACAATGTTTAAACATTACTTAGTCCACACATTTCCCCCATCTTGGAACAACACTATATCCGAAGATCTCCTGATCCAATCATTCAAATAAGACACTATTCATAACAGTAGGGCATGGTTTTACTAAGCCCCTTTCATTTTCCTTTGCTTTTTTTGGACGATCTACAGTCCATAACTCAATGAATAGTCCAAAAATAGTTAAATATGGCATTTAGACTAGAATTCGCCTTCAGAGTCTGTTTGTCTAGATCAGCACCTGCTACTTTGGCATTATCCTTGATAATTCTTCGAGCATCCTCATCACCAGTCCACTCCTGTTGACAATGAGCTTCTACTAGTCTTGTCATACGTAGAGTAGAACTCTCGTCCTCCTTAGCATAAAGAGATCCCATACGCTTACAAATTTTATATACCTCCTCTAGTTCCTGCCACTGCAGACAACTACCATCGGTGTTGAGAGCAATGCACCCTTAATGACCATAATCCAAATTACTGAAAGACTGCTATTGGCTAGAAGGACATTATAATTCCTTCTCTTTGAATTAAGCAGGCCTATTCAGTCCTTGAATGACAAAATTCTAAATTCCTCTAAACTCCTCCTCAAGTCATTTCAAAAGAGTTCCGCTACCTACAACCTTAGGACTGAGTCTAGAATTATTGTCCTCACTAGCAGAGAGATTGACATAACATGGATGGACTTTAAAAGATGCAAAATTACGTGAGATATTGACAAGATCCTCCAAAGAATCAACTTAAGGCAATTTCCATTGAGATTAGTGATATTATCAATGGTTAGGTCATCAAAAGCAGATCCAAGATCACAAGCAAGGACAAGACTTTGCTTCCATCCATGTCGCTGACTGAGAAGTATAACGCAATCAGAGTCCTCACTGAGAAGATCAACTAGTCCAACGATTTTGTTAGACCCTAAACCTTCCACAACCATGTAACACAGGACATATGCAAGAGAAGATATTTAGCAAATTAAGGAGGTAGCATTACAGCACATGACAATCCAACAGCACAAAAACCATAATTTCAGAAAATTAAGCAATGCTGCACTACAGAAATCCTAAGTCCTTTTATGCAAGATAATTTCAAGATCCCACCCTAAATCCTAAACTCTATTCAAGTGACCCTAGTACTACATCCTAAACCCTAAACCCTAGCTACTACAAGCACAATTACCAAGCATTGCAGGCTCAATCACCATGGAAGAACATGAGCATACCATTTGCTCTCTATGGTCTTACCTCTAACTATTTCTGGAATATTCTCCTATCTTGAAGTGCATTTTTAATTTATTAGATTGGAAATCTTTGGCAGGACCAGATTAGTTCAACGAAGACAGGTATTGCAGCACAAGGAGCGACAAACGTTCACCCTCCCCAAACGGATGTCATCCATTGGTATTGCAGAACAGAATGTCGCCAACAAGGACAGGGTATCCCAGGTTGCCTGGCCTAGGCCAGGGTTGGGTCGCGATCAGAGGCAGGGACCACGAGGCCGTCATTTGCCGGGCAGCGATACCCTACAACACCATATTCATTAATTTGGGACAAAATGGTGACTTTGGGATTTAAAACCCTAGTTTTTTGGGAGCCTCAACTATGAGCTAAATCCACACCTAAGTCAACAATGAGCTAAAGTATCTCAATTATTGAGCTAAATAAATATTGTTCATTGTGAGCTAATATATTTGCTTCCTAATAATGTTGTAAACCATAGGGACCATTGAGGCAATTGCCTTATGTGATGTATGTGTAGATTATTATTGATTCAGGTAACCTATGTGAGGCATGTAGGATATAATACATTAGTAGAAAAACAATTACACGATACATTGAAGTATGCATGTAGTCCACAACGAGCTAAAATTCAACCAAAGGAAGCAGCTTCTTCTAACATCATCGCATTATCAATACTCTTCGATAGTGAAGTATGCATCTAGTCCATAGCGAGCTAAAATTTCAACAAAAGAAAGCGGTATTGTCTAACATCATGGCACTATCATTATTCTTCAAAGGCATATGTACTGAACTGATACCACATTGTATCACATGTTTATTGCATGATGTGGGAAAAATGAATCATTCATATCAATTAAAAGAAGTAATTGGCCACTAGAATTTCACACACGGGACTTCATCTCCTCTCTTACCTTGAGTTCTTCCATGGCCTTCATGATCGCGCCCCTTCGCAAAACTATTCAAGGTTGGGATTCACCAAAAATAGAAGTCTTTGACTGAAATCAAAGAATTGGGTGCGCTAAAGAGTCTCTCATTTGCCTCTTCAAGGTCGCTAGATCTAGGCCTGTAGAGGAACAGGAACGGGTTGGCTGAAATCTTGATAATTGAGGAGGTTTAGGGGCACCACTTGACATTGTCGGCATTGCCAATTTCGAAACACCACGATCTCGACCATGTTGCTCACTATTTGGCGTAGGCAAAGAAATATTTCTAACTAAGGATTTTGTTTCTACAACATGGTCTTTACTAGTATTAACAACAGGTTTAGCTAATGTCTCGACTACCGAAGGGTCACATTTTGACCCAAGGGCCCCGTATAATTGCCTTTGAGGCGTCAATGCTGTCTGAAGCGTGGGAGAGGTTGAACGCTCCCGTCTCGGAGTGCATCTCCCAACCGACTTCAAAGGAGAAGGTGAGTTAACTACAAATCGACCCCCTCAACTGCTAGGAGGTCTATTCACAACATCCTGCTCCAAGTTCTTTCGTGAGAAATCAATAGCCGTAGAAGTAGCATCGGTTGCCAAGAACAATAAAAACGGTTTGGAGTAATCTTGACCTCCTAATGCTCCAACTTTGGATATGGAGCATGTACCGACCACCTCCCCACTTGAGAGTATGGATGGCGCTCCCAAAGAACGATCGTACCTCCAATCAAGGCCACCTGAAATGGAGTGTACTGGTCGAACCTGGATAAATGATACAAACAAAAGCATTTGGATCCATTAGATAAAAGATCAGAAATGAAGATCAATATCAATGGCAACTCAGGTGGAAGAAAGCTCAAAAATACATTTACAAAAACATTTAAGAAAGTTTAAGAAATACATTTACAAAAACATTTACAAAATAGTCAACAGTTTAGCTCACTACAAGCTAATTTAGTCCCTCCTAAATGAATTCAAAAAGCCCTATGTTTGCCATCGCCGCAAACATTAAATCTTGACACCCATGTTCCGTGTTGGAAGACATTTACAAAAACATTTACAAAATAGTCGACAATTTAGCTCACTGTGAGCAAGTTCAGTCCGTCCTAAATAAAGTCAAAAAGCCTTATGTTTGCCAACACCGCAAACATTAAATTTGACACCCATGTTCCTTGTTAAAAGCGCTAAAATGTGATGAAATAGTGGATCGTCTTGGGACAGAGGAGGGACTCCGATTCTGTTTGCATCAATGTACTCTGCTAGTTTTCCATTTCCCGCATTCTTGTCCAACTTTGACAACCATGGGGCCAATATGGACATAAGAACGCAATCGTCCGCATCTTTCTCAACCCATGATTTTAAGAAAACAACATTTCTAGTGTTGTTACATATGCTCTTCTCTGGACTATCATCAATCAAGATTGTGTTTGCACTGTTGTAGGTGGAACTCTCCCCGAAAAGTGCCCTTGACAAAGTTTTGAGAAAAATTGGCTTGTCTCTGTCCAGGTACTTCAAGATAGTACGATGAGATGTTTCAATATGGTCGCAATCTTCTTGACTAAGTATAAGCGAAGGCATTGGCGAGCCATTGAACAGATAATTCACAACATCCATCGTTGTCGTGCACTGCATTGAACTCCAGACGACGACATGAGCGAAAGTGTTCACGAATGATATAAAATCTGAAAATCCCAGCCAAACATACACAGCCTTAGGACCTATAAGAGTGGGGAATGTTGGGCTTAGAACTCCTAAGTTAACGTGGTTCGTCACTAAGTCCTTCAACTCACTCCGCATGTTGACGCATTTACTTAGAATTCCATTAATGTCCAATACAACATTTAGCCACTTCTTAGAAACTACACCTTTAAAACCTCGTGAGACCTTTGTAGGTGCTTTAGCGTGGAAAAACAATGAAACAAAACAAAAAGCGTTGCCTGATGAAATGCAGAAGGACAAAAAGGCAATGACAATTTGAATTTCTAATTTGAACAATTTGAACGCAATTCCACCTCGCTAACCAGAATAATAACAGCAATTGGGCGATGAATATAGTCAGTTGCTTCTAGCTGACCATCCATTTAGAACAACAATTTAAACATGTCAAGTTCTCGTAAAAGTCAAAACATTTCTAATGTGAAACAATAACTACTGTGAATACAAGATTTGTATTAGGCTGAAATGGAAACCCGGATGTGGAGTATTAAGCTTTATAAATGTCCACTGTCACACTTCAAATTGTTTGTACAATCACTTATCATTCAGATAAGGTAAACTGTTTAAGCAAATAACAATGCAGTCCTAACACTTAGAGGTTAAGATTCACGTAAATCCCAGAATTGCATACCTCAAGACTGTTTGCACCCTTCTGGCTCTCCAAGACAATGGGCAAAGCATCTAGGAGTGACAGTGATACCTCCGGGGAGTCATCATAATCGACCAACTCCTCCTCTTCGCCATCTGTAGGAGCATTTGGGTCCAAGTGGCAATCTGAGGGCCTATCCTTCGAGGTATGCTTGTTCACCGAGGTACCCTGCCCCTGCTCACACATAGTAGAAATGTTTTTAACAACCTCCATCGAGGTTCGGTCACCACCAACACCTCCACCAATGTCATCATCCTCATCCGGAGTTTGAGGTACAAGGGTGTCAGGCTTGCAGGTGGTCTTGGAAACCGGCTGTTGCAAATCTTCCGCAGAGGCTATTCCAGCCAAGACAAGGGTAATCACAGGTAATTCTATAGGAGGAGGATTTTCAGCCATAGCGGTGTCGGAGATTACACTCCCACGTACATCTAGAAAAGTTTGCTCACTGTGAGCCGAAATCGTCTGGTTGAGATTCGGACAAGGCTCCAAGGTTGGAGCGGAGATGGAAGTAGAGTTCTAAGCCATGGCTTTCATGTCAGCAATCTCCTTGTCGCGTTGCTTGTCTTTCTCTTGTTGTTCCCTGAGTTGAGTCTCTGTCCTCTCCTTAGCAAGCCGAGCCTCTTCCACAAGAATCCGAGTGGCCTCCGCTTCCCTCTCACACTTTTCCTGTTTCTTCTTTTTCAGAGCCTTCTTCCATTCAAACCAATCAATGTCTCTCTTGACGATTGGTTCCTCAGGATGTGGAGCCTTACTGGCGGCTTTAAATACCTCTTCTTCATCCATTGGAACTGGTTCGAAAGGAACAGCAACAATGGAATAACTGGTCTCGAGGATTCGCCTCGGTAATTGGCACTGGGAGGGGGCACATCTCCATCATCGTCTTCGGAGTTGCTAAGTGGTACTATGGCAACTTCCTTTGAAGCCCCGGCATTGACCTGGACCACAATTGTATCTTCCATCAACTCCGGAACAACTATGTCTTCTTTATCCCTGGTGTCTTCCTCCTCGGCTTCGCTACTCCTCCTAGATGATGATCCCATGAGATCAGTATGGCGGTCTTGATCAAGACTGAACTTCTTCACTAACCGGCGACCCAAACTAGAACTCTGACTTCTGAAGCAGGGTTCAAGTAGAGGGCAAGAGCCTTGAGCCCGTACAGACATGTTTATCTCACTGTGAACTAAAAGCAGCTGCCGAGACTCTATCCGTGGGCTAGGTAGCGCTACATCCTCTTCTTCGAAGCCAACCATAATACCTACACCAAGCTCGGCAGCAGCACTAGCATTGTCATCCATGTCATCATGTGATTCTTCGTCTTTGTCGTTGGTGGATAAGTCTACATCAATGCCACGATCAAACTCGTCGCTCTCAAGGAACTGTTGCCTTGCCAGTGCGGGCTGTGCTTCTCCTGCTGAATCATAGACGGAGTTCTCGTGGATAAAATCATTGATATTCAGGGTCGGTACAAGCTTTGCCATCTCCTTGTAACACTCATCAAAATTGTGGTCAATGATTCCATAGTAAAACATACCATATATTTGGAACATATACACATGTCTTAACACTGTTAGTAACCTTCAAACCTGCCCGACTTAGCTCACAATGAGCTAAATGACCTACCTATCTTACTAAGGAGCTACACTTTTGTTTAACAATCCATTTGAAGTGCTAAAAAAATCAATCCCCTACAAACAGAAGACGCTGCCTTATATTATAAATCCGCATACATTTGAACAGAAAGAAATCGTTCCAGGCTAGACTAACAGTTAGATTTAACATTTAAAGTTTAAGATAAAAAATTTAGCTCACTATCAGCTAAATGGTTTAGGAAGATCTTAGTACATCAAGCTTTTAGAAATCTGAAATGCCAACGCGACTCTATGCTTTTATGAATTAGCTCACTGTGAGCAAAATATATTTATTAAATACGAAATATAGAAAGACATAAGAAAAGCACATCACAACCATATCAAAATATGTTACCTTATATTATGTATCAGCGTATAGTAGAACAATAAGCTAACATTCCATGTTAATAGTAAATTCAATATTTTATATATAACGTTTAGCTCACAGTGAGCTAAGTAGTTAAAAGTCATCTTAGTCAATTTTGCCAATAGTTGAATAAGCTATGCTGAGCTTATAGTTGTGTGTTGTGATTCATCTATTTATATATGTATTCTATGTATATTGAAGTACATATTATACTTGTTTCTATATTTAATATATATAAATATCATATATAAACGTAATACTAATATAAACATATTACGTAATATATGTATATATAAACTTATCATTCCAATACTTGTATTTACTTAATTTATATGATTTGTTATTTATTTTTTAAAGGAATATTGCATCTTATTTATTTTTGTAAGGTAGATTTTAGAATGCAAAATTCAATAAATTAGCATACCAAGACAAATGTTACCAAGTTTAGTTAAAAAGTAATGTACTTAAGTTAACTTTTTTAATTTAATTCCAAATGACAAGGATTAAAATGATTATGATTAGCACCACATTTTTCTATTCAGAATTTGAACGATATTTCTAAACATGTACTAAATGTATATACATATATACACCTAGCATACGTTGCTATATGCAATTATTATACATGTATGATTACGTAATATATTTGGCACTAATAAATGTAATATTTGTATTTACGTAAATGTACCGTGTTTCTATATAAATATAAATATATATATAAATATATAAATAATTCGTGTCAACTTTCTATTAGCTGAGAGGAAAATTACGACAAGCATTCATATCATTCCATCTTCTGAATGGTCCATAGAGAATCATGTTGTAAAGTGTTCTATTTCCCGTCGGGAATGGTGGTCGATGGATTTCCCGCTCAAATTTCAGAGCCGTTCTAGGATCCTTTCGAATCGGGATATAAGAACTTGAGTCTTCATTGTCAGGTCTTTTTTTCTTGTTCCTTCAGAGAGTGTAGGTGTAGAGCGTTGCTTAGAGATATTAGGGTTTCACTTTGTTATGTCTTTACTAGAGGTATGCGGCCTCGGTGGATTCTTAGTACCATACTAAAATTTTGATGCTTGTGAGTTTGCATTCTACGCTGGAAGAAACCTCTATATACCGTAGATTGTGAAACTCTGCGTCGAGTCAGTGAGAAAAAGCAAGTAGTTTGCAAGAATCAGCAACAACTTGTCTGGTGAGTATTTGTCGTCATTGCTCTTATTTGAATTCTTGATTTGTTACATTTGCGTGAACATGTGCATTGTCGTGTTTAATGTGCGCCTATTTGGATTTTGGCAAACCCTTATTGAATTTTTTCTTTCCTGCTAGTTGCGTGCGATGACTCATACGCCCAGATGGTGGAAAGAGGAAAATCGCAGAATGCCCATGCAATGTCTCCTAATTTTCCGGTCTGCTAATTAGGGCACTTATATTACGTGGATTAATCTAATTTAGCTCACAGTGAGCTAAATTGGTTTACCTTAGCTATAATGGTCTAGTCCACAATGTGCTAAATAGGTTTAGCTCACAATGAGCTAAATCGGTTTAGCTCACAATGAGCTAAGTAGATTTTACCTCACAATAAGCTGAATTGGATTAGCTTACAATATGCTAAATTGGTTTGGATCACAATGAGCTAAATTGGGTTAGCTGACAATGAGCTAAATTGGGTTAGCTGACAATGAGCTAAATTGGTTAGCTCATTGTGAGCTAAAATGGTTAGCTCATTGTGAGCTAAAATGGTTATAATCATTGTGTGTTAAATTGACTTAGCACACGATAAGATAAAGCGGTATAGATCACTCTTAGCTAAACCTGTTTGGCTCTTTGCGAGCTAAAAGATATCGCTTTCTATCTGCAAAATGGTAGAGGTCACTATGAGATATACATATCCAGCGCATTGTGAGCTAAACCTATTTAGCTCATTGTCAGCTAAATTTGTTTAGCTCATTGTGAGCTAAATTTGTTTAGCTCATTGTGAGCTAAATTTGTTTAGCTCATTGTGAGCTAAATTTGTTTAGCTCATTGTGAGCTAAATCTACTTAGCTCATTGTGAGTTGAAATGGTTTTTTACTGTCAGAGTTAATAGTATTGTTTTTAAATCTAAAATGGGTTTGCTTTATGTGAGCCAAATTGGTTAATATTTCTAAGAGCTAATAGTTTATACATTTTTGTACCCTAAATTAGTTTAGCTCATTGTGAACGAATTAGTAAAATGGATTTTATGATTTTAATTAGCAACTAAGTTATATATCATAAGTTTTCTTTTTATTATTTCAAAGGATTTTTGTTAAAACTAAATTCTCTTATCATATCTAATGTCAATCTTCTGTTCTGGTCCAGGTCTCAAAGTGAGAGAACTTCTCTGAAGTAGAAGACCTTCTATACTCACAGGAGCCTACTGTGCCAGACGACGTGGTTCATTGCAATGGTCTGCCTAGATCATCTTGGATTACTAAGTGTGTTACTCTTGTGAACGAGTATGGCTCCATTGTTGCAAAGGGCATCTGTCATAGTGTCGACTCCGACCTTGTGATTGGAAGTGATGGAATACCTCTCGGTGATGATCGAGTCGTCGTACAGATTGCAGAGTCCCTATGTGAAGATGACGTTCCATCCGAATGGATGTTTTCACTCCGAGCATGGCATATAAGAAACGTGCTTGTGAATGGAGCGTCATTGTATGACCACGACGAAGTCGCAAAATACAATGCTACCGTAGCTTTGTCGAGGGGAAGGAAGCGCGTGGGAGTGCAACCATACGAAAGCTCAAGAGTACCGCGCCTCCCTGGAAGTACGCCCAAAGCAGAAGAAAAATTATCCTCAAGTTCTATTTCCGCGGTTTCTAGCGAGAACTGTTGTAGGATAAACTGTGTTCAGTTTTATCCCTGTGAAAAAAAAGAAGCCCTTAGAAATCAGTTCTGGAGAGATGGGACTGTTTATTTTAAAAAAAATACCCAGCTAGATGTGCATCGGCAAATGCACACTGACCCTCTGGGAACCGAGTCGTCACATTAGAAGGACTTGAAGTATGTCTTGTTGCATGGTACAAAATACTAGGAATAATACGGACTAGCTTCTTCCGTCACCAAGGCCTTGTTGATCAAGGTGTTAGAGTAGATCATCATGAGAATTTGGGCGGTAAGAAGCCATGTACGACACCATTCAAGCAAAAGCAACATTGGGTTGCATGCTGGATAGTATTGCAGATCAGATGCCGTATAGATCGAAGACCTTGGATAACGGTGAGAAGGTAGTATCGATGGCGTTACCTCCGTCCTGGAAATGGAAGGGTTCATTATCCCAAGTCAATATAGTGAACGGCCAACTGGGTTTGAAGAAAGTGTCAGTCTCTGGGAACAGCAATATAAGGAGGCGTTCATTTCCAAAGTTCTCTGTGAAGAAACCTAGAGATAATTTTGCTCGTTGCCGTAACTGTAACAGATTGAAATCCTTGAGAGCTGCTAGCACAAAAGGTTCTAGAGTCGAAGATCTGTGGAAGATGAAACTAACAGAGCACCTTGCCGCTCAACGGGCGCATCAGGAGCTATACTATGCGAATCGATATAGCTCTCTAACTGAGCCCGACAATGTTGTTACCGTGATTCACAATAAAATGGACCATTCGAAGACAACATTGCCTGCACACTCACACAAGAACAAGGCAACAGATTCCTATTTCAAGTTGCCATTGCAGATCACGGGCATGATAGCTCATGGACACGGAGATCAACGTTATGTGCACTACGGACTAGATATATTTCTCAGTGACTCCAACCACACCATTGGAAGTATTGCGAGACTTTTACGTGATATTGTGTCAGTACCAAAAACATGTTCACAAGGATTGTTTTTGGGTGATCGTCTAGCACCTCTTTTTGAGGCTGTTTTGAATGGAGGCGATATATGTACCACGTCACTTCCTCCTATTCCTAGAAATTTGATTACACCAAAACCACTCCCTCCAATTCTAAATATCCAACTGGACAATGCGTGCTCGGATAATAAGAACAGATATATGCTATGTTATTTTTCACTTCTTGTAGCTAGAGGTATCTTTCGGGAAGTGTATGTGAACTTTATGCTAGTTGATCATACACATGATGATATTGATGCCCTCTTTGGGCAATGGAGTATGAAGCTTAGGAAAAATGACTACCCCACAATACCTTTGCTCATGAAATCGTTCATGGATGCTGAAACTGAGCCTGTTATTCCACATTTTATCGAGGAAGTGCCAGATTTTAAAGGATTTATAGATGGTCATATTGCTTCTGTAGATGAAGCTTTAGGATGACATACCAATGCCCAACAATTTAAATTCTATAAGCATGCAAACGGATGGCCAATGATGCAATATAAGCTTGTTTGCACGGATAGCGAGTGGCTTCCAAAAGAAAATGGTGGTATCAAGTTGTGGACTGAGTTAAGTGACGGGAGGCCAAGCTTGCCTTCAAGGGCTCCAAATGCTTTACCAGCGCAAAGCATGGAGAACAAAGAGGAAATCATTAGGGATATTGGAGGATTCATCAACCATTCGGATACTATGGCGAATGAAGATTTGTCGGGCAAGTATCGAAGAAGGAATGAAGGCATATCACGATATTGGAAGGGGGTGCATCAAGCCCTATCTGAAGATATCATTTTGCCTTCAGTTTTAAGGGATGAATTTTGGCCATGATCTCGGTTCTCTCCGGCTCCGGAGGACGAATACCTTGATGACGGTACGATGCGGGATGCGTCTGGTAGAGGTAAGCCATTCATTGGGCAGTATCGTGATCGACCAAATCCTTCGTTCCGAGTGGCTCGGGATGTATACGAGGGATAATTTTCTCATTGTACGCCCTGTTGATGACGATTCACGACCATTTTGGGTAGCCAGGACTATGTCAAATCCATTTGATGACCTTGTTAGTCATCCAAATTGTATTAAAGTCCAATACTAGAAACCGTTGTCTTCCAATGAAGATGTCCTCAAATGTTATGTTGGGTGGAATTCTGGAAGATCCTTGCAATGGAAAGCTGATGAAGAGCAAACGCCAGAGTGGATTGATATTGATTCTCTTATGACTAGTTGGAAATCAAAGATAAAGTTGGGAACTGTCAATCCAAAAGTTTGTATTTCAGTGATTCAAAGAAAAGTTATTACTTCTACTCTAGTGAGGTTTTAGTCAGCACAATGTGTCCATGATTTAGCTTGATGTGAGCTAAATAATGACAAGTTAATAATGACAAGTTAGTCATGTGTGAGTATCAATAGAGATTGTTGTTACTACTATTGTGAGGTTTTATATAGTTTAATGTGCCATTGCTTAGCTTAGATGGTGTATTAGTATCGGCAAGTGAGCTTGTGAGGATAGGTAGATACTGCAGCCACTACTATTGTGATGTTTTTTTATAGTTTATAGTGTCCATCTATTTGTTTGATGTGAGCTAAATACTTATATGGTGTATTAGTATCGACAAGTTAGCATGTGAGGATAGGTAGATACAGCTGCCACTACTATTGTGATGTTTTTTAAAGTTTAATGTGTCCATCTATTTGGCTTGATGTGAGCTAAATACTTAGATAGTGTATTAGTATTGTCACGGTTTTGTGTGGTGTGAGGATAGATAGATAGTATTGCCGTATTTATAATTTATTAGGATAAAATCCTACATGGTGTGATCATTACGCACATCAAAATATGGTGTATTAAGGTAAAGTTACATTTGTGTACTATGTTCTTTCCAAGCGTTCAAGTTTGGAAAGATTGTTATTGAATAAAATTTTGTGGCAAATTACCGCTCACTTGAAGTTTACAAATGTATTCTTTGGAATTTGGAATGGCGTTTGTATTCTATAACTCTATATCGTCTTTGTGAGAAAATTACTTTGCACATATACTTTGCTCATATCAATCTATTCAGCCTATAATATATTTTGAAGAATATTTGAGGTGGTAATTACACTGACTTGGTTCACTGTCAACTAAATTATCAACCTTTGTAGATAATCACATGTATGATATTCATCAGTATATAGTACTTCGTAATTCAGTGAACGAAAAGTGTTCATGTTCAATTATATGTTGGACAATAATTGTTCATTCCGTCAAATTTCTATACATATTTAGTCCCAATATAAGGAAAGTCCCAATATAATTGACAGAATTAATGGTCTAAATTAGTAGGCAACTAATTTGGGACTGGCAAAAGTCCCAAATTAATGAATATGGTGTTCTACCCAAGATTTGGCAATTGGAGAGTTTGTGGGGTCCTTAACCCTTTAGTGCCAAGTTTTTTTTCCAGCAACTCTATTTTTTCTTGTTTTCTGCGCTATTATTGGAATGTGCAAAAGCAAATTCGTACTGCTGTATATCTAACCGTATAGTACTGTAGCTAAGGGTAGTAGAATACTATGGGCAAAACATGGACCTAATCCAACCGTGGGAAGTTGAAGTGTATAATCCGTATACGAAGGACAGTAAGATTGCAGTTTTGTGTATTTTTTCAAGGGGTGTAAGTTTCATTGTATATATGTAAGATTGCAGTTTTGTGTATTTGTACACTACGTCTCATTGATATGACTCAAATGTTATGCAATCCACAACAATATAAAAGTTGGTGTGGAGGCATAAAAGAAAAAAAGTAAAAAAAATTCCTCAAATCTACTATATTTTCCTCTAAATACACTATATGTACAATATTTTTGCAATACCGTAAATGCAAGGGTGTATATCTTTCCACCACTCACACATCAGGTTCTTTCTAGAGTATCATCCATCTCTGCTTACAACATCAACTGAAAGAGCCACTCATGGACTGAATATCGTCCAAGTCACTCAAATGAAAACGGCCACTCCATTGGGAACGTTCTCTGAAGGACCAGGCCCTGACTAATGAGAATGAAGGAGCTGAAAATCCCAAATGTCTGCTGAAACGGTTGCAAGGAATCAATGTCTGCTGAAACAAAATCAAGGGGCAGAAACGGTTGCACCCTAAGCATCTATTTGGTCACTCAGAAATTGTATGTGTCAACTTGAGTGAAAGTGAGCTTGTCCCCGCACATGAGCTTGTGTGCCTTGGAGAACTCCCTCTACCCAACAGTGAAGTGACACTGTGCCTGATTCAGATTCTCTGTTACAGTAGAGTACACACTGACAATTGACTTGTCACCAATGAGCTTGTACTTGAATCCATCAAAATTACTCTCCCCCAACTTGCGCCAAAACTTTGTGGGAATGTCCTACATGCAACAGGATTTGCACACATTAGACACCAGCAAATGTTAATTGATTCAAATCCGACACAAACAGTTGAACTTCGACATAGCCAGAATTCATAATATAAGATGTGCAGGAAATGCACAACGCACTCAATTGCAAGTACATGATACTCCTCTCTTGCACTGATTTCACTAGCCAAGTTCAAGCACGTTGCATCAGAAGTTGGACAAACGAATCTGCAAGGCACAGCCTTACCAAATTCCAGGCACCCGCAAACCAAGAATGATAGTTGCATACTTGAACTTCCATAGTTGCACAATTGTACAGCCACAACACCTTTGGCACACTCTCTAAATACAAACTGGCAACATGAATTATTCACACACAGCAGCCTTGAAGCAAACACATAAACTTTCACAAATGACACACGTAAACAACAAATCTGGTCAACAACAACTTTGACAGCAACTTCGAGAAATCTTCTTCGACACCAACTTCGACACATAATCCATAGCGACGAAAGCTTTACAGATGTTGGGTTCTATATTGCATTGGGTTCTGTACGATTCAGAACCAACAGACTCAATAACATACACACAGATTCAACAGACACTTCGACATAGAGGAAAATCGAAACTGCAAATGTAAATGGAATTGAAAGGGGGTGTAGGACTTACCAATTTGTGAATTTTCAGGTGCGAAGGCCGGATCACCTTGACGAATGCAGGTTGAAGCCCCGCCAGGTGGTGCACCGACACCACCAAGGTGTTGTCGTCCACGGCTTCAAAAACAAGGAAGTGCCTAAGGCCAATGGTTTGGTCCTCCAAAAATCCACGCCAGCCGCTGCCGACATTGCGCGCCTTGCCTTTGCTGCGGAGGATCTTCACCGCCGACTCCCACTGGCCAATGAGGGAAGTCACAAGGGTACAATTCTTCCCCCAAGGCCAGCGAGTTTTGGCCGTGAAGGCAGGCGGAATCTCCTGCAACGAGAAAACAAATTTCTGGATTTAGTAACATATGCAACAAGAAGGAATTGAGGGAAACAACAAAAGCGGGATTGGGCGGGGCTCACCTGAGTGTCGTAGCTGGACTTCCTAGTAATGAAGGTGCTGAAGTAAGTAGCCCCGGATTCCTCCATCTCGGTAATCACTTGTTTTAAACCCTCTGCCATTATCACAGTCATGTAGCTGGTGAGTTTCAGTTCACTTACAATTCGCTTAGTCACGCAGAACTTGCTGATCCTTCACAAAGAAAACAGAGTGAGAAGAAAATGAGAGTATGTCAAAAGGATTGAGAAGTTTGAGCATAAGAAGGCTTCAATGTGCACACAGATCATGGGGCACAGCATTGAATCAACAATTGGGTTTTGGGTTAGCAATTAGTTACTCAATCTAAACAAATCGCAAAAGTAGACCAATGCGTTGCATCGCGATAAATCCTGGAGGCACCGATTACGGCAAGCATTAATGAGCAACTAAATCATTATGAGAAGTGATAAGCTAATCTATGTGTTCAGGTGAGAGTATTCAGACCAGATAAAATTGACTACAAATCCATTGCAGCACCAAAAGCTTGTCTCACATCACACGACAGGAGCTCCTTCCTGCAAGAAATAAATCAACCCCATGTGCATCCTTAGTATCCACCCAAGCAGGGATAGTATGATCAATATGATACAACGAGTGCCTTTGAATCACACAATTTGCTCTCATTTGGAAAAAGATGTTGTCAAATCCACTTCAATCAATCCTTGTCTATGTCAATACTAACTAGCTTCTGATTCTCAGATTCTATCGCAGAATTACAGTAGCCTTACCAGTAAGGCAACCCAAGCAGTCTCCAAGTTTTCAAATCCACCTTTAGCACGAATCAGCTCACTTTTAGCAGTTTCCCAACGTTTTCGCTTATAACATTTATACGCTACTACTATTGAACATTACCTTCCTCTCCTTCACAGTATTCCATCCAAAGCCCCTCATCGAAGTGCTCGTACAGTTCAACCGCCAAGTTGAACAACTTCCGAAGCTGCTTGAGGGCGTCACCATTGCCCTCAGATACTAAGCCCGCCTCCATCGCAATACAAGATTTCAAGAAGTTTAAACCCGGGCTTGGAAGAGCAATCAATCTGAACAATAGAAACCAACACATAGTTTCAGAGTCTTGCGACCTCTTTAGCGTATTGAAAAGATTTGCGGTCATGAAATTACTATATTCTATGGAAATGGCAAAAGCAATGTGTGTCAACACGGAATCTAAACAAAGTCCACAGGAAAATAATTATGCAGAGCGGAAGTACCTTGTGTAAATCTCTCGAGTACGCTGCAGCCTTTCGGCATGAAGTACCCAATCAATTAGAGCCGATGCTATCTCGACTCCTGCTTGCTTCCTCCTCATTCCAGCCAAGATGCTTTCCAATAATTGCAAGAAGCCATCAAAGGACTTCCTACTGACTTTCTGAACTTCATCAGCCTGGCAAACAACCAACAACAAACATGTATATTCCTATTTAGCAAACTAACGAGGTTCATCTTCTTAATCAATCATGCAAATTGTAAACAGATACTGACTATTAGCGATCTACTTGGATGACTATTGTCTCCAGATGCTAGATTAGCACCCAACAACGATAAAATGTAACAAAAATAATTGACAATCCAGTTTGATCAATATTGATGTACAAAAGATAGTATTAGGGTCCCCAACAATTATCCACCAGTGACATTTTCCAAAGGATATATGACGAATTACTAAGAACATAAGCATGAAACTTACTATTTGTAATAAAGTCTTCACATCATCAATATTATTTTTTGACGATGCCTTCAGAAGCTTACCAAGCTGCTGCTCAGAATTGTCGAGTTTCGTCTCACTGACACGTTTAGTCTCCAAGGAAAGAAGAAGCATCCAAATTCTTGCTGATACACACGTTAAATCACTCTCATTACAAGAGCCTTCTACAGCTTCTCTAGCCAAATTGATGCTCCCCAACCGCAACAGAAGGTCTACGTGACCTTGTGCAAGTTTCTCACTCTCGAGGGGAAAGGTCGTATCTGAGCGGCGAGCATAGAGCGGGAACCGGTGAGCGGAAAATTGGAAATTTTAGGGTCAGTCCAGGGTTTAGTGTCGCCTAAGACCGCACATTAAAAGTTCATATTTTAAAACATTTTTTGAGAGATGTCACGCTAGGTTTAGGGTATTGTGAATATATCCGCATCAAAAAAATGTCACAAGTGCAGATATCCTCTCTTTCTGATACAAAATTTAGGGCTGAAGTCATCATGACATCATGGTGAATCGATTGTACGGACATCTGATTTAAAATAGGAGCAAAATACCTTGCATGGTGTCTTGACCTTCCTAGGTGAAAGGCAATCTTGGAATTGGGAAACATGTAGAATTTGGAGGAAGCTCTTTACTTGAATGAAAAACACCTTCCACGCGGCCTATATAAAAGTTGGCAGTAAACACAAGAGCGACAGTTTAGACATCTCCTTCATCTCCATCGTCATCGTCCTCTTCGGATTCAGTGCTGTGATAATTTCGCTTGTGAGCGTTGAGGCAGAAGATGGACATGTATTGTAGGTCTCTACTGTACAATCTGTTCATTTTGGGGCAATGGATACTCCAATATCCTTCTACATCTTTGAACCAGCTTGCATTGGTTTCCATTTCAACCATCGATGGGCCTTAAACGATTTAGATTTTTTGCGGTTCGATGGAGACAGCCAATTCTTCAAATCCGCAAGAGATTCTCTCTTGTAGCCCTTGAATGTCAGTCTCTCTCGAGTGTACTAAAACAAACGTGCCGAACATGACTAGATCAGCTTTGAGAGCAGGATCAGATGATCCATTGCCTATCGCACTATCAAATAATTAAGCAGCACACTTGCCGATCCACAAGCAATGCCACCAAAATCAACACGAAAAGTAACTTCTAATTATGCTTGAAACTTGAAAACAAAATGCAATGGACACAACACATACTAAGCCATTAGCTAAGAAACCTGCGGATCCAGAACAAAGAAGAAGCTGTGGGATCCGAGAAACTCAGAATAAACCGGAAGAGCCCCATCCGGAGTTAGAATTCAATTAATTTTTCATTTTTTTGGTTAATTAGGTAAAAACTAGCTAGACGCTAGCCGCATTAAGAGTTAACACCAACCGGATGCTCCAGAATCATAAAACAATTAACGCAGGAAGTGTTCTCGGAACCTTGATCCCAAAATTCGGAAGAGAAAACTTGGAACGGGTTGACGATCCGAGAACTGACCGTTACTGTAACCGCGTCTAGAATCCAAAACGACGCGGAAGTCATCATGACTTGGATAATGCTGAGCTCGGTACTTGCGGACTGAGAGTAGAGAGTGAAAGAGCGGTGAGGTGTTTTTGTCTTTTCCGATTCACTGGTAGTTGGATTGCCGGGTTTCTTGCTGTCGGAGCGTAGAGGGAGAGAAGTAAGGCATAGCAATGTCGCACGTTCAGTGTAGAGTCCTTAGCCCCGCCACGCCTGAGAGAGAGTCGGTGATGAACGAGTTGATTGATGATCTCACTCGGATGAGGTGCCAGGGTTTGTTGTCACGGCCGTGGTTGCTGAAGGATGAGGCGATGGTGACGGAGATCTTGGACGGACCGGACAATAGGTGGGACAATACGATCCGGGGCAAGCCCATGCTGTGGAGTGCGGAACGGTGGGCGGAAACTTACGGCTTTGAGCAGAATGGACTCGTTTGGGCAACCCGGACGAATAAGTACGTGCAAGATAGGTTCCACGAGAAGATCCATAAGAACAACGGATACGTGATAGACGCCTGCAAGGATAGGAGACAGAGACAGGTCCTAGCCTTCCTCGTTCCGATCCTGTATCCGTTGAAACCGGAACAGGTCACCATCCCGGTCGGGAACACCATCCTCGGAGCATACAGGGAGCAGCGTCCGGTGAATTGGGCTGCACTCATAGCGGAAACCGTGCAGAAGTTGATACCCTCGATTGGAAAGAAGCCGATCCCAATCACCCGTTTTCTCTACCACCTCTACCATTCCAATAGCTTGCTGATGGATAAGGAGGAGGTGAGTTATACGGTTGCAAAGAACCTCCTCACCTTTCAGGAGGTTCCGGCAAGGTTTGATGTCGGACCTCCTGGGGACACCTCGGATACGGCATCCACAGAAGGAGAGGATGATACGGTGATCATTCCGAATCCGAGCGCTACGAAGGCCCATTCTAAGACGCGATCGGAATGCGCAACGTCGCAGCACGCGGAGCCCTCCACGGCCCGATGTGATAGGGAACAGAAGGAGGTCAATTCCGAGCCAGGATCTCCGGATGACCCATTTTGGGCACTCAGAGAAGAAACTCATCGAGCCTAGGCCACTTACGATCGAATTGAGTCACTGTTCCAGAGAGTCTGCACATTGTTAGGGGGCTGTTTACCAGAAGAGGTGATCCGAGAGGTGGAGCTTTTGAAGGACGCCCCGAAGCTTCGGAGCGAGAAGAAGCAACTGGAGTTTCAGCTTAAAGAACTTACCAGGGAACTGGCGACGAAGAGCGAGGAGATCCGTAAGTTCCATGCTGAGCAGGAGGAGACTTTGAGTGAAATCCGGAAGTTGGTAGGAGTTCCGGGTTATGTAGTCAACAAGGCCAGGTTGTTCGACGAGAATGTGATGCAGCCGGCTGAATTGGAGAATAGGCAGAAGATTATCACGATCCTTTCCAAATGGGAGCACTCGATGAACCAGATCCTGAAGCAGATTCGGAAGTTGCTCAATCAGGGAGTCAGAAGTCCCAACGTCGGAACCAGACTTCCTGGATCTCCCTCTCGGACCGTGGTAGGAGAATCTCGCGGTGCGGGGTTCAGGACCCCAATGGAGCGAAACCTCCAGTTTGAGGAGCAAATGGCGGTTGACTCGGACATCTTCGCACTGGCTCGGACGATTGCGGATCTGATCTGGGAGGTTCAGGCCAAGGAGGCGTCACCCGAAGCCAGTACGGCTCAGCAAGGCTGCGCGATTCCCACTGGATAGGCAGAAGTGACAGGGACTACATTCACTGTCAGGCGATCCGAGGAGCTGACGGTTACGAAAGAGGTGACCTGGTCCGTGCAGCCGGTTGTTCCCCCAGCGCTAGGTTCGTCGGTGATTATTCCGGTTCACCAAGGAGAGGTAGCAGTAGGCGAAATGGAGGAGGTCCATTTCACCTACCTCACGTACCCGAGTGACTCAGGAGGGGGCACTCACCCCTTCACCCACAGCCCGGACCCGGAACAGTGACTCCTACTCCAACCGGGACGCCCGTGGTAGAATCTCCCGCTGATTCTTCAGGTGCTCGGATGGTTTTGAGGAAGAGGGAGGAACCGGAGGAGAAGGGGCCAATTACAATTTCCGGGTCCGACTCGGATACTCACGCTAGCTCCCCGATAGGGACAGCCAGAACTGGGACTCGGACCACGACATCCGGAACCCCTCCTCCGAGGATGTTGCCCAAGTCTCCCAAGTCTCCAAAGACCCGGGTCGTTACCCGGCTTTTCCTGGAGACCAAGTCGAAGGAGTCGAAGGAGGAACAGAGCGCTAGGCGTCTGGCGGAGCGAGCAGCAAAGGCACGAGGATCCGAGCCCCGGATGACCCGATCGAAGGAGAAGGATAGAGAGCAGGAGAGCCACAAGAAGACGAAGACGAGATAGATCCCTTGCACTGGAACTGTCAGTCACTTTCCAGATTTATAGGAGTAGATTTTGGATCAGGGGAGATCCGGTTTAACCGTAAAGTAGGATTCTAGGTAGATAATTAGGAATTAGGGTTTTTGATTGAACTTTCGGCGCCGCCGCTTTTGTGGAAGCCCCTGCTTACTTAAACAGGGGAGGCAATGCAGTCCAGGTCTTCGTTTTGCATGTGTTCTCCCTGTATTCCTTATCAGTAAAGTATTCGTGTTTTGCAAGTACTGTGCGTGATTTCCAGTTAAGTGTGAATGATCCGGGAAGGATATGAGAGTTCCGCTGTAGCTCGGATAGGAAGGTGATGGGAGTTGTGACGAAGCCCGAACCGGAAAGGTACTGGGATTGACCGAAAAGATTTAGCGGATTGTCGTAGGAGTGAAGCCTCACTGTTCCATCCCCAATCCAACCTCACGCGGAATAGCCGTCGCTAGGGTCGAAGCGGATCGAGGGGTACTTGATTGGGCTCCCTAAACTTCTGAAGAGGTTCCGCACTCTGTGAGAGGGGGATTCGGAATGTGGTACGGGTCGCGTAGGGATAATCGGATCTTATTTCTCCCAGATCTGGCTCAGTTTGTCGTTGTAGTCTGACGGATCGGGAGTGGTCGCCTGTGTGACCTGCTGACCAGCGTATTCTAAGTCAGTTGAGAGGTAGCATCCTTTCCGAGACGTTGGGGTTGTGGACGGAAAAACACCTGAGCGTAACACGGAAGAGAGTCAAAGAGATACGTTCCGGAAACACTATCAGAGTAGTGGCAAGGCTCAAAAGGATTGTGAGTAAATATGTGGAAAGTGATTTCCACGGTTGGCACGCCGGATCACTAATTCCGGTAGAAGAAAAAGATAAAAATTAAAAATTTTGTGTTAGGAACACGGAAGTACTACGTAGATAGATGTAACAACCGGTTAAGGCGGTTGGCTGAAGAAATAAGAGAACCGGAAGGGCAGCCGGGTGAGATCCGGTCGTCCAAAGTCGGATGAGATGAAGCACCGTCTATGTGACGGAACCCTGACCCAGCGGACTTAGGGTAACAGCCGGAGGTTACGATTCACGCGGGAAAGGTGGCTCCGACCATTAAAGCGCCGCCGGCCGCGACCGTCCAAAAATGAAAGGCTACGACCGTCCGTCATGATGAGCTACGAACGGGTTGGAGTGAGTGCAGGTATAAAAGGAGGAACAGCAACCGTGCTCCTCCTTTCTTTTGTCGTTTTGTGGAGCACTGGACCCTTGTGTTCCTCGGCGGAGTTCGCAGTTAGGGTTTTGACGGTAGGAGAGAGACGGTGAGACGGAAGTGTTTCCGTTAGTCGAGGGATTGTGGTGAGGATCGTGCGTGCAGGTGTTACCGGAGTGACAGTAAGGAGGATTTAGCAGAATGGTTAGGAAGGGGAAAGAGCCGGTCGAAGAGGGACCGTTGTTGAAGGTACAACAGGTCATGCCTTTGATGCCGATAGACGACAAAGAGTGGGAGCTCCTCCGCACTTCCTTAGAGGTCATGGGCTGTGAGTTACTACTGGACAAGACGTGGGGGTGGAAGCAGTCCCTTCTGGCACAGGAGATCATCGTCAAGAACTCCGACAATCGAAGAACCATTCGGGGAGAGCCGCAACAGTGGACGGCACAAGACTGGAGGGATACGTACGGCTTCACCAACGTTGGGGAAGTTTTGGTTCCAGAGGCCCGGGATTTCGTCTGGAACTACATCAAGACGTCCGGAGGCAAGAAGGAGGGGTGGGACCTAGAGGACATCAAAGATTCGAGAGCCCGGAGGTTGATAGGGTTTATGAACGCAATTTTCCATCCAGAAAAGCCCAAACGGAGCACCATCAAATGGGCGTCCATCTTTGTTGGAGCCATGGACGGTGAGATTTCCGTGGACTGGGGTCTTATGATTAAGACAATAGTCGATCAGCAGGTAGCCAACCTAAGGAAGACGAAGAAGCAGGCCACCTGCCTTCCGTCTTTCTTTGTTCACCTCTACCGTCACAAGGGACTGTTGAACCCTAAAGAGGTCTTGGAGTATGACGAACTGAAGAGCCTCCAACGGTACGCAGAACGGGAGGAGGTGTCCAATCACGAGGATGATGACGATTGTATGGAGGTCTCACCCACTCTGGTTAAGAAGCCCCGTCCCAGCCCGAAGAAGGGACAGCCGTCCGGATCACCTCGGACTCCGACACCAACTAGGCGGAACGTGAACACGGAAGTCCTCAAACCCACTGGACCACCGGACCACACCGGGGACCTGTGCCAAGACCTAGTCAACCTGTCGGAACAGGTGTCGGCGTATGCCCAGTACCTACAGGCGACTAGGCAGCTTGAAAGCCGGTTGGTGAAGGAGGTAGTTCAACTTACGGGCACTAACCGGTTGGAAGAATGCCTTGTCATCCTTCACAAACACCGGGACCTGGCCAGTCTACAGGCCAAGCACGTCGACCAGATGGATCGGTACCGGGAGAGGATCAACAAGCTCCAGCAGGAAGTGCATGATGCCCAAAAGGACTTCCGGGACGCCCGTGACCGGGCAGCTCATGCCATCTAGTCGGTTGTAGAGGTCAAGGCCACCTTAGCCTTTCCGGTGGATGTGGCAAATCAGTGCGCCGTCTACCAGGAGTTCCTGACCCGTCAACCGGATCCGGCTCGGAAAATGATCGTGCACTTCATGCAGGAATGGACGCAGGTGATGAGGGACACTTGGTTGCAGATGAGACACCTAGTGGACACCCTCTGCGCCGGACAGGACGGTCCGTTAAGACCACCAGAGCCACCGGCGGATCGAGAGGAGCCCAGACCATCGGCACCAACCGTGAGGCCGGCACAGGTACCACCTTTAGCCTCTCCGGTACAGTCAACCATCTGGCCAGTTCAACCGGAGCCTGGACAACCGTTGGAGGATCCTCTTTCGGACACCTTCGACAGTTTGCACAACCTGCCCAATCCGGAAGGAGTTGAGGCTGTTGACGCCGAGAACATCCCTTTGGAGGGGGACCAAGGCCCACCGCCGGGAGACTTTGTCCTGGTACAGGGATCTCTGGAACGTATCCGGGTGGATCTCGGCGTAACCTCGGTGGCTGCACGATCTCCCTCCCCGGTGGCCCAAGCAAGACGAGCCCGGAAGGCAACTGACCATCCGGTACCAGATACACCGGGAGCCGGCCCCTCACTGAAGAAGCTGAAGAAGGGAGTACAGAAGAAGGAACGGCCGGATGGAACCCGGCACAGCCCAAGGTTCGATAAGAACAAGGAGTAGGAGTTAGGATAAGGACCGGATAAACTGGCAGCGACTAACGATGCAGCTCAATTGCACCCGGCTGTCGATCCGGATAGATAGCGGCAGTACCTAGGAATAGAAGGCGGCCACCGGTCCAGGATACCCGGGATCCAAGATCCGAAAATTCGAGATCTCGGTTGGCCACTTGTTTGCTATAGGCCCGTTAGGATTAGTACTTAAGCTGGACGTTTTTCCAAGGCCGGGGCCTTGTTATTGTACGCTGTTTTGTTGTTGCAATTGAGAACATACTTTTGGATTTTTTGTATCGACCAGCTGACTGACGGGTCCGTTACCGTAACAATTTGTTGGTACCATTGTCTCCGCTAGTGTTCCGGAGGAGAGTTGAACAGTGTAGTGGTTGGGAAAGCGCCCAAAGAGATTGGGCGGGTGTCAAGTGTGGGATCCGAGAAACTCAGAATAAATTGGAAGAGCCTCATCCGGTGTTAGGATTCCATCAATTTTTCACATTTTTTGGTTAATTAGGTAAAAACTAGCTAGACACTAGCTGCATTAGGAGTTAACACAAACTGGATACTCCCAAAACCTTAAAACAGTTAACGTAGGAAGTATTCTCGGAACCTTGATTTCGGAAAACTCGGAAGAGAAAATACGGAACGGGTTGACGATCCGAAAACTGACCGTTACGGTAACCGCGTCTAGGATCCGAAACGAAGCGGAAGTCATCATGACTCGGATAGGCGTCTAGCTCGGTACGGTGGCGGCTGCAATTACGGGCCGCCGCAGCGTTTATGATGCCCGGGGTATATAAGCGAGGGTGTTAGGGTTTGGAGTTCCTTTTTGCGGACAAGGAGTAGGGAGTGAAAGAGTGGTGAGGTGTTTTGTCTTTTCCGATTTACTGGCAGTTGGATTGCTGGGGTTTCTTGCTGTCGGATCGCAAAGGGAGAGAAGTGAGACGTAGAAATGGCGCACGTCCAGTGTAGAGTCCTTAGTCCCGGCACTTCGGTGAAAGAGTCGGAGATGGAAGAATTGATTGCCGATCTCACTCGGATGAGGTGCCAGGGTTTGCTGTCACGGCCGTGGTTGCTGAAGAATGAGGCGATGGTGAGGGAGGTCCTGGACGGACCGGACAATAGGTGAGACAATACGATCCGGGGCAAGCCCACGCTGTGGAGTGCCGAACAGTGGGCAGAAACTTACGACTTCGAGCAAAACGGGCTCCTTTGGGCAACCCGGACGGATAGGTACGTGCTGGATAGGTTTCACGGGAAGATCCATAAGAATAATGGATACAAGAAAGACGCCTGCAAGGATAGGAGGCAGAGACAGGTCTTAGCCTTCCTCGTTCCGATCCTGTATCCGCTGAAACCAGAACAGGTCACCATTACGGTCGGGAACACCATCTTCGGAGCGTACACAGGGGAACGTCCGGTGAATTGGGCCGCGCTCATGGCGGAAGTCGTGCAGAAGATGGTGCCATCGATCGGAAAGAAGTCGACCCCTATCGCCCCTTTCCTCTACCACCTTTACCACGCGTATAGTTTGCTGAAGGAAAAGGAGGAGGAGGATTATATCACGGCGAAGAACTTCCTCAGCTTGTCGGAGATTCCGCCAGGGATGGATGTCGATCTGCATGGCGAAACCTCGGATACAGCGTCCACGGAACAGGATGACGATACGGCAATCATTCCAAACCCCGGCGCTACGAAGGCTCACTCTAAGTCACGATCAGAACGCGCTGCGTCGCAGCACGCGGCGCCCTCTACGGCTCGGGGAGATACGGAACGGAAGTAGGTCACTTCCGAGCGAGGATTTCTGGTAAAACTATTCCGGGGAATTTGGGAGGAGACTCATCCTGCGCAGGCCTCTTACGATCGGATCGAGACACTGTTCCGGAGGGTCTGTACGTCTCTAGAACGCTGCATACCGGAGGAGGTGATTCGAAAGGTGGAGCTGTTGAAGGACGCCCCGAAACTTCGGAGTGAGAAGAAACAGTTACAGCTCCAGTTGCAGGAGCTTACAAGGGAACTGGCAACGAAGAGCGAGGAGATCCGGAAGTTTCAGGCCAAGCAGGAGGAGACCTTGGATGAGCTTCGGAAGTTGGTAGGGAATCCGGGTGCTATAGTCAACAAGGCCCGGTTGTTCGACGAGAATGTACTGCAGCCTGCAGATTTGGAGAACAAGCAGAAGATTATCATGATCCTCTCCAAATATGAGCATTCGATGAACGAGATTCTGAAAAAGGTTCGGCAGCTGCTCAATCCGGGAGTCGGAAGTCCCAGTGTCGGAACCGCTTGTCGGAACCATCCGTTTCACGGATCTCCCTCTCGGACCGTTGTAGGGGAATCTAGAGGGGTAGGGTTCCAGACCCCAATAGAGCGCAACCTCCAGCTGGAGGAGCAAATGGCGGTCGACACGGACATCTTCAAGCCGGCTCGGACGATCGCAGATATGATCCGGGAACACCAACAGGTGGCGTCACTTGGAGCCAACACGGTTCAGCAAAGCTGTGCGATCCCCACCGGTCAGGCGGAAGTGACAGGGACTATCGTCACCATTAGGAGATCCGAAGAGCGGACGGTTACGAAAGAGGTGACTCGGCCCGTGCAGCCGGATGTCCTTCCAAGACTCGGATCGGGGGTGATCATTGCGGATTACCAAGGGGAGATAGCGGGAGCGGAATCGGGACGAGCCATTTCACCAACCGGACGGACCCGAGTGACTCAGGAGGGGGCACTCACCCCTTCACCCACAGCCCGGACCGGAACACTGACTCCTACCCCCACCGGAACGCCAGTGGTGGACTCCCCAGCTGACAATTCCAGTGCTCGGAGGGTTTTGAGGAAGAGGGAGGAACCGGAGGAGAAGGGCCCCATTACGATTTCCGGGTCCGACTCGGATACTCACGCTAGCTCCCCGATAGGGACAGCCAGAACTGGGACTCGGACCACGACATCCGGAACCCCTCCTCCGAGGATGTTGCCCAAGTCTCCCAAGTCTCCAAAGACCCGGGTCGTTACCCGGCTTTTCCTGGAGACCAAGTCGAAGGAGTCGAAGGAGGAACAGAGCGCTAGGCGTCTGGCGGAGCGAGCAGCAAAGGCACGAGGATCCGAGCCCCGGATGACCCGATCGAAGGAGAAGGATAGAGAGCAGGAGAGCCACAAGAAGACGAAGACGGGATAGATCCCTTGCACTGGAACTGTCAGTCACTTTCCAGATTTATAGGAGTAGATTTTGGATCAGGGGAGATCGGGTTTAACCGTAAAGTAGGATTCTAGGTAGATAATTAGGAATTAGGGTTTTTGATTGAACTTTTGGCGCCGCCGCTTTTGTGGAAGCCCCTGCTTACTTAAACGGGGGAGGCAGTGCAGTCCAGGTCTTCGTTTTGCATGTGTTCTCCCTATATTCCTTATCAGTAAAGTATTCGTGTTTTGCAAGTACTGTGCGTGATTTCCAGTTAAGTGTGAATGATCCGGGAAGGATATGAGAGTTCCGCTGTAGCTCGGATAGGAAGGTGATGGGTGTTGTGACGAAGCCCGAACCGGAAAGGTACTGGGATTGACCGAAAAGATTTAGCGGATTGTCGTAGGAGTGAAGCCTCACTGTTCCATCCCCAATCCAACCTCACGCGGAATAGCCGTCGCTAGGGTCGAAGCGGATCGAGGGGTACTTGATTGGGCTCCCTAAACTTCTGAAGAGGTTCCGCACTCTGTGAGAGGGGGATTCGGAATGTGGTACGGGTTGCCTAGGGATAATCGGATCTTGGTTCTCTCAGAGCCGGATTAATTTGTCGTTGTTGTCTCACGGATCGGAAGTGGGCGTCAGCATGACCTGCCGTTCAGAGTATTCTAGGACAGTTATGAGACGGTAACCGTTCCGAGACGTTGGGGTTTGTGGACGAAACATTTGATGAGAGAGAGAAAGAGAGAGAGAGATAGTTAAGGAGTTACGTTCCAAAGACACTATCCGAGCAGTGGCACGGCTCCAAACGATTAGAAGTAACTTATTGGTGAAACACTATTGAATCCGTGGACGATACTCGGAACCCATGAGAATACGGAAGTTTACGCTCAATTAGAGTGCTATCCGGATGTTAGTTGCGTTTCCGTGTTCCGACATCAAGCGTCGAGTGTTGACGTGTGCCGGTACCAGAAGGAGCCTGGAGGAAAGGGGATATGTACCGCAGCAGGGCTGGTAGTCTTAAAGACACGGAGGGCCGTGTGTACACCGGAATCCGGAAACGGACCGGTCGCTTCCTGTAGATGGGATAAAAGCCGGATTACCTACTGCGAACCAATCCGGAAGGGAGATGATATAGTTAGGATACCGTACAACCGTGAGGTGATGTCGTTGTAGTATGATTTCCGTATCCATAACCGGCACTGAGTAGCGATCCGGACCTGTCTCAAGCCATACGGAAGGATTATTACTCCACTCTCCGGTGGTAGATAGGAAGAGTGGGGTGTCCAGCCACTTTAAGTCACGGGACGGTGGAGAATCCAGCCACTTGAAAGAATAGACGGATCAGTGGGAACCGGCCACTAGTCTAAAAAGCCGGAAAATAGGAACGAGGCAAAAACTACCGGGTCAGGTCGACCGGTCGTGGGACGGAAGACGGTTGGATTCGGGTGGTGATTTCCGTTATGGTGTAAAAGGAGGAAAACTATAGGTCTTTGTAGGAACGAACACGGAGTGGTTTACTTGGGAGGGTATTTAGTGTCAATTAAGTGCCTTCCGGAGGAATACGGTTACCACGTCGTGCTATATGTGATTTTGGCGCCGCTGCCAGGGATCTATATGAGTTTCTTCCTACCTGACTGTTACGGTTGTCACTAAGCCAAATCAGGTTTTAAAAACGCATGAATCCGAATTCTAAGGAGACGGAAGGATTATGGAGGTCGAGTAGAAAGAAGAAGGGAGACCAGGAGTCGGAAGCTAGACCTTTCGTCACCACTAGAGTTGACTTTGCTGAAGACATAGATCAAGTGATAGCCGGGACTCCCGGATCTGGAAGACAGGGTGGGACGGTACCACCGGAACCGGAGGATGGAGGGCAAGTAGCGGAAGTTGCCATGGCACGGACGTTCTCTAGATTGAAGTACCGGAAGTTCAAGGGCGATGGCTGGGAGGACGTGGACGAATGGCTAAGTGAGTTGGACGCCATGGCTGCCGCCAACCAAGAGGATGAAGCAATCAAATTACGGTTTTTCCAGGGACTGCTCAAGAAGGAGGCACTTCAATGGTACAAGGAGGAATCGGACAACGTAAAACAAAAATGGGATTTGCTATCTGTGTCCTCCTGGAGGGCATTCCGAGAGGTAGGAGGAGAAGCTCGTACATTGGGAAAACTTAGTAAAATCCGGATGGAGCTGGAAGAGTCAGTCCGCCGGTACGGACAGTGGGTTAGGAGTTTAATTCATAAACTAAGTCCCGGAATCGCAAATAGCATCCAGGTAGAGTGGTACGTCGCTGGTTTACCCGAATGGATGGGTTTGCAAGTAAGGCAGACCCGACTCCAGACACTACCAGAGGCTATGGAGGCCGCTCAAAACTATGAGAACTCCAAGCAGTCCATACTGCAGTATCGGAAGGCAGGGAAGACTTTTAGGCGTCTTCGCAAGATCCGCAGAAACCGGGATTCTAGTTCAGAATCCAGTGGGTCCAGTTCCAAAGATTGCTTGGAAACAGGAGATAGTAGCAGTGAAGAGGATCGTTCACGCCAAAAGGCGTCGGGTAGCAAGGGCTACCGGAAGGAGAAGGAAAGAACAATAGTTCGGGTGAAGGAGGAGTCTGTATCGGAGAAACGGATGATTAAGGATCTGGTAAACAGCATTGAAGAACTTAAAGTCCAGATGGCGGAGGAGAAGAAGGCACGGAAGGCGCTACCCAGCGTCCGGAACAACGTGTGGTGCACTAACTGCGGGAAAGCCGGACACTACAACCGGGAATGTCCACATGGAGCAACCAAGAGAGTCCAGTTTGTGGACAAGGAGGGGTCAGTATTCTTTGCGGAACCTGCTTATGAAGAGGAGGAAATGGAGATGCTACCGGTTTATCACGTAAACCCCGCCTATGGCCGTGGACGGATGATGCAGCCGGTTATAAGACCTTGACCCGGAATGGGTTTTCCATCCGGTGGACATCCACCTCCGTCCAATCCGGCACGCCCACCTGTCTCAATAGAACGTCAGTTTGGATGTTGTTACATTTGTGGAGAAGCCGCGCATTATGCTAACAATTGTCCCCACCGAGGAGGTCAAGGCGCACCGTTGGAACTTCCATGCCAAAACTGTGGTCAGTACGGCCATAAGTCACCCCAATGTCAATAGCCGGTTCGACCTCGGGCCATCTATAAACAGGTGGAAGAACCTCCCCGTGAGCGAACCAGACTCAACTACGGCCACAAGGATGGGGTCGAGAATCCGGCCAGTTGACGGTTACCGGTGGAGCCACGAGGAGAGACCGGCGTGCTCATCCATCAGGTCAGTTCACGTAGCTCCACCCAGAAACAGGAGTCAGAAAAGAAGAGAAGGAAGTCCGGTGTCCGGACCAGATCACAGAGAAAGGAAAATAGCCGGCCAGAATCCTTAGAGACTTCCGGGGAATCAGAGGAGGAGGTGCCTCCGAAGACGATTCCGGTTGAAAAAGGTGTCAAGCCCTTACCGACCATGCCGGACATTGGACCGGAAGTTATTGCCGAGTTACCGCAAGAGCGGGAGGGCCGGAAGGTGACATTCAGTGAGATTCCAGAAATCATTCAACCGGAAGTCCGGGCCAAAGCAGACAGGTACGATATCCTCCAAGATATCCAGGCACAGCCGGCCAATGTCACCATTGGACAACTGTTACATGGTAATCCTAATTATCATAAACAGGTTAAGTCGGGCTTAATCAAGACCCGGAAACGGAAGGTTAAACTGCCTTCCGTCGCCATCAATTTTGCCGAGATAGAAGATTTCGGGGCACCGGAGATAGCTGTAGAGATTGACGAATGTATTATCCAGAAGGTACCGGTAGATGGGGGGTCCGGAGTCATTTACTACTTGAAAGTACGGCCAATGACTTAGGGTACACGGTCTTTGAGCCTACCAATGAGACACTACGGATGGCAGACCAATCCCGAGTGGTACCAGTGGGAAAACTATCGCCAGTACCTTCTAAAATTTCCGGACTTATTTACCCGCTCAATTATTTGATTATCCGGGTGGAGGAAGGGAATCCGTTTCCATTATTACTAGGGCGACCATGGTTGAATTTAGCTGGAGTCAGGGTAAATTGGGCAAAGAAGGCTTTTACCTTCGGAGATCTGGCTGTTTTACTATCACGGAAACCAGAGCTCCACCTTGGGGAAACAAGCGAGACGGATGGGTACACCTCCGACTGGACGAGGTCAGAAAACTCGGATTCTCTGCAATCATATCATGTCCAAGAGTTTCGGGAGATATCGGAAGAAGATCTAGGTTTCCAGAACCTGGTACCGGAACAGAAGCCGGATGGGACCGAAGTTCCGAACCGACCGCCGGAAGTCAGGAAGGACGATGACAGAGCCTTAGGAGAAGCAAGCGTTCCATTGACCTCCAAATGGATGAAGGAGCAGTTCACGTCCGCGGCAATTAAGACCGGGACATCCGGATCAAGGACCATGGACCTACCATGGTCAGCCCTACCGGAATCAGTAGGAACTGATGCTACTGAACCAGTTAAGAACGTTGTAGCACCTGAAGACTACGAAGCAATGAAGACGGAAGCCGGTAGGACCTTCTATCTAAGGAAAGGACTGACCGACCGGGAGCGGGCACAATATTTGGAACTACTCATGGAATATGATGACGTATTCGCGTGGCTCCCATCAGACTTGGTAGGTATACCACCGGAACTGGGCGAACACCACATCGACCTAATGGAGGGTGCAGTTCCGGTTTGCCAAAGGCAGTACCGGCTCAACCCAAAATACTCGATATTGGTAAAAGAGGAGTTAGATAAACTGCTGGAAGCCGGTTTTATCTATCCATTAAATCACTCCGAATGGGTGTCACCTATTGTGGTAGTACCGAAAAAATCGGGGCCGCATGGTAAAGTCAAGATCCGGGTATGTCAGGACTTCCGGAAGCTGAATGCGGCCACAAAAAAGGATCATTTTTCTTTACCCTTCATCGACATGGTACTTGACCACGTGGCCGCACAAGAATGCTTCAGTTTTCTAGATGGGTTTTCCGGATACAATCAGGTATCTATCCAGAAGGAGGACCAACTGAAAACTACTTTTACCACCAATTGGGGCATCTACGCCTTCAACCGGATGCCTTTCGAGTTATGCAATGCTCACGGAACTTTTCAACGGCTGATGATGGACATCTTTCAGGACTTCTTAAAACATTTCTTGGAAGTCTTCATTGATGACTTTGCGGTGTTTAGTTGATGGGTGGAACATCTCGACTATCTCCGGAAGACGTTCCAGCGATGCCGGGAAACTAAGCTCAAGCTCCATCCGGGTAAGTGTTTTTTTGGTATGATTGGCGGACTCTTGCTTGGACACATAGTCAGCAGGAAGGGGATAGCAGTGGATGTAGCAAAAGTACTAGTCATGTTGGCCCTCCTTGCTCCCACCAACCTCCGGGAACTTAGAGGATTTCTGGGATGTGTGGGGTACTACCGGAGGTTCATTGAGAACTATGCCCGGTTGGCAATGTCCCTGACGGAGCTACTCAAGAAGGAAGAAGAGTACCTCTGGACGGCAATCCGCCAACAGGCTTTCAAAGAATTGAAGAGACGGTTGGTCACAGCACCTATTCTAGCGCCACCGGATTGGTCGAAACCTTTCCATGTCACTTTGGACGCCTCCGGTTGGTGTGTAGGAGCCATCCTATGGCAGTTGGATAACGAAGGCCGGGAAAGACCTATCTATTATGCCAGCCGGCAGATGAATCCGGCCGAGAAGAATTATACGACAACCGAACGGGAGGCTCTAGCCGTCATCTATGCGTGCAAGAAGTTTCGCCATTACCTATTGGGGTATAAGGTCATCTTCTATACGAATCATGACTCGCTGAAGTATTTAGTCAACAAACCAAACCTGTCCGGTAGGCTGGCCAGGTGGATATTACTTCTACAAGAGTTCAATTACGAGGTCATTATCAAATCCGGGAAATCTAACCTCAATGCGGATTACTAGTCACGACAAAGGGGTGAAGAGAGCAAGGAGGAGAAATCTTCGGAGTTTCCGGATGAGTTTACGGAAGAATACCCGGTTGGCACAAGTATGATATACAGGACCCACGCGACCTTCCGGTCACAGAAGTGGCAACTTCAGTATACCGCATTCAGGAGGACGAAGGGGAGGACCAGGATATTTTAGCGGATTAAGAACTATCTCCAAACTCAGAGGTATCCGGAAGGGCTGAGTAGGGAGGAGAAGAGTGTGTTTCAGCACCGGGTGGCACCGTATTTTCTAGTCGGAGAATTGCTTTTTAAGTTAGGGGCGGATGAAAAACTCCGGCGCTGTCTAGATCCCATCTATCGCCGGAAGGTCATCCGGATTTTGCATGATGGGCCGGCCGAAGGACACTACGCATCAGTCATCACCGTGCAGAAGATCCGCGATGCCGGATACTGGTGGCCACATCTTCACCGTGATGTCCATCAGTTTATAAAAGAATAGGATCGATGCCAATGGATAGGAGCCCCTGCCGTCCGGCATCCCTGGCCGCTAACTCCAATTGTCCCCCTGGCACCGTTTGAGAAATGGGGAGTGGACTTTATTGGCCCGATTCAACCGTTAGGCACTCAGAGGCACCGGTACATCATTTTAGCGACGGACTACGCCACCAAGTGGGTAGAAGCTAGAGCAACCCGGAAGAATGATGCTGACACATCCGCATGGTTCATATTCAAAAGGATCATGATGCGATTTGGCCACCCATTGGAAATAGTGAGCGACCGTAAGACACATTTCCTTAACGAAGTAGTGGCCGGTTTGACCAACTAGTATGAAGTCAAACACCGGAAGACCACACCGTACAATCCCAAGGCAAACGAATTGACGGAACGTGCTAACGGAATAATTTGTAAGATTTTGACCAAGGTAGTTACCTCACATAAGACGAACTGGGACCGGAAACTGACCTCAGCCGTCTATGCGTATAACACGGCACACAAGAGTACAACCGGACGGACTCCGTATTATTTGGTATACGAACAGGAGGTACTTTAGTTCATAGAGACGAAAGTAGAAACGTTGAGGGTACTTGCAGCCAACCACGTGGATAAGACGGACGACCTTGATCACCGTCTGCAGGTTACTAACCGGTTGGAGGAGGACCGGATGGATGCGTTGGAAAGAACAAAGGAGGTCCAAGCCAAGAGGAAGGAAGTGTATGACAAATGGATCACAATGGACAAAGAGATAGAAGAAGGGGGATTGGTGCTAGTGTATGACAGCCGGTACAAGAATTTTCTGGGTAGATTACATACTCGATGGATAGGACCGTTCCGGGTTGATAAGATTTATTCCAATGGGTCATTACAACATTCAGATCTAGAAGGGTACCCGATGGACACTAGGGTGAACGGATCCCGGGTCAAACTGTATAGACCGAATGACGTTTGCAAGGACGCTCACGAGTGAAAAAGGGGTAATGTGGAAAGTGATTTCCACGGTTGGCACGCTGGAATACTAATTCTGGTAGAAAAAAATGATAAAAATTAAAAATTTTGTGTTAGGAACACGGAAATACTACGTAGATAGATGTAACAACCGGTTAAGACGGTTGGCTGAAGAAATAAGAGAACCGAAAGGGCAGCCGGGTGAGATCCGGTCGTCCAAAGTCGGATGAGATGAAGCACCGTCTATGTGACGGAACCCTGACCCAGCGGACTTAGGGTAACAGCCAGAGAGTACGATTCACGCGGGTAAGGTGGCTCCGACCATTAAAGCGCCGCCGGCCGCGACCGTCCAAAAATGAAAGGCTACGACCGTCCGTCATGATGAGCTACGAACGGGTTGGAGTGAGTGCAGGTATAAAAGGAGGAACAGCAACCGTGCTCCTCCTTTCTTTTGTTGTTTTGTGGAGCACTGGACCCTTGTGTTCCTCGGCGGAGTTCGTAGTTAGGGTTATCACGGTAGGAGAGAGACAATGAGACGGAAGTGTTTCCGTTAGTCGAGGGATTGTGGTGAGGATCGTGCGTGCAGGTGTTACCGAAGTGATAGTAAGGAGGATTTAGCAGAATGGTTAGGAAGGGGAAAGAGCCGGTCGAAGAGGGACCGTTGTTGAAGGTACAACAGGTCATGCCTTTGATGCCGGTAGACGACGAAGAGTGGGAGCTCCTCCGGACTTCCTTAGAGGTCATGGGCTATGAGTTACTACTAGACAAGGCGTGGGGGTGGAAGCAGTCCCTTCCGGCACAGGAGATCATCGTCAAGAACTCCAACATTCAAGGAACCATCCGGGGAGAGCCGGAACAGTGGACGGCACAAGACAGGAGGGATACGTACGGCTTCACCAAGGGTGGGGAAGTTTTGGTTCTAGAAACTCAGAATAAACCGGAAGAGCCCCATCCGTTGTTAGAATTTCATTTGAATTTTCAATTTTTTTGGTTAATAAGGTAAAAACTAGCTAGACACTAGCCGCATTAAAAGTTAGCACCAACCGGATACCCCAGGAACTTTAAAACATTTAACGCAGGAAGTATACTCGGAACCTTGATCCCGGAACTCGGAAGAGAAAACTTGGAACGGGTCGACGATCCGAGAACTGACCGTTACTGTAACCGCGTCTAGAATCCAAAACGACGCGGAAGTCATCATGACTTGGATAATGCTGAGCTTGGTACTTGCGGACTGAGAGTAGAGAGTGAAAGAGCGGTGAGGTGTTTTTGTCTTTTCCGATTCACTGGTAGTTGGATTGCCGGGTTTCTTGCTGTCGGAGCGTAGAGGGAGAGAAGTAAGGCATAGCAATGTCGCACGTTCAGTGTAGAGTCCTTAGCCCCGCCACGCCTGAGAGAGAGTCGGTGATGAACGAGTTGATTGATGATCTCACTCGGATGAGGTGCCAGGGTTTGTTGTCACGGCCGTGGTTGCTGAAGGATGAGGCGATGGTGACGGAGATCTTGGACGGACCGGACAATAGGTGGGACAATACGATCCGGGGCAAGCCCATGCTGTGGAGTGCGGAACGGTGGGCGGAAACTTACGGCTTTGAGCAGAATGGACTCGTTTGGGCAACCCGGACGAATAAGTACGTGCAAGATAGGTTCCACGAGAAGATCCATAAGAACAACGGATACGTGATAGACGCCTGCAAGGATAGGAGACAGAGACAGGTCCTAGCCTTCCTCGTTCCGATCCTGTATCCGTTGAAACCGGAACAGGTCACCATCTCGGTCGGGAACACCATCCTCGGAGAATACAGAGAGCAGCGTCCGGTGAATTGGGCTGCACTCATAGCGGAAACCGTGCAGAAGTTGATACCCTCGATCGGAAAGAAGCCGATCCCAATCACCCGTTTTCTCTACCACCTCTACCATTCCAATAGCTTGCTGATGGATAAGAAGGAGGAGACTTATACGACGGCAAAGAACTTCCTCAATTTTTAGGAGATTCCGCGAGGGATGGATGTCGTACGGCAGGGGGAAACCTCGGATACTGTGTCCACGGAAGGGGATGATGATACGGCGATCATTCCGAATCCCGGCGCTACGAAGGCCCACTCCAAGTCACGATCGGATTGTGCTACGTCGCAGTACGTAGAGCCCTCCACGGCCCGGGGAGATGCGGAACGGAAGGAGGTCACTTCCGAGCGGGGATTTCTGGTTGAACCGTTCCGGGGAATTCGGGAGGAAACTCATCGGGCGCAGGCCTGTTACGATGGGATCGAGACGCTGTTCCGGAGAGTCTGCACGTCGCTCGTGGGCTGTTTACCAGAGGAGGTGATCCGAGAGGTGGAGCTTTTGAAGGACGCCCCTAAGCTTCGGAGAGAGAAGAAGCAGTTGGAGCTTCAGTTGCAGGAGTTTACGAGGGAACTGGCGACGAAGAGCGAGGAGATCCGGAAGTTCCATGCCGAGCAGGAGGAGACATTGGGTGAGCTTCGGAAGTTGGTAGAGAATCGAGTGCTATAGTCAACAAGGCCAGGTTGTTTGACGAGAATGTGTTGCAGCCTGCAGATTTGGAGAACAAGCAGAAGATCATCACCATCCTTTCCAAATGCGAGCATTCGATGAACCAGATTCTGAAGAAGGTTCGGCAGCTGCTCAATCCGGGAGTCGGAAGTCCCAGTGTCGGAACCACGTTCCGCAGATCTCCCTCTTGGACCATTGTAGAGGAATCGCGCGGTGTAGCATTCAGGACCCCAATAGAGCGCAACCTCCAGCTGGAGGAGCAAATGGCGGTCGATGCGGACATCTTAAAACCGGCTCGGACGATCGCGGATATGATCCGGGAACACCAAGGACAAGTGGCGTCACCCGGAGCCAGCACGGCTCACCAAGGCTGCGCGATCCCCACCGGTCAGGCAGAGGTGACTGGGACTATAGTCACCGTTAGGCGATTGGAGGTGCGGACGGTTACGGAAGAGGTAACTCGGCCTGTGTAGCCGGTTGTTCTCCCAAGACTCGGATTGTCGGTAATCATTCCGTTTTACCAAGGAGAGCTAGCCGGAGCGGAATGGGGGAGGTCCATTTCACCAACCGGACGGACCCGAGTGACTCAGGAGGGGGCACTCACACCTTCACTCACTGCCTAGATCGGAACGGTGACTCCTACGCCCACCGGAACGTTAGTTGGGCTCCTTTGCTGACAGTTTCGGTGCTCGGAGGGTTTTGAGGAAGAGGAAGGATCCGGCAGAGAAGGGACCCATTAGGATTTCCGAGTCCGACTCGGAAACTTATGTGAACTCTCCTTTTTGGGACAGCAGGAACTGGGACTCGGACCCCTACGTCCGTAATCCCTCCCTCGCATATGTTGCCGAAGTCTCCCAAATCTCCCAAGAACCGAGTCGTTACCCGGCTTTCCTTGGAGACCAAGACGAAGGAGTCAAAGGCGGAACAGAGTGCTACGCGTGAGGCGGAACGGGCAGCGGTGACTGAAGGATCCAAGCCACGGATGACCATGTCGAAGGAGAAGGACCGAGAGCAGGAGAGCCACAAGAAGACGAAGATGGGGTAGATTCCTCTCGCTGCAACTGGCAAACACTTTCCAGATTTCTAGGAGTAGATTTCGGATCGGGAGATCCGGATTATTGGTAAAGTAGGATTCTAGCTAGATAATTAGGGATTAGGGTTTTTGATTGAACTGCCGGCGCCGCCTCTTTTGTGAAAGCCCCTGCTTACTTAAACGGGGAAGGCGATGCAGTCTGGGTCTTTGTTTTGCATGTGTTCTCTCTATATTCCTTATCAGTAAAGTATTCGTGTTTTGCAAGTACTGTGCGGGGTTTCCAGTTAAGTGTGAATGATCCGGGAAGGATATGAGAGTTCCGCTGTAGCTCGGATAGGAAGGTGACGGGAGTTGTGACGAGACTCGATCCGGAAAGGTAATGGGATTGACCGGAAAAAGATTTAGTGGATTGTCGTAGGAGTGAAGCCTCACTGTTCCGTCCCCAACCCAACCTCACGCGGAATAGCCGTCACTAGGGTCGAAGCGGATTGAGGGGTACTTCATCGGGCTCCCTGAACTTCTGAAGAGGTTCTGTACACTGTGAGAGGGGGATTCGAAACGTGGTACGGGTCGCCTAGAGATAATCAAATCTTGGTTCTCCCAGATCCAGATTGGTTTGTCGTTGAAGTCTCACGGATCGGAAGTGGGCGTCTATATGACCTGCTGGCCAGAGTTTTCTAGGACAGTTGTGAGACGGTAGCTATTCTGAGACGTTGGGGTTTGTGGAGGAAACACCTGACGAGAAAGAGAAAGACAGAGAGAGATAGTTGAGGAGTTACGTTCCGGAGATACTATCTGAGCAGTGGCAAGGCTCGGAACTATTAGCAGTAACTAATTGGTGAAACACTATTGAGTCCCTGGACGATACTCAGAACCTAGTGACAATAAGGAGGTTTACGCTCAGTTGGAGTGCTATCCGGATGTTACTTGCGTTTCCGTGTTCTGACAGAAGTTTCGGTTCCAGAGGCAAGAGATTTCGTATGGAACTTTATCAAGACGTCCGGAAATAAGAAGGAGGGGTGCGACCTAGAGGACATCAAGGATTCGAGAGCCCGGAGTGTAATAGGGTTTATGAACCCAATTTTTCCATCCGGAAAAGCCCAAACGCAGCACCATCAAATGAGGCTGTTGACCCCGAGAACATCCCTTAGGAGGGGGACCAAGGCCCACCGCCGGGAGACTTTGTCCTGGTACAGGGATCTCTGGAACGTATCCGGGTGGATCTCGGCGTAACCTCGGTGGCTGCACGATCTCCCTCCCCGGTGGCCCAAGCAAGACGAGCCCGGAAGGCAACTGACCATCCGGTACCAGATACACCGGGAGCCGGCCCCTCACTGAAGAAGCTGAAGAAGGGAGTACAGAAGAAGGAACGGCCGGATGGAACCCGGCACAGCCCAAGGTTCGATAAGAACAAGGAGTAGGAGTTAGGATAAGGACCGGATAAACTGGCAGCGACTAACGATGCGGCTCAATTGCACCCGGCTGTCGATCCGGATAGATAGCGGCAGTACCTAGGAATAGAAGGCGGCCACCGGTCCAGGATACCCGGGATCCAAGATCCGGAAATTCGAGATCTCGGTTGGCCACTTGTTTGCTATAGGCCCGTTAGGATTAGAACTTAAGCTGGACATTTTTCCAAGGCCGGGGCCTTGTTATTGTACGCCGTTTTGTTGTTGCAATTGAGAATATACTTTTGGATTTTTTGTATCGACCAGCTGACTGACGGGTCCGTTACCGTAACAATTTGTTGGTACCATTGTCTCCGCTAGTGTTCCGGAGGAGAGTTGAACAGTGTAGTGGTTGGGAAAGCGCCCGGAGAGATTGGGCGGGTGTCAAGCGTCGAGTGTTGACGGTTCCCAGTATCGGAAGGAGCCCGGAGGGGAGGGGAGACGTACTGCAGCAGGGCTGGTAGTCTTAAAGACACGGAGGGCCGTGTGTACACCGGAATCCGGAAACGGACCGGTCGCTTCCTGTAGATGGGATAAAAGCCGGATTACCTACTGCGAACCAATCCGGAAGGGAGATGATATAGTTAGGATACCGTACAACCGTGAGGTGATGTCGTTGTAGTATGATTTCCGTATCCATAACCGGCACTGAGTAGCGATCCGGACCTGTCTCAAGCCATACGGAAGGATTATTACTCCACTCTCCGGTGGTAGATAGGAAGAGTGGGGTGTCCAGCCACTTTAAGTCACGGGACGGTGGAGAATCCAGCCACTTGAAAGAATAGACGGATCAGTGGGAACCGGCCACTAGTCTAAAAAGCCGGAAAATAGGAACGACGCAAAAACTACCGGGTCAGGTCGACCGGTCGTGGGACGGAAGACGGTTGGATTCGGGTGGTGATTTCCGTTATGGTGTAAAAGGAGGAAAACTATAGGTCTTTGTGAGAACGAACACGCAGTGGTTTACTTAGGAGGGTATTTAGTGACAATTAAGTGCCTTCCGGAGGAATACGGTTACCACGTCGTGCTACAAAATACTTGGTGAAGCACTATTGAATCCCTGGACGATACTCGGAACCTAGTGACAATACGGAAGTTTACGCTGATTTTGAGTGCTATCCGGATGTTAGTTGCGTTTTCGTGTTCCGACAGTTGCAAGCATTTAAACGTGTTCAAGTGTGCTCCTCCATTAATGGATGATAAAACTTGTACATAATATTGGCTGACCGGCGTTAGTCCAATTAAGACAAATCAGCTCTTTAATTTCTAGCTACACCAAAGTTAAACCAAGCTAATGCTAAAAGAAATCCGAATACGGGTTAGCTCTGCGTAAGGCGGCTCCAAGGTGTACTTGCAGATTAGAACAAGTCAATAAAATGCAACGCCTGCCTCATAGTTCCAAATTGCAGTGAGGTCCTTGGAGTACACAATATTCTCCCTCAAGATCCGAGAGTACTCCTCCGCCTCAACCTCAATCTCTAGAACAACTCCGATGAATTACACGTCCCCAAAGAAGCTCTTCATCTCCACCTCCGTCAAGTGCAAAAAAACAGAAAGAGAAGCAAAGAGGGAGAGGAATGAGACAAGGGAGACGAGAGACTGGTGGAGAGAAGAGAGGAGAGCACAGAAAGGAGAGACTGTGAGAAGAGAGGAAGGAGAGATTGTAAGAAGAAAGGAAAGAGGGGCGCCCTTATAAAGGGCGCCCCTCTCACCCAGGGTTAGGGCAGAAAGGGCGGCGCCGCAAAGGCGCCCTATTTGGAAAGAGCCGTGTGGCCCCCAACATCAAGGGGGTTGCCCATGAAACCCATCCAAAAGGGCTCTCGGTGCCGAGAGCCCTATGGTCGCAAGGGGCCCTCGGTACCGAGAGCCCCTATGATTATCGGGCTCTCAGTACCCAGAGTCCCTACTAGGGACCCTCGGTACAGGGAACCCCATATCCATGGGGCTCTCGGTACCAAGAGCCGTTAGGGCAAGACCGCTGCCTTAGGGTGGCGATCGCCCTCAATGGGTGGCCGCCGCCAAAGGAAGGCGGCAGCCTCCTCTCCTCTAATGAGGGTTGGAAGGATGGCGCCCTTCCAACCCTGGTAGGAGGCTTCCTTCCTCATGATGGGGAAGGAGCTGCCTTCCCAGCCCTAAGAAGGGAGGGCTTTTCCTAGGGTTGGGAGGGCGCCGCCATCCTACCTTAGAAAGAAGAGGCGGCCGCGAGGGCTGGGTGGGGCCCATATAAGGTGTCCCACTCTCCCTCACAACTCACACTTCTCTCCTCACTTCTCTCTCTCACTCTCTCCTCTCCATTTCGACTCCTCTCTCCTCTCTATTTCCACTCCTCTCTCCTCTCCTTCTCTTCTTCTCTCTTCTCTTCCTCTCTCCTCTCTCTTCCCTCCCTTCTCTCTTTGGAAAGATGGTTCGCAAGATGGCGAAGGTGGCTTCCAAAGGGTAGTGCTCGAAGACAATTGGCAAGAAGAGGGCAAGGGGAGAATGCACTTTTGGAGGGTCCATGGTGGAGGTGCCGAAGGTGGAGGTGCCGAAGGTGGGATGCCCAAGGAGCATAACATGGTGGAGGTGCCGAAGGAGGAGGGCAATTTTTTTGGAGGTCAATGGGTGCCTGCGGAACGAAGGGGAGATACCCTCATTCTCACCATCATTGAGTATGAGGGGGAGACTGTCCACATGCAAGTGGAAGATGCTAAAGACCAGGATTCCGATTCTCACCTCCATTGGTTCGGCTACGAAGATCAGGGGGCGGTGCAGGCTTATCGGTGGAAATTGGAAGAAGATGCAACGGATTTGGAGGAGAGGATTGCCCCGAGAAACAATGCTGATGAAGTTAAGGATGATGTAGCCTAGACATTTGCTAGATAGTAGCCTAGAAATTGGCTAGAAATGTGTGCAAATTTTGGAGTACCGCGTTGCTCAGTGGAGTGGCGCTTCTTTGGCAGTTTCACCGCCCTTGTGTAGAAGTTTTTGTAAACTGTGTACCATTTTGTAAGTACTATAAATGCAAGTTATAATGATGAGCTTAATGTTGTTATGAGTTTTATCTTTAATCTCACTATCATTTTCATCTTTAATTATTTGACTTTGATTTCCCTTTCTTCCCCTTTCCCAATTCTTCATTTTGTCATTTGATTAATATTGTCACTCTTTTTTTATTTTTTTTCTTGCTTTCCTTCAATTGTTAAAATGACTTTCTTCCTCCACCCCCCATACTCTTCTGTTTTCTTCCACTTATAATTATTTTAAATAAAAAAACAAACGCCACTGTCCCGAGTCCCACCGAGAATCCTGCTGCGAGTCCCGAGTCCTCGCGTAGGGCGGGACACGGAGTCCCGCCACGAGTTTCGGGTCCCGCCGCAAGCAGGGACAGGGAGTCCCACCGCGACTGTAGCACGACGTGGTATCCGTATTCCTCCGGAAGGCACTTAATTGTCACTAAATACCATCCAAAGTAAACCACTCCGTGTTCGTTCCCATAAAGACCTATAGTTTTCCTCCTTTACACCATAATGGAAATCACCACCCAATTCCAACCGTCTTCCATCTCACAGCCGGTTGTCCTGATCCGGTCCTTTCTGCCTCGTTCCTATTTTTCCAGCTTTTTAGACTAGTGGCCGGTTCCCACTGATCCGTCTATTCTTTCAAGTGGCTGGATTCTCCACCGTCCCGTGACTTAAAGTGACTGGACACCCCACTATACCTACATACCACCCGGAGAGTGGAGTAATAACCCTTCTGTATGGCTAGAGACCGGCCCGGATAGCTACTTAGTACCGGTTACAGATACGGAAATCTTACTACAACGACATCACTGCACGGTTGAACGGTATCCTAACTACATCATCTCCCTTCCGGATTGATTCGCAGTAGGTAATCCAGCTTTTATCCCATCTACAGGAAGCGACCGGTCCACTCTCGGATTCCATTGTACACACGGCCCTCCGTGTCTTTAAGACTACCAGCCCTGCTGCAGTACGTCTCTCCTTCCCTCCAGGCTCCTCCCGGTATTGAAAACCGTCAACAATTGGCGCTTGACACCTTCCCAATCTCTTCAGGCGCTTTCCCAACCACTACACTGTTCAACTCTCCTCCGGAACACTAGCGGAGACAATGGTACCAACAAATTGTTACGGTAACGGACCCGTCAGTCAGCTGGTCGATACAAAAAATACAAAAGTATATTCTCAATTGCAACAACAAAACGGCGTACAATAACAAGGCCCCGGCCTTGGAAAATTGTCCAGCTTAAGTACTAATCCTTACGGGCCTATAGCAAACAATTGGCCAACCGAGATCCAGAATTTCCGGATCTTAGATCCCAGGTATCCCGGACCGGTGGCCGCCTTCTATTCCTAGTTACTGCCGCTATCTATCCGGATCGACAGCCGGGTGCAATCGAGCCCCATCGTTAGTCACTGCCATTTTATCCGGTCCTTATCCTAACCCTGACTCCTTGTTCTTATCGAACCTTGGGCTGTGCCGGGTTCCATCCGGTCGTTCCTTCTTCTGTACCCCCTTCTTGTGCTTCTTCAGTGAGGTAGCGGCCCCCAAGGTATCTGATACCGGATGGTCGATTGCCTTCCGGACTCGTCCTGCCTGTGTCGCCGGTGAGGGAGACCGGGCAGCCACCGGTGTTACACCGAGGTCCACCCGCATACGTTCCGGGGATGGAGATCATTGTACCTGAACGAAGCGAGCTCCCGGTGGTGGTTCCTGGTCCACCTCCAAATGGATGTTCTCCGGGTCAACAACCTCAACTTCTTCCGGATTGGGCAGGTTGTGCAAACTATCGAAGGTGTCCGGAAGTGGATCCGTCAATGGTTGACCATGCTCCGGTTGAACTGGCCGGATGGTTGACTGTACTGGAGAAGCTAAGGGTGGCACCTGTGCCAGCCCCATGGTTGGTGTCAATGGTCTGGGCTCCTCTCGATCTGTCGGTGGCCCTGGTAATCTTGACGGACGGTCTTTACCGTCGTAGAGGATGTCCACTAGGTTCCTCATCTTCATCCAAGTCTCCTTCATCACCTGCGTCCGGTCGTGCATGAATTTCACAATCAATGTCCGAGCCGGATCCGGTTGACAGGTCAGGCACGCTTGGTAGACAGCGCAATGATTTGCCACATCCACCAGAAGGGTTAAGGTAGCCTTGACCTCTAAAACCAACTGGATGGCATGGGCTGCCCGGTTACGAGCGTCCTGGAAGACCTGGAAGTCCCTTCGTGCATCATGCACCTCCTGTTGGAGTTTTATGATCCTCTCTCGGTACTGATCCATCTGGTCGACAGGCTGGGCCTGCAGGCTGGCGAGGTCCCGGTGTTTGTGAAGGATGACAATGCATTCTTCCAACCGTAAGTTGAATTACCTCCTTCACCAACTGGCTTTCAGGCTGCCTAATCTTCTGCAGGTATTGGACACACGCCGCCATGTGTTTCGATAGGTTGAACAAGTCTTGACACGGATCCCCGGTGTGGACCGGTGGCCATGTGGATTTGAGGACTTCTGTGTTCAGGTAACGCCTACCCGATGTGGGAGTCCGAGGAGAACCGCACGGCTGCCCCTTCTCCGGGCTGGGCCCGGGTTTCTTAGCCGGAGTGGGTGAGAACTCTATCACATCGTCCTCGTCCTCGTTCTCGGACATCTCCTCCCGTTCCGCGTACCGTTGGAGGCTATTCAGTTCGTCATACTCCAAGACCTCCTTAGGGGTCAACAGCGCCTTGTGACGGTAAAGGTGAATAAGGAAAGACAGAAGGCACGTGGCCTGCTTCTTCGTCTTCCTTAGGTTGGCTACCTGCCGGTTGACTATTGTCTTAATCATAAGACCACAGTCCACGGAAATCTCACCGTCCATGGCTCCAACAAAGATGGATGTCCATTTGATGGTGATCCGTTTGGACTTTACTGGATGGAAAATTGGGGGGGGTAGCTTGTATGCGTGCGGCAAGCGGCAAGCGGAGAGCGGCGAGCGGAGATTTGGTGAGCGACGAGCAGAAAATAGAGGTCTAAATCTAAAAACAGTAATATTATTACTAAAAATACAAACTATTATTAGCAGATTCGAATATTCTTAGAATATTTTTAGGATATTCTGAGAATATTACTATTTTTGGTAATAATTATGACCCTATAACCGTGGACCGGAATTCACTATTACTGATAATTTTCAATCCAGTTCCTCTGTCCCTTTCTTTAATGTTAAAATGATCGAATAACTGAATTTCGAATCCTAGGTCATTTTCTTCACATTACTACATTTCTAGCGTTTTCTCTATGCCATTTTGTTTTTTGTTTAATTATTTGAACTAACTACTCTTTCGACATTCTTCAATTCTACCCATCTTTTCAATTCCAATACTAACCGTCGTTTTATAATCTCTAGTAAATGTGTTACAGTGTTGATGTTAATCGGCACTTAATCTTCCATTTTTTGGTGTTCAATTTTCTCTAATGTATATATTTATTTTATTGATTTTTCATTTGTGTTATTCCTTTCTTGGTTTTATTTTTAAATACTATTTACGGTTCGTATTAATGCATCATCTAGAAGTTGCATTTATTATCTTCTATTTATTTATTTTTTTTATTTTTTTTACATTTTATCTTTTAACTCTTTCTTATCATTTATTCTTTTTATCTTTAATCAACTTTCATACCTTTTATCTTTTCATTGTTTTTATTTTCTAATATCATTATTTGTATTTTATTTTACACTGTTTTCTTTTTTTCTTCATTTTATATATATATATATATATATATATATATATATATATATATATATATATATATATATATATATATATATATATATATATATATATATATATATATATATAATCATCTTTTATCTTTTTTGATTTCTAAATTTTTTAATCATTATTTTATTTTCATTCGTCCTCTAATTTACTATCTTCTAAGTCTTTACCTTTTCATTTTTTATCTTTTATCTTTTGAAAGACCTTCTAGTTCACTCTCAATTGATGGTTTAGGGTATTTTGTCTACAAATTAATCAAAACAGTGATGACAAACCTACTCATGCCATGGAGTGTTGTAATATTTAAACCTTCTTATATATCCCACTATTCAAGGGCGCCGAGCATCTACCTCCTCAATATTTAAGTAGTGGCAGTAGAAGCTCTCATCCTCTTTGTTCGTGCTCTTCTTGAATCAAGTTCCAAGAAGAGCGTGTTGTGATATGGAAGTTGCTGGAGAAACCACTATCTCACTTGGTGATGTCCTTGGCCCAATTCATCCGTATGAGGAGGTCGAGGGGGAAGAGGAGTTGAATGGGTGCAATGAAGGGCATTCCGAAAATGATGGCGTGGAAGCAAAAATAGATGTGATAGAAGACATACTGGCTGTAGAAGAGCCACGCGTTCTCGTAGTTCCCCAGGAGGAACCGATTGTCCCTTTGGCACCTCATGCATACTCCAAGGTCGGGAAGATTCCACCGGGGACTTATTCTAGGGAGGCATTACGTGGAAAGAGTGAAGCTATTCCATTGTTGAAACGTCCCCGCCTACGACAAGTGGCAATTGGGGAACGAACAATGAATGTCAACGTAGCTTGTCCTGTAGTGCAGGAGGTAGTTCGTGATTGTGCTGAAAATGCGAAGGGGATACCTAAACGCATTAAGTTCAAGGAATAAAATCTATATTTAAATGTATTCATGGAGTGAGTACAGTCCAATTGTGCGTTGATATAAATAACAAATGCCACTTGTTGAAATGAATGTTATTGTAACACAATGTAATAAATGTGAATGACAAAACCTTTATATTGAAATAGGGAATACGAGATTTGTATTGCTGACTCAGTACAAGGAAAAATTCAATCACCTCGGGTTAAGTATCCGCATGAACCACTGTCCACTATGCATACTTGAGACCATAATAGTATAGTGCCTCCTATTTTTTGGCCAAGGGGTGTGTCAAGATTCCGCTCTCTAGGACTAGCTTGACTTCGTTGAAACTAAAGGTAGGCGCATGGATGAAAAGCTCGGCCTCCGGATTACGGTTGCAGACCTTTAAAAGGATGTAATAAATATGTTTACAGTATGAAAACTGTATCTTACCTCGAAACTTAGTCATCGTCTTCCTGAATGCTGGACAAGTGCAACTCCGTTAAGAGGTGATGGTGATGTTGTACTGTGTGATGTTTGGAGCAACGCCCGAATCCAGCCCGATGATGCAACCATGGCCTGGATGAGGTATCATGGTGATGGAACGGAGGCGAGCCTTGAGGGACTGAGAGGAGCCCATGGAGAGTCGCTGTGCTGGGTTAGGTCGAGTTGCTGTGCGTTTGACCATCTTCCCATCTCGCTTACCAGGGTAGCGGTCAGCCTCTGCTGGAATCGGCAGCGAAGCGAGGTTTGCAGGAGGCGGAGCAGACGAGAAGAGACGTCTTGGGGAGACTGGCTTCTTCGGCGGGAGTTGGAACCCTGCGGCTTGAAGGGCGAGGATCTCATTGAGCTTCAGGTTAGTACCTAGTTTTACTGGCCACACCTCTGGAATTGGCGGCACTTCGAGGTCCTTGGAGTAGTGTGCAACCCACTTGCGCCTTGTGCCTTTCACGCAGCGCTCTATATCATCGGAGCAGAAGAAAAACTCTGTCCTCTCAACCGTATTCCTGCGATAGTTAGTCCAAACTCCGGTGTAGGTCGGTGCAGCAGTGAAGTTTGGGCCCCTGACGATTCTCTCAGTGCACTTCTTTTTTGTACCAGCTCTTTGGGCCCAGCAGCACTTTGCAGAAGCTTTGTGAAGTCTTGCAATGTGCCACTCCTTCACATCAACCTTGGTTTCTTCAACAGCGTTGACATGGCAAACGCCGACCTCGTTCACAGGAGACGTTGGGGGCGAGTAAGCTTCATGGGTGGGAGATTCTTGGGCCTCTTCTTCTTCAGAATCGTCCTCGACGATGATGGGCAGCTGGACAGTGCGAGCTCGAACGTTGCGTCCAACACCTCTAGGACGTGAGAAGTTAACCTTGTCTGGTCGGTGTGACTCCTCGTCAGCTCCGATGGGAACGTCCGCCTTACGCTTCTGTGATCCAAATACCTCTGCTCCAGCTAGGACAGGCTGACGGGTACAGAACTCATCTGCACCAGGCATATCCAGCATGGGATCTTTAAGGACTTTAGGATTTCCCGTTTTCTTCGCCAAGCGTTCCGCCATTCGAAGCTTGAGTTCCTTCTTTGAAGGTCCAGTTCCGCCTACATCTTCTTTCAAGAACTGGTAGTAATTTACAACCTGCAGAAAGCCTCGAACGTAATCGTCCACAGTCGCAACATAGAGGTCGCTGCCGTTGTTACCTGATGCTTGTAACCACTTATTGTAAACTGTTTCGGCGAGGTTACAGGTCGGCATCTCTGTGAGTTCTTCTTCAGTAAATTTCTACAGTTTGAGCAATTACAATAATTAGAATCAATTATAGAAGTGATGTCGATTAAATTTACCTCTACAGAAAACAAGTACAGCAACAGGGTTTATTAGCATCATACCGCAGACATGAATCCACCCCATTGACGATAGCCGTGGTGCCAGAATGCGAGCCAAGTCCCAAAAATTGGTTAGGGCCTTCTCTCCCAGGACCCCAGTAGATATCCACCAAGCCTGCAACGCGTGATAAAGAGTGTCCGCCTCTGTCAAAGTCGTTGCTGTCCTATACTGGTTGCACATCTTCTTGTGCTGTTCCCGGAGCTCTTCGGGGAAGTACTTTTTAGTGTACTGGACCATATTCTGGGTCCAGTGGAACAAGCATGACCTTTCCCGATCCTCCATTTTGTCTTCTTTGTTGCCGTTTCGGTAGAGAATACGCACCGCATTCCAATTTGCTTGTGCATTGTCCGCCATGAAGCCCTTGAAGTTTGGCGCTGCAACGCCATTCCTCTCCATAACGCTGTTCAGGTTCTTCCAGAAGACTAGCTGAGCCTCATTGTCCTCGGATTGCATGTCGCAACTTGCAATCGTCATGACGCGGCAGTAGGTGGCGTCATATACATGGCAAGCCATCGTCGACCAATCCCGTACACGCTTCACGTGGTCGAACATAATCCAAGCATTGTCAAGATCCCCACCAGGTTGCATTCTGGTGACTAAGTCGACACCACTACCCGGCCCAACTTCTGACATCTTGAAGACGAAGACCTTCTCTCTGTCAGCTCCTTGGCCCGGGAACTTGTTCTCCTGGACAAAGGCCCACAAACTGATCTCACGGAGTTTGGTGATGGCGTCCATCACTCCGTATCTTCCAATTCGCTTGAACGTCATCACCTTGTTGCGGATATTTGGGGAAGCCATGTCCTTGCACCGGTCAAGTATAGGAATAAGCTCCTCCATGCTGAGCTTCTTCGGTGGAGCGTCCTCAGGCTGTAGGAGGTAGTTCCCAATCAGGATCTTGCTGGCCTCCAAGACAACGGCGCTCTTCGTAGCCCGGGGAGTATTCTCCACTTGTTCTTCAATGAAGCTATTGATCTCCTCCTTAGTGTCTCTATAGTCCCCAACCTTCACTGGATGATTATGTGTTCCCTGATGGATACATGCCCTAGTCTGGTTGGATTTACCTAGAACGTAATAAATCTTGGCTCCGCATGTAGCAATACATGCAGGAGGCTCTTTACATACCTTGCAGACAAGTGTTGCATCCGTTGGGGGTGGCTGATTCACTGTAAAAGCTTGGAGGGTACTACCCTCAAACTCAGTCTCGTTTACCTCAACGATTCGAGGTCGACGGTTGAGAAATTCACATTCTTTGTTGATGCAGCGCAGCCAACCAACGCAGCTGGAGTAGCGGAACGACAGGCCGAACTCATTAGTGATGTTGGTAGTGATTGTCTTTGTCCAAACGTGGCCGTCGTAACGCTTGTCCATCCCCTTCATAGCCTTTGCTTGCGTCTTGTTAGCCCCGTCACCAACTGGGGGGAGCTCAAAGATGACATTGTTGTTGAAGACCGCAGGTAAGTACTCCACCTTCTCCTGTCTCACTAAGGAGAAATCTATTCTCTTCAGAATATTTTTCCTCCCAGGTCTCTCTGCAAGTATTTTAATGAGTGACAGGACATTGACAGTCTCCTTCTTTGATGTCTCGGAGGTACTGACACATTTATCTGGTAGAGTAGCTGGCGTGCTACATACTACAGTCTCTCTAGGCAAAGCAGGTGATGCTTTCAATGGACTACTCTCCTCATCTGAGGAGAGGGAGATGACTGGTGTTACATCAGGAGTGTCCAAGCCAGGCTCTAACTTACCTTCACATCACGAGGCAGAGGAGTCTGAACAGTAGATGATCTACGAGGAGTTAGAATCTCAGTAGACGCCTGCATCTGGGACTCTGTAAGACCATAAACTCTGTATCTACCAGGATAAAGGTTCCAGAACCTGTTATCATCATCATCTTTCTCAGAAACCTGATCTAGCGTATGTGTAATCTCATTTGTCTCATCATCATAAATCTCTTCCTCTAAACAGATAGTCTCCTCTCTGAAGTGAAATCTGAGGCTAAGGCGTTGTGCCGTCACAAGAGCCAAGCCATCCTCATCTACACGTACTGTAAGTGGAATACCAACTCCATGAGCTCTGAGTACGGCCATGCCTACCACTCTGTAGGGATGTGAGCCATTCTGATATGTGTGCTGATAGAATGAACTGGAGCTAAAGGAAATTGTAAACACAACATGAGAGGATTTGGACATTGCGCTTACTCTATTTATTCTATGGAGAATCATACATTCGTTTACATTGAATCCTAAGGACCTGATATTCATGGATGAAAAGGACTCAAGGAAAATAGAATGAATCATTTATGGAGCTGTCATTATTTTTGCATCGGTGTCATTCCAGAATATATTTAATATCTGAATCATGGTTCATGTTTACTTAATATTAGACGTAGCCGTCATTTGTATAGATTCTAGTTAGATTTGGTGATTTAGTTAGATAAATTCTCTTTAGATTGCGGTAAAATAACTACAGTGAAAGAGCAGATAGTAACGAGCTTTGCTCTCAGACATACCTCAAGAAACTAAGTGTTGTGCTAGATTGTAGGAATATTTTTGAAACGTTATTGACGAATGAAGCAGTTAAAGAATGATGGATGATTACTTACGCTCTTAAAATGATTTTAGAGTAAAAAGATTTCATTTATGTAGATGTCAGTGAATGTAAAATTAGTTAGCAAATCAGTAATATTACTAAAGTGATTAGTAATATTTTAGATTGCCATGGTCATTTGTTCTTAGGAATTTAAATTTGAACTCTGAATAAATCATGCCTGTCATTCCATTGGAACTGTAATTATGATTGTTAGATATTCGCCGTCTTTGATGATTTATTTATATCTAGGTGGTTCTTTTAGTTGCTTTTATAACTTAAACTGAACGCCGTTTCTAGTTTGTCTTTTAAAAGCAACTGCCTGGTATGGTCACCACGTCCGACTTATGATGATATCTTAAACCAATGAAACGTGGCTAGTGAGCTTCAGAACTTAGAGCACTTGCACATAAATCTATTGGGTTGTATGAGAGTACTCTTTTTAATGTGACATGCAAAATCAGTTTAGGAAGGGGAGAAAGAGAGGCAAGTTTTATTACAGTACTAGGAAGCAGTTAGAGGCAAGTAAGATGGGAAGGAAGAAGAAGGAGACTCAGTTAGAAATGGCCGGTGTAACGAAGATATTAGATTTCGATAGAGTGGCTGAAACTTCTCAGATGGAGAAAGAAGATGTCGATAGCACAAGGCAATATGAGCGTCGGGGCAAGAAAAAGAAGAACGTAGTTCAGGAATCCTGTTCCAACAATATTGGTGCCAAAGCAGTAAGTGACAGCCGCCTCTTTGAAATGATTAGTACTTGGAATCAATCTCACCATCTCGTCCACAGTTCATACTACAAGTTAGGTCATTATTCCAACCTGGATCTTAGGTCATTATATCTCGCATGGTAGGCAGCCCGTACTAGTTATCATTTCCAGAAATCCTTAGTCGCTTTGCAGTCGTTTTCACTGTTGCTCACCGAAGGTCCATCAATTTCTTTCGGTCTTTCTTGTCCCTGCAATTTTCTAGTGTTTAGAGTTGGTGGGTGTTAACCCAAATGCTTGTAGAGCGTTATAGCTGAGTCGTGGTTGACTTCTGGCGGGTGTGCAGGCATCGCAAGCCACTGTCGAAGTAGAGATCATGTCGAGGGAGTCTGAATCGCAGGAGATGCCGGAGCGATGTACTCAATCGGGCTCGAAGGCGGAGGCGGAAAGAGACAACAGCGAGACAACCGAAGACGGCGAGCAGAAAGAAGGTATGTTCTCCTTTTCTTGCAAGGCTTGTGGGATCTCTTTGGAATGCCACTCTTGAAATGTGCTGCTTCTTTAGGTTTGAATTGACTAAGTCGCTAGGTACAAGTTATGCTTTTACAGCCTCTCGTAGATGTGCCGGTACCGGCAGTTCTTGTGAGTCAACTATTCTCAAGTCCGCAGTTCGTAGAATGTTGGGATTGTCGGTGGCACTTCATTACCCAAACTGCAAGTAGTGATCCGTATGTAGGAGATCGATTCAGGTTTTTAAACACATCTAGGAGAACTCGACATATTACAGTAATTTAACAGATCCTTAGAGCAGCACTTTTTATTTATGCATTATGCATTGAGTAAAATATCCAGTTACAATCGAAAGGATCTCCTTAATGCTCTGTTTGGAGCAGTCATGAGGAAGTAGACAGTCGTTTGTTTTCATGTGACTCAATGTGGTGTGCCTAATCGAACAACAGCTACGAATCACCTCTCCACCTTGAATCTGAGATGTATTGATGGTGACGATATGAACTACATTTGCAGGAGTACTTCATGTCTTTCTCTGAACATCTTTGGATATTTCGGAGTGTTGAGTGCCGACGTGTTGTTAGATGTGAAAAGACGTTACATACTTGCGGAATGCAAACATTACTTATTCCGTCTGCAGCCCTCAGGGTTGCCTCTGAAGCGTCTACTCGTTTCATTCTCACATAGATCCATTGTGTTTCTTTCATAACATCTTTCAGAGTGTGTATTAATATCTATTAAAACTGCCGGTGCCGGCACTACGATTTCGGTAAACTAATTTGTTTTAAGCAGACGGAAAAATCAAATTAGAATTCAATGTCACGGCGCTTGTGCTGTTTTGGTCTTACGTAGCCGTTCCTTCGTTTTGGTCTGATGTGCCAGCTGAGTCTTCAATATTGAGAGTCAGCTACTAATGCTTGAGGAGGATCGCCTAGTGGAGCCGTTCGGTCCGTTCGCCTTGTTGACCAGAAATTCTATGTGTACCTTGATCTCATTTCTTTGTGCTCTTTTGTTCTTAAATTGAGCCACACTTGGGCAAAGTTCTCAGGATGTTTAGACTGCCGGTGCCGGCACTTGTAATTATTTGATGTTTATAATCATTTTAGTCACATGATACCCGTCACGATATTAGTAAATCCTCGTCCAAAAAAGTTGTTTTGTATGGTGCTTGTCGTTCACTTCAACTTGTTTAATGACTGCCGGTGCCGGCAGTCTATTACAAGGTTTTTTTTTCAATTTTATTCATGTAAAATAATGGTGTTTGCGTGCTTAACCTGTAAGCTTTACCTTAACTTTTCTCTTGGCCAGGTGGTAATTTTTATATTGAAACTTTTATATTTAAGTTCATATTAGGTTCATTTGAATCTTGTTGAACGCATGCAGTGAACTGCCGGCACCGGCAGTCTGAATGATGATGCTCGGTTTGTTGAGTATGATGGGTCTGTTGTGAGGTGATGAGGTCGAAGTGAGGTAATAAACCATCTCTGACATTTGGCTTTCGTGACTGTGGACTGTTGAGCTCGAGTATGTGACTGTGGAGGAGGCATGGCTTAGGAGGCTTCAGAACTAGCTTGGTCTGATTTTCTTGTACTCTCTTGTCGAAAGATGGAGCTCTACTTCGGCAAACTTCTCAGAATATTTTGAGTGCCGGTGCCGGCACTCGTTATTATGTGATGTTAACTTTCATTATACTCACCTCATACCCTTCACATTCTCATCACTTTCTCTTTCGGAAAACTCAGAGTGTGTGATGCTTGACGTTCACTTCATCTTGTTTATTGACTGCCGGTGCCGGCAGTCAATCACAAGGTTTTTTTTTCATTTAAAATAATTATGTTTGTGTGCTTAACCTTTAGCTTAACCTCAGCTTTACTCTTGGCCAGGTAGTAAAGTTATTATTGAATCGAAAAGCTTGCTAACTTTGAGGTCATATTTGGGTCATTTTTATACTGTTTAACCCTTGCAGAGAATTGCCGGCACCGGCAGTGTGAATTGTAACCTAATATGTCCTGCGTCGGATATGCTTTCCCACTCTGTTTTGAACTGCCGGTGCCGGCACTTGATTCTTTTACATTTGTCACGGTCATTGCAAACAGATGCTTGCTGGAAATCTGTTTAGATGATGTCAAGTGGAATTATTTAGTGCGTTGCTCAGTTCGTAAAAACTGAATGAGTCGACCCTAATGTGAAATGCCGGTGCCGGCACTTAGATTTTGTGTATATTTCTTCACTCAAATGATTACTAATTGTTACTCTCAGTTTGCACAAGGACGGTTTATTCACAATGATTTTTCGACAGTATGGTTGATGTTGTAGTTCTTATTTACAGGTGTTCATTGTGTTTGAGTAGCTTAAATTTATGGTGGTTGTGATTTTAACAAAGCTAGTCCCTTCTGTAGTATTACATAATGAGGAGTTAAGTATATTACCTTGACTAAATTGTTTCTTAAACAGGGATGTACTCTTTGAGCTGATTCCATATGAATGTATTGTTCTTCGCATTTGCTATGTCTTTTAGCATGTCCATTACACTGCCGGTACCGGCACTTGTTATTTGCGTATTAATTTACTCTAAAATGATCTAAATTGTTTTGCAGAGAGTTCTCTTAGTGAAGGAAGGTCGCTGAAGGGGAAGGAACCGGAGGAGCCCCAAGCTCCACTATCAGGCGCCGAAGTGAAGCAGAAGCTTCACGAACTCGTGGTAAAAGAGACAGTTAACACGGCATCGAGGCTGGAGCAGTTGAAGTGGGAGCATAAATCTAAAGGGCGACTCTTTATTCCTCTGTGCAGAATGATTTCTCTACCCGTGGTCAGACCATATTTGAAGAACGATGTCTCCCAGTTAGCTTCTCATTTTACCACCTGCGGATACATGGAGGGGAACGGTTATTTCTATGTTGCTATGGAAGACAACAATGGCCACACTATGGATGTGTCACCATCTATAAGTGCAAAGTGGGGAGAGCTTTGGCACGAGGTCAACGATGACTTTGAGATGACAGTAGCGAGTGATCCAGATCTCAGTGTCTTCTGCAACAAGATGTTTATGGTGTGGGATGGGAACCATAGGCTACAAGCTTGGATGCCCATAATCCAAGAGTACCATTCCTATGACATCGACTGGCACTACAAAGTTGAATGTGTCATTCTTAATCCAAGAGGAGATGTTCCTTCAGTACTCACAGCACTTCACGAGGTCAATTGGTAAGTAACCTTTGTTTGATATTAATTGCATGCTCGTATTGATTTGTACTCTCTTCACATCTTGACCTGACTGTGTGCTTTTATTCACTGCAGGAGAAATCAAAAATCACATGTAGCAACAAATATTGTGCACAAGTTGTATCGAATTCAGAGAATTGCACCGCAGCCCTTTTCCTACTTTGAAAAGCTTATTTCTCCAGCTGCAATGGAGAGTTCGGAAAAAAAAACAGTCTGGGCCTAAACAAACTTGGTATACACTAACACTGGAGGCTTTGAATGCAGTTCTCTATCAGGTAAGCTTCGAAATTGTGCCAAATGATTTAAGTTCTCAATTTATTTTAATAATCAGATCATGTATATAGTCAGGACTAATAACCATGTAAAGTGTCAATCAGACCGAGCTTGGAGAGGCAGCAGCCATTGCGGAGCGAAGGTTCTATGAGCGGTTTCCACAGGCAGAGCAGTGGACAAACAGATCGGTGGACGATTGGGTTAATAAAACAGTTAAGGCGGCCGAGTCTTCTCTACAGGCACAGCTCAGAAAACTGCTACCCATTGCTGATCCAATTCACACGCCTGCGTTTCTTGAGCAGGTGAAGCAGCACTACGAAAAGTTTGATGAGCAGCCGGAGATGCAGCAAGAGAAACTTTGGATGTTCGCCCTATCAGCTATGCCCACTCAAATGAAGATAAAGTGGTTACAACGATGGAATTCTCCGAAGTCTATCCGAGAAGGACACAAGTTCCCGAAAGAGAAATTTGGAGATGCTGTATTTCTCCCTTGGCTCCATCGAGCAACGTGGTGGGCGCAAGTAAGTCAATGACCTCTCTTGCTTGTCTTACGATTGTGGCTTGAAATTTGATAACCCCTTGGTTTAAGTGCCGGCACCGGCACTAGTCAAAGTCACACATAATCGCAGTCTAAGTCAGGACTTGCTATTTCATTTCAGGTAGCCTTGAACTCAAGTGCCGGTGCCGGCACTTGAATCATAGTCAATTGTGATGAACTGTCAGACGAGTAGCTCATGCCTCGAATGTGTTGTGTGCTCTCGGCCCATGCGAAATTAACGAACATACGTATTTTGAGACCTGCGAGATCATGTTCATGTGTTGCTGATTGCTTTATGGCTGATGAAGCTTGTGAGACTTATGTGTTTTAGTATGAGAGAAAGCTCCTGAAATTTTTGTTGTGGTATGAGAATCTCGGTTCATCTTTGTGTGTCTTAGGTCATAAAGATACGACTGTCAGGAATTGGTATTCAATTTAGGCAAGTTGCACGTTTTCAGAATTTGTTACATGATCATGGGCCTATGCTTGATTAATGAACTTAGCAGCTTTTGGTAGATGCTCTGAATGTAGCATCGACAGTTATCTTTTGTTTGTGTTGATGAACCATGCCGAATGATAGTCTCATAATTAGTGCTCGTATTTTGCCGTGAACCACGTCAATAAGTCTGTGAGTCATGAACCTTGGTCCAAGTCTCTGCAATTTTATATTAATTAACCTACAACTTAACTGCCGGAGCCGGCAGTTGATTCATACCTCTGCAATGAGGATTCTTCTTCCATTCCGGAGAATACTTTAAACTGCCCTTGATAGGAGTCTCTCTTTTATAATGCAAAGGTCAATAGCACACTTAATTTGAATTAGCTTTGCGTACTGAGCGAGTGAAGCCAATGTGCCGACCCATGCTTTGACTAGTTTTGGAGATAGAATACAGGCGACAGAGTTTTCAAATTGATGGAACCAGGTGGTGTGTGCACTTGTATCTTAATATTCGAGTTGAATTTGAATGCGTGAGTGAATGTTGAGTGAGTGAATGTTGCGTGAGTGAATGTTGAGTGAGTGAGTGGGTAAGTGAGTGTTTAGGTGTTTGAATCATGTTTTCTTTTCCAATTCCGGCTCTGTGTAACTGCTGCGAATATTACAATGCTAGGCTGCAACTCAAGTGCCGGTGCCGGCATTAGTTAGTAGTAGACACAGGTGCAAGTCGATTTTATGTTACCTTGGGTTGCTGCTTCTTATGAAGATAGTATTGCGATTAATGCTCCTTCCATTTAAGTGCCGGTACCGGCAATAGTCACAACTGCACGGGCAAAGGAAACATCTGAGTCTAGGACCAAGGTCTCAGTCAATGTCTTAGTCCATGAACCTTGAACCACGGTCTCAGTCAATGTCTTAGTCCATGAACCTAGAACCGTGACTCTTGAACCACGGTCCTTGTAGTTAACTACATCGAACACCGCGGTCAACTGAACTGCCGGTGCCGGCAGTTGGACTAGCGCCCCTCCGATTAGTCCATGTGCCATTAAGATGGGCAATCACATCTCACTCGTGTTATTTTCACACCGGTGTTGACGAAGCTGATATCGTCGGTGAGAGTTCTTGTTCAGTGTCATATTCAAGTCTATGCGTCAGCTTCCTACTGGTACTAGTGCTTGAGGCTCATCCTGTTGGTTGTTTTGAGGGGTTAGCTCCATTGGACAGTGAGATGAAGTTGCGGTTGCTTCTCGATTGTGAATTCAACGATTTGAATAGATTTGGAGATAGAAAACAGACGACAGAGTTTTCAAATTGAGGGAACCAGGTTGTGTAAGCAATTGTAACTTAATGTGCGAGTTGAATTTGTATGAGTGAGTGAATGAGTAAGTGAGTCAGTCATTGATTGCGTGACCGAGAGAGTGTATGAGTGAGTGAGTAATTGAGTGATTGACTGAGTGAGTAAGTGAGCGAGTGAGTTAGTGTGTGTTTGTTTGTTTACCTTCTCATTAAATCATGTTATATTTTCAAGTTTTGGCTCTCTGAAATTGCTGCAAATATTACATTGTTAGGCTGCAACTCAAGTGCCGGTGCCGGCATTGCTAAATGGTACGATTGAAGCTTGAACTGTTTTTGAAATAGTATGATGAGGGGTACGATTTTATGTGCGCTCTGGATACTAAGTTGCCATTACAGCCAAGGTTCCGACTCATGTACGTTTATATAATTGTAAAGTTTTATGTCTTTTCAAATACTAACTGCGCTTTCACTTTTCCTGCAGCTGGCTACTGAGGCAGAGGAGTTATTCAACGGAGTTGTGATGGATCTCAATGTGACTATCAATTATTCACCTGATGGAGGGACCCTGATTCCCACAATATTTGACTGGGTTGAAGAAATGCGTTGCTCATTATGGGACACGGCCTTTTTTCGTCCGTTTACAGGAGAGGACCAAGCTCACAAAAACAAGACAGCTGCACAGCAGCCTGGATTTCAACAGGCATTGCGGAGAACGCTTTACAGGTACTTTAAGTATGTTCTTTTAAAGCAAAAAGTTGTAAGCAAGGTTCCAGCATTCTTTCCCAATTATCAGGATACTACACACCAGGACAGTATGTTTACTCCGGCTATCACAAAGGCGTGGGACTCTTGCCATTACGAAAGTTGCGGATGGTACCAGGACTGTCCGGTGAAGAAGCCTCCAGCTTTCGATATCGAGCTCCGTGACTCCCTGCGGACAGCGCTAGCAAAGATGCCACTTCTTGCGCCATCAGCCCCTGCATCTGATTCACCGAGCGAAGTAGTTGCTGCAAACACGAAAGGCAAGGGAAAGGTCACGAAAACCAGAGGCTTGAAGAGGAAGGCCATCGAGATAGAGGAAGACGAACAGGAGGAAGATATTGTAGCACTTGTGGCGGCAACCAGCAAGAAGGACAAGACAACGAACAAAAAGGACAATGCATCCAACAAGAAGGACGAAGAAACTGTGACAGAGAAGCGGCCATCAGGTCTTGTTGGAGCAGCACCTCCTCCACAACCCTTACCAAAGGTTGCATTTACCCCCCCTTCGATGAAATCTATGGCAATGGCAGCCTCACGGTCCTCACATGTCCCTAGCTCTGAAATCCTCATTATCAATGATTCGTTTCCTGGAATCATGGCGTTCAAGGATAAACACAATCGTTTTCCAAATTCGTGGAACTCCATGCTTGCTTTCATGAGTAGGGTAAGTTCGACTTTTTTCCCTCTAATTATGAGATTGTCATTTGGATCTTAGTTATTAATGGTTTTTCTTAAAAAAAAGTTAAATGAGTTGAGGTTGGAGCGGATCGGGACTTCCATTTCGATGGCAAACTTGTTGTGAAGCCTGCAGTAGACCTCGTCATTGTCGACTTTCCAGATGGATTGCATGTCCCTGGTATCTCCTTAACAGCAAATGCAGTTCCACCTTGGAATGAAACTGTCTAAGACTTCATCTGGTACACTGTGGGTTTTTGTGGGGGTTATCTACATGACGATGGTGCACTGCTTATTTTCTACCCGGATAGTGTCAATGTTGGCAAGGAGATTTCAAAATATTTTAAGAAGAACAGACTTACGTTGAAGAGGGAGTGAACCGTCATCAACTCTCTTCATCTTGCTCACCCACTGGATCCCTCAGAATACGTAAGTCACCTTTTATTTTCTGATAGTTCTTGAATAGGTCTACCTTTAATTTATGAGTTCAAAATCTCTCACGTTACTTATTGACTCACATTGCAGACCCTGAAGTTCAAAGCAATGCTTTGTGTGCGATCATCAGAGGATTCCACCAAACGGAAGCCAATAGAGTTAGTGATCACAATTGATCACAGTTAGTGATCACAACTGATTCTCGGTTTCTGAATGTCAATCTGAGGAAAGATGATGTCCTTCTTAACGTCGTAACAGCTGAGACGGCACTGAAGAGGAAGGCAGATGCAAAGTTTTGGAGAGGGCCGAAAGAGAAATCGGAGGCACTGCTGCAACTCTTTATCAGTGGAGTTTACCCGGAGAATGGCATCGTCGCAGACCTGACCGCTGGCACAGTTGAATTTTGGAATTGATTGTCCACATTTTTCATTTCCACATGAAATATTTTCCAGTATCTAATACTCAGTTTGCTTGTCTCTAGGGAATTCTATTAGGGCTGCCAAGTCGGTCAACAAGCACATTGTTGCATTAGAGCTAGAAACGGCACTTTTTGATGAGGTTCTCCAACCTCTCCAGGAAGGTGCAATGAGAGTCATGGAGAAACAGTCTCACAACGACGACGAAGATGAAGACGAAGATGAAGATTTGCCAGATGAAGATGAGGTTAATCTATGTGAGTAAGTCAAATTCAGTAACTAGTAACTTTAGTATTTCATTTCTTGTAATATCCAGTTGAGTAATTTCACTAAATACTTTCTTGTCATTCAGTCTGAAGACGGCGAGTACTTGCTGGACCTATGCTTCACCTTGGAGCTCGCATTTTGAGCTTCCATGTTACGCAGAGGAAGCAGCCTGTCGTTATGCAGAAGAATCTTCAACCAGTTCAAGCGCGTCTTCTAGCCCTCGGAGGAATTATGACCCCAGAGTATCCTATCTCATAGATGATATTGCTGAAGAAAGTGATGACGAGTTCATTCCTTAGAATTATATACTTGTTATTTTTTGAGACTTTGATATGCATATTTCCCTATGTGGTTCTCTCATTTTCTGCAATGATAAGGTGGTTCGGTAATTTTTCTGCTCTGTGAAGTTTGTTCTGCCACTTTTAGCATATCTAGAGTGCATTTGCAAAATAACTATGAAACCGTAAGCAGTGTTTAAGCTTGAATTCGGTTATGTACCTGCAGTCTATAAATAACGATCTCTAGCGCTATGGAACAAGAGTAGCAGAGCGAGACAGATATGAAGTTCACAAAGCAAATTAGTTGAAACAAAATCACCCAAAAGTTGAATAACTGGCATCAAGTTACAACCGACTGCATAGAAGACGTGTGAATAAATTAGATGGCTCATCTCCTTTCTCTTTGAGACCACCTACACCAGACATAACTATCCAGTCAATGGCATAACTGAATGGGTGAATCTAGAAAAGCAACATAGAACAAAGAATCTGCTGACGAAGCATCACTATCATCAAAGACAGGCAATGGCGTCCAACTTCCAAGAGTTCACATGAATGCTCAGGACTGCATGGCCATAGCTTCGTCAATTGACAAAATTCTAGGTGTCACTCTTACCCCTCTACCTCCCCGTCACTCCCTGTCCCTCCCCATCTCCCTCTACCTCCCCGTCACTCCCTGTCCTTCCCCATCCCCCTCTACCTCCCCGTCACTCCCTGTCCCTCCCCATCCCCCTCTACCTCCCCGTCACTCCCTATCCCCCTTACCCCTCTACCTCCTCGTCACTCCCTGTCCCTCCCTATCCCCCTCTACCTCCCCGTCACTCCCTGTCCCTCCCCATCCCCCTCTACCTCCCCGTCACTCCCTGTCCCTCCTTATCCCCCTCTACCTCCCCGTCACTCCTTGTCCCTCTAAACCTGAAACAAAGTATATCCTGTAATTCATACACATCAGCCCAGATTGTCCTGGTTTGATTAATAAGCGTATGGCATTTCTGTAAACATTACAAATCAGTTGAATTGATTTCATTTGTCCATCTACATCAGTTGTCACTATGTTCAAAATTTCTGATTCTCAGTACCCACAATGGACCACTATTTTATGATCTGCCATAACATGTCTACCATTAAAGTAGCCGATAGTACTTAGGCGACTAATAACCTTGTAAAGCCTTGTAATGGTCTTCTTAATTCTTCAATCCATTCACTGCTTGACCCTGGATGCTATCCTTAGCAGCCATTACAACTTCCTTGAAGCTAGTGCACTCTGCCTCTTGTCGGCTGTTCAGCTCACCACCAAACTGAGCAACCCAAGGCTCGGCCAGATGGAGTGGAGACATCGCCAGAAGAACGTCCTTGCAAATCACGCATTGGTAATTTTGCAACAGAATCATCTCTGCTGCACATGGAGGGTGCAAGAAACAACCGCAACTAGATAGTATGGCTGCTTTCCAGATGAATCCGAGTCCACAATAAGCACAAGAATCGTTACCTGGTAAACCTAAGGGCGGAATGGATTGAATCAGAGGATATTCAAACACTCTTGGTGTTTTTAGGATTAGCATCTCCTCCCTTGCGACCCTAACAGCTTTCTTACAGAGTTCTAACTCTTCCTTAATTTCCGCCAAGGTTGTAGCTTCATTCCCCATCTGTACTTCCAACTCGACAACAGTCTACGGATTTGAGCATCAACATCCCTCATGTAAGCGAGGTCTTTGAACAACTCCTCAGACTCGGCAATGGTCGTTTTGTATAAAACAGTAGCACCCTCCCTACGTAGAATCTGCCTGGCCTCTTTCAGTTTTGAGGAATATTTATCATTCAAATCCTCTTCAACACTCTCAAGTGATTCACCTCTCATCTTCTCCAGACTAGCATTGTACCTCTGTCGTGTATTGTGAAGGCGATCCTCGGCTGACTGTAATGCCGCCATCTTCAATTGCTCCAGCTCCAATGCTGCCTTGAGCTGACGACCTTGATGACCAGGCTGGGCCACAACACTACCCGAGTGAGAGAGCTCTTTAATTATTCGGCATAATCCCTCCACTTGACACCTTGTTGCGACTGGGCCCAGCTTCGAAGGATTCCGACACGCAGACTTCAGCCGCATTTGGTGGCGGTCCAGTGCCTCAACGCACCAATTCACTTGCTTCCTATACACGAATGATGCAAAACAGGCTCTTAGAAAACGAAGACAGAAATAGTTGTTATGGGGCCGATTACCATACACTTTGAAATATTGTTGTCCGAACATCTTCAGTTGGCGATCGTCTTCACACCTTGAGAACTCGTACCGCCCCTTTGACATTCCTGTCTTCCACACCGCACCAATTTCATCATCTGAGATGAAGCCATAACACTTCGCCACATCCTTCAAGTGCGTACCTTTATCACAGAGCCCTACAACGCTAGTGAAGAAGTCGCTCCCGTACTCAGCATCACGTCCCATGAGCATAGGAGCCGCAACAAGCATCCGCTCACGCAAATCCTCCTCAAAATCAACAAGATCAATTGGGTCACTGAACTCCTCAGTACTGAATACTTTGTCAACACTGCCTTCTCCATCACTTCTAACTACAGTAGTATCGTCACTAGCGTCTTGGACATCTAATACTTGTTGCACAGAACTGCGCGCTCTAGGTCTATGCTGCTTACTAGTCTTCTTCCTCTTCGACGTCATCTGTTCTCTTACTAACCCCTGAAATGTGTCAACGTTTTGCTACCAACTTCTCCAAACTAAGCAACCTAACATACTCACATTTCACTGCCACTGAAAGGAGATGGTCTGTTCAAAGAAAAACCGCGTAAAAACTTTACTAAGTGTGAGTAAACAAAGAGAATAACCAAAAACTACAATGCTGGAATGGATGAACTGAGTTCAGAAAACGTGAGCCAAGGAGTTATGATGGGTACTGAATGATCCAAGCCGCAAACTATATGCCCATATTAATTATTCACATTAGGAATGTGTGAACACATTGATTCATAGGAGGCACCTTCATTACAACTAGAAAACAAAGTCATTAGAATTGGACCATCCGGACCTGAACAGTCATGAGGTACAGATGCATGGTTAAATCAAAGAACAGGATGATTCCCATGCAGTTTGGAGTTAAAGTCACTAATGAATAACAACAATATTCATTGAAATTCCTTTTCTATGTTATTTTCCCCAACCCCAAACGTGTGCCCTACTCTTTCAATAAAACATTCACATTACATACTAAATCTATTTTTCCTTTTCACTATTTAACCAATTCGTTATTTTAAATATTCGTAGAAATTGATTCCTACTCCATCAATCTCCATCCATATTTAATCAGGCCATCTTCTTAAAGACTGCAATAAATACATGGTCAATATTCCAATCATATTTATTCAAATTTGGAAATATACAAATGCCACTGTAAGAATATTTAAAATCAGACCTATGCAGAGGAGAGATCCAAATACCTGGTCCTGGCACAGCCTTCTCTCCAGGCAAAAAACAAAGAGAACTGATCTGGTTATCTATTAGCAATGACCTCAACCGATCTAATTCAGAACAACTCTATTCGCCTAGGGATGCTCTCTCTAATCATAGTAGACATATATGTTTTATAAACTAACAACATTTACTATCGTATGCAAAAATGTTGCATCCATATATTCATAGTCATACCACTCTCATCTATGTTTAGGTGAGACCCAAATACCATTGCCTGGAATAAGTTTCTCTCCAGGTTCAAGCCACATAGATTGGTTATTGTTGCTACTTAACAATGTCCTCAACTGATCTAACTCACTACAGCTAAGTTTCCCAAGTGACGTTGTTTCTAGTCTGATATTTCCAATTGGATTTGCTAATGACCAAGAATTCTTAAAAATGTTCCAGTTCACATTGAAGCGAACCGCCTGAAATTCATCCCTGGAAGTCCAGTGCCCTCCAGTGTATGAATCATAATCCCACTTGGCAAGTCGAAGGCAAGCGTATTCTGTACTGCTATCAATCTCCCGTCTCCAAAGCTTCGAAACAGCACGAGCATTCTCAACATCTTGAAATGTAATTACTGGTGGAGGAGACCAAGACTGTCCTGTACAAGATCCCACTGACTCCCAAGGGTTAGGTCCATCTGCCATCCTTTGTAGCAAATCTTGAAGAATTGTTTCACAAGCTATGACTTCAAGGGAATTGCTCATACTCTCTAAACTATGTCTACCATAAGCAACACTCAATTCAATCAATTGCTAATTGAAATAAGTTGAACTCAACCCACCTAGGTTTATATGGTATAATACTTGACTTAAAAAAGTACACTAGATCTTATCCAAAGACAAAGAGACTATCAATAATTTCAGGAATTTCTAGGAGGTATATAATTTTGGACTCATTATAAGCATTATTGTACACCTATTCTGAAATATCCCAAGAAGTTTTCAAAGGTATATTATCTGCTATGCAAATTTCCTTTCACTGTACCAGAAGCGAAGAAGACCTCGACCTCATTTAATTTAAATATTCTCACTTATTAGCTATGAAAATGACGTCATCACGACGTCAGCCCTAATTTCCTTTCTCTATATAGATGTCGTTTATAAGTGAATGTGAAATAAAGTAGTTTCAAATAATAATACCACGGAATTAATTATCTTTTTTTATCTGATTTCTAAAAAAAGAACCCTAAATTTAGTACTGCTCCACGGTTATAGGATGCATTTCTTTTCCCAAAAACTTGGTAAAATGTCAAATCTCTGCTCTCCCATCTCCGCTCGCAGCTCTCCGCTCGCCGCTCGCCGCACGCATGCTAACATTCCCCAAAATTGGGTTCATAAGCCTTATCACCCTCTTGGCTCTCAGGTCCTTGATGTCCTCCAGGTCCCACCCCTCCTTCTTGTCTTCGGTCGTCTTGATGTAGTTCCAGACGAAATCCTGGGCCTCCGGAACGGAAACTTCCCCATCGTTGTTGAAGCCGTACCTATGCCTCCAGTCCTGTGCCGTCCACTGTTCCGGCTGTCCACGAATGGTATTTTGATTGTCGAGATTTTTAACGAGGATCTCCTGCGCTGGAAGCGCCTGCCTCCAACCCCACGCCTTGTCTCGTAGTAACTCACAACCCATGCCCTCTAAGGAATTCCGGAGGAGCTCCCACTCGCCGTCATCTACCGGCATCAACGGCATGACCCGTTGTACCTTCAACAACTCTCCCTCTTTGACCGGCTCTTTCCCCTTCCTAACCATTCTGCTAAATCCTCCTTACTGTCACTCCGGTAACACCTGCACGCACGATCCTCACCACAGTCCCTTGACTAACGGAAACACTTCCGTCTCACCGTCTCTCTCCTAACCGTCCTAACCCTAAATGCAAACTACGCCGAGGAGCACAAGGACCCGCCGCTTCACAAAACGACAAAAGAAAGGAGGAGCACGGTTGCCCTTCCACCTTTTATACCCTCACTCACCTCAAGCCGTTCGTAGCTCATCATAGCGGACGGTCGTAGCCCTTCATCATTGGACGGTCGCGGCCGGCGGCGCTTTAATTGGCGCAGCCATCTTTCCCGCGTGAATCACACCCTCCGGCTGTCGCCCTAAGTCTGCTTGGTCAGGGTTCCGTTGTATAGACGGTGCTCCCTCTTATCCGGCTCCGTACGACCGGATCTGAACCGGCTGCCCTTCCGGTTTTCTTATTTCTTCAACCAACCGTCTTAACCGGTTGTAACATATATCTACTTAATACTTCCGTGTTTCTAACACAAAACTTTTAAATGTTATCAATTTTTTTCCACCGGAATTTGTACTCCGGAGTGCCAATAGTGGAAATCACTTTCCACAGCGAGTCCCGAGTCCCGGCGCGAGGTGGTCGAGGCGCCCTTCTCCTACATAGTACTCTCTGTGGGATTCGGAAACTCCCCCCCCCTGGGTCTAAGAGAGTTCCGAGACACACTTTTTTTTCGAAAGACCACCCAACCTCTCTCCCTATCCCCCCGTCTCTCTGTCTTGACGCGACTCCCGTCTCCGTCCCTCTCCCTCTCCCTCTCTGTTATATTGGGATCTAAGATGGACGAGTGAGGGTAAAGGAACCAAGGAGAGTCAGGGAACGGAGAGTATGTACTCTACCAAACAAATTACCTTGGGGAAGCGTAGAGAAGGCGGGGAAGAGGTCTAAGTAAATGGGAGACTTAAGGCGTGGTCATGAGAGACATGGAGACTCCCTAGGCCCCAAGATAGTTCTGTACCTGTAATCTAATCGGCCAAGGCAGCAATCATAGAGGAAACAGGGAGATGAGATACTTAGACGAGATAGAACCCGGGGTTAAGTTCCAAGATAATGATCAATCATTAGGTGCAAATTCAGGTCACAAAAAGGCCGTGTAAGCGGCACGTGAGAGAAAAAAACGGGCGCTGCCCGCGTACTTTTTGACATGGCATGTGAGGTGCCACCGTGGTGCCACCAACCGCCACGGGGGCTCGAACCAATGACCTCTCCGCGAGGCGTGTGGAGGGCACAAGCTACAGTGCCGGGCTGACACAATGTGACCATTTGGGACCAAACCCCAAGCCGATCATTCATGTCTCAACTAATATTCCGAGGACCTTTGTTGTGAGTGCGCCACGCAGTCCTGTGCGGGCAGCAACTCTGGCATCCGTTGCCAGCGGCAGAGGTGCCCAAAGCAGGGAGTTCACCTAGAAAGGGCAGGCTTACACGGCCTTATTTTGACCCCATTTTGCAGCTACTAAGAGGCAGAGACAGTGTAAGGACGCAGACATTCGTAGGGAGTAAGCAATAAGAGAGTTCACAAAGAAATTCCAACAGTTATCAAAAGGCAGACTGCTTTACTAAGTCTTAATAGAAGTGTCTCCAATGGAGTCAAGGTGTGCCATGGAACCCAAGACCGAGGCCAAGGATAATACAAAATCAGAGTCTACTTCTCTAAGACCGAACCATGACTCAAACAAACTATGGAGTGTCTACTCTGTAAAGTACTCTAGCTTTTATACTACTCGATACTGCCTAGGAGTCCTTGTTGTCACTAATAGTACCACCGCTAGAACTGAAGTTTGCCACCTTCCACGCGTTTACTGTGCCTTCCTAGTCTTCCATACTTGCGAATCTCTTGAGCAGGTAACATTTTACCGTCTTTCGAAGCTTGCAATTTGTCCCTGCATTGCAGAGTCATCCTCGGGAGCGTCGGTAGGATGGGCGTTGATCTGGTCGCGTCTCCTCGCGGGGTACCTGTCCTTGGCGGCGAGGGGGAGCTTGGTCTTTATATAGTGCGGCTATGGCGGCAGCGACACCTCGGTGGAGCAAGTTGTGTTTGGACCTAGAGGTCACTGCGTGCTGGTATACATCGTAAACCGTCTTCCCCAGGAGCCTGTTATAGGCAAGGCAGTGCACATTGTCTGACTCGGGATTTCGATAGATGGAGACCAGATCAGGCTGAGCAACAAAATACTTCTTGACTTCACTCACAGCAGTTTCTAGCTCCTCTTCAGCTTCACTCTCATCACTGGCCTCTACCTCTAGGCTAAACTCCTCTTCAATCTTTTTTAGCGCATCTTTATGATTTTTAATAGGTTGAGAGCGAATGTGTACCGTAGGGCGAGGCGGGCTTGGAGGAGCTGGGGCTGGGATTGGCAGGCGTGGTGAAGGTTTTGGGGTGATCTTCGTGTCTGTCAGTGAGTTCGGGATGTCGACTCGCTCTACCAGGTTGGCTTGGTCCAGGATCACGGGGGCTCGGGTATGCAGCGTTGGGAGCTGGACCACAGGATTCACCAATAGAGCAGATGCAGCATCTGGACCTACAGGTAAGGTTGCGCGAGGAGGAGTGTCGAGGAAATCGAGATCCATGGTCTCCCAGTCCGGGTCAGTATCTCCACCATCCAAGGTTGCAAGTGCATGATCGATGCACTGGTCAATGAATTCCTGCGGTGGCTGTGGGGCAATCGGTGGCGACCCTTGGAGAATTTGATAGGCATGGATGGCAATGGTGCGGGCCGCATCGGGAATCCAGCCAATCTTATTGGCTTCAAAGGTCTCTGTCGCCTGCTTCGTAGCCATGCGCTCCTACTGGATGCGGGCAATTTCTTCGGCAGTTGGCGGAACCGGGCCTGAATTACCAAGCTTCCGAGTTAGGGCTTTGTGAGCCTCTAACACCATATTCATTATATTGAGACTTTTCATAGTCTCAATTTAATGCTTGACTATAGCTTTTTCATTGATTTCTTGATTGATTCTATATTTGTCAAAAACGTTTTGACTATATATGGGAAGATTATCCTTGAGTCGAGGATAATATACAATTAGAAAGTCGAAAAAAAGTTCAAATTGTCTAAAAACAATTGCTGAAATTGTAGGCAAAAAGTCTCAAAGTTCTAAAATTGTCTCAAAATAACGAATATGGTCATCTCTGTCAACTCCTTGCATCGTGCACAAAACTCAAGAATTTGATGCTCCAGCCGCTCTGCTCGTTTCACAACCCCGATTTTCTCCTTGGTAAGCATGTCCACCTATTCCTGGGTTGTTGCGAGCTCCCAGTTCTGATTAGCAACTTGGTTCCTCAGATTAGTAAGTGTCTGGTTTGCCTCCTCCAACTGCTGTTCGAGCTCGTTCCTTGTTGTTTCAACTTGTGCTTGGGCCTTGGCTTGGGCTGCTTGGACAGCGAGGCCCAATTGGCGTTGATGAATGTCCTTCCTAGTCATCATGACTTGTTCCGCCCCACTGATGAACTGCATCATGATTGCCATGCAGGTAACCATGGCCTTGACTTGAGCCTCGAACTGTGCCATCCGTGGCCCCTCGTGAAGCGCTACTGGGATTGTCGGTGGCAGGGCCAGCTCCGTAGGTCGTGGGCGTTTGCTTGGACCAGGGGCTGAAGGATCTGGCTGTGGCTTGGCTGCGAGCTCCCTCTGTACATCAAGGAACGTTCCCATAACCGGGGGCTGGTTGTTTCGGCGCGTAAAGGCCAGGTAGTGTGCAATGTACGCTCTTAGGAATGGGCCAATCGGGCTAGAGTACTCCAAGCTGCGACGGTGTCCTCGAAGCTGGATGCGGAAATGCTCATCCACCAAGAGTCCCCAGTTTATCTTCTCACCCTGATCCGCCATTAGCAGGAGGCACAATTGCTCGGGAGTAATCCCATTACAATTTTTCTGGAAATATACCTGGGTGAGGATGCCACGCATTCTAGCAAACTAGGGATCCTTCATAACTTCATCCAATGCAAAGACATCATACCTGCCGTTGTCCTTCACTTGTTCGTCTTTGACATGGGAGGCGAGGTCGGGTTTTGGAAATGTGCAGTCTGCGCTCCTCTAGGTGGCTCCAGTACCATCCCAGCCGAAGAACTTATGTAAGTATCGGTTGGAGTACTGGACCAGTATCTCCTCCACGACTCCCGCGGGGTGCGGCTCGTCCTCCCGGTGCTCCCTCATGGATGCGAGAAATGCTTGGCAGTGCGCGATGTTGACCTCCTCCTTCATCAACGAACAATATCAATGGAGCCCCGTCTTCGTCTGCCATATGAGATCGGGCCGGCGTTTCCATTCGAGGATCTGGCGTAGAACAAAGATGGGCGGCTGCGGTTTTTTAGGCGACATACTAACTGAAGTGCTCTCTACTGACTGCAAGAAGAATTGGAGCAGGATCAGTAACCAGGGAGCGAGGAAATGCAGAGGAGAAGAAGCGTAGGAATGTGGAAGAAGGGGGGCAGGGAAGCTGGAGCAGCGTAACAGCGTGCGCGCGGAAGGGAAGAGTAGAGGCCAGCGCAACACCAAGTCACCAAGACAATGGTGGAAGAGATCTGGGGTGGCTGAGGAAGAAGAAGGGGAGGGGGCCAAGGGCTGTGGGGGCGGAGGTTGGATGGGGACAGCCTGATGGTATTTTGGTAGGCTGGGAATCATGAAAAGCTAGCGAAGATGGTGGCGGCCTAGGCCCCATGATTCGGGATGTCTTGAGTACGGAGGGTGTCCTGTCGTGTTGAGTTGTAGGAGACTTCAGCTGAACTTGGATATAACTAACATTTATTTCGGGTATGGTTGGGTTTATGGTGGGTGTGGGGGCAGGGTCCATGGTTTCCAAGGTGGGCGTGGTATCTTGAGCCTCGGCTGCCAAGGACTTGTGAAGATCACCTAGACGCATAGCTGGAACTGGGGCAGGGTCCGAGGTGAAATAATGCTTGAGTTTGTTTGCATTTACCATGGTTGCATGGTTGTCATAATTTTCGTTATTAATTAATAACACAATATTATTTGGGAGTACCAATTGAATTCGATAGGGCCCGTGCCAAATAGATTCGAACTTGGATTTTCTTAGCTTAGGATCCCTTGGACACCAAAGAACTTGGTCACCTTTTTGGAACAATCTTGGTGGTTGTTTTGCTTGGAAATATTTAGCACTGAGGGTCTGTTTTGCAGTTATGTTTTGGATTGCTTGGGCTCTGATTTCTTCCAAGTGGTGTATATCCTGTATCCGGGTGGCCAGAACTTTGTGCGGTGTGTAGTCTCAAGGTTGTAGTGAGCTGAACGTGGGTGCAATATATTCCGTGGGCAACAAGGGTTGGGTACCATAAACCATTTCAAATGAACTAACCTGCGTGGATGTTTTGGTGGCTACTCTATATGCCCAAAGGGCTGCTGGTAGACAGTCATCCCAGTCTGCCTGGTTAGCATCCACGAATCTTCGTAGCATGTTAATGATGGTTTTGTTGGTAGACTCGGCTTGGCCATTGCCCTCAGGGTAATATACTGTACTTGTCCTATGTTTGATAATGTGGTTATTGAGAAGATCCTCTATGACGGCATTATAAAAATTGGAACCTTGGTCCGAGACAATTTCCAAGGGGCATCCAAATCTGGTAATGATATTTTCATAAATAAAAGTAGCTGTAACGATGGCATGGTTATTTCTCAATGGTTTGGCTTCGACGCATTTTGTGGTATAGTCCGTGGCTGCTAATATATATTTGTATCCTTGTTTGGTAGCACGGCGGATAGGTCCCACAAAATCCAAGCCCCAACGCTGAAATGGGCCCAGAGGAGAAATTGGTTTTAGGGGAACCTTGCCTTGATGTTGGAAATTGGTAGTCGAAACTTGGCATGGATGGCAATTTTTCACGTAGGTATGGACATCTCTATGTAATGTAGGCCATCAATACTTGGCTAGTAGAATTTTCTTGATGGTCGTCTCGGTCCCTTGGTGACCCCCTGCCGGACCATGGTGTAAGTGATGAATGATTTCTTATTGCTAGGTTGTAGGCATACATAGCCAAATCTCCTGATCTGCCCCTTTTCGGTACAGCTGTCCTTGGATGATTGTGTAGGGTAGTGTGGTTCTAACAAAACTAATTCGCTTGGTTCGCGTGTACCCGGCAGGGACTGTGCCGGTGCTGAGATACCTCAGGATATTGGAGTGCCAATCGTCAGGGAAGTCAGGGGCCAGGTTGGCTGCTTGGAGGTAGGGTTCGTTGAAGGAATCGTCAATGCCTTCCTCGGTTGCCTTGGAGTCCCTGGAGAGGTAGTCAGCCATGATATGTCTCTTCCCTAGGACATAGACTACCTCGAAATCATATTCCAAGAGAATCATGATCCATCTGGCCACTTGCCCTGTGACCTGGGGCTGGTTCACTAAATACGATAAGCTATGGTGATCTACCATAAAGCAAAATTTGTTGCCTAAAAGGTAATGCCGGAACTTTTTTACAGCGTAGATCATAGCCAAGGCTTCCCTATCTGTAGTAGAGTAGTTATGTTCTGCTTGATTTAACAATCTACTAGCATATGCTATTGGTTGATCATTTTTTCCATTGATGTTTTGTGCTAACATAACTCCTACTGCTATGTTGGATGCGTCCGTGTGGACATCGAAAGGCTTGGACCGGTTTTGGTGCGATTAATATTGGTGCGTTGGAGTAGGCCAATTTGATTTTTTCCAAGGCTTCCTGGGCAGCTGGGGTGCAGTCCCGGGGATATGCATACTTGGCGTGATTCAAGGCCGTGATGGGAGCCGTAATGTGGGCCAATTTTTCAATGTAGATCCGATTAAACTGGGAGAGTCCTAGGGGTCTTTGTACCCCCTTTTGATCAGTGGGTGGAGTTATGTCCAAGATATCCTTGATTTTTGCAGGGTCGGGGAGTTTTCCATATTTGCAGACAATGTATCCCAGGATGACTCCAGCGAAGAACAAGAACATACATTTATCGGCATTGAGGCTTACTCCATTGGTTCGGCACGCGTGGAATATTTATCTTAGATGCATAACATGGTCTTTCATCAGGCCATAGACTGTTCCATCGTCTAGATAGATTCTGAAAAATTGTTTCAAGTATGGTCTGAAGATGAGCTCCATGACACGCTGGAACGTCATGGGTGCGTTTTTAGCGCCAAAAGGCATTGTCTCAAATTGATAGGGTCCCCACTCCGTGGAGAACGCGGTTTTGTTTTTGTCATATTCGGCCATGGCTACTTGGTAGTATACTGAGAAACAATCAAGAATTGAGTACATTTCATGGCCGGCCACCTCATCTTTAATTTCTTCCATATAGGGTAAGGAGTAATGATCTTTCTTGGTTGCTGCATTCAGTTTTTGGAAGTCGACACAAATACAGAGTGTGCCATTTTTCTTAGGTATGATAACCATGGGAGACAACCAAGGAGCCGAGTCTACCGGGGATATGAAATTTGCTTTTAAAAGTTTATCCAATTCTGCTTTGACCCGAACTGCATAGTTTGGATTCATTTTGTACCGGCGTTGCTGTACTGGTATGGCGTCTGGGACTAAATTGATAGTATGTTCAGCTAAGGTACGTGGAATACCTTCAAGATCCTCGTGTCCCCATGCAAATATATCATGGTATTCATGGAACAACTTGATAGTTTCCTGTTTGATCTGACTTGGGGCATTTGCATTAATTTTGAGGAACTTGGGATTTTCCTCTGTTCCCCGATTTACCAGTTCAACCTTATCCTTGGATCCATGGGTCCATCTAGTAACCACCTTGGTTTGCAAGGCTTCCTTGGCTGGTGTCGCATCGATGGTTACGATTTCCTGGGTTTCCTGGGAAAAATGGGCCGGTATGTCCAATTTTTCCTGTTCCTTGACCAAGCTAGCCAAGTGGGAGACCAAGTCTGGATTAGCGTGGAATACTAGTGCTTCTTGATCCTAAGATAGTCCTTGGACCCAGCTCGTACCAGCTTTGTGACGTATCTGATCGGCTTTAGCTTTGGTTATATATCCATCTACTGGAATGACTACGGTTTTTCCTTGCCTATGGATACGGATTTGGTTTCGGGACCAATCATAGATAGCATTCATGTCTCTGAGCCATGGTCTTCCAAGAATGACTACAAAATTACTGCTATCTGGCATGTCGATAATGACAAATGTGGCTGGGGTTGAAACCCCGTGGGTAGTGATAGCGACTGTGGATAGTATCCCTAAGGGGGTAACTGGAGCGTCGTTTGCCATTCTTAGGATAAATTGGGCGGTCTTGGGAGATGGTAATCCTAGTTGCCTGCATAAATGGTTACTCATTACGTTTACTCCTAATCCCCCGTCTACCAAAACATTAGTTAGTTCGTGATTACCTAACTGAAGGTGTATTACCGCTGCATCAGAGTCAAGCGTGGTGGCATTGACTTCGACTACTGGTAGATCAACAATCGTACTGGGTAAGGTGGCCTACTGTAAATATTTTTAGAGTTCAGGGCTGATTTGGATCAACTTGGAAAATGTTATTGTAACATTGGTGGCATCTAATACTGCTTGCATACCGGGGTCCTTGGTTGACTGTTCTAACCCCCTTTGTTAATCAATTCTGATCTCATGTAAACGGTCCCAGTGGCCTTCAGGAAATGGTTTTCGATGTTCCACCACATGGTCTACCAAGGGGGCCTTGGAGCGGGTGCTGACTACAACAGTACTAATTGTGGATACATTTGTTTGAGCACCGTGAACTTCCGTGAGCGTCACCCCCCCCCCCCCTTCGGGGCATGTTATTATTCCTAGGGCCAGGGGCGGTTGTAGTTTCTTGGTTATTCGAGGGTGGTCTATTTTGGGCCCAGCGCTGTCTAACCAGGGGACATTGACTCCAATGATGTTCGAGAGAGCCACATTCCCAACAAGCGTCACCACGTCCCGGTTGGAATGCATCCACGTTGACCTCGTCTGGGTACATGGCGGCTGCAGTAGCTCTAGGACAACGATTTTCATCCACACGGGAATTCCCAGGGGCAAACCAGCAGCGGCCTGGGTGTATTTTGCCACATGTATTGCATGGTTGAGCCGTGGTTTTAGGCTCCGTTTGGTAGGCTGGTAGTGGTAACAAGGGTGCTTGGTTTTTGTTTAGAACCTTAAGTTCTCGGCTAATGTCATTAGCAGCTGTGAGGATGTTGTTGAGTGTCTTGACTCCTCCAATAACAATTCCTTGCTGTATCCAAGGTAATAATCCCTTTTTGAACCATTCGCATAAATAGTCTTCCTCTGGCCTTTGGTTCAGTTTGTTCGCCAATTGTATAAATCTGTGGTATAATTTATCGACCAGTTCATTGCGGTCCTGAGTTATTGTTCCTAGGGCTCTCAGGATTTCTAAACTTGTCTTGAGATTTCAAAATTTCTGCAAAAAGCTTCGCTCCATGTCATCGTAGGTCGCGTGGGCATGGTCTGTCTCAAAATCAATGTACCAATAAATATGGTTTCCTTGGAGCGATGTGCCAAGTATATTTTGTAAGTCTGAAGTATTGGACACACCGTTTGTGCGAGCAATAACTTTAAAACGACGGATGTGCCAATCCGGGTCCTCGGATTCATCAAAGACTGGATAAGGGATTTTGGGAAACTTGGCATGTCTCTCTAGGTCACCACTAGTGACAGAGGTTGCAGCGGTGCGGTTTTCTAGGGGAAGCGTAGGAGACCTGCTAGCTTCCAAGGGGTTCCCAGATGCTTGAGGGGGCAGGTCATTTGCCCCTTGTGTTCTATTGTCCTGGAGATTCAAGTATTGGAGGCTGAGCATCTCCAACTTGGCATTCGTGGCATCGTTTTTGGCAACCAAGTCGGTCATTTGTTGTTTCATCTATTGTAGGAAATCTTTTGTGGGATCAAGGTCGTCTTGTTGTGCATTTTCTTCTACATCACTGTTTCTGTCTACAGCAACTTTTCGTGGGGGCATGGTGTTATCCTAGGAATTTTTCCAAGTACATTTTTCCCAAACAATCAACACGCCATCCCCAGCATGGTTGCCAAAATGTTATACTGGGATCTAAGATGGACGAGTGAGGGTAAAGGAACCAAGGAGAGTCAGGGAACGGAGAGTATGTACTCTACCAAACAAATTACCTTGGGGAAGCGTAGAGAAGGCGGGGAAGAGGTCTAAGTAAATGGGAGACTTAAGGCGTGGTCATGAGAGACATGGAGACTCCCTAGGCCCCAAGACAGTTCTGTACCTATAATCTAATCGGCCAAGGCAGCAATCATAGAGGAAACAGGGAGATGAGATACTTAGACGAGATAGAACCCGGGGTTAAGTTCCAAGATAATGATCAATAGAGGCAGAGACAGTGTAAGGACGCAGACATTCGTAGGGAGTAAGCAATAAGAGAGTTCACAAAGAAATTCCAACAGTTATCAAAAGGCAGACTGCTTTACTAAGTCTTAATAGAAGTGTCTCCAATGGAGTCAAGGTGTGCCATGGAACCCAAGACTGAGGCCAAGGATAATACAAAATCAGAGTCTACTTCTCTAAGACCGAACCATGACTCAAACAAACTATGGAGTGTCTACTCTGTAAAGTACTCTAGCTTTTATACTACTCGATACTGCCTAGGAGTCCTTGTTGTCACTAACAGTACCACCGCTAGAACTGAAGTTTGCCACCTTCCACGCTTTTACTGTGCCTTCCCAGTCTTCCATGCTTGCGAATCTCTTGGGCAGGTATCACTCTTCCTCTCCGTCTCCCTCTCCCTCTCCCTCTCCCTCTCCCTCTCCCTCTCCCTCTCCCTCTCCCTCTCCCTCTCCCTCTTGGAAAATGATTTTGAAATGGACATAAAGTGGACTTGCTTGATGGAGTACAACAGCAAGACTGATAATTACAACATATGACAGTACCAAAGTTAAAATTACGAAATAATGGAGACATAAAAATGTTTTGGTCTTAATATCGAGAGTATGTATCATAACACTCTGAGTCCTCGTCATCTAGATCCAATGTATTATCAACTACAGCCTCCAAATGTAGGTAGCCCGTAACTGCCTAGTCATATCTCCGCTTTGTCTTTTGTTTTTTTGGAGATGGTAATGCAGCCTAGTATCTTGCTGCCCGCTGAGCGTAGCAAGGCATGCAGCTGAACGTAAGTGCCGGCGACAAGGGAACTTTTGCCACTCTGCATACGATGGCAGTATCTGAGAAAAGACGATTTATGCTTGACCGTTAGAATCACAAAATGTTCAAAAAATATCGAGGCACTTGTCCATTGTTCTCTCTATCAAATACAAAACCTAACGACTACACTCATTGCTTGCTCTTCGCTCAGATTTCCGGAGGATGGTAGGCAATTTCTTCTTCTCCAAGCAAGACCGATGGAAGATCTTCATCGTCGCCGTCGTCGCCATCTTCGTCCTGGCTACTGTTATAGCCCTCCGCACGTGCACCGGGAACCAAGTCAGATCTCATAGGAGCAACAAGTTCCTTGAATTTGTCCTGGTCCTCTTCGATGGCGACGATGTGACGGCCACGATGGGGGCAGACTTGAATGGAGTCTCCTACAAAAATCTACAAAGGTAGGAGTAAGTGTCAAGGCAAACTTAAATCTGGAAGTATGGGTAAGTCAAAGCGGCAGTATGTTGAAGCAGATGGAACCCAAAGCGGGAGTATGTTGAAGCCGGTCCACTCCTTAAACATCTTGAATAAGAGGCTTGGGCACAAGGACCTGATGTTCTTCCTTGTGAAGTTATCGTCAGTGTATACAAAGACAAGGGCGCCATCATCGTGCAAGAAATTATCAGCAAACACAAATGTGTTTTTAAACCAGTCCTTGTGAAGGACATTCCACTTAGGGACATCCGAGGCCGTTCTTGATATGCCTGGTACCGGAGAGTTGTTCGTAACCTGAGCAACTACAAGGTCCACCATCCCATCCTTCATTTGATTCTTCCCATAAACCCGACAGGTTTTATCAAAATTGCACTGAGTCGCGAACTTGTACACTGCATCAAACTTCGATTCATCGAGGACATCGTTCATGATCAAATCGAAAGTATTGTACTCCAGCTCCTTTGGTTCGTCATTCAGTCGGAACTCAGGCTGAGACAAAGTAAAAGCTGTCCCGGAGAAGTTCCCTCATGGCGAAGGTCCATCTAGTCTGCGTTTTGACTTGGGAGACTTAGGGGACCGTTGTCCTCTTTGGTTATCGCCTCCCAGCGTTTGATAGTGACCCAGCAACTGAACCACTACCACCCTCTTGTGATGCAGCGATCCTCTGCGCTACCCGCCTTCCTAGCTGCGCCTGCGTTTTCTTTCTCCTCTAATGAACTTTAGGGTCCTCCGGAACCAACTCTTCGACGTCAGGTACGTCCTCCGGAGTTGCGTTAACAACACCTAGTCGTCTCTTCAGATCCTCCTCCTCGGCAGGGCAGAAAGTCTTTGCACACTCAATGTACCACCCGCATTCCCTGAGATGCGCCATGGGATATGTGTTCTTTTGGTACTCAGTGAATATGAACGATTCATGGCCAAGCTCAGTCTGAGTATCCATCCAATCTGGTTCCTCTGGGATCACCTTCTTTGGAATCAACTCCTTCTTGTAGTATCTACAAAACACACGGTATTGGTTCAAATTACAAATCTGTGCAAAGACCAAACTAAAAAGAACGGTAAATAAACCAATGTTTCGATGCTTATCGATAGATAAATCGACCGACGATGAGATGGCCCTTAGGCACCTGGTCCCAAGTGTCGTTCCTCTGGAATGCATTTTTCCCTCCATAGACAGCTGGAAAAGCCTTTTGCCATACCTTCTTCTTCCAGTATTCCAAATACACTTGCCAAACCTTCGGTTCCTTATCTCAGTCAGGAACCGGCTCTTCATTAAGGATGTCGTTTATCTTCTCGTTGATCTCTTCCTCTAGCAACGCATAGAAGCATGCTTTGTGCAGCCACGCGTGAAGTTGAGTCTCACTGCACGCAGTCCTCGGAAAACTGTTTGCAGCCCTTGTATTATCAGCGCCATTCCACATCTTTGGCCAACGCACTTTATGACTCCAAGTGTACTACAAAATTGCCCCTAAAATGACTTAGTGGCTCCAACCCCGACCGCGCCTGTGAGGCCCACAAGGGGTTCACAAAACCGAGAGCCCCTTCTAGGCCTCACAGGCGCGGTGAGGGATTTGGCCAAAACGGACCTGAATGGCCTCTTTGGGCGTTAACCCCGACCCCGCCAGTGAGGCTTGGAAGGAGCTCTCGACACAGTGAGGCTCGGAAGGGGCTCTCGACACCGAGAGCCCTTTCCAGGCCTTAGAGACGCGGTCGGGGCTCAGGCCCAAATGGGCCCTTACAGGCCCCTCTCGGCTCAAGAGGTGCCGGTAAAGGCCCCTTGGGGCCGGAAATCCGACCCCGCCTTTGAGGCCGGGAAGAACTTCTCGGCATTGAGAGCCCCTTTTGGGCCTTAGAGGTGCGGTCGGGGCTCGAGCCCAAAGGGGCCCTTACAGGCCCTGTCAAAGTAAAGGGGACATGTTAGGGCCCCTTCGAGGCTCTTACCTGACCCCGCCCTTGAGGCTGAGGAGGGTCTCTCAATAGCGAGAGCCCCTCCTCAGTCTCAAGGGCGGGGTCAAGTACTGGATCGCAGGGCCTCAACCGGCCCTTAATAAGAAAAAAAAAATCTTACTTATTGAAATCTAACTAAAGAATGTCCAATAATTACATACCTCTGTAATACAATCTTTTCCGTTCTTAGGATTTGCAATGGCTTGCAGCTTGCTGGAAAGCTTATTTAGCGCTTCTTTCTTCTTCAGAATGACACTGAAAATAACCTCACGTAAACGCTCCCTTGTCTGCTTATTCACCGGCGTTATCTGCTTGTTATTTGGTGCAGGCTTCTTCGTTTGAACCAGCTATGTCTTTCTGCAACGTTCAACCTCGAAATCTTAGTTGATTAATGTATTTCGAAATATTCTTTTAAATCAAATACGAATAATTATGTTTGAAGGAATTACCGAGAAGAGATGGTTGACCATTGTCTCAGCAAACAATGGATACCAAGTATTGGTCGACTTGTTCTTCTCCCTGAGGTATTCTTCCTTACTGAGCACACTCTCAAAAAATTCTACTGGTAGCTGCCCATACTTGTGCACCATCTTGATCTGGTGCAAGACGTTTGTCTTGACTTGCGCCTGCTCAATTGACCTGTCATGGCGTACGATTTTAGATATCACGAACTTCATTTAATGTAATCCACAACAGCTCTAGTCTGGGAGTGGTACTTACTTGTTAACTGAATGCATGGCCGTGAGAATACTTGGATATCGATTCTCTGTGATGTCAAGCACAAAGCAATCTGGCATACCGTGAAGGCGGTGCCATTCCAAGTGGTCCGTCTTTGCTTCATCGATGTAGCGCTTTCAAGCCGTGTAGTGGTCATTGCCATCGTAAATGAAAAACATCTTTCCGCAAGGTGGCTTCAAATGGGGGTCAAGCTTCAATTCTAACTTGAATTCATTATCCACCTGATCCCACGCAGAACTCCATTTCTCACTGATTTCTTTAGTCACCAGCTGCTCTTTCCCATTTGTATCGGTCAGAGCCACATAGAACACTACTGACCCTACTCTAAAGCGGGATCGGAACTCGCTCTGCAACCGTATTACCTCATACTCTAACATTGGCCTGACTTCTGGCATACTAACCATGCGGTGTAAAAGGAATTTCAACCTCGAGAACTTCTCTATCGGTTGTTTCCGACTCTGGTTGACTGCAACAAAGGTGTTGTTTTCAAACTCCTTGATCATCCGAGCCTCTATCTCCGCTGGTGTCACACCCTTGTCCTTTCCTAGAGTGTTGACCGGCGGTTCCTTCTCCTTTTTAACGTGCGGCCATGAGAGCTTGGCGGGCGGCGTGTCTTCATCGTCCTCATCTTCCTCCTCTTGATACACCAAGGGATCGTTCTCTTCCACCTCCAACACAATTGGCACCGCTCTCTTCGGTGAAGGTGTACTCTTGACTGTGTCCGCCGCACCAATATTCGCGCCCTCGGCCATGGCCGTCTCCTGGTTGACATTTCCTACTACGTCCATGCGTTTGAACTGCTCCGTCGCCTCTAAGTCCATGCTCTCGTCTTGCCCCTCCCCTCCTTGCCTCTGCCACAACCTGCGTCTCCTCCACAGCCGTCTCCTGCGCCTCCTCCCCTCCGTCATCCTACACCAACAAGTACAATGAAGCACAACCCAACTTGTCAGTCTAAGTTGAACCCATTCCAAAACCCTAGATACTTCCTAAGAAAGAGAACACTCTGATGATGCCCTAATGACGTTTCCCGCCCTCACTACAGAGAGTACTATCTTACCTGCTCTAGCTGGACAGCGGACTCCGCAATTCTAACCTTCTTAGACTTCTTGTGCTTTTCAGGACGCTCTTCTCTACTTGGCCTCTTCTTTTCGGAGGACCTTTCATCTCCAGCTCTCTTCTTTCTACCCTGCTTCTCACTACCAGATGACTTCTCATTCTCGGACGACCTCTTCTCTCCATGGCCCTTCTTCGACCTAACCTTCTTCACCTTCCCTCCAAACTTTGTGTTAAACATGGCGACGGACTAATTAGACCGACCCGCACCCTACAAACCCTATCAACAACACCCTAAACAGAACCCTGACTGCACTACACTCCCACACACAAAAACTGCAATGCAGTGGAAGCCAAGCACAGCAAGGCTGAGAGATAAGAACACCAAGAGGGGGCACAAAGAGACTGAGCATGGAGCTTCTCCCCCTTCTTATACCCGGCGGCAAGAGCAAGGGCGCACAAACTAATGATGTCTACAATTAAGACACGTACCTCTAAGCACTCAGGTATGGTGAGGGGAATTGATTGCTGGAGTGGCGTCACACACTGCGATGGCAATGTCTAACACAACCTGCCCCCCTTTGCTACTCGAGCTAGTGTTATGACGGGAAGTTTTGCAAAGTCCTTAATCAATGCGTTCACAATCCCGCCAAACCCCTCAACACGACGCCTCCGGTCCTGAGCTTGTCTCATCCTCGAAGCTGTAAGCTGCAAGCTGCTTCGGATTTGTAAAGAAGTTGTCCCTCCCCTTCCTCCTTCTCTTTCTCTCTCTTACAGGACTGGCAACCACTTCAGGTGAATCATCAACATGCATCTGTGGCACTATCCTGCTCTCTCGTTACACTAAACATCTTGCAGACTGCCGCTCCAAGCTTTAAAATATCTCTTGTCAGGATGAGTACAGTTATTTATGACGCTTCCCACTCTTTTGGCGCCCTTCCAAATAAAAGTTTCCTTAGCTTTAAATTCCTAGAATTGGTGGCTGAGGTCCCTCTTCTTTTTCCCATGTCAAGGAATTTACTCTGACAAGGTGTACCGGCCCTAATTATATTCAGTGGCCATCAAGAGGCGGCTGACCCTTATTACAAAGCTCAGTAGTGGTTGGTGATTTGTCGCATGATCGTCCTTTCAAGTAAACATAGGGGTCCCCCTAAACCTAGTTATCATCCCCTAAAATATCCATTCGGCCATCAGGCATTATTCCTTTTCTCAACATTCGTCACTGTAATGATAAGCTGAGATTAGGAAATTCAAATGTATAAATGCAGTGGAAGCTGCTGCGCCAACCCTCTGAATCGTGCACTTCGTTGATTGTGTCGCTCGTTGTGAACTCCCTACGCCATGGCGCTACCTGTCTCAGTTCAGTTCCTAGCTTCCGTTTGTCTTTACACACATGGCGTCAGAATTCCGCTTACGTTTCGGGTAGGTGATGATGGGTACGCTCTTGTGTCTTATCAGCGTCTAAGTCTTAGGATCCTGTACCAAGAGGACACCATTAGCGTGGAGGAGGAAATTTGTAATGAGCTCACTCGAGAGATCACACACACACTAGGTCAGGTCTCATTCGTGGACGAGAGGGATTGTAAGATGTGGAGGCTTATGCCTGGTAGGTTAAGAGTCTACGGTCTCACGGATTCCCAGATGGCTACGTCCACCGAGATCCTGACCCCAAGACGGTCCTGGACTTGCACCATAGAGACACCAAGAGCGGTGGACGTGAAGCTCAAGACCGACTCTGCGTCAGATACGCCTCTCCTTGCCAAAGTAAAAGTCGAGCCGGGCTTACATACCCCGGTTATCAATCTCTCTTTTGACGATGACGGGAGCCCGCGGATTTGATAGTCAGCCAGGGAATCTATCCGTCCCGAGGCGGCCGTGGACACTCGCGCTTCGAATGTCTTGCCGGTGCCCCCTTCTTCGAACGAGTCCGTCAATATTGTATGGTTGTTAAACAAGCTTACTTCACGGCCGGGTAAGAAGAATCTCCTGAAGGAGTTAGACTACGACTCCATCAGACATGAGACAGTGGAGTATCTGCCGGCGGAGTTCAACGGCAACGTCATCTTCGAACTGCCACCTATCGGGTCCTCTACCTCACGATCAACTGCCAAGTCCATGCAGGGCATGGATAAGAGGTACAATGGGCACGTGTAGACAAAGACAATCACCACCAACATCTCCAACAATATGGGCCTCTCTTTTTGGTCGTCTTCATGTGCGGGCCATTTGCGATGCGAGAACAAGGGCTGCGGGTACCTAGAACGGGATCATCAGTTCTTCGATGTGAAGGAGACCGAATTTGACGGATTCACGTTGCCCAAAAGGCGTTTGTTGTGGGAGAAGAGGCTCCAAAAGAATCCACTTTGGTCTGCAAGGTATGTAAGGAACCTCCCATATGCGTTGCCACTTGTAGATCAAGGATATTTTATGTTTCGGGCAAGGGCAATATCACACGGGCGTGCATCCACATAGGATCCCACAACCACCCTCTCAAGGTGGGAGACTATCGGGACATTAAGGTTGAGATAAGTAGTTTGATAGAAAACCACATCGAGAACACACTTGAGGCTACGAAGAGCGCCGTTAAACTTGAGGCAAGCATGGACGTGATTGGTAGTTTTTTATTACGATCACAGGATGATTCACCCAAGACGCTCACTCTTCAAGAGCTTTAACCGGTGCTCGATAGGTGCAAAGATATGGCGTCGCCTAACATCCGGAACAAGGTTATCACTTCTAGGTACCTCAGACGGTATGGGGTGATGGACAGCATAACAAAATTGCGAGGACTCAGCACATGGGATTTCGTACAGAACAACATGTTCCCTGGCCAAGGATCAGAATCTGACAAGGTTTACGTGTTCAAAATGTCAGAGCTTGGGCTCGCCAGTGGTGTCGATCGTGTGAAGAGAATACAGCCGACGGGCGATCTGGAGCTTTCGTGGATGATGTTTGACCACGTCAAACGCGTCCGAAATTTGACAACCATGGCATGCCAAGTGTATGACTCCACTTACTGCCGGGTCATGAGGATTGCATGCTGCGACATGCAATCTGAAGACGCCGAAGCCCAGATGGTGCTCTGGAAGTACCTCAATGCAGTCATGAAGAGACACAGCGTGGAGAAGCCCAACTTCAAGGGCTTCATGGCGGTTAGTGCCCAGGCTAATTGGAATGCGGTCCGGGTGGTATACGGCAATGGCAACAAGGAAGATCAAATGGAGGACCGGGAGAGGACCTGTCAATTTCATTGGACCCAGTCCATGGTGAATCATAACGAGAAATACGTTGCCAAAGAGTTGTGGGATCAACACAAAAAGATGTGTCAGCAATATAGGAAGGCAAGATCAATGGCAGAGGCCGATAATCTTTATCACAGGATAAGGGCTTGGTGGGCATCTGCGGGTGCAATGACCACATCTGCCTTATCAAAACTAGACTTGTGGATCTCATTTTGGCTTTTTAGTTATCGCCAATGGGGTGGGTTCATGACCGAGGTAACCACGCCACCCACTCTTGTTTTGTCTTTCTCCGTACATGCTCATCGTAGTGACTCTTTAATTGTTCATCCATTGTTGGATCTCAGAAATTCTCGGAGGCGGAACTTGCGGAGATGCCGTCCTGCAACCTCGCGGAGACGGTTCACAACAAGTGGCTTCAAGCATCCGGCAATAATGGCAGCGCTCTCTACGCTGCCACTGTAGACGACTTTATCCGTGCTTTTCTACAGGTTGTGAAGTACTACCAGTTCCTAAAGGGCGACGTGGGGGGTACTGGCTCAAGCAAGCAGGAGCTAAGGCTACGATCCGTAGAACGTAGGTCAAAAAAGACGGGCGAACCCATGCTGGACATGCCCAGCGCCGATGAGTACTGCACGCGCGTCCCACATCTACCACGGGAGGAAGTGTTTGGTTCGCGAACACGCAAGCCCGACTTGCCTCTTGGCGCGGAGGAAGAGTCGCATAGGCCAGATAAGGTAAACTTTTCGCATCCTCGAGTCAGTACCAGACTTGTCAGAGCTTGCGTGGCTCCCATGCTGATCATCGTCAAGGAAGGCGACTGCGAGGTTGAAGCAGCTCATCATCGATCGCCATAGATGGACATCGTTATCGTATCTCCCTTCAGCGAAGTAGGTGTGTGTCACGTCTCGACTGTAGAGAAGACCAAGATGAACGTGAAGCAGTGGCACATAGCTCGACTGCCAAAGACTTCCGCAAAGTTTTGCTGGGCGTAGAGGGCTGTCACCAATAAGAAATGCACAAAGAGGATTGTCAAGGGTGCTAAGCCCACCGCTCCCTTACCTATAGCGGTGTATGGCACAGCAGAAGGAGGAACGTCGACATACCCGAGGACTTCTTCTTCTGCCTCGACGACATTGAGAGGTGCATGAAGGGGACAATGCGCAAATGGGTGAACTGGTACGATTTATCAAGAAAGGAAGGATTTCCACCCATCCCAACAGTATGGTTTGTGAAACTTCAGACGACCCTGAAAGAATGTGAGATTCTTGCCCTGGAGGAAGCAGGGTTTCAACTCCTACAGAAGAAACCAGTCTCACTTAGAAGGCTCTTCACCTCCGACTCCCTCCGCAAAACCTAGACTCTGTTCCAAGGCGAGCAGAGGCTGACCGGTACCCTGGAAAGAGAGACGGGAAGATTGTCAAGCGGACCGCGACTAGACCCAATCCGCAACAGAGGCTGTCTATGGCCTCCTTCGACTCCTTCAAAGCACGACTACGGTCTATCACCATGATTCCTCATCCCGGCCACGGCTGCATCATCGCGCTAGACTCCGGGGCTCCTCCCAATGTGACGAAATACCATATCACCATCAGCTCCCCCCCCCCCCCCCCCGGCTGCACATGCCCAGCATTCAAGACAACAATGACGAAGTTCTATGGAAGGGTTCAATTTACATATTGTAAACATATGTATTACGTCCTCCTAATGCTATGCCTGCTTGACCCGGATGTGGAACTTTTCATCCAAGCACTGACCTTTAGCTTCAACGAAGTGAAGTTACTCCTTGAGAGTGGAATCTTGACACACCCCTTGGTTGGGCCCTATGAGACAGTCTAGAATTTGCCCTTTCTAATTTGGACTGCACGACGTCCCGGTGATACTCTGCTGTTGTTTTTATTCGAGTTTGACAATGACTCAGAATTACATGATTTGATTTGCCATTATTTTTTTAAAAAAGTGAGACCTGGCCGAATAATTGTCGTTGCACATCTTGTCCACCATTCAGTTTCCACAAATAATTACAATATTACCATGCACTTTCTTAAAGAAAATTACATCACATAAATCGGATGCAATTTGGCCATCCTTTTGATATTTCTACATAGCTACTATTAGTTTCCATCGGACGGACAACGCATTCATCTAAACGTGGACCTGAGGAAGGACCTCAATCAGAATGAGGAAGTTTAATGACTTGACTCGACCCCACATGTCCACATATTGCGGATCTCGAATAAGTCCCCGGAGGAATTCTCCCAACGCGGGAATATGCATGGCTTGGAAGGGACTTGGACTCAACCTCTTTAATGGGCAATTTGTTGGGCGCCTCCATAATAGTAGACAGCACCACATCAAGCTTGCCGCTCTGTCCATCTTCAACCGGTTTAGGAGGCGATGGTCTTGGCTCCAGCAACAACTCCTCACCCTCATCTTCAAGAAAGGGTTCAAATGGCCCACCCTCATCACCTAGAGATACAACCCCAAAACCAACTTCCTCCATGGCAAAAACGGTATGCACTCCACCCGAAGCCCTGAACAATCCACCAGCTAACCAACTCGAGAGAGAGAGCAAAGGCCCCAGGGTCGTCCATTTATTCCTGTGAAATCAAAAAAGACTCCGTCATTCACGCCCTATTCCACAATTTTGAGACCGGTAGTTGGTCCGCAGACCAAAAAAACCCAATAATGAAACCCGGAAAGTATCCCACTTTAAAGGAATATTTCCTAGATATTCAAAAAGATTCCCTTTTACTCAATTTATATTCTTTTTTTAGTAATAAATATTTCATTTTTAGAATCTGCTCTATATTTTCTGCTCCAAGAGCAGAAAATCTCTGCTCTCCGCTCTCCGCTCACCGCTCACATACAAGCTTCCCTCTCACTCTCGACGCCATCTGCTTTAGTGCGTATGTACTATTTAAGCAAAGTTTCGGCTGATTGATCCAAAGTACTCATTTGACCATTTTCACTTGCGAGATCATCAGCTTCCAAGTGTTCCTTGTCATATTCTAAACTCCTTATCAAAAATGCAGCATAAAGCTTGTACATGCATGCTAAGTTAATAGATTGAAGGGCTTCATCGTATACCTGTACAAACCATCAAATCATTAGCCAATTACAAGAACTCCTGAGGTCCTATCTCAAACGAGGAACACAAACTGATATACTCTATATTCATGTCCAAGTTCCATAACATATTACAGGGATGACTGGTCATGCCTTAACTATTGTACCAATCTAGTGACGTTAGAATGAGGCAAACGAACTGGAAAGGTGTGGGATCGGAGAAACTCAGAATAAACCGGATAATCCCCAACCGGAGTTAGGATTCAATTAATTTTTTCATTTTTTTGGTTAGTTAGGTAAAAACTAGCTAGACACTCTCCGTATTAAGAGTTTGTCAAAACCAAATGCTCCAGGATCCTTAAAATAGTTAACGCAAGCCATATTCTCAGATCCCGATCTCGGAACTCGGAAGAGAAAACTCGGATCGAGGGAGTGTTCCGAGAGTTGACCGTTATCGTAACCGCATGCGGGATCCAATTCAACGCGGGAGTCATCATGATCGGATAACGCTTGGCTCGGTACGGTGGCGGCTGCAATTACACGCCGCCTTGGCGTTAATGATTCATCGAGTATATATGCGGGAGTGTTAGGGTTTGGAGTTCCTTTTTGCGGACTGTTAGTAGAGAGTGAAAGAGTGGTGAGGTGCTTTTGTCTTTTCCAATTCACTGGCAGTTGGATTGCCGGGAATTTGCTCTCCGCTCGTAAAGGGAGAGGAGTGAGACGTAGCCATGGCGCCAATTCAGCTCAAAGTTCTTAGCCCCGCAATTCCGAGGACCGATAGTGAGATGAAGGAGCTCGTTGATGATCTCACCTAGATGAGGTGCCAGGGTTTTCTCTCACGACCCTGGTTGCTGAGAGATGAGAAGATGGTGAGAGAAATCGTAGACGGGCCGGATAATAGATGGAATAATTTGATCCGAGGTCATCCAACTGAGTGGACCGCGGAAATGTGGGCGGCCACTTACGATTTCGTTCAAGAGGGATATGGTTGGGCAACCAGAGTGGATAAGTACGTGCAGATTAGGTTCGAAGGAAAGATCCTTTGAACAATGGATATGTAGTAGACGCTTGCAAGGATAGGAGACAGAGATAGGTCCTAGCCTTCCTCGATCCGATTTTATATCTGTTAAAACCTGAACAAGTCACCATCACAGTCAGAAACACGATCCTCGGAACCTATACGGGTGAGCGTCACTTAAACTTGGCGGTGCTCATATCGGATACTATGCAGTAGTTACTGGCCGCAGTCGGAAAGAAGGAAATTTCAATCACCCCTTTCTTTTACCATCTCTACCATGCAAGTGGCCTGCTGATGGACAAAGAGGAGGAGAGCTACGGGGTGGCGAAGGATCTCCTCTTCTTTCAAAAGGTTGCGGCAGGAGCGGAAGGGGAGCAGCACGAAGAGGACTCCGACACGGCGTCAACAGAAGGAGGGGAACCGGATGTGCAGATACTTCCCGAAGCCGCCCCAAGGAAGGCCCACTCTAAGTCGCGGTCAGATCAAGCCACATCCCATCACGCGGAACCCTCCACGGCCCGAGATGACGAGGCCAGGAAGGCATCCAGTTCCAAGCGAGGGTTTCCAGCTGACCCGTTTCGTTCACTTCGGGAAGAGACCCACCATGCTCAGGCTACTTACGAGCGGATCGAGTCGCTTTTCCGCAGAGTCTGCACATTTCTAGGAGGCTGTGAACCAAAGGAGGTTCTTCGGGAGGTCAAGCTTCAGAAGGATGCACCTAAGTTATGGGGCGAGTAGCAGCACCTGGAGCTCCAGATCAAGGAACTTACCTCGGAGCTGGCCACAAAGTGAGAGGAGATCCGTAAGTTCCACGCGGAGCAGAACTAGACCTTGGATGAGATCCGGAAGTTGGTAAGAGTTTCGGACGATGTAGTCAACAAGGATTCAGGTGTTGGTCCGGGATTCGAGTGTCGGTCCGGGATTCAAGTGTCGGTTCAAGTGTCGGTCCTGGATTTCCCGGATCTCCCTCTCGAACAGTGGTGGGGGAATCCCGTGGAGCAGGGTACAAGACTCTTAGAGAGCAGATTCGGTCGCCCCAGCTTAGGTATGAGCAAGATAGGGCCACAAATTTGGATATTTTTGGTCCACCTCAGACGATTGCGGATCTGATAGCTAGGGTGATAGCTAAGGAGGCATCTCCCGGAGCCACTATCGCTCAGCAAAGTTGCGTGATTCCCATCGGCCAGACAGAGGTTACAGAAACCACAGTCACTCTGAGGCAATCCTATGAGCAGACAGTCACGGAAGAAGTCAATCGAACCGTGCAGCCGATCGTTACCACGACAATCAGGGATGTTGTGATTCTCGTTCATCAAGGGGGAGGTAGACGGGAGTCAGTGGAGAAGATCCATATCACCACCCGAGCGTACCCGAGTGGTCCAGGACGGAACTTTCACTCCTTGACCCACAGCCCTGACCGGCATAGTCACACCTACCTCTGCCGGAATGCCCGTGGAAGAGTCTCCAGCGGATTCTTCCGGAACTAGGCGCCAACTAAGGAAGAGTAAGGGTCCGAATCCCGACGCAATTGAGATCTCCGGGTCCGACTCGGATTCTTACGCGAGTTCCCTACCTAGGACAACCGGTACGGATATCCGGACCCCCACGTTCGGTACTCCTACCCCGAGAGGTACCCCCGTCAAGTCCCCCAAGACCAGATCGTTACCCAGTCATTGGATGTTAAGGCGAAGGAAACAAAGGCCGAGGCCAAAGCGAGGCGACATGCGGAACGTGCTGTAAAGGGAGAAGGATCCGAGCCGAGGTCAACCCGGTCAAAGGAGAAGGAGAGCCATAAGAAGACAAAGACAGGGTAGATTCCTCGCACCGGAAGTGCCAGTCACTTTCCGGATTTATAAGAGTAGGTATCGAACCGGTGAGATCCGGATTAACCGTAAAGTAGGATTCTAGGTTTAGGTTAGGAATTACGGTTTTTGTTGAACCTTTCGGCGTCGCCGTTTTTGTGAAAGCCCCTGCTTACTTAAGCGGGGAAGGCGATGCAGGCCGAGTCCTTGCTTTGCATAATTCCTTCCTATAATCCTTATCAGTAGAGTATTCGTGTTTTGCGGATTGATGGGTTCTTAATCAGGCTCCCTGAACTTCTGAAGAGGTTTCCCACTCTGTGAGCAGGGGTTTCGAAAGTGGTACGGGTCGCCTAGGCATAAGCAGATCTTGGTTTTCTCAGATCCGGATCAGTTTGTCGTTGTAGTCTTACGGATCGGAAGTAGTTACCTGTGTGACCTGCTGACCAGAGTGTTCTAAGTCAATTGTGAGGTAGTATCCTATCCGATACGTTAGGGTTGTTTGGCGAAAGCACAAAATAACGAAGAGAATAGAGAAAGAGTGTTTCGTTCTGGAAATACTATCCCAGCAGTAGGGAGAATCGGAACGATTGTGAGAAGCTACTTGACAAAGCACTATTGAATCCGTGGACGATACTCGAAACCACGCAGACAATACGGGAGTTTATACTTATTTTGAATGTTACCCGGATGTTAAGTGACTTTCCGTGTTCAAACAAAAGGAGTAGAACAACCTGTTCTACCTTGGTGGCATCCTTCCTACACTCTATAATAGCCATGCCCTTGCTTTCGGCTTTGACAAATTGTCGTCTTGCAAGCCAAGCCCAACTATCTTCATCTGCGACAAAGCGCTCTTTAATACCGGCATATATTTCACCTTCTAGTACCATGAACTTCTCTACATCAATGCTCTCAAGAATCTCTAGAAACCTTTGTCAAAACCTGAGGTTGTCTGGTATCTTAGAGATTGCTTTCCTATATATGACTTGGATAATCTTACAACTCGCTCCAAAATGAGATACAATGGCTTTTCCTTTCACTTTTTCTCCATCCGTTTCTGACTTAGACATATCACCGTCATCACCATCCTTGCCTGCCTTTGTAATTGCATGCATTTCTAGTGTATGTTTCTTTGAGTTATGTTCAGCCTCCCATACTGCTGCATATATCCACAATCCTGGCACAGCTGGATGCAATTGAATTGCCTTCAGTAACACCTACAAGAGCTAAGGAGCCAATAGTCAATATCCCACTCGAATCACACCACAAGTGCTCACTTCTAACAAGGTAAGTGCATTTCTAAGCAATCACCATCTACCTCACGCACATACACCTGGTCAAAAAAGTGCAACCAGACAAGTGTGATAGCAAACCAAAAGATTAATAACCAATCAAAACTAGACCCTAACAATGCAGGCAAAAAACTTCAGAACGTCAAAATCCAAACTCACCTTCTGAACTCGCCGAGACCCTTGCGACTCCCGGTGTATAAACAATACATTACTTGCACATCCTAAAGTAATTCCGACATTCTATTACAGAATGGGAAAGATGGTAATCTAAAGACAAACATGAAGATACTGAAATACACCTCGGCAACTCGGATAGATTGCTCTTATTTGGTCTCCTCACGCTATTTCATACTAAACAAAAGCAACAAAAAAATAAAATTCCCAAGGGTCGATGCACAGAAACATGTTAGTATAAAACCACATCATACTTTGAAACAATACCTACATCGACCAAAAACAGAGATCTTCCTAACCATACGGGTACTTACAAAACACAGAAACTGTGATGCCATCACAATAGAGAATGGATCATTGCAAAACGAGACGACACACTGACTTGGGGATGCACTTGTCATCATAAGAACAAAGCCTACGCTTCACTGATTTTAAAGGGGAGAAACGGGGGTTTGTATAGAGCAAAATGAGCTCCCCATTTCCACAAGAAATCACGTATTTTTTTGAAATTCAACTAGATGTGCACTATCATTGCTATGCAAGAAAAAAAAGAAATTAACACATACATCTAAACCATATGTCATTACACTATACAGAGAGATTACACTATCCGAGTTTACACTATTCGAGTTTACAAGCACCAGTGCACTCTAATTGCACGGAAGTCGGAGAAGTCTCGGGCTCCCTTCACCAAGTCATTGCTCTGAGTTTCAATCTGAGACAACAACATATACAAACAACACATGTCAGAATGGGAAAGTGGATTCACAATTGGTTTAGGCATCAACTAAACATGAAAATAGTGACAACTCAACATGGCTCACCTCCACCTTTTCAGCATTTTCGGAAAGTACTTCAGCGTCCATAGTTTGTCCCACTCTGCAAAACCGCAGTGGTGTCAAATTTGGAGGCCCTCATGGGCAGCCAGAAAACAAACATCTGGACAAACTACTTTTCCCCTACACCATTTACAAGCCCACACCGTTCTATGCCTAGAGATGATACAGAGCCTCCCTTTGCCAGTGCGGGAACTTTAGTGAGCGTTCCAAGTGTGAAGAGCTGCAACTCCCAGTGTAATAGCAGTAGCCAAACGGTTTGGACGGCATCTTCGGAGTAGTGGTGTGGAGAGAGGGTCCTGGAGAGACGCATTCTGGTTGACAAAGGGAGGATGCGTGTCATCAAGGGTGACAAAGGTCTCAGCAGGTGGGTTGGGGATCTCACATCCACGCTTTATGGATGCAACTAATTTTTGCGACAGAATAAACTCCTCTGTGAGTGCAGATTGCAACTGGGGACTTGACTCGTGGGTGAGTCCATGCAAATCTCATGTGGACACATACCTTGAAGGGGAAGACCTCAATGGAGCATGGCCGTCACTTGGAGAAACGAGCCTCTTCTTGCCAAAATGAGGTGGGAGTGGAATCTCCATTAGTGCATGTGCGACTTCGAGTTGGAAATCCCGATGTACCATAGGCTTCAAGCCAAGTGCTAGGCACAAGTGCTTATACATGATAAATGCATCCATGAGTGTGGTATCTAGGCACAAGAAGTAAACCTGATGCCACCATTTCTTGGTGTAGATTTGAGTAGAGAAACTCCCTCGCAACTGGTCCTGAGTGTTGCCTCCACGCATGTATTTCAAATACATCAGCTGGATTGATAAAGTTGGTATTCTCCTCTCAGCACCATCGGAATTCCTTGTCACAAACACCTCGTACCTCTTCACAGGATTAGCTGCAGTTGATACAAAATGAACCCCCTTGGTATCGTGCGAGTGGATGGCACACATTTTCAAATCTTTGTGCATTCGGATCTGTAGCGACCGCTTCACTCCTTTTGACCCAATCATGCGGAGGCTAATGGGGTATTCTACCCGCCCCTCACGGATTGTTCCAACAGCGTAGAATCCATGAGAAAGGAGGTCATCAAACAGCATCGGACTCGAAAAAAATTATCCATCACCACAGTGTGATGACAATTCTCCCACCTAGATGTTAGCCGCGTCACAACCCGTGCACCGCTCCCACATGTATGCAAAGGCAACCCGAGGATGGCTCATTTGACGCACCGACATACACCTCAAGATTCAAAACGTATTTGGTAACAGAATAAGCCATGCACCAAAGTTTTATACCATGTGTCACGGGCTTTGCAGGCATGAATTGTTTGAAGCTGCAGTAGCGACCATTGTATCCCACCATGCGCTCGTCTACACACAGTTACTCGGATGCATTCCAACTCTTCTGGTATTTAACAATGAGATTCTCAAGAAGCCACTGCACCTGTCCAATAGGGTCATATTTAGGGTCCTATTTGTTATGAACTAGGGTTGACTTCGGCACGACATGCACATGCCCCAGAATGTACAGAAACCGATTCCTTGTCATAGTGTTTGCAACCTCACTACAATGAAGTGCTTCAGACTAAACGCTCTAGTAATCTCACAACGTCGGCTTGTCTCTCACGGCCACAAATGCACAGATACCTATGAATGACCATATTCGTTATTTTGAGACAATTTCAGAACTTTGAGACTTATTGCCTACAATTTCAGCAATTGTTTTTAGACAATTTCAACTTTTTTTTGACTTTCTAATTATAGATTATCCTCGACTCGAGGATAATCTTCCCATATATAGTCAAAAAGTTTTTGACAAATATAGAATCAATCAAGAAATCAATGAAAAAGCTATAGTCAAGCATTAAATTGAGACTTTGAAAAGTCTCGATATAACGAATATGGTGTTATGAACTGTCGAATCTCTCTTCGGGTGATGGTCTTCTGCCGCTGATCACTTGCTAACGAGGCCCGTCCACTGGCTTTGTAAGTGGTATAGTTGTTGGCCTCCCTTGCAAGCTTCTGCTGAATCTTGTCGTCTCAGAGTTGTAAGAAGCAAACCACTGGCAAGGGCACGTCTTTTCTACTCCACCACGTGCAACCAGGTATGTGTCCGATGAAGCTATCCTTTGGCAGCATACTCCATGTTTGTGCGTGCCAATTGCAGTCAACATAGTAGGCATCGAATGTAAATTCCTCCAATGTCCGGGGTCCATGCATCCCGTAATCGCCAAGCTTGCCAAGTATGGTGTAGGAGGAGTCATCAGGATTAGGTTCAGACTCCCCTGTCGGCATTCCGAGGCGGGCATCCATTTGCGGCAGCCTCAACATCGATGGTCGGGTCTGGGACCCACTCAAAATCATACTCCTCTCGTGGAATCCTCAGGAACAATCCCTCATCCTCTACGATTTTGGCTCCCAGTACACTTGCCGCCGCCATTCCTGGTTGCAGAAGAGTAACACACACCTATGAGGTCCGGGCTTGCATACCGAGACTTGGACAAGAGCAGTCCATGGTGAAGGTACGTGACCCCAGTAAATCACCAAGGCAAAACAGGTCAGCAAATGCATCCATCACCACATTCTCAATGGCAATCAGCTCCAACTCCGTTGATAGTGGAGGCACCCACGGAATGCAGTGGTTGACAGGAAAGAGCTGTACTTTGAGATGTCTCCCAAACTCAACCTCAAAGCATACTCTACCATCCGAACCATCTAGAACCATCTCATTGATAAGACCGAACACAAACTGACTTGGATTTTAAATGTACTCCCCGCCCCACTCTAAGCACAGAGCTTGCACTTGAATGCGGCGTATGTGGTTCCTACCTTTCTGGCCGAGGTCGCTAAGACTGTCCGTAGAATCCTCTTTGCAGATGTAGGGGATGTCTGCGTCAGAGTCTTGCCACCCTAGAACTGCTCCATCTTCTTGCGAGGGGGACATGCCTTTGTCGTTAAAAGGCCACTCACTGACAGGCTCTGAAACTTGCGGTGGCCACACTTGAAATCGCCCATCACTTTAACCATTTGTAAAACTAGCCCCTGAAATGCCGTCAAAATAAAGTGCTCCAAACTCCTCCGCCCTATCGTACAACTCCCTCTCCTACACAAGCAAATCCGTTCAATCAGGTTCGACACTCCGACTCACAGATGCCATATGTTGCGGGCTGAAATTCAGCCAGAAAACTGCAGGCACAACCAAACAACAATGAGTAACTCAAATTGAAATCAAACATGCAGACCGAATCATTGAAACCACATCTACATACCCATGTTTTATAATCCCAAACAACAGCCGTATATACAAAAACAACGCCACACAATAGGTTACAATGGAACAAACATCATATGGACCATGTTAGAATAGAAGAAACTTGGTTCTTTTTATGTCAATGCGGTTTAGCAGTTTGCATTCACACTTGGCATCATCTGCGTGTGCAGCCTTCGATGGCATAGCTTTCGCATGCTGATATACACCTACATTTGAAATGGCTCGCCCGTGGCCACCTTCCTTCGCACAATCACATGTCAAATTGTCTCCCCAGTTTCTATGCACATCAGGTGTGGGATGGAGTTAGCAACGGCAGAAGACATCCCAAGAGACCTCTACAACGATTGGAATGGTTTATGAAAACCGAAAGCAAGGAAGACGAATCAGATGTCCTAAATGTATGACAACCATCTCAACCATTTACCACAAACGGGAACCAAATTTACATGAAAGCAAACTTACCTTTCGACATTGTTTGATCCTTCGCCATGATTCCTAGCCTCCGTCACCTGCCCTTTGCCATTAAACTTCTGCGACATGTCTGCATTTGCGGCACCTTCAATTGCCTCCATCGAATCTGAAACTTGAATGTTAGTCATTCAATCACTGGCATGTGAACTAACAAAATCCGTTACCCTAAAACCCTGAAACCCTATCAATTCCTAATATTTTTGCTATCCCACCCCTTGGTCTCTGAATGCGAAGATCAGCGTCTCCTCTTCTGATCCTCTCCATCCCCCAAGCCATGTCATTGCATGTTGGAGGTAAGAGCAGGGGCAACTTCTTTGCCCTGTCTGGGCTTCGTTATCTACGTCCACAGAGAATAAATCCAGTTAGCCTGGACACAACATTCTCCCCCCAACTAGCACATAAACTTCTAAACGCCATCCCTATAAACTCTTATGCAATGCAGGATCGACACATGTTGAATGACACCATAGACTCATAGATCTAAAACTTAAACAGTGCACAGAATCATAAATCATTATCATTAGAGAAAATTTGAGGTCCTAAGATGCCCAAATCCGAAATTGGAATATCCGGATTTTGTCAAAATAAAAATTGCCAAGAAATTCCACATGCACTATGCCATGGTGGAGTATAAGGCGGTGACATCAGATTTTCAATGGGTGGGAGCCAATCGCGGATGGTGGTCCTGGATAATGCTTGTATAGTGAAAAGATAATCGAGTATCCTTGTTGGGAGTGGGCCTTGGCTGTCCTTGGTGGCAACACCCACACACGTGTTAGGGTTGTGTAGTGGATGTCCTTGGTGGCAACACCCACACACGTGTTGGGGTTGCGTAGTGGATGTCCTTGTTGGCAACACCATCACACGTGCTGGAGAGTCGGGACAAGTAGTGGCGCCGGCATTTGATGAACCTTGATGTGACCATAGATGGTCAACGGTGATTTTGGGTGGGAAATGTGGGATGATTGGTTCTTTGAGTTTAGGAAGAATGAGCTTGCAACTATTGCTGTGATGTTGTTGCTAGTGAGGAACAGTGTTGAAATTCTTTGAATCAAAAGTTCTTGAGGTAGTTGGAAGTATGGAGAACCGCCGACCAACTTCGCAGGTTGCTGCAGTTGTTCAGCACAGCACTCACAACGTCAATGGGGAATGGATTCCAACGAGGTATGAGCGGATGTCATGGGTGAGGCTGAATCCTGGGAGAATTGGGGCTTGGGCTAGAGATGCGCGACGCCATGGCGGCGATGACATGAGGGGAACCTACAAGGCCCAGATAAGGGATTTTAAAGTCAAGGTAGATCATCGCAAGGTTGTCACCAACAAGCCGAAACTGCAGTCCGTGTTGGTGAGGCATGCCTACCACAGGCATCAGGTGCTACTGGATCCACGGATTACTCGGGATCGGGTTCCATGCAATTGTGAGTCACGACTAACTCTGAGCTAACCATCAATTTTCTCATGTGGCCATCGCTTTATGATGAGGAGTCGTTAATTTTGTGGTTTGCTTTGGGTGTTGGGAACAGTTTTATACCAGTCGTATTTTGAAGATTGGGTCGACCCTGATTCCATACTAGGAGTGATCATGATTGTGCACAGCAATGTTGGTGAGGCAACTCGCAATGGGCGGTCGTATAAGGAGCTGCTTGATGTTGGCATCTTTTTTTCTAATCTTGTCTATGTTCCACCTACGCCAGGGCTTTTGTATGGATCAGTCGAGCCACTGCTATTGCCATAATTCAGTGATCCGGAGTGGCCTCTCCCAGATATGCATACTAGTGAGGCATTTAGAGCTAAACGGTATGCAAACTTTCAGTCTGTAACAAAGTCCACCAGTGGGAGCCGTATGGGCCACCTCCAGTGGTTACTTCCTCTACATGTCTTCGTAGACCTTTTTGCTGCAGCTCAAGACACTATGAGACGAACATCCATGTTGTATATCGTAGAGAATCCCTCGGAAGAAGTGTTCATATCTCTGATGGATCCGGGTTGGCAAAGCAAAGTGGTGTTTGGTAAGGATATTGTGCGGTGCACAATATCCTTACCTTCTGTAACCTTCAGATGAGTTGCCACAATTGTCATCGTTGCCATTGTTGCCACTATTGCCGCTGTTGCCATTGTAATGCCATTTCTGCATGCTATGGCCGAAGCTCTCTTGTGTGAAGCTCTCATATGTGTTTATTGCACAGGTACTACGTTGGAAGATCACTGTTGTACTTGAACTTTAAATACGGGAGGGAGCGTCTGGCGCAAGATGGTGTAACTTGGGAATAAATTGACCAAGTGCGGGAAGAAAACATGGTGGTGCTTCCTTGTTTTTTTCAAGGTCTGCTAGGGTCAAGGGTGGCACCGTTTGAAGTTGGTCAAGGGTGGTCGTTGTGACATATTCGTCGAGAGGTTGCTATCACCTTGGACGACGTGGCTCCAGAGGAATTCGGCTTTGTGCTCAAGCGAGTTGGGTATCCAGACGTCAAGGTGAACTGCAGACACGAAGGTTCCAACACTGTATCACAAGTTCAACCACCGTGGACTTTTGAGATAGTAGCACTTACCAGCTAGTTCAGAGCTTAGAGTGACTAGTGCCGCAGGTGTATTTTGAAGTAGACACCTTGTAAACACGCAAGGCAGTTAAACGGATGTAGACCTCGAAAGGTAGTTTTGTATACACCTCAAGCTGAATAGGAACTATGGCTCAGCCAAGGTTGAATTCTAGCTAAATGGTGGAGGTTTCATAAATACACGTTTGTTTTCTACCCAATTATCCATGTTTCAATTTGTATATTCTTTATTAGCTTATTTGTACCATTCTCAGTGTTCACAAAAATGTGCGATCAGTGTTCACACGAATTCAGAAAAACCAGATCACCCCAACACAGTTAACCAAACCTCAATATTTTCTTCATTGGTGACATAAATTACGATGTAATGTGCCTCACTTTGAATCAGGTGTTCAAGAAAAATGAACAACCTCCAAATACAACACAGAGAATATAATTCAGCCTGCCTTTGTTGCCATCGCCTTTAAAATAATCTGCCTTTGTTGCCGCCACCTACAAATACAACACAAAGAATATAAACATCTAGCACTTTCTAAACGACGTCGATTCGAGTTGCATGCATGTCATTTGATTAGAATCGGTCCTTTAGTCGCTTATCTTGTCCAATTAGAGTTCACCTATCCTCGGACAAAAAGGCTGATTTAAGCAGTGAAGCAACAACTCCAAAGTATCATTCTTGAGCTGCAAACTCATTCAACAGAAACTAGGTTGTGCCTCATTGGGTAACATAAAAGAACACAATCGTACAAGCCACGCACATATGAACACCGCAAACCCTTCATTGAAAGATTCTCCAGTGCATAGTATGGAGACTGAACTAAAAGAATTCGTCAGTAAGCTCAAGAAGTGGAAACAGAGTGTAGAATTGTAACCCGTGAAGTGGAAACAAGCGAAGTGGAAACAGAGTGAAGTGGAAACAAGCGAAGTGGAAACAGAGTGAAGTGGAAACAAGCGAAGTGGAAACAGAGTGAAGTGGAAACAAGCGAAGTGGAAACAGAGTGAAGTGGAAAGGCCATGGAGTGGAAACAAAGGGGAAGTGGAAACGTCCATGAAGTCATGAAGTTGTGAAAAAATGCCAACTTTTTTTCATCAAAATGTTCAGCACCAAGGCCACGCAGTGTATGGAGTACATGCTTAGCTATTATAAACACTACAACCACTTTGGTACTAACGCCATGATAATAAAACTCGGCCGCTAACATCTTTGAACTAAACACTAGGTTTGTTCAATACATCTCTAAAGGAAACCCTCCACGCTCGATATGCTCTGCTCAATCAACAAATCGAGTGACATTGGGGAGGAATGTGGCGCTGGTGGCAACTTGCCAGTACTTGGCTTGTTGGAAGAACGGCTTGGCACGTCCTCTGCAGCTGTTGGTTATGGTTCAACGTCTCGAACAAAGCATGTACCTTCTTGGAGCCCCCTCTTGAACTCTTCTAGCTTTTGTTTTGCTATGTAGAGGGCAACACATCTAGCATTAGTACTTATTTCTTTAGAGAGACAATGCAGTTTCAAACAAACACATGGACAATTCTGGCACATTAAATCATAACTAAAATTGTAAGCATGATACTAGACTAAAAAGATCCTTGGCTAAAACTCTGAAAAATGCAGGGAGCAAAAAAACACTAAAACTTACTGTGATGCGCCAAGGTTGCAACGGCCACATTGACAACTTCACTGTGTATGCTGCCAGCGGGTCGGCTAGCAAGTGGTTTGGGACGTGGGAACGCTGGAATAAATGGAGAAATTGGTGGTTGAGGCAATACACCCTTTACCTTGACCTTCATTTTGGCCACCTTTGGAGCTGGTCGACCTTGAGCATCGCCAGCATCTTCTCTCATTCGCTTCACAAAGCCACAGTCTTCTGGACTCGATAGACATTTGCCTTTGCTATCACGAGAGACTGGACCAGAGCGCTCGAGCCCATCAAACCCCCATGATTCCAACCAACTTGCATCACGGAGTTTGCCGCAGAGAGGGCAATTGCCACGTCCCGAAACAAGCAGCGCTGGAAACAAGCACCAAGGGTGAAACAAACAACCACATGAATATGGCACTGCACAGTTTGAAACAAAGAGGTAGTTGTCAAGAGCATCGCCATATACTCGTTGGTACATCCTCAGATACATATCCCGTGCTTAGGAGTCTTTACACCGGTCCAGCAAGTAGCGCGTCTTGTTTGCACCCTCCCCAGGCGGCCAAGTCTCCTCATATGTGTTTGCTGGAACCATCTTCTCCGTGACTTCTTTGGGCGTACAACCTTCCTTGCAAAGTCATACCACTCTATGGAAGAAATCTTGGTCGTGGACAGCAGCTGATCGGCCCAGCAAGCATGGTGCAGGCAGGACAGGCTTCTCTCTCAAATCTGTTGGAATTTCCTCTAAGTCAAATGGCGCTTCCTAGGTAGACTCTGTATGACACTGTGATGGCACCTCGGACTTGACAACTATTGCCTCACGATCAGTTGCTTCAATTTGCAAAACCGCTTTTCCTCTATTGGGACGATGGGATCTCTTGCCCAAGGGAGACATGGTGGAAACTATTTACCTTGATTACAACACAGCTACAGCAACCATAGCAACAACAATGAGCGGCAGCAAGCTAGAAGTCTAAAGCAGAGCAGGTGATTGAAACAACTGTGGAAACAATGGTGGACACAGTTCAGAGCAAAGCAACACTAAATCTGGCGGGAATGGTTAATGTACCATAAAGAGGGCATGTTTCGAACCTAAAAAAATTGGGGTTGGTACATTTAGATGATGGAATCGCACAACACAGCCGCCAACGAGATGGACACGGCTTGGGGCAGTCCTATGACCCCGTAGACTTAGTGGGGCAGTCGTTGTCAACTAGATGAGTAGTACTGGGAGTAGCCTGTTGACTTTCATCCCCTCTCTTACGGATTGTAAAGAACAGTAGTATACTTTGGTGTAAGCCTTTGTTTCCACCGCCTTGAATTAGTGTGCCTTTGTTTCCATTGACTTTAAATCAGTCTTGAATGAGTCTGTTATATTTTTTCTGGTCATTGATCCACCCCCTTGATCCAATATACCATCAACAATGATTACCCAAGTATTCTGATGAACCAAAATTGCGTTTGAATGTGTTGGGCTTGACTTAGGCTACAAAAAGGGTTCAATGTCAAGCACCGATTTCAGAATTTAACTCGGGAACATTTTCTAATACAATATTCAAACGTTTGGCCATGGTTTGAATTGTACACAACATACTAAGGATTTTTAGTTTTGATACAGTTTCCAAATCTTCAAGGTAACCTCCCATCTACTTTGTGGAATGGTAAGAAGTTTCCAACTCAATCTCCCATAATGTGGTTGAGGTTGTGTTTCACCTCATCCAAGAACTGATCAAGCTTGGTGTACCCATGTGGTTGGAGGTGGAAGAAGAGTTGTTTCGAAACCTGCCATTTTTTTATACAAAAGGTTGATTGTGGCTTATTTTGTCTTCTTGTTAATTTCATTCATTGTTGCCACCGCCTTGATTTCTAGGCATTTAATTATCAACAGTAGATTTAAATGTTTTCATCAGTCAAATGAAAATTCTAAGTTCTTTAAATTCTTATACCGAATGGCTACAATTTGTATAAGGATTTTTAAGGATAATGTCACAACTATGTCAAGTTGCTTTTGCAAAGTCAAAATATCCTAATGAATAAGTCTTACTTTCTAATCAACCTTCAAAATAATTTTGTTTACATTCTAGTCATTACAAAATTTTAATTAAACTATTTTGAAAATTGATTATAAAATATTAATAATAACTTGACTACATGTTTTATTAACATAGCAATACAATCTACAGAGCTATGATATTGAAAGTTCTACTCGTCAATTTTGAGTTAACTAGTTGTTGCCAAAAATTATAAGATTGAAATGGTAAACAATTTAAAATAGAAGTCGTTTTAAATTATAGAAGTGCAAAATTATTAGAAGTTTGCACTAAATGTTGCATTTATTTATGTACTAAATATTGCATATATTCATGCTCTTAAGATTGCATTAATTTGTGCACTAAAGGTTGCATTAATTTATGCACTAAAGGTTGCATCAATTTATGCACTAAAGGTTGCATTAATTTATGCACTAAAGGTTGCATCAATTTATGTACTAAAGGTTGCATCAATTTTTGCACTTAATCAAGCAACAATTTAAAATAGAAGTCGTTTTAAATTATAGAAGTGCAAAATTATTAGAAGCTTTAAAAGTAAATGATGACATGCCAAACCATCAAACTCCATCTTTGTTCCTCAATCTTATTGTTTCCAAAATAGGCTTATCAAAATTGACGTCTTCATTTGCTTCCTTACTTGATCCATTAGTTTAACATGCATATTCAGCGTACCGGGTGCACTTGAGAAAGCCGCAGTGATGCCATGATTATCCCTACTCTAGACTCCTTTGTAGCGTCGATGAGGTTGTCTACTCTAATTGATGTACCATATAACAGACAGATGAACACACAAAGTTCTACTGCAATTCATTTTTCTCTGCAAAGCCAAGTCTAGGCTCTGAAGTGCATTCTCTGAGGTGAGTCGGGATACGCAACTGCTTCAACGACACTGTGGTCTCTACTTCCTCCGCAATGTCAGGAACTGCTGCATTTATTTATGCACTAAATATTGCATTTATTTATGCACTAAAGGAGGTAATTGTCTTTCTTCACACTTGCCGTTGACCACATTGACATATTTTTTGGAATTGATTGTGCATTTATTTATGCACTAAATGTTGCATAAATTCATGCTCTTAAGATTGCATTATTTTGCGCACTTAAGGTTGCATTAATTTATGCACTAAAGGTTGCATCAATTTTTTCACTAAAGGATGCATCAATTTTTGCACTTAATCGTGCAATAATTTTTGCTTTAAATGGTGCAAAAAATCGTTTCATTGAGTTGAGCATTAGGTTTTGCACAAAATATGCATTAGTTTATGATTAAATTTTGCATTAATTTATGCACTAGGTAGTGCATTTATTTATGTAAGAATGCGATTATTAGTTTTTGCGCAAATTATGCATTAATTTATGATTAAATTGTGCATAAATTTATGCACTAACTAGTGCATTAATTTATGCACTAGTTAGTGCATTAATTTATGTACCAAGTTGATTAGAAATGTATGCAAAAAAATTAGCAATAACTTATGTATCAATTCGTGCTTAGATTTACGCAAAGAATTTTTGCATTAATTAGTGTATTGATTTTTTGCAATACTTGGTGTATTAATTTAAGAAGTGAAGATTAAGAAGTGAAGCTAAATAAATACAACATGGCTTAAGAACCTGTGTCCGTGTCCTCTTGCATGGAGCCCTGTAAAATAAACACGGAGTTGCAAATCAATCAATAAACATCAAAAGTAAGAATATTGACGAGATAACAGGATGATTTAGTCAAGCATTCTTACATCTCCATGCCCATTCCACAACAAGAATTGCCAACTCTACAAAGACTTCAATGGTGAGAGAGTTGTTAAGTGTAATATGATGGACAGCATTGTTATGTGTAATATGATGGACATCATTGAAGTGAGGGAATTGTTATGTGTAATATGATGGACATCATTACAGTGAGAGTTGTTATGTGTAATGTGATGAACACATTTACTAGTGATTTGGCGCAAATGAAGAAGCATTTTATCTCTCTCTGATAATCCACATCTGGAAAATGATGTTACAAATGCCTATGGTCAAACGATTAAAACTTTAAAAAGCTTAAAAAGAAATGTAAAATTGGAATTGAGAAGTTGAGTCAAATGCGCAAGATAGAAAATTAACAAAATCAAAAAGACACTATTTCACAAAGATCCATTGAAACCCAAATGTTAGATTATTGAAGCATTAGAAATATAAAATTGGAATTGAGAAGTTGAGAAAAATGTACATAGATAGATTAAAAAAGCATCAAATGATATTTGAAAATAAAAAGCATGAATTGCATCAATGAGAGTCAAAGTTGCTAAAAGCTACTTAAACAAGTAATCACTAGATCCTTTTAAAAAATATGTAAATTAAATAAAAGTATGAAATGTAAAAAATAATATTTAAAATTGTAAAAAAATAATCATTGAATGATTGAAAAGAATAACGAAAAAAACACTAAAGCATCAACTTGATACTTGAAAATGAAAAGCATGAATTGCATCAATGATATTCAACGATGCCGAGAGCTACTTAAACACGTAATTACTAAAGCATCTTAAAAAATATATAAATTAAATAAAAGTATGGAATGTAAAAAATAATATTTAAAATTGTAAAAAAATAATCATTGAATGATTGAAAAGAATAACGAAAAAAACACTAAAGCATCAACTTGATACTTGAAAATGAAAAGCATGAATTGCATCAATGATATTCAACGATGCCGAGAGCTACTTAAACACGTAATTACTAAAGCATCTTAAAAAATATATAAATTAAATAAAAGTATGGAATGTAAAAAATAATATTTAAAACTGTAAAAGAAATAAAAAAACAATCACTAAATGTTTGAAAAGAATAACGAAAAATACATAAAAAGATGAAGACGAGAAAATGAAATTTAAGAATGTCACACAAAAAGAATAAGAACCAAAAGCATGTAGATCATTTTAAAATGCCATGAGCTATTTAAAAAAATAATCACTAGATCATATTAAAAAACAATAGACTCAATTAAAAGAATGAAATGAAGCAATAGATATTTAGAAAAACCCAAAAAATAAAAATAAATTATTGAATGATCTCTACGAACAACGGAAATCCTATAAAAATTGCAAACATGGTAAAATGATATTTGTATTTAAGAATATCGCAAAGAAAGAAAAGAACGAAAAGCATCAAATGAAAATTAAAATCTCATCCAAAAATTATCATCGAGTTGGCACAGTGATGACAGTGCAATTGAGTGAAGCGAGACAGCTTGAGGAGTTCAGCTCAAGACAATGGCGGCTTGAATGAGTGAAATCAAGCTGTTGGCATCAAGAGCAGCAGTTGTAATGAATTCCTCCCAACCCCTGCTCCAGACTCTGCGATACCAGAGATCGCATTGCAAGTTTTGGGGTTTCAGACAACGTCTACAATCTCTGCCGCACCCAACAAGCATTGTTGCGGCTGCATTGTCGTATGCATGAATAGGAGAGAGATTGAGTTGAGTATGTGATTGAATGGAGATCAGTCTATTGTATTGGCAATTCTGCTTTTTGCAGTTTTGGTGGTGTAGTGAGTACTTTGTAATGGTGCATATACGATGAGTTTTGAGATGTTGAATTTCGTTTTGGGAATGCTAGAACTGTTAGAGATATTCTATTCAGTATAGTATATTAGAACCATTGAGCTTGCTGTAGATGTTGAAGTGCCTCGAATCTTGTTGTCATCGTTGCCACTGTTGCGGACTGTCATTATTGGAACTGTTGCTAATTTTAAAGGTATAACTAGTATTTGTGTTAGGCTTGTGTGGTTTGATCATTAAGCACTTAATAGAGATTAATTACCATTTTATATTTCAGGACTGTTTGGAACTTCTCAACAACCTCCTACGTAGTAATCCTTCCAACCAAGTCAGCGTTGTTACCATGCTTGTTTTTTTCCTTTTGTTGGAATTCTCTTGTTGGTTGATGATGGGTTGCACACGAGCTAATCTAGCAAAGGTGGGTATGGAGCGCTATGTTGTCTTTCAGATAAATCGTGTGCATAGTGTCAACTTCCAGCTGTTGAAAGTAGATACAAAGTCTTCTTTTTGGATCGCATGTCTTTATACATTGCCTCGGTCTTTGAAGGTGTTAGCATAGTTAGCTGTCTTGTAAGATGTGCGTGTTTCCAACTTAGGCGACTTCACTACGATTTTGCCTCTTTATTGTGCAGTTCGTGTCTTTGACAGTTTGTTTACATGCTGATTTAGTTCAGTGATGCATGCAAGCGTATGCAGTTTACGATTCAAACGATTGCTCTATAAGGAATTCAATGAATTGGAGATGGTTATTTTGATTGCAGGATGTGAAAGTACAGGACTTAAGCCCTTTGAAGATTCTAAAGTCTGTAGTTGTTTGTTTCCTTTCAACAACAGATGGCAGGAATTCAGGTATGGTAACTTTCAGATATACACTATGAAGTGGTTGTGATTGCTTTGCTGGGTATGGAATTCAGAGCATTGGTTTCATGAGTCCTTCGAACTCTTTTGCTACAAAAGGGGTCTAATATCTCATTGATGAGAATACAGGTGATTTCATTTTTTGATGTGGCAGACCATCTTATGTGTGCCAACTATGAATGGGGTGGTTGAGCTTGGTTCAACTGATTTGGTGAGTTTTTTGAAGATTCTAAAGTACTCATTGAGATTTTTTGTTGGTTTTGTGGTTGTCATGGTTGCTAACTGTCATCGTTGCCACTATTACTAATTTTAGATACCAAAACGGACAGTGAACTTTGAAGCCAAAGACTAGTGTTCTGGACTGTTTTTATGGGCGGGATTTGTATGTTGCAGGAATTTGTATCTCCATTTTTGTCTTGTCCTTTTGGTGGTATAGTGAGTATACTATTTTATAACCATTGAGCGACAGTGTAGATATTGAAGTGCCTTGAATCTTGTTGTCATCGTTGCCACTGTTGCTAATGCCGCACCCAACAAACATCGTTGCCACTGTGTTGGATCATGTATGAGGTGTTGCCAGCAAACGCAAGGGAAATTGACTTTTTTCATTCCCATGTCGCAGCTACCGACTGCTTGTTTGCATCAAAAGGGCCAGTGAACTTTGGAGCCAAAGATTGGTGCATCTCCTGTTTCTGTGGGCGGATTTGGAGGCCAATAGTTTCGGCTGCAACTTTTTTTCCTTTCCTTATTGCAGGTATTGCTATCTCCATTTTCGTCTTGTCCTTTTTGTCACTATGCTGCAGCTAATCACTGCTGGTTTTTGGAAACTGATACGTTAGATTGCTTAAGCACCATTGAGACCAGTTTTGATTTTTTTTTCTTGTTAGAGGTATGAGTTGGGAGTTGATAGCCTTGTTGGCATGTTGCATGGATATGAGAGAGATTGGAATGAGTGTGTGATTGAATGGAGATCAATTTGTTATATTGGCAGTTTTATATTTTTTTGCAGTTTCGGTGGTGTAGTGAGTACTCTGTAATGGTGCATATACGATGTCTTTTAACTTTTGAGATGTTGAATTTTGTTTTGGGGATGCTAGAACTGTTAAAAATATTCTATTCAGTATAGTATTTTAGAACCATTGAGCTTGCTGTAGATGTTGAAGTGCCTCGAAGCTTGTTGTCATCGTTGCCACTGTTGCTAACTGTCATTGTTGCCGTTGTTACTAATTTTAAAGGTATAATTCGTATTTTTATTCTCTTATGTGGTTTGATCATTGAGCACTTAATACCGATCAATTACCATTTCATATTTCAAGACTGTTTGGAACTTCTCAACAACCTCTAAGACACAGTAATCCTTCCAATCAGGTCAGGGTTGTTTCCATGCTGTTTTTTTTCCTTTTGTTGGAATTCTCTTGTTGGTTGCTGATGGGTAGGACTTCAGACGTATTAACAGCACTATGTGTTGTGGTCTAGATGTGTTAGCGATGGACTGAGTCCAATATATACCTTGAACTTATTTTAGATGGGCTGCAGATTTTGATCAGCTGAAACTTTAGGGCTTCAATACATATGTTAACTTCTAAAGTTGCGGAAGGGGAGTGCAGATAGTAGTACGCAACAGAAGGTAATTCTATTTAGTATAGTATTTTAGAACCATTTATCTTGTTGAAGTGCCACAGTGTTGTTGTCATCGTGTATGGCCTTTGAATTAGATGTTATATTTAGTCGTGGCTTCTAGTTTTAACAGAAGTTGCGGTCGCTTGAATCTGGTTGCAGATATGAGGAGACCCATTCGCAAGTGTAGAGGGGATTCCATGCAGCCTCACGATGGAGCGGATGCAGTGGGCCCAGCGATGTTGAAAACAGGCCCCAAGGATGTTGGAGACGGCACTATTTCTATTGGCAGGGGAGACATTGGCAACAATGAATTCCAAGAGCCGGTTATGTTGGATGGAATTCCGGAAGATCTTCAACAACGAATGTATGTTGTGGCGCCCATGCTTAAAGGCCGTGAGGGTGTCTATGACAAGCGATTCTTCACCCTTGTTTGTGGACTTTGTAACCATGGTGTTGAGGTAGACCAAGTCCAGACGGTGGCAGCTGTTTCTGACACCGAAATTCGCACAAAGAGGTCGCCTTCAATAGACAAGTACAGGTTTGCAATTGACAACTGTGTTGACCAGGACCAAGCCGCACAGTTCTGTGAGCACTACAGGCTTGTCTATGGAGGCCACCCGACCAACAGTTCATTTTCTATGAGGTTCTTACGGGCTTGCTTTGCGACATTTGTGCACAATGTCAAGGTTGATTGGGTGGCAGAGGCTGTGAAGAGGCACAAAATTTGAATGTTCACTAAGTCCCTAAACCGCCACAAATTGGGCCCTGTGGCGATGCAGGAGCAACTGGCCTCCTTGAGCGCCGTTGTTTCTGCCAACAAAGTGGCAACTGGATTCAAGAGGAGCTCCCCTAAACACCCTAAATCGCCTAAGTTGTAGAGAGATCAGGCTATACACGAGGTAGAGACAGCCTTAAGAGATAGTTACAAGCTTCAGGAAGAAGTAATGGCTGTCCAAGACGATTTGCTGCAGACTGTGATTAAGTTGAAAGAATGACTTCTCTCCAATGGCGAACAGATGAGTGCGATTCAAGAGGAGTATAATGAAGCTTATGCAGCGGCAAATGAGCTGAAACTAAGAGGTACCAACCAGCTGTCCGCTCCAAAGTGGCGTGAAGGAAAGGATTTATTGGAGAAGCTGATTGAAATGTCACATTCGCAACAGAAGACGGAGGAATCCATACTAGTCATTGAGACTAGCAAGTTGCCAGAGGCTGCCAATGTAGTTGAGCGAGCAACTCGTGCCATTGCTACCAACAAGGAGAAGTTGCTGAGCCTTGAAAATTTCACCTTGATGCTGCAAACAAGAGCTCTATTTCTGTATCCAACAGGGACGTCATTGCCTGAGTTGCCAACAGAGTCAAAGTTGAGACTGTGCACAGGATGTGGGCAACATGGATTTGTAGCGTGTGCTACTGTTGTCGGTTCTTGTGGGTGTGGATTTCATCCAACGTGCATTACAGTGTTGCTACAGTTAACTTGACTCAATTGTCCACGCTATTGTACGTCCTTCACTGGGGCTTGGATGGCTGAGCTTGGGTTCCCTCTTACAGTAGAGATGGAGGAGGATGTCTCCAACGTGAAATGGAGTTTGGAGGCAACAGGTGGTGGAAGTTCAAGTTCGTGTAAGTTACACTTACTACTCCTTGGTATGCCATGTAGAGGATTTGTATTCTTTGTAGAAATGTCGGCTTCTTGCAATTATTGGCTAACAGTTCTGTCACTGGTACAAGGAAAGTGGACGCATTTCTAAAGGAGTGGAACTGAAGACTTCAGAACTTCAGCAGTTTGCATCTGCACTAGAGGAGAAGAAGGTAGCTCACACTTGTTTGCAAGCCCGGATTTTGGCGTTGGAAACAGAGGATGAGCGGCTGAATTCCATGAAGAATGATATGCGGAAAAGGAGCAGACAGTTTGCTACAGCCGGAGAGCTTAAAGAGAAGGCGGGTGTAGACAAGGAGCAACGGGAGATCAGCAAAGCGATTGCTGCCAACATCGCCACGTTGGAGGCAGCCCAAGAGGAAGCAGTGAAGCTGGCATCAATCATAGAGCGCAACAGTTCAGCCATCCTATGTTCCCAAGAGCAGCTTCGCCAACTTGAATCGAAACGTGGAAAAGTAGAATGAAGCCAAAGACTCTAGAAATGAAGCACCAAACAATCAATTTTCTTTATGTAACTGTCTACACCTATTGTATGCTAGGACAGTCTACCAGTGTTTCATACACTTGCTATGATCTTGGCCCTTGGGTGTTTCTTTACCTCTAACTGATGTAGGATTTTCAGAGATTCTTCAATATTTTAGCACCATTCTTGGATTTGGTACATATCATGGTCACATTTTACTTTGAACGTAGATGTCTTGCTTGAACTTCCTGCTCGTTTCTGAAGCAATCTTGCAGTTGAAAAAGCAAGCACGGTTTGAATTCACCTCCTGATCATTCTTTTCAGTCATCGGCTTTATCACCTAGTTGTCATTTTTGATTCAAAGTGCTCGTACTATTGAGAATTCAATAGTTTTATATATGTAATGCTATGTAGAATTTTCTCATGAAGACTTCTTCTTGTGACTTCTTCTTGCTATGTAGAATTTGCAGTCAATGGGATTATGGGTAAGAGTCGTCTGCACGATCTGTTGCTTGGTCTACGCCACATACTATATGTGGCTAAACAATGGCAACATAGTAGTACGCAACAGAAGGTAATTCTATTTAGAATGTCTAACAATTATCCAAATGTGACCTTTATTGGTGAAACTCTCAATCACTCCTGGAATTTTGACTTTCAGTTTGTTATCGGTAGTTTAGTTCTCGTCCATTTCCCTGTTCTTGCTTGTTTCCCTGCTCTTGTTTGTCTCTAAATCCAAGAGTCCCTCGACAATTACCAGAGTTTCCAACAGTACTCATTCAAAAATTGGTAACTCAGGAATTTAGTCATTTAGTAATTGCTAAACTTACCGGGGTTCCCGAGCAGTACTCTAAGTTTTTGGAGTTTGCACAGACTCATTGTGAAAGGAATATTTTTCTTACTCCTTCAAAAATGAATACTGTCCTAAAACTCTCTGAAATCCTGCGAAAAATTCTGTACTGCCCCTGAAACTGCCCTGAAACTGCCCTGAAACTGTCCAAAATCCGGGTCCTAGATCTGAAACTGCCAACTTAGATCTACTCAAATCCTGATGGTATTTTCCTAGATCTGATACATTTTTCTACTCTCCTTGGTCTGATCTACAATACCCACTCATTTAAACACCAGATCTACTGGACCCACCAGGTGAATCCACTAACCTGGTCCCTCAAGCACTCATAACTGCAATTTCAGACATTTACACCCAATGTAATCAATTCCTTCCCTTTACTCACTGTAAATCCGTACATGATTCTGCTCCCTACTGATATCACTATCTGGACCCCCCAGAGTCCTGAAAACTGCTCTAACAGCATTCTCCTACAGTCCTACAACATGTCCTACACACAAACTACCATCTAAGAGCTCTGAACTGAGAGGGAGAGAGAGAGAGAGAGAGAGAATGAGCCTCGCAGCCCCCTCTCCCACAACCCCATCCAAAACCCTAGCCGCCACCCCCAAAACCCTAACTGCTAACAGTTTTCATCCGACCACCAGATTTCATCCTTCCACCAGATTTCATCCATCTGACAGTTTTCATCCATCTGGCAGTTTTCATCCAAAACAGGCAGTTTTCATCCAACAGATTTACGACAGGGCAGGACAGTAACTTAACAGTTTACTGCCCCCCCCAGAACTGCAGTTTTACTGCTCCCCTACAGTTTTACTGCCCCTCTATTCTACTACCTTAAATCCCCAGTTAACATTATCCCCCTTTTAGTCTGCATCTGCCCTCAGATGCTTGGTTTTAAGTTTTATGGGGTTAACCAAAAAAACTAAGGTACCAAAAAATCAAAAAAGATAGTCCTACTGGTCCTACCAGTAATCTGGCCTACATCTACTGTCTAGCCACTAACTGGTGCCGCCCCTCCTGCTGCTGATGCTGGTCCCCCTGGTGCTGCCTCTAGTCCTGGTGGTGCTGGTACTGGTGGTACAGTAGGGACAATACCTACTCGTCCATCCCCTGGGTGGGAACTAATACCAGAAGTGGTCCCGAGGCCACTGCTGGAAGCCCCTCCATCATCCGCAAACTGCCCCCCATCAGGCATCTCCTGGTCCCCCTCATCCTGGTCATCCTCAGACCAGTACACAAAAGATGGGTAAGCCTCAGCAAACCTCATCAAATACCTGGAGTACCTGGCCTGGTCCTCTGAATAGGCCTGAATCTGGTCCAGTACCTGCTTCTTGGTGGTAGACAGCAGATGCCTAGTCAACCCCCTAGAAGCCTGAGTAGAACTGGCCTCAGCCAACTCCACCCTCTGCCTGAGCTGCTGGTTCTCCCTAGCCAGCCGATCAAAGTCTCTGAACCTGGCACTGATCCTGGACTCCAACTCCAATCTCCGGGCCCTGACTGCCTCTGCCTGGACCCCCTGATCCACCCAAGTCTGCCTCTCCCTGTCCTGGTCCTCCTGGAGTACTACCAGCTGGTGCTGAGCCTGCTGCACCTGGTCAGTCAACTGCCGAATCTGCTCCTCCTGGGCCTGTCTGGTGGTCAACAACACTTGGTAGGTCGGTCCAGACCTGTCCTCCTGCCCCTGTAACATCTGCACCCGAGATGCTTGGGCCAATGCCACCTGCAACTGCTGGACCAACTGGTCCACCTCCTTGGTGATATCCTCCTGGTCCCCCATCCCTGCTGGTCCCGGCTGTATCCTGGTCCCTACCGAGCTTGTGGGAAAATCCACAACTGGCTCATCCTGGTGGTCCATGGGATCCTGCCCCTGTACCTGGTCCCCCACATTCTGGTCCTGGTGCTCCTCCTGAGGCTGGTCCTGGGGCTGGTCCTGGTACTGGTCCCGGTGCTGGTCCTCTGAAACTGGCTCCTCCCTGGTAGGTGTCGCTACTAACACCAACTCTGGACTACTGGAAATCAGTACTGGACTGCTCACCTGGCCCCTCATCCTCCTGCCCTGATGTCCTCCTGCTCCTCCTGGTGTTGTGACACACCTCTCACCCTCCTCCAAGGAATCTGGGCTGGTCTCCCGATATCTGGGGTTGTTACCCATTCTCCTCAGCCTCTTGAACCTGCTCGACTGCTCCCCTGGTCCCGGAGATACTACGGCCTTCCTCTTGCCCTTCCTCTGTCCGGGTGAAGATGAAGACTGGCGCTCCACTGAAGTGGCCTGGTCCTCCTCCTGCCTGGTCAGCTGAGTCTCAAACCCCTCTCCACTGGCCACATCTGGTGGTAGCAGTGCTGCTGGTCTATCTGGTGTCACATCTGGTGGTCCAGCACTGTCATCCTCCTCCTCACTGGAGCTCACCTGGGGGGCTGGATCCACATACTCCTCATCATCTGGGAACCAGTTCCGGAGCAGTGCATCCATCAACTCTGCCCCCTTGATCTCTCTGGTCGGGCTGGTGTGGATCCGGATAAGTAGCCTCCTCAAGCTGGAAAGTATAAGGGGGGCCCAGTTGTGGTCTCCCTTCCTCACAGCCTGGTACAAGTTCTCCAGTAGCTCATTGCTGGCATACTGGGAAGTCTTCTTCACACACATGACCTCCACCAGTGCCTTGACCCGCTCCTGGTACTGCTCATCAAACCCCCTGATCTTGGTTCCATCACTGGTGTGGTCTGCCCTGGTCAACCCAAACATGGTCATATACTTTTTCTCCAGGGCAGTACCGCCCTTCGGAACTGGTGGTGTCCGGGTCCCCTCAATCCCCAAAGCCTGCTGTATGGTCCATGCTGTGATCTCCACTGGAATACCCCTCACTGTGGCCCGAATCGGCATGGAATACTCAATCTTCTCCCCCTTGGTGTACTGGAACCCTTCCACCAGGTCTGCTACCAGCTCGGTGCGTGGTGCTGGCCAGGTGTACTCATAAAAAGACCCCAGACCCACCTGCTCTTCCCAGTCACTATCCTGGAGGTCTCTCCATCCCTGCCAATGCTTCAAGGGAAGAAAGGTGAGCTGAATGGCTCTGTCTACCTTCCTCTCAACTCTGGTCCTCCCAGGAACTCTGGCCATGGGGTTGGTGAACTTCCTCCTGGTGGTGTTCCCTGGTCCTGGTCCCTGCTCCCCTGGTGCTGGCCCTGGTCCCTGCTCGCTTGGTGTTGGCCGTGGTCCCTGCTCCCCTGGTGCTGGTCCTGGTCCCTGCTCCCTTGGTACTGGTCCTGGTCCCTGCTGCCCTGGTGCTGGCCCTGGTCCCTGCTCCCTTGGTGCTGGTCCTGGTCCCTGCTGCCCTGGTGCTGGCCCTAGTCCCTGCTCCCTTGGTGCTGGTGCTGGTCCCTGCTGCCCTGGTGCTGGCCCTAGTCCCTGCTCCCTTGGTGCTGGTCCTGGTCCCTGCTGCCCTGGTGCTGGCCCTGGTCCCTGCTCCCTTGGTGCTGGTGCTGGTCCCTGCTGCCCTGGTGCTGGCCCTGGTCCCTGCTCCCTTAGTGCTGGTGCTGGTCCCTGCTCCCCTGGTGCTGGTCCTAGTCCCTGCTGTGTCGGCTGTGGAGGTTCCTGCCCCTCCATCTGCTCTAGGTCCATTTCCTCCTGGTGTGAAATCACACCTGATCCCTGTATGTAAGGTCGCAGGTCCCCCTTGACTGCAGTTCTTCTACTGGATGTAGGAAACTGCTGGTCCCCTGATCCTGCACCCCCCCTGGTGTCCCAACTCGCTCCCTGCCTTAGTTGTTTTTTGTTCATTTTTAATTTTTCTTTTCTTTTTAATTTTTTCTCTTGCTCCACTCTTCCTCTGGTTTGCACCTCCTCTTCTGAATCTCTCCCTTCGCCCCAATCCTTAAATGTCAATATTGAGGCTTCCCTTAAAACTGCCCCCGAACCCCTTGTCGAGATTCTCCTTACTGGTCTTCCTGATCTAACGCTTATTCCTGCTGTCGCTTCCTCTCGGGCTGCTGGTTTACTGCTCCTGTTATCCCTTCCATGCCCCTCCGATCCCTGCCTAACTGATCCTGTCCCTCTGCCTGCAGCCCTCAAAGCACCCGGAATTCTGTATGGACGGTGCCTTACCTGGTGTCCCGGCTGTTGCTCGATGGAGCGCTGGTCTACCCTGCTTCGGCTTTGGTCACCTTCCTCTCTGCTGTCGGCAAGTGGTGCCCTGCCTATCTCTCCTCGTACCGCCCAGCTGCTGTCGCTGGCTCCCTTCTCGCCCAAGCTCGGATCTTCCTCTTGTGTCGACTGTCCGCTATCACCTCCCGGCTGTAACCCCCGCACTGTCTCCAATTGCCCCGCTCCTTGCTCTCTTCCAACCGCTGGCTGCTGCGCTTCCCCGATGGTCAGCTCGCTGCCCTCGCCCGTTGCTCCTCTCCCGGCGCCTAGCGACTGCTGTGCGCCACCGCCCGATGCTCTTCTCTCGGCGCCTAACGACTGCTGTCCGCCACCGCCCGTTACTCCTCTCCCGGCGCCTAGCGACTGCTGTCCGCCACCGCCCGATGCTCTTCTCTCGGCGCCTAACGACTGCTGTCCGCCACCGCCCGTTGCTCCTCTCTCGGCGACCAGCGACTGCTGTCCGCCCCCGCCCGTTGCTTCTCTCTCGGCGCCTAGCGACTGCTGTCCGCCACCTGCAGCTGACTGCCTAGCTCCTCCGCCGGCTGCTCCTTCTTCGGCGCCTAACGACTTCAATTCCTTACGGCCCAACTGCTGTCGATGCCGACTGCTCGCAGCAGGTCTTCCGACTGCAAACCCTAGCTGCTCTAACCCTCGGCTTCCGTGACTGCTTGGTTCCGCCTGCTTCCCTTGGCTTCGGCAGTCGCCTAGCGCCCCTTCGCCTCGACTGCCTTGGTTGCTGGGCGTTGTGGGTTGCTGCTCTCGGCCTTGGGGACCACCAAATGCTCCGCCTCTTCGGCCTTCCTGGCTGCTCCCAGCCGCCTGATGCTGCTCCCGACCCTGCCCGCTATCTTGCGCTTCTCCCTCCGCTGCCTTCTGCTGATGAGCGCCTCTCGGTGCTGCTGTCTCCTCCTGCTGAGCGCCTCCCGGTGCTGCTTCCTGCTGTTGGGCGCTCCCGGCTGTTGCCTCGTGCTGTTGAGCGCCCCCTACCGAACTCTTCCTCCCGAACCCTGGCTGCTGTGACCTTCCACTGCTGCTCTCGAAAAGGCCCAGGGTTTCGGTCCCATAGGGTAAGTCCCCCTTCTCTGGTCGTCTTCTTCTCTCCCTGACGGATGAACTGCTGTGGCCGGGTATCGTCCCTGCCAGTACTTCATCCACCTGCGGTTGCTCCGGCTGCCCCATCTCCCAAGTCTGTTCCAGCGAGCCGTGGGTGCTGGCTCTTGATGCTCGTTCTGCCCCTGACTGACCCACCCGAACCCTTCTCCAGCTTTCTTCTACTTCATTTGTGGCCCGGTTAACCCTACACCACCAATAACTGAAAACAGGTTTTAGGGTTAGTAGCCGTTTTTCATCCATGATGGATGAAATCTGTTGACTGGATGAATTTTCTTCATCCTCTTCCTTTATTGGCCGCCCCCCTAGCTGTAACATCGCCTCTGCCACGTGTCGCTCTTGGGCTGGGATGACCTCCATTACTCCACATAGTACTGCTGGCTGCTTCCTTTCTTTCTCTTTTGCTCCTTTTTTGATTGCTTCCTCTTTTTCATTATTTTTTTCTTTTTGATTATTTCCTCTTTTTTCTTTATTTTTTTCACTAATTTCGCCCTCATCCCCTTTGTCTACTTCCTGGTCCCCCTTCAACCTGTTCTGCTGCTGTGGGACTTCTTCCTGCCCCTCTTCATTTGTTCTGTCCTGGTCCTGTCTGGTCCTGTCTTGATGGTCTTGACGTCTGTCCTGGTCCTGTCTGGTCTTGTCTTGCTGGTCTTGTCTGGTCCTGTCTTGCTGGTCTTGCCTAGTCCTGTCCTGATGGTCCTGATGTCTGTCCTGGTCCTGTCTGGTCCTGTCTTGCTGGTCTTGTCGTTTGTCTTGGTCCCTGGTGCGTCTGATGTCCTGGTCCTGTGTTTCTCGTGCATGTCGCTGCCTGGTGCTGGTACTGTCCTGGTCACTCAAACTGGTCCCTTCCTGGCCTGCTTGGTCACCCGAACTGGTCCCTTCCTGGCCTGCTTGTACACTATCCCCTTTTGCTGTTCGACCAGTCCCTTGGTCGAATCACCTGGTGTTACGGTAACAAGCTGGTCCTGGTCATAGAACCTGTAAGGCTTCAACTTGTTGATGTTGACAATCACCGGGTCCGGCTCGAAATTCTGCACTGAAACCAAAAGAGCAGTGTTGTTAGGCAGCCTGTACTGGACCCTGTAAGGCCCAAACCACCTGCTCTTGAATTTGCCCACATGCTCCTTGTGCCCCTTGGGGTACCAGAGTACATAGTCCCCAATCTGAAAATCCTTCCTCTTGTAATGCTGCTGGCTCCAGAGTGACCTGTTCCACTGCCGGGTCCCTGCCTGCTCCTGTGCATCCTGTCTGGTGGTATCCATCTGCTCCAGGTCTGCTATCCTGGCCTGTAGTACCCTGGCTGGTGTATAATCAGTCTCCATACTGGTCCTCCTGGTCGGAACTAAGTATTCCGTGGGCATCAATGGATGGAGCCCATACACCAGTTGAAATGGTGTATACCCGGTGGTCACCTTGAAAGCAGTCCTATAGGAAAACAGCACTGTAGGCAGGTGTTCATCTCAATCTGTCCTCTTCTCATTGACCAGTTTGCTGAGCAGTTGGCCAATTACCTTGTTGGTCGACTCTGCCTGGCCATTACCCTGGGGGTAGTAGGTTGTAGAAGTCCGGTGCTGGAGCAGAAAATGCTCCACCAGGTGCTCAATTGCCTCATTGATGAAATGAGAGCCCTGGTCACTAACCAGTGTCAATGGACACCCGTACCTGGTGAGTATCTGCTCATACAGGAACTTAGCAGTTACTGCTGCCGAATTTGTCCTTAACGCCCGGGCCTCCACCCACTTGGTAGCATAATCTGTAGCCACCAGTATGTACCTGTTACCTGACCGGGCAGCCATAGGCTTGACTGGTCCTATAAAATCCAGCCCCCATTTCATGAATGGCTCTGCTGGCATACTGGTCACCAGGGTGGCCAGTCCAGTATTCGCCATGCCTCCAACCCGCTGACACCGGTCACAGGCCTTACAGTACTCAGAAACATCTCTGTGTACTGCTGGCCACCAGTACCCGGCATCCAGTATTTTCCTGGTGGTTATCTCCTGTGAAAAATGACCACCAGCCGCTCCATAATGCATCTCCTTCATCACTGTTTCGGCCTCGACCGGGTCCAGTACCCTCCTGAGGACCAGATCCTGGCCCCTCTTGTGCAGTACCCCCCGGATCCGGGTGTATGGCAGTGCCTTGAGGACCAGTTTCCGCTGCTCCTCCCTGGTCAGATCCTGCCGTACAACACCAGTTTTAAGGTAAGAATTGACATCCTCTAACCATTCCGGCTTCACATAAAACAAATTAGCATCACTGGTCTGGTCCTCAACACCAGTTGCTGGTTCTCCATTGGGCAGTCTGGACAGTGCATCTGCTACTCCATGGTTCTTCCCTGGCTTATACACCACAGTGAACTCAAACTCCTGAAACAGCAGCAGCCACCTCGCAATCCTGCCCGATACCTGCGGTTTGTTGACCAGATACACCAGTGCCATATGGTCAACATAAAAAACAAACTTATTGCCCAGCAAATAATGTCTATACTTGTTCAGAGCATACACCATAGCTAAGGCCTCTCTTTCAGTAGTACTGTAATTTTTCTCAGCAGAATTCAAAAGTCTGCTGGCATAAGAAATCGGCTGGTCACACTTCCCTGTTGGGTTCTGGGCCAGCATCACCCCGACTGCAATGTTCGAGGCATCAGTATGCACATGAAACTTCAGGTCCCATCTGGGGGCAATCAGGATCGGTGCATTCTGGTACTGCTCCTTGATCTTCAACCAGGCCTGCTCACACTGGTGGGACCAGATAAAGTCCTCGGTCTTCCTCATCAGTCTGGTGATGGGCTCCATGATCTGGGCATAGGCCTTGATGTAACACCTGTTAAACTGGGCAAAACCGTTAAAAACCTGGATATCAACCGGTTTCTGGGGTCTAGGCATTTTTTCGATGGCCTCAATTTTTTTAGGGTCCGGAAACTTACCTTCCTGGGACACAATATGGCCCAGGATGATACCAGAAAACACCAGTAAAGCACATTTTTCCGGGTTCAGGCTTATGCCATACTCCCGACATTTCTGGAAACACTGCCTCAACTTGACCAGATGACTGATTATGTCACTTTAAACACTGAAATCATCCAAAAACAGTTTCATGAATTCACCAATAAAATCACGAAAAGCACGGTTTACTGCCCTCTGGTAGGTCGGTGGAGCATTCTTCAGCCCGAATGGCATCACCACCCAGACAAAGGCCCCCCAGTCAGTCACAAAGGCAGTCTTGTACCGGTCCTCTGGTGCTATCTGAATCTGGTGGTACCCGGAGTACCCGTCCAGAAATGAATACTGCTCATGTCCTGCCACAGAATCCAACACCTCCTCAGTAAATGGCAGTGGGTAAGGATCCTTTTTAGTAGCAGCATTCAACTTTCGAAAATCAATGCAAATTCTCAATTTTCCATTTTTCTTAGGCACAATAACAATGGTTGATAACCAGGTGGCATCCTCCACTGGTGCTATGAACCCGGCCTGGAGCAGTTTGTCCAGATCCTGCTTCACAATACTGGCGTATTCATCCGATATCTGGCCTGGTGTGCTGGTGGTATGTCCTTCTCCAGCTCTATCCTGTGCTGTGCAATCGATGGCGGGATACCCTTCAGGTCCTTGTAGGTCCAGGCAAACACATCCTTGTATTCTCTGAACAGGGCCTCTGCCTCCCGGGCCTGCTCTGGACTGATATGGGCATTAATTCGCACATACTGGGGGTCCTCCTCTGTCCCCAGATTCATCTTCCTTAGCTGCTCCGACTCCGGTAGGGTCCAGGCAGCGATCTTCAATTTCAACACCTTCTCCCTGGCTGGTGTCTCATCTACGTCAATATCCCCCTCCTCAAAGGTGTAGAACTGGTCCGGATAGGCTCGACCTGGTCCCCCCTCCTGGTGCTCTGACTGGTCCTGGCTCTGGTCCTGGTCCTTGGACTGGTCCTTCTTTTGCCTCTGGGCCTTGCACTGGTCCTGGTCCTGGTTGTGCGCCTTAGATTGATCCTGGTCCTTGGATTTGGCCTTGAACTGGTCCCTCTTCTGGTCCTTCACTTTTAACTGGTCCTGATCTTGATCCTTGGACTTGAACTGGTGCTGATCCTGGTGTTGTGGCTTGAACTGGTCCTGCCCCTGGTCCTTTAACTTAGACTGGTCCTGGTCCTTGGCCTTGAACTGGTCCTGGTCCTTGGCCTTGTACTGGTCCTGGTCCTTGGCCTTGTACTGGTCCGGGTCCTGGTCCAGCCGTGGTATAGTGACTGTCCCGATGGCCATTAGATCCTGTTCTGTAGCCAACCATCTTGCTTCCTCCTCGTCTGTTAGTCCTTCAGTGAAATTATAACAGACCAGGACCTCAGGCAGTTTTGGCCTGGGCCCCTTCCTCTGACTGACTGAGACAGTTTTTACTGTCCCATTACCTCTGATTGTAACCAGATTATTGCCCCAATCATGATTTACCTTAGCATCAATTAACCAAGGACGACCTAACAGCATACTATATGCTTCATTGACCTCCTTGTTTTTAATTACAGTCAAGGTGATAAGGTAAGGGATACCATGAATGTGGATCTTCACATTTCGAATCAGCCCCACCGGATCTACCACTGTCTGGTCTGCCATTCTCAATCTGAAGGGTGCAGGCTGGGGGTTCTTCAATCCCAATCGCTTACGCTCCTCTTCAGTGATCAGGTTAACACCAGATCCACCATCCAGCAGTACATTGTCCAGGGTCCCGTTGCCAACCTGCACAGTCAACACCGGCAGTTCCCTGTCAACATCTATAGCCAAACTGCTAATTAAATCCGGCTTACCTGGTGTACTGGTCCTTGGCTTCACTGCTGGTGTCGGGTCTGGTCCAAAATTCTTGTCTGGTCCCGATCCCGGGAACAGGTGTGCCTTGACATAATCAGTGATATTGGGAGCTACCTTCAGTAACTGTCCCAAAGACACTGTAACTGGACTGTCCAGTATCTTCCTGCCCACCAGTTTTGTGTAGTACTGCCCCTGGTCCCCCTCTATACTGGTCTCTGCTGGTACTGCTGGTCCAGGTTGCTCAGTCTTCATACTGTAATCAAGGGCATCAGAATCCGGAAATCCTGCCCAATCATTGTCCAGTAAATTTCCTTCAGCTGTATCCTTATCTTCTGGTGGTTGAACTGGTTTGGCCTGCTCTGTTGCTCTGGCCTCCTCTTCCTCCTTGAGTTGAATTTCCTTCAGGGTCTCTATCATAGAGTTCCTGAGTCGTTCCTCCTCCTGCCAGTCTTCTCTGGTCCTGACCTTCCTTGGTTCGGGTACCTTTGACTGGTCTTCAATTGGAGGCAGTCCTGCCTTCCGCCTCTGGGCCCTGGTCATACTGGCCACGTTCACCTGGTCCTCCGGATCCTCCAGTAACTCAATCTCTACGTTGTTTACCTGGTGGTCCGGTTTCTTGGTTCCCTGGTCCCCTTGTGTCCGAAACTGGTCCCACTGGGCCTTCAGAGGGCAGTTCCAGCTCCTATGCCCTGTTCCACCACACAAATAACAACATTCAGGCTTATCTCCAAAACCACCTTGCTGGCCATTACCTGCCCTGGTGTTAGATGACCGCTGGTACCCCTGGTTGTAGTTACTGTTGTAGGTGGCTGTTGGCTTTGGGGCAGACACTTCATTCACCCCTACTGGTTCCTCTCCTTCTTTCTTCATACCTGGACCCCTCTGATTTGCTGGGTTGTACCAGCAGTCACGATCTTCATGGCCCAGTTTCTTGCATGTGCCACAGATTCGCCTAGGAGCATCCTGGCCTGGCTCCTTCCTGGTCACAGTTGCTGGCTTGCTGGTGGTCTCCACTTTCTTGACTTCAATCTTGGTCGGCTTGCCGCTTGAATCGGTGCAGTTTTCTTCACACCTCAGAGCAGCATCCACCAATTCTGTCAGGGTCTTCACTGGTGCAATACTGGTCGTAATCTTGATGTACTCCAGTAAACCTGCCCTGAAATTTGTAATTCGAAATCCTTCTCCAGGATCTGACTGCAGACACTTGATCAGGGTCATAAACCTGTCATAGTAATCCTGCACCTTCTCCCTATCTGCCTGCTTGAAGGACTTCAACTCCCTGTAAACTGCTTCATCGGTTGTCTGGTCCCTGTATCTTCTCCTGAAGGCTGCCTTGACTTCTTCCCATGAGCAGTAAAGGTGACTCTCCAGAAAATTCTCATACCAGGCCCCGACCTTATCCAGTAAGGTGGTACCCATCAGGTTAATGATAACCTGCTCATCAGTTTCCCCATTGTGCCACAAAGTGCGCTCAAACTGACGAATATGAGCATCAGGATTTGTACCTTCTTTGTACTTGGAGTATGGCAGTGGCTTCCTATGTGCCATACTTACTGGTCCTGATGCTGGTAGTCCGACCGGTCCTCCAACTGGTGGGTATACTGGTCCTGTAGCTGGTGGGTAGCCCGATCCTGTAGCTGGTGGGTATACTGGTCCTGTAGCCGGTGGGTATACTGGTCCTGTAGCTGGTGGGTAGCCTGGTCCTGTAGCTGCTGGGTACACTGGTCCTCCAACTGGTGGGTACACTGGTCCTATACCTGGCCTTCCATCTGGTGGGTATACTGGTGGTATACCTGGCCTTCCAACTGGTGGGTAGACTGGTGGTACCGGCCGGTCTGGATAACTGCTGGCTGCTGTTGCCACTGGTACTCCACCCCCCACTGGTGGTCTGGACCCATATGATGTTCCTCCAACTGCCTCAGCTGGTCTGCGGAATCCTGTCCCTGGATTGTTGGCTCCTGCTCCCACCTCTGCTCCCCCACCTGGCCAGTACACTAACTGGAGTGCCTCTGGCTGGTATAGATCACCAGTCAGGTGGTCCACATAGGTTGATGATGCTGCTCCTCCTCCCGATGGACCTGCTGGTCTTGTCTGGTGGTGGAAATGGCTCTCTACTGGTCCCTGGGGTATAGCAGTTGCTGGTACTGGTACCCCCATCACTTCTGCTGATTTTGCTGGACCCGATCTTCCACCTCGTATCTCACATTGTTCATATCCTGGCCACATGTCCTTCTGCTGGGCCTGTAATTTCTGACTTTCCTCCCTCAACACCTCCTGCCACCTGTACATGGTAGACTGGCGGGTTGCTTCTTGTCTCTCTTCCTCTTTTTTCTTCTGGTCCTCCAGTCTCTGGGCCTCCTGCCATAGACGCATGGCCTCCTGGCGTAGCAGGTCCTGCTGCATGGCTTCCTGCTTCTCTGCTGCCTGCTTGATTTCTTCCCTCCTTTGAGCCTCCTGCCAGGATCTAAGGGCTTCCTGCCTCTGTCTCTCCTGGTCCTGCTCCTCTATCCTCTTGGTCTCCTGCCATAGCCTCATGGCTTCCTTCATTTGAATTTCTTCCCTATTCTTCTGCTCCCAAGCCTGCATGGTTTCCTTGAACCTGGTGGCTTGTCCTAGCTCCTCCATCTGGTGTCTGTACACCTCTTCCATGGTCTGCTGGTCCCTTCTGGCCTGCTCTGCCTGCCTCCTGGCCTGCTGCCTGGCCTTAATCTGCTCCAGCTGTCTCCTATCTTCTTCTTCTTCATCCTGCTCTGGTCCTTGGAACTGGTCCTGGACGAACTGGACTGTCTGCTTCCTGGTGGTCTGCTGTCCTTGTCTGCTGGTCCTGGTCGGCTCTGAATTGGGTACTACCTCTCCTGAGGCCCTGTCTTCACTCCTGACCTGGTCCAGTTTCTTCCTCAGTGTCTCCAGCGTCTCCCCCAAGTCTCCTGGTGTCTGTATCCCTGGTCTTGGTGTATTAGGTCGGCTGGTGTTTCTCCTCTGCTCCTCTTGAAACTGATCGTATGCTATTGCTGTCTCCAGTTGAGGATTCCAATTGTGATGGACGTCTCCACCTCCTGGTCTTGGAAACTCCCTTCTGCTGGTCCTTGGTGATGGCATTGTGCCATCATACTTCCTGATCTCTTCATCCTCCTGCCAGTTCTTGAAACTGGGACCAGGTTCGCCCTTAGCTGATCCGGTCCTCCTGCTTACTCCAAGCAGTGTCTCCTGGCTTGAATTTTCGCCCACCAGGTCCATGTCAATCAAGTCCCTGGTCTTTCCTTTTGCAATGCTCTCCTCAGAACTGGGCTGCCCCCCATGTTCCTGCCTGGTTCAACTGCTGCTCTCTGCTGCTCCCTGAGCTCGTATCTGGCCAGCCTCTCTGCTGCCTGTCTTCTAGCCAATTCTTCCTTGTCCCACCCTTGGTAGTCGCCTTCCATGATAGGGCAGTTACTGCTCCTCCCTCCTGGTCCCTCCTGCTGGTGGTCTTCTGGTCTGTCTGCTCCTCCAGTAAGCCGAGTCTGCCCCTCCAGGTGATCTCTTGGGTAGGTACTGTGGATCTCTGTCCCAGTCCTCCTCTGGTCCCTGCCGGTACTAGTCCTTCGTACTCCTGGTCCCTGTCAGTACAGCCGTCTGCCACCCCAGTCTGGTCCTTTGTGGATCTGTCAGTAGCTACTGCTCCTACTTAGGTTGGTCCTAACTGCCTTTTAGGTTTTCAATGTTATCCTTAGTCTAGAATTATACCAGATTTCTTAGCAATACAGTTTTACAGTGTTTTCCTAAAGGTCTGTCCTGGACCCTCCAGTACTGCCTTTACAGTTTTCAGTGAAACTGGTCCAGTTTTTCACTGTCTTGGTCCAGTTTGACTGTTTTTTCCTAGATCTAGTGATTTTTAGGTCCAGTTTCCTTCCCAGACTCCTATCACTGGTCCCTAGGTTCCTTTCCTTCCTTTTTCCTGGTGTTCATTTTTACTGCCACCTTTTTACTTTAAATTTTTTTTACTGCGCCACTTTTACCTTAATTTTTTACTGTGACATTTTTTACCTCAATTTTTTACTGCGACATTTTTACTGTCTGCCCATTTACATAGACAGTAGATCTGTGACTGTTTTACTGACTGCTCCGTTTTTTACTGCTGGTCATACATTCAGCCAACTGTTCCTTGCAATGCAACCTCAAATCAGTGGGAAACAACAACTTACCTGGTCTTGGCTGACTATCCCCCTTTTGCTGTAGAGCTGCCCTCAGCTCCAGAGATGCGCCTCTTCTCCAGCTGGCTGTTGACTGGTCCCGACTGATCCTGTCTGCACTGCTCCTAGTGCTACGAATGAAACGCCTCCCATGACTGCTTCAAAAACTCTTACTGTTCCAGATCTGGTCAGAGTAACCTGACTATCACAGATCTGGTCACTGTGACTGCCACTGGTGCAGATCTGCTCCCTGGAACTGTCAGATCTGCTCCCCCCAGACCCTGGATCGCCACTGTACCTGTCACCCCTGGAACAATACGGGTCTGGTACTGTCCTGGTGTGTGCAGCTAGAGCCACATGGTTTGAACTGTTGCATGGTCGCCAATGTGAAAGGAATATTTTTCTTACTCCTTCAAAAATGAATACTGTCCTAAAACTCTCTGAAATCTTGCGAAAAATTCTGTACTGCCCCTGAAACTGCCCTGAAACTGCCCTGAAACTGTCCAAAATCCGGGTCCTAGATCTGAAACTGCCAACTTAGATCTACTCAAATCCTGATGGTATTTTCCTAGATCTGATACATTTTTCTACTCTCCTTGGTCTGATCTACAATACCCACTCATTTAAACACCAGATCTACTGGACCCACCAGGTGAATCCACTAACCTGGTCCCTCAAGCACTCATAACTGCAATTTCAGACATTTACACCCAATGTAATCAATTCCTTCCCTTTACTCACTGTAAATCCGTACATGATTCTGCTCCCTACTGATATCACTATCTGGACCCCCCAGAGTCCTGAAAACTGCTCTAACAGCATTCTCCTACAGTCCTACAACATGTCCTACACACAAACTACCATCTAAGAGCTCTGAACTGAGAGGGAGAGAGAGAGAGAGAGAGAGAATGAGCCTCGCAGCCCCCTCTCCCACAACCCCATCCAAAACCCTAGCCGCCACCCCCAAAACCCTAACTGCTAACAGTTTTCATCCGACCACCAGATTTCATCCAACCACCAGATTTCATCCATCTGACAGTTTTCATCCATCTGGCAGTTTTCATCCAAAACAGGCAGTTTTCATCCAACAGAGTTACGACAGGGCAGGACAGTAACTTAACAGTTTACTGCCCCCCCCAGAACTGCAGTTTTACTGCTCCCCTACAGTTTTACTGCCCCTCTATTCTACTACCTTAAATCCCCAGTTAACACTCATCTCCTCAATCAGTCTCCATGTGGAATCTCAACCTCTAGGCATTTTATAAATTAGAATCTCAACTTCTAGGCATGTCATAAATAAGAATCTCAAACCTAAGTGCTTGTTTCCCTGCTCTTGTTTGTCACTAAATCCAAGTTGCTTTCAACATCGTGCTGGTAGTCGTTTGTTTATCTTAGCATGATAATCACGAAAATCTAGAGAAGTGTTATATGCCCACTTAAGATGTTTAGCATATGTCCTAAACGGGATTTTTGTTTGTGGCAGTTATCTTCATGTTATCTTGAATTTGAAATTACTATGTGTAGAAATTTGGAGGTTTAATCTAAACGTGGATGAATTGTAATGATGGACTTATGAAGAAGTATATATTGAATACAGTTGTGATAAATCGTAGAGGATGTTGATGCAGAATTTATGTACATTAGCATGCTAAGGCACAAAATAAATGTTTGAAACTATTTGAAGAAAATTAGAAAATTTTGAAGTCAGACGAGTTAGTAAAAATACAAAATCAATTTTTACGATACTCATCACTTTAAATTTCAAGTCAAACATGAATTTCAAACATGAATTTCACAACAACCTCCTACGCAGTAATTAATCTAAATAAATTGTTTTGCCCCTTAGAGATGTCACTAAATCCAAGAGTCCCTCGACAGTTCAACTTACCGGAGTTCCCAACAGTACTAATTCTAAAATATCTCTCTAAAAGATCTCAATGCCAAAATTCACCAAAAGTATATCCATATAAGCACATCCAAAGGGATCTCGGTTTAAGCTTTAGACTCCAGTGTGAAACCTCAAGAGCCGTATAACCACTTTTACTTGGAATTTGGTAGTTTAGCAATTACTAAATGAGTAAATTATTAATTTCCCTGATTAATTAATGTTGCTAGATTAATTAGTAATTGTGCATTAGCTTTAGACTCCAATGTAAATCCTCAAGAGGCCAATTTCCACTCTTACCTAGAATTTGATTAGCAAAAAACTTTTACTTTTACTTTTCCACTTTTACTTCTGATTGGCAAATTTTAAGTTCTAGAAAGTAAAAATTCCCGACTTTAGGGGTTCGGCGTCCATGAACGAGGTCAAGGGTTTAGGAGAGGTTGTAACCATGAGGGTTTTACCATAGGGTTGAGGCCTTGAGGGTTTTACCAGAGAGTTGTGGCCGTGTGTGTTGCTACCTAAGGGTTGTGGCCGTGTGTGTTGCTACCAGAGTAATGTGGCCGTGTGTGTTGCTTCATTTAGTATAGTATTTTAGAACCGGGTTTGTGAAGGGCAAATTTCGTGAGGTGCGCGAGCTTGTTGCTGTGCTGTGAGTAATGCTGTGATTGCAAAATGTCAAACTTATTTGTGCATGGCTTGTGATTTGTTTTTTGCATGTTGTTTTCTTGCTCTGTGTTGAACTGGGGATAATAGTTTAGTGATAAGACGCAATGTCCAGTTTAGTTAGAAAATATTTTTTTAGGATCAAGAGGGAATGGCAATTTGATGATAACCCAGCCAGTTCTAGGTGGAAACACCCTTCCAATGAACTCACAAATCTGATATGGGCCACATTGCACAGATAAAGTCTTTGAGCATTCTAATGTTGTTGTTGTGATTTAAATGTCTTCGGCGGCCGAGGGGAGTTCGAATTGGAGCAGCCGGTTCTTACGCTTTCAAGGAAACTGCTGGGTGTGTTTGGGAATCTATTACCTTTGTTGCCACCGCCTACCTTCAGTAATGTTGTGGTTGCAGAATGTCAAACCTATTTGTGCATGGCTCGTGAATTGATTTCTGCATGTTGTTTTCTTGCTCTGTGTTGAACTAGGGATAATAGTTTACAGATGGGACACAATGTCCAGTTTAATTAGAAAATATTTTTTTAGGACCAAGAGGAATGGCAATTTTATGATAAACCTTTTTCTGCAACAGAATGTCAAACCTATTTGTGCAGCGGGGATCCAAATCTTTGGTGAAAGGGAAAGCCGTGGCACAAGAGGAGGAGCTGCAGCGCGATTCCGCAAAGGAGAAGACGGATCTGCCAAGGGTCAAGACGGAGCCAGGGCCGGAAGGGATCACCAGCAATGAGTGGGAGACTCCCTTCGAACTGGATGGGATTCCACCAAAGCCTTGTGAGCGCCTCCAGGCTAAGGCTCCGTTGCTGCTCGGGAAGGACGACGCCATGTATCCACCTACCTTTTTTGTGGAGGCATTCGAGCTCAGCAATGAAGGACCCATGCCCAACAAGGTCACCAAAGCTATGGTGCCTCGCTCTTGGTACGATCAGATATGGCCTCCTGGCGATGGTGTCAACAAAATTTGACACTACCTCAAGCAATGTTATGATGAAGCAGCCTTGAAGACGTACAACCAATGCTACATGGAGGTGTATGGGGAAGCTCCGGACAACAAGGCTTTCAGTCAATCATTCTTGCAAGCTTGCATTGACCATTTCAAGGAGGGGTACCCAGTCAATTGGGCCGGGACAGTGGCTCAGATTCTGGAGGAACGTTTCCAACACGCATCCCTAAATCCCTTGAAGCTACGACCCCCAGCTCTCCGTTACCACGTCGAGCAAATTCTCAAGGAGGTGGCAACGTTCTTGAAGGATGGAGGATGCGATAAATGGTGATGGTGGAGGGGCCGCTTCTGTTGGCAACATCAAGGAACCGCACCAAGAAGGAAGTACTGGTGGCGACACGAAGGGCTGTGCTACCGCTAAGCTCAAAGAATTGCTCGAGGAGGTGGTGCGTAAGACGGCCGAGCTTCAAGCTGCAGAGAAAGAGCTCGAGACGAAGCAGCAATCCCTCTTGCAGATGGATGAGGGGATTTGCCACTTTGAGGCCGAGGATGAGCGCCTCCAACAGCATGCAATGCTCTTGCGGAAGAAGAGTAAGGAGCTACAGCGGGCTGAGGATGTAGAGGAGAAGATTCTGAATGATAGGGAGATCCTCAAGGTCAGGGGGGAGATTCAGGCAAACATCTTGGAGTGGGATGCGGCTGACCTCGCCAGGACTTCAGCAAAGAAAGATGTAGATGTGGCTGCAATGAAGTACAAGAAGGCGAAGGAGAAAATCGCAGACCTCCAGGAGAAGTGCAAAGCCGAAAAACTTGCTCAAGCTTCCATCAAGCCGAAGGCGCCTGATGGAAACAACGGAGGAGAGGCGGGTGGGGACCCTGTTCTTCACCTGGACAAACCTTGTCCTCGGTGCCACCTCAAGTTTGTTGCGAACACCGTCTTCCCTTTTTCTTGTGGTTGTTTGTTCCACCCTTGGTCTTTGTGGGCAGAGCTTCTTGCAGGAGGTCGTGTGTGTCCTCTGTGCAAACAAGAAGGTGACCCTTGGTAGATGGCAGCATGGGGGTTTGATGTGTCGGCACTAAAGCCAAACCAGCAAAGACACCACTACCAACGTGTCTTCTACACCAAAGCCAGTAGACGGCGAAGACACCACTACCAACGTGACCTCTACTCCATTTGTGGACCCGTATGCATATGAATCTGACGAAGAGGCTGACATGCCTCTGTCGAGGAAGAGACAAGGGTCTGGTTCATTTGAGTGTGAACGGCCTCTTAAGATGGCGAAATTGGATTCAGAGTCCACCCCGGTGCTTGGTGAGGGTGAATCATCTCAGGTTGGAGCAACATTGAACTCAAAGCCCTCACGTGTGCTTGGTAAGGCTCAACATAAAATCTCCACTCCTTTATCTTGTCCTTCAGAATACATTTCGGATTTTCCTTGTTTTCTGCCCCCCCTAAAACTGCCCAAAGATTTTCCTTGTTTTAAGACACTATAGCTAAAACCTTCTAACAAGAACAAGCAAATTTCTTTTAGCAAGATAGAAGCGGTTGCTAAAGCTATGGCGTACTTATTTCTTCACAGTACGTTCCTCGTCACACTTTTTAGTTTCCACCATAGTTATTTCCAGCCAGTTAGTTGTAGAGCTCTTTGTTTGCAAGGCTTGTAACTATAATATCCGTTATTGTTGTTGGAAACTCACTTACCACAAGTTGTTGCTAATGTCCGGAATGGGTCTGGTCTGTTTCCAACAGCAAATGAGCAGGTAGCCGAGGGGGAGGAGGAACATGGCAAATCAATGGGTGAGGAGGTAGAGAGGCAGTCGTAGCCGATGGAGGTTGATGTTACCGTGGCCAAACCTATCACTGTAGGACTCCCCCGCAGACTATCTATTCCAAGTGGAATAGTCACGGATGTCCCCATGGGAACTGACCGAGCACAGGGTCTTCGCGCGGAGTCTCCAGTTCCCGTATCTTCAGGCTCAGAGTAGTCTCCTCAAGGTTCTCCCAATGCCGACAAGGATAGATGCGTCAGACAACTACGCTCTTTGACTCCTTCTCTTTTTTTTTTTGAAGTTTTTTTTTGAAGTTTGTTTTTGAAGTTAGCTCCCTGACTCTGGTTGGCCTACTCGGTACCCGCTTGTAGAACAGTGAGATACAGGACCTCTTAATAGAATTACTGACATTGTTCATTGATATTCAAGCGTCCACTTTACACATCAATGATTAACCAATTTCACTTTACATAAGGAGCACAGTTCATCCTCTCACTCAACATCTGTTTGTCGATATGACTTCTTTTAAGGTAGTCATACTACCAACTCACAAATCTACATATCCAGTGCATAACACTTTGAGTTTGTTATGTGGAATATGAAATTGCATTACAATATGCAAAAGTCTTGTTTCCAGATTGAATTCCTGTGCTGGCTGGTTTCCAACGCATATCCTGCTATCTGGACATTTGATGGTTCGAGTACCTTGAGGACCTCCGTATATCAAATTCTCAAAATTAATAGTTGGTTTACTCAAGGTGTACACATGACAAGGGTAAAAATACCATCCATGAATTCGCTTAACATAACATTTGCTGTGGAAGCTTTGTAGTAAACTGAGTGGGGAATTCAAGGAATACAATTTGTAACTTAAACAAACTAAACAGTATGAAATGAAAGAGAAGGTGATATTCCTAGCAATAGTTGGTGTTCTTTTTATTTTGGCGTTTTGTTTAGAGACCGCTACTCTGTTCTACAACTGAATTCTAATTGAGAATGGTACATGAAAGACAAAAAGAAGATTAAACAGAATGGTTTGGAAAGATTAAACAGAATTTTAACCCAAAAACACCATCCGTGATACTCCTAGTCAATTCTGCACGATGTTGATAAGCACCATGAACTCTTTTTTGCAAAATGAACTATTCAAGTGCACTGAACATTGTTCCAAGTCTGAAGCAGATCTATATTTCAAGGCAGGCATCTTCAGAATAATAGGTAATTCAATTTCATATTTGACATTGGCATTTGCTTGATGGGGAAATTAGTACATGAATTAGTACATTAGCAGGATATGCGTTGGAAACCTGCCAGCACAGGAATTAAATCTGGAAACAAGACTTTTGCATATTGTAATGCAATTTCATATTCCAAATAACAAACTGAAAACCACAAAACCAACCTGCTCTTGTTTGTCATGAACAGTTCCTAACGAAGATTAGTAGCCTCACGATTCCACCAACTAAATCCAGGAGTCCCTTGACAGTTCAACTTACCGGAGTTCCCAACAATACTAATTCTAAAATACTCTCTTAAAGATCTCAATGCCAAAATTCACCAAAAGTATAACCATATAAGCACATCCAAAGGGATCAAGGTTTAAGCTTTAGACTCCAATGTGAAACCTCAAGAGCCCTTCACTTCAATGGTAAGAAGTTTGCAACCTTGAGGTAAACTTTAGACTAAGTATCATCATCGCTATTTTCTATGTGGCTTTGTTGATCTTCGGAGGACTCCACGTTGCTGACAACATTGTTATCGACAGAATCTTTTGTTACGTCCACCCTAACCCAAGCTCTGCCAACCCGTGTTCTATCTTCCCTCCACCTTCTTGATTCCTTTACCGCATTTGATGTGTTATATGCCATCCTCTTTTTCTGCAATACTGCTGCTATGAACTCGTCATTTTCCACTGATCTAACGTTGTTGATTCTTTGCAATGGTTCCTTCTTTGCAAACCGGTGCTGTATAGTCCGGTACCAATGTTGATATTGCTGAACAATAGCACTTGTCCTGTCCTTAGTGCCGTTGTGTTGAGTGTGGTGTTGATTAGCAACCTTAGCTGCATGATGCGATTTTTCCATACCTTGATTGTTCGAAATAGCAAGGCTCCCATATGTTTCCACATACCAAGGACCGTGCCTCACAAGGTTATGCTACAAAAACAAAGCCAGTTTCATGAATTATTAGTACATCTTAAACAACACGGTAGTAATGACTAAAATGACCTCCTTGCCACGTATGTTTTCTTCTCTTTGCCTCAGAGGTGGCACCTGCTGCTGTTCCCACCACAGGTTTTGTCCTCACTTGGTTACAGTAGATGCAAGAATGTTTCGCGTTGGCACCATGCTTCAATCCATACAAGCATTTGATTGTCTTCATATCTGCAGATAAATGCCACTCGACTTTGAAGTTGCCAACACCCTCAACAGAAAGCAGCTGGCCCCCTTCTTGAGCTTTGATCAATGCTGGGAACGCAGTAAGTTCGAACACCCATTTGAGGATCTCATGTGATTCTTTGGCAACCTCAAAGCAAGCAACAGGTCATATTTCTGTTTCTGAGTGAACCGAAAAATACCTATTGTTGCTTTTTTCAATGCTGGTGTCTAAGGCACGATTCATAATTGTCAAACCAACCCTTTTATACTTCCTTCCATGCATAATCTCAGCTTCGTCCATCTTCCACACAAAGACCAAAGGCGTGTTTCCAACTTCTGCACATCCCAGCAGCTACCACATATGAGCATGATGCAATCATGACAAAGCGTAGAATTGCTAATCAATAAGAAACCCATTGGGAACACATAGCTAATTGTCCATACTTGTCAACGGTTGCTTATGAACGAAGTAGTTACCTTCGGTGGTATAACCGTACAGCTTCACCATACTCCGTTGCACAGCTTCGATGTCAACAAACAAAGAATTTTTTGATGTCAAGACAACTCTTTCAATCTCTGATTTCTTCTTCTTTCCTTTTGTTGTTGGAACTTGTGTTACAAGCTCCAGTGTATTATCTATGGAGTAATAATTACCAACAAGATCTTTCAACTTTGAATTCAATTCTGTTCGCAACAAACTGACCTGTTCAATGCATTGCCTAGAGTTCAGTTTTAAAAGTTACACAACAATCATATGCATGCATGTCATTTGATTAGAACCAAAAAATTGCAAACCAGCTCATTTTTTCTCACAAATTCTAGTTCCCAATAGTATTCTCAACAGTAAGACTAGTATCAAGGTTAAGTAGTATCCTACTTCAAAATCAGTGTTCCCAATCAGTGCTACCACATACCTTGTGAGGATTTGGCAAAAATGTTGCCTTTAAGCGTTTGTCAACAAGCTGCACTCTCCCTTTAATTGTCTTATAGATCTCACCGTATCCTTTTTGAGAGACTCCAGTCATATCACATGCTGCCAGAACCGCTTTTGTTCCGAGCTCCTTCCCAAATCTCTCAAGGTAGTAGTTGGTCATCCTGGTTGCAGCAAAACTATTTTGCGGATTTGACACCAATGCCACTGTCTCTCCTTGTGACATTATTTGAGCAAGAGCATGGTCTGTCCCCTCTTGTATGTTCCTGTCGCCACACCACCGCTTCCTACCTTTTGATGCCTTGTTTCTATCATGTATGGATTGAACTACCGTGGGTTGCAACAAGCTTCTAATTTTGGCTATACGAGCTCTTGCATCTCCACCAGTCTTGGCTAATTCAGATAAACCCTTGGATGATCTCAATTGTGCTCCTAGTGGACTACTAATCATTCGTTCAATTTTCTTCCTCAACTTCGACAAAGCCCTCCTCGCTTCCGTCAGTTCATGTTGCCCAACCGCAAGTTGTTGTTGGTGCGCTTCACGTACTTCTCGCTAACCATGGGTTGCTTGCAACATTGCCGACGATATTTCTTCTGCATGTTGATCAGCCGCTTCTTGTCCCTGCTGTCGAAGCTATAGTAAGTTGTTCCTGTAATTGTACTCGTTACGCTCCAACTGATCTTCCAGTGCTACACATCGAGACCTCAAAGATTCAGATTTGATCTTCAACATATTCATCTCCTCTGTACTACCGGCAAGAAGGTCAGCTGAACGCATTGTCCATCTGCTATTTGCAGCATCAAGTTCGGACTTCAGATTGGCAACGGAATTTTGCAAGCCAACCTTTTCACGGATACAATCAGTCCTTGCCTTTTCTAGCTCTTGTTCCAACCCCACTATTTCATGGTTGGTGCTAACGAGGCGTTTTGTATATCCCAACAGGCCAAATACCCCATGCCAAAGGAATTCCAAACAACTCTTCAACGTCCCAAACTGCGGTGGCTTCCTAGTAAGTGGATCTGTTGGGTACAAATTTCCATCCAACCACAAATCCATGTTGGTGGCACCAGATGCTCTCAAGACTGGAAATTCTAATCTGGAGACTTGTTGATCAAGCCGAACCCCTTTCTTGACAATAGGTGCAAACTTGCTATCAAGAGCTACAGTTGCCGTGTATCCACTACCCCTTCCCCTGTTAGCAACATCATAAAGCGCCATCTCTAACAACAAAACTGTGACAATCTAGTGGCCACCTAAAAATAACCTTGTATAGAGCGGGAAAGTATTCTATTTGTAGAACAAAGTCTAGACATGGCTGGAATTTGCCGGGAAACGTCTTCATTGCTTTTGTCCCCAATGGTGGGAATTTTTTACATGTCCGCAGCAGTACCTCCCCTAAGCCAGAGATGCGTCAAAGATAACGCCGTTTAACGCGGTTTTTAACGCGGTTTAACGTGGATTTTTTGATTATAACGTGGATTTTTTTATTATATTTTTTGATTTTTTAACCTGTCACATAGGTCTTTTGATCATCATGCGACGCGTCATGGCACGTTAAAACGTTTTAACGTGCGCACGTCATCTCTGTTAAACCACGTTACTCGGAATTGCCAGAAGTTACCTGGGGTCAGTAAATCGACGGAGTTACTTTTTGCCACGTGAGCATTTCCCGCTGTTTTTCATTCCGCGTTGGAGTTTACGTGGATATTTCCCGTTATTGTCCATTCCACGACAGATATTGCGTGGCAGTTGACGTGGCACTTGATTTCAACGGTTGAGATGGTAACACGTGTCATGATCACTGATCCGAGAATATTCGCGGATGCGTTTATGGTGTCGGGTTTTGTATGTTTACAAAAACGGTTCAGGGTGATGGTTTTTGTGTGTTTACGTAAACGTAGTGTGACGTGTTTTGTATGTTTACGTAAACGTAGTATGGACGTTCATTATGATGTGTTTGGACGCTGATAAACGCATGTGTCACGTATTTGAATGCGTTTTGAAAAACGCATTTAGACGGAAGTTGACGTTCGCAGTGTCAACTCTTTGTAACATTAAAGTGGATTTTGGGTGTTCACTGAAACGCAATTTAATGTTTATCCGAACGCATAGCTCATGATCATTATGACACATACAAATACTATTGAACGTAAGCAATAACGTTCTGGAACACAAGAGAACGTCATTTAAAACGCAAATTGAAACATCAATTAAAACACAATTAAACACGCTGTAACTTTTTTGATACAATTTTCTGTTATTGAAATACAAAATACATAAAGTCTACCTCTACATTGCGATGGCATACAGCTTTCTACCAAAATGAGCTCGTCCACCTCTTGGAGGAGCGATTGGCATGTAGAGGACACAAACGGTGCGTACATCCCAGGAGGCTCACGCTAGATTCTTCTTAATCTACACAGCCCACGTAATCAAGACAACGGTGAGGTCACAGCAACAAATCAGCCAATCAATCCCATCTGAAGGTTTAGTATCAAGAAGCTCTTACCCGTTTAAAGGTTTTCACCGGCACTGTAGCATTCTGTCCAAGCAATTTCTCCAAACCCTCAACTTCTTCCTGTATACACAATTGCGTCATCATTAGGATAGAGGAAAGTAATGGCCTCATGAAAGTAATATTCAACTTCTACACTTTCACACACACACACACACATTCCTAGCTCCACACTCACACACACACACACACACACACACTCCTAGCTTCATACTCACACACACTCCTTGCTCCATACTCACACACACACACACTCCTAGCTCCAGCTGAAACACCCAGATAGAGAGATAAAGAGTCAATCCTCACTCTAAAACTCCCTCAAAAACCTAGCCGCCAAACCCTAGCCGTCAAACCCTAGCCGCCAAACCCTAGCCGCCAACCCTAGCTGCCTTCATTTTTTATAGTACATTTGAACGCACTTTATGTTACAAGAAACGCACTTCCTATTACAAGAAACGCACTTTCTGACCCAAGAAACGCGTGCGTCACTGTTGACAGCCTCCTAGACTCCCAAATAAAATATTGCAGGTTAAATCTTACATTCCACGTCACCAAATTCCTCCACGCACACGTTCCACGTCTGCGCACGCATTCCACGTCAGATATGTTCATACGTTTTTTGTAACACATCTTAACGCACTATCACGTTACAAAAAACGCGCACGTCAATGTTGACAGCCCCCCCGGGCTCTCAAACATTACTTGACCGGTCAAACCCTAAACCTTCCACGTCAGCCTATCACCCTACAACGCATTTCACGTCAGCACAGTCATTCCACGTCAGACTTCTCGGTACGTTTTTTTTAACACACTTGAACGTGGCGCATGTTACCTATGACGCCTCAATGTTATGAGAAACGCGCTGCTCTGGATACTACTATGGTCAACCATAGTCAAAACTACCTTCCACGTCAGCCATTGACTCTTCAAGCATTCCACGTCAGCGCACTCATTCCACGTCAGTCAATGTGTTACGTTTTTTTTAACACATTTTAACGTAGCACCTGTTAAGATTGACGTCCTCCCATACAGTGCCAAGTTTGCCATGGCTCCACATTCTGATTGGCCGATGGATTTGATGGCAACTTGCTGCAAGTACTCAAACTGGCCAATTTCTTTGATTTTCGGAAAAGTTTAATTGCATTTCCAAGCCAAATGTATTGGACACTCCTTCACCCGAAATTTTCTCTAATGCCCAACCAAGCACAAACTCGTAGATTAGAACCCTAAAAAATGCACACATGCTTTATTCACCAACATCAACATGGAAATAAAGATTCTAAACCCCCTAAATCCCCTACATGTCCAACACGAGCTTTCTAAATCTGGCGCTCTCTCATAAACCATAGCCGCCAAATGAGAGAGAACTCAATGCAGAGCTCGGATTCGAACCTCCACGATGACATCAAACCTTCAAGCCCTCAATCGTGATCTGTGACTAATCCCCTGGAGCCACCTACAGCACCCTAAACAATTGGTAGCACAAAAAAAATCCTTGGATCCACATGCACAGGCTCATATACGGAACAACACACACCTATGCGCGAGGGAAACCACGATTAGAAACAACACTAGATGTTGCTCACACAAACCAGTCTAGAGGAGCAGCTTCACGAGCACAGTGATAGTGATATTTGACCGTTATCAAGAACACAATGGGAACAAATGGAGAACAAGTTCGAATCACAACGGGAACGGGCTTTCCAGATCCCGGAAATTTGTTGTCTGACAGAAGTTCATCCCACCGAGACCACTTTCTTTTGTACACTTTTCTCTGTATTCTCTTCTTGTATTCTCTTCTATTATGCTTGTCTTTTGCTCACGGATCGTCTCCGTATATTGCTACAGTGACGTATTCTTATCGATTCAGATCCTCTACACTACTCCGAATTGAGATCTGATTGTTGCATTGTGAGCCTTTGAGAGGAACGTAAATCTGAACAGGTATAATCAAGAGCAAATTCATTTTGGATTTCAAGATATTCATCTCCAACCGAGTTTCGCAAGCACATTATAGTTCCATGGGCACTAAAGGGTTAAAGCGACGCCTCATCAAGGGGAAATTAGAAGCAGAGGACCAGAGTCCCATCGCAGTTAAGAACTATGAGCTGCAATCTAAATAAGAGGATATGCGAAGGATTGGTACACGGGTATCAGAAACTTGACGTTTGAGAGAAGAGCATCAGTAGGAAAGAAGGGTCACACATATAACATATAAGGTAGCAACACCCATTCCCGTGACTGCATTTGATCCCATTTGCATACAGGGCACCACAATCCGAGGGACACTGATCTTGGGTGGTTGAAGAGATTTGCTTTTGTAAGGAAATTTTCATGGCAGAAGTTGGTACTCCAAGTCACGGAATCAAAGCCATTTAGACATGGTCAAACTGTGCAAATCAATTTTAAACTTTGATTGTTGATAACATACACAAATTTTACAATTTCATGACTTTTTCAATACATTCTAGATTAATATTTAATTGCCTTTCCCTTGGTCTAATCACTTTTCATACTGCTCATTTAGAAGTATGATAATTAGCTTAAAGTCACGGGAATAGAAGTATGATAATTAGCTTTAAGCCACGGGAATGGGTATCGCTACCTTATCGTGGTTATTAGAGCACCTTAAGGGAGGATAGCTGCGAGAGCCTAAGTGAAAGAGCACAAGCAAGATGGCTTGACTAGATGAAGTTGAGGCTCAGGGAGCTCACCAAGACGATCCGGCGGAAGTGGAAGCGGGTGACGCCGCGGCTGCGACTCAAGGAAAAATTGACTCCGTCGAATTGGCAGCGATGAACCCAGCAGCCTTCAAGACTAAGAAGGTTGGACGTTCTTCTAAGAAAACGGCCACAAGGGCACCGGAAGGTGGCGCGGCCAAAGAGAAGGCGAGGGGAAAACAAGCTACCAAGGAGCCGGCAACAAGTAAAGCGAAGGCTCTCAAGAAGGGGGTCGACGACGCAACTTCGGCTCACGATTCGGGGGAGGTAACGGAGCAAGATCTAAAACACGCTCGAAGTGGCAGGGCGGCCAAGAGGAAGGGAGCAAAGAGTGCTTCTAAAGAACAAGTCCCTAAGGAAAAACCGCTTGCTGATGGCGAAGGCACGGCTGGCCCCTCCAATGTCCAAGCTAACAACCAAGGCAAGGCTGTGAGAGTAGTGATCGTTGCCGGTGATCCTCCAAGTGGAAGTAGGGGTGGTGATTCAGACTCAACCAATGCCGATGCTAGTGGAGCAGGACGAGGAGGAGGACAAAGGGATGATGACGAGGAGACAGAAGACCGCCTCGCTCAAAGAAGAGCAAGAAGGGGACGCTCTCCTTGATCCGATGAGGAAGCCGAAAGACTGCCAAGCCGAAGACCTTGATTGAAATCGTGAATGATCTTCGCGTGACTGTGGCTAGACTTGAGGAAAGAGCGCGCGTCGGGGAAGTGAATAGAAGCGTGGGAAAAGCAGCTCAAGGATTGAAGTTGCTCGCGGCCTTCACTAACCAAAGCGGGACCAAAATTCGGGAGTGGTTGGGGCGAATGGAAGACCATTTTGATATGCACAATACTCCCGACAAGGAGCAAATAGCGATTGTAGCTACCAACCTTGGAGGTTCCGCAAGAGTTTGGTAGACGACCAAGAAGAAGAACTCAAACCCCTTTTCGACAAGGAAGTGGCCTTTCAGTTATTCTTGGAATGAAATAAAAGCTCAAATGATCGAGCGATTCACCACCAAGTTCTCTGATTTTAGAGATGCGGTGGCGTTCACCAGACTTAGAGAAGGAACGCGAATCTTAAGTCAGTATACGGCGGACTACATTACCAAGATGGAGCTAGCTCCTGACCTTGATGATTATGCCAAGAAGGTGATTTATTTTGCGGGCTTGTCAGACAAGGATTGAGAGGCTTTCTTCCAAGGAGTAACGGATCTCCCTAAAAACGTAGTAGAAATGCTTAAGGAAGCCGATCAACTTGGTGGTAGTTATGAGGCCGCCAACACTCGAGACGAAGTGAAGGCGGGAGGGGAAAGCCAAAAGGGCGATCATAAGATAAAGAAGTTCAAGTCGAACTACCCCTCTAAGGGATTCAAGGGCGACTCTTCGAAGGAAGACAAGCCCATGGACGACAAGGCATCCTCGTCCCAATACAAGGGCAAGGAAAATAAACCTGGGAAGGTGAAAGAGTGGCATAAGAAGATGACTTGTCAGAACTGTGGCAAGAAGGGACATGTCCTCTCTACTAGCACCGAACCCAAAAAGGTTAGCGCCTTGAGTCAAGAAGACATGAGTGAAGGAGGGTTTGAGCCAAAGGTTGACATTGCCACTACTCAAACTTCTAAGTTAGTCTATCTTGATTGTGTGTTGAACGGTATTAATGTGTATATGTTGTTGGACACAGGCGCAACACACTCCTTCTTGAGCAAAGACCTTTCGAAGCGACTTGGCGTGAAGACCAAGGAAGTAGCGAAGGAGATCAAGGTGGAGTTTGAGAATGGGAGGAGTTTGACAACGACGGTGGCGCCCAAGGTGGAGTTCAAGTGCGGTGAAGACAATCTCGTAGAAGACTTTACCATCTGCGACTTAGGAGCCGTAGAAGCAATTTTAGGAACGACATTCTTGGCACTTATAGTGTAGAACTTAGGAGCCGACCCGAAGTGAGAGTTGTGGGACTTACCTCCAGAGGACAAGTAGTGTTCCCACATACAACTCTCCATGTTTTGACGGGCAAGGCAATTAGTTTGGTGCGTACTCCTGAAGAGTTAGGAGACGTTCATTTTGTGTTCGTGTTAAAGGAAGCTTATGTCGATACAAAGATGTGTTGACCAATGACTTGCCAAACGAACTCCCGCCTCATCGTGCCATTGATCATAGGATTGAGGTGAAACCCGGTGAACAACCGCCTTGCAAAGCGGCTTACCGGCTCAATCAGAAAGAGTTGAAAGAATTCAAAACCCAAGTGACAGAGCTACTAGCCAAAGGGTACATAAAGCAAAGTAAGTCGCCATATGGAGCTCCTGTCTTGTTTGTGGGTAAGAAAGACGGCAACTTAAGGATGTGCATTGACTATAGAGCTTTGAACAAGATCACCGTCAAGAATAACTATCCATTGCCGCGAATTGACGATTTGCGTGATAGGTTAGCAGGAGCCAAGTACTTTAGCCGTATTGATTTGAAGTCCGGCTATTATCAAATTAGGATAGCGGAGGCAGACATTGAGAAACCGCGATGCGAACAAGGTATGGTTCCTTTGAGTTTGTAGTCATGACTTTTGGATTGTGTAATACGCCATCAACGTTTATGACAATGATGGATTCGATATTCCGTGGCGAGTTAGATGATTTCGTGATCATCTATATTCACGATATCTTGGTCTTTTCCAAAACTCTAGAAGAACACGAAAGGCACTTAGAGATTGTCTTGCAAAAACTTAGAGAGAATAAGTTGTTTGCGAATTTGGAAAAAAGTGAGTTTGGCCAAGAAGACATGGGATTCGTGGGCCACGTTTTGAGTCATGATGGGAGAAGACCGAATCCTGAAAAGGTCAAGGCCATCACCTCTTGGGCCCAACTACAAACTCAAAGGGGAGTTAGGAAATTCCATGGCTTGGCAAGCTACTACAGATCGTCCGTGAAGGACTTCTCCAAGATTGCGGCGCCACTAACGGAATTGCTCAAGGGTGAGCGAAAGCAAAGACAATGGCATGACGAGGTTCAAAAGTCCTTCGATGAGATCAAGCATAAGATGTCGACTGCACCGGTGCTCAAGTTTCCAGAGTATGAAAAACCTTTTGAGGTCCATACGGATGCGAGTGACTTCGCAATTGGAGGAGTCTTGATGCAAGACAAGAAGCCGGTGGCTTTCGAAAGCAGAAAGCTTACAAAAGTAGAGCGGCGGTGGCCGACTCACGAGATGGAGTTGTTTGCAATCGTGTATTGCCTTAAGAAATGGGCACATTACCTTGGAAGGTTCACAACCAAGGTTTACACCGATAACATCTCCTTGAAATACTTGGAAACTCAAGCCAAGGTAACGCCTAAGCAATTGAGATGGTACGACACCATCACGCTTAGTAACGTTGAGATCATTCACAAGCCGGGCAAAGACAACATAGTGCCGGATGCGCTAAGTAGAAAAGAAGAGTATATGACTCTTGCGACAGCCTATGCTTTGCCTCGTGACCAAGGCGAAGATGAGACATCTTTACAAGAGATGATCCGCCAAGGGTATGCTAGTGATGAGAAGGCGCAAGAACTCCTTGCAAATCTTAGAGATAAGAAAAGGGGTGGCTACTCCAAGACAGTGCGGTTGGAAAAGGGCTTGCTTAAGTATAAGAAAACTAGGATTTATGTTCCAAAAGGGGAGCTTACACTTAGAATCATGGATGAACATCATGCCATGCCTTTGGGTGGACATCGAGGAGAATTGTCCACCAACACCGAACTGTCAAGGAGGTTTTATTGGCCGGAAATGCGCCATGATGTAGAGGTGTTCATCAAGAGATGTGGCACTTGCCAAAAGAGTAGGCAACAAAACCAGAAGAAGGCAGGCTTGTTGAGACCTTTACCGATTCCACAACGCCCCTTCGAAAGCATTTCAATGGATTTCATGTTGGATTTGCCAATGACCGCGGAGGGGTATCATGCGATTTTCGTAGTGGTGGATCGATTCAATAAGTTAGCCATGTTTCTCCCATCACAAAAGCGTTATAGCGCTGAAGATGTGGCCAAGTTATTCTTGGATCGGTGGGTGGTTGCGAATGGCATGCCTCGAGACATTGTTGGCGATCGTGACACTAAGTTCACTTCCGCATTTTGGCAACATCTCATGACGAGGTTGAAAACCAAACTCAAGATGAGTACCGCATTCCATCCTGAAACCAATGGACAAACGGAGAGGGTGAATCAAGTGTTAAACATGTATTTCCGCAACTATGTTGCCGCGGATCAAAGAGACTGGACGGAATGGCTTGCGTTAGCAGAGTTCTGCTACAATAGTCACAAGCATTCCGCGACCAAACACTCATCCTTCTTTGTGGCGCGAGGATTCGAGCCACTGACTCCCGTCAAGTTAGCATTAGACCTTGGGACCGAAGAAGAGTCTTCATTACCGCAAGATGGGGCTGGTCCCTCGGTTCCTCATGGTGGCGAAAATGATCTTGGAATTTCGGGACAATTCGATGTAAATGCACAAGAGTTCATCTCGAGAAGAGAAGTGACAATAAGGAATGTGAGGACCGCTTTAGAGCTGGCCCAAACACGTTACAAGAAAATGGCGAACAAGGATAGGAGGGATGTTAAGCACTTGGTGGGAACAAACGTCTTGCTCTCGGTGATGAACATAGACGTCCCCAAGGAGTTATCGAAGAAGTGGTGGCCAAAATGGATTGGTCCCTTTGAGATAAAGAGAGAGGTGCGACCGGATGTGTACCACCTCGACATCCCGCTAAAATATAAACTCCATCCCATTTTCCATGTCTCCCTCTTGAAGCCTTATCGAGCCCAAGACCCAAGATTGAAGAAAGCGAAGCCACCAAGTGATATTAAAGTGTGGGACAAGACAGTAGGCCAAATTTCCGATATCATTGGTCAGAGGATCAACAAACGATATATGGAAGAGTTTAAAGTGGTCTATGAAGGGTATTCCGCTGCCGTAGCCCAATGGATACAAAGGAAGTTTTGTGAACATCGTAGTGACTTGATTGATAAGTTTTGCGTTGCTAACAAGCTTTATAAGTCTCGTCCCCAAAAGAAGAATAGGGGGACAAAGATGTTGAGGGCAACATCCCCTCTAGAAGGGGGAGGGTGCAACGAAGAGTTAGCCCTCCCCGAAAAAAAGAATGACTTCGAAAAACAAGAAAAAGAAGATAAGGCTGTAGTTAAGAAGAAACTACGCAAACGAAAACGAACACAAGAGTAGAGCGGCCAACTCTCCTTGTTGCTAACAAAACGGAAGAACCGAAGCAAAGACACGAAGCTTGGAAAAACAATAGATCGGACGCCGCAGAAGTCGAAGCTCTCATAGGGGAACTAAGTTAGTTCTTGTAAGAGGGTGCTTACTAGTGGCCAAGTAAGTTGGTGGCGCTTGCGCTCCTTCAAGTTGCTCATGGCGCGACGCATGGGTCGCTCCCATGTCCAAGTGGTGAAGAAGGAACGGGACTCCGGAAAAGCACCTATGAGTGTGTAAAGGATCCCTTAAAGCCAAATCCATGGCCTTGTAAATCCACCATATGGATGGGGATCCTCTCAAGGGGGTCAATCTTAACTTGACGTATAGTTTTGCCATGGCAAGGCAAAGTAACGAGCGGAGTTAGAAAAGGCTTAGGTTAGACTAGAAGAGAAATCACAACCACAATGTAAAGAGTTCCAAAAGAGGAAGTAATTGCCTCGAGGAACTAGGTTAGTGCGTGACGAGGACGTCACCCCTTCTTCTTGTGGGGGGAGGGTGTCATGACCATAAGTTAGAGACACACCGTGACTAAGATGGCACCCCGGAGTAGTGACCGGGACTTAGTAGGATGATGGCTCACCCCGGAGTGACTGAGCAATGTCTTAGGTTGACGCCGATTGGGATGACCCTTGTTGGGGTCGGCGAACGAACCTTGGCCGTTGGCCTAAAGCGAGCTAGGCGTCACGAGTGAGTGACGAATGGTTGAGGTGGGAACTTGTTAAGGTCCCGGAGCTAGACAAGGGCGGGTCTTGGCTAGCGAAGGCTTAAGGCGCCTCACTCGCACCCGGGAGTTGTCTCTTGGGCGGGTCACGAGGGTTAGACTTAGTTAGTCTTAAAGAGTCTGGCTAAGTTAGTGGTGCCATGAGGGAGTTGGACGCCGGGGTTCGTTGGAGCACACCCCGGAGCAAACTAACTCGTGGGACTTGTTGTTTTGTAGGTAAATAGGAGCACCGCAACGGACTTGGACTCCTGAGGAACAAGCGACTAAGTTTGGAGCGTGATACATGGCTTCGTGTTCAAGACTTCACACCTGCATACAGATATCTTTCAAGAAGGTTCCCTACGATTCTAAAATCTGGACTCCTCCTAACTCTGAGCCAATATCAGAGACACGGCCATAGAGACTATCATGTCAAACGTGCGTGACAACGAGGACATGTGTCCAACAAGGTGATTTCAGTTCGTAAACGACGATGGAGACCTTAACATCTCCGTTTGCCTACAATGCAAAATCCCTCAATCCCTCAAGAACTCAGCTAAAATAAATTATATCTTCCTACACAACTTGGAGGATACTAGACCTGCAACTCATACTTATCTGTCTAGCCCCACTATCACAACCTGAAGCGACTGCGGTCACTGACTTGACAATTCAAACGGGAATCACAACCTTACGTTGATCCTCAGCTGAAATAAACAGCATGAATACGTTAGGTGAAGATTCGCAATTCAGTCCTTCAGAAGGCACACGTTTCTTAGTCAAGGGGCTCAATATCACCTACACGGCTCTCCATCCGGTTTTGCAGTCTTGCAGCTTCCCGATGTGTCACAAAGTAAGGATAGTGCCGATCGTTCAGACTGTGAAGCCATAGAGCCATAGTTCCATCCTTGGCCTCAGTTTCTGCAATGTGAGGATAAATCACTTCATGCTTGAACTTCTGAATATGTTCTTCGTACCCCTTCTGTGAAACCTCCTCGTGCGACTTGCTGAACTTCTTATTGTAAGCTGTGTAGAAACATTCATGAAGGAACAAACCAAGCTCCGGAGCCATCGGTGTGTTGACGTCGTTGTCTCTGCTCACAGAGCAAAACCTTTAAGAAAACGTCTTGAAGCACGATTTTACTAGATATGAGGCTACGACTCATTACAATACTAACATAAGGGACGTCAGTGTACGCAAGAATAGATCACACCTTCTCAATGCAAAGTCAATGATAGCCTCCGGTACACAACCCCGCATAATAGCAATTGCGGTGCCAATCATCTTCCGGATCTGGTGCAGCATGAAGCTCTGACCTATTACTGTGCATGGCACAAACTGCACACCTTGGACCTCAATAACCTCACCAGCTTCAAACGAGATAATGTATCTCTTTGCACTTGGGTCTTCGGGCTTGATCCGTGCAGTAAAGTTGTGGAAATTATGAGTGCCGACATATCTGCTCAGGATTTTATTCAACTGCTGCAACTTCGCTTCCTCAAATACATAACGCACACGCTCTGCGTCATTGGGGGTTTCTTCTGCTTCTTCCTCCACAACCGTGATGATCTCTTCACTCACAACTGTAGTGACCTCTTCCCGGATCTCCACCATTTGGACAACCTGTTCCGACGCACTCGGCTGTGGCGCTTCTGCATACGTCAACGAAAAGATTTAGGATAGACAACGAAAAACCATCCACTTGAAGTTGCCCAGGCACAAAGAACCAAAGCGAATCTGTTACTTTGAAAACGAGGAGATAAATCAAACAAAAATCAAGAGTCTTAAAAAAAATTAAAACCCAGCGACGCATTCAACCACCCACTGCATCAGAACAAATAGAAGCAGGTTCTTATCACACAGAACCCCAAAGACCATGAACCACGAAGCTGACAGCTTTCATCGATTTGATTTGTTGTGATTGTCCTAACAAATATGATTCCTAGACCAGGTATAAGACCTGAAACATGCAAGTCTTTCCATGAACCCAGTGTCATAGCAACTCTTATATCCCATTGCAACCGTTTCCCATAGCTAGAATCCCAAAATAAACACACAAACAGGCTAATCATACCGCTTGTCGCCTCGTTAGTTTCGGCAGCGCCAGCCTCAGCGCCTGCAGCTTTTCGCTCGAGCGCTTTCCTCTTCTCAATGCGCTGCAGCCTTACCTTCTCCTTCCTCTCATTCCACATGTTCATGCTTTCCCTATCATGATGAGAATGTGGATCAAAAGCAAAAACTGGAACGAGATACTCATACTGCCGCTTATCACACATCTGCTTGGCGTTAAAGTTGGATGTCACTCTAGTGTAGCAAAACACCCGAATATCCTTCGGCAGGTGCTTGTTGACGCGCTCCACAAGTCCTGGAGGGTCAATCACCAGACGAGCAGAGACAATTTGTCCTATAGCACTAACTCCCTTATCAGTCCTAGCAGCTCTCATCCAATCCACCTTCCTCATGTCACCAAAATTACATTGTGCTATGGCATCCGCACGGAACAAAGCCTGCTCAAGCTCCCCTTCAATAGTGATCGCTCCTGGATTCCTCTGCATCCCCTGATAACTGGCCCCACAATATGCAAGCAACATCGCAACCTTTCTCTTCCTGCCCTCCTTCCACCCTCCCGGACTATTCTTCTCCATACCCTTCTTAATTTCCGCTACAACACCCTTCTCATCATCATCCGCCCCTGCCAACCAACCAAACACATACAACATCACCAAACACGTACAACACATCCAAAGAGACAACACAGATCACCTCACACCCCCCAAAAACCCCAGAATTCACACAATCCATACCTAACCCTGATTTGAGAAATACTCAAAAACCTGTTCTCTCACCATTCGAACCCTCGCCAAAAATACCCTCCCCACAAAGCACTTACCATCCTTAACAGCAACGGTCTCAATGCTCGCGCTGTCTACAATCTTCTTCACTTCAACCTCCATGAAACTTGCCGCCGGCTCCACCTCTTCTGTCTTCGCCCTCTTAACATCAACCTCCTCCACATTCTTCACACCCACATCCTCAACAACAGGAGCTCCACCTCCTTCCCTTTCCATAGCATCGTCTCCTTGCTCCCTCATCCTCTTCTTCACTGACAGACGCTCCATTGCGGTGCCCTCACTCGCCATCCCAGCAGCCGATTCCGCAACTCAGCTGCAATGTTCCCTGAACCCTAAGCCTTCAATCCAATACCCTGGTGCAAACTGAGTTGCAAGATGGGTTCAACACAACCTCATTGAACACCAAATTTTGAATCTTCACCCCCAGAAGAAAATTTAGAGGCAACTAAATTTAGAGGCAAACTCCCTTGCTTTGTGATAATATCCACGGTTGTGGGGCGTAAGGTTAAACCGGGTGTCCAGGTATATACGGCGGGGACAGACTCTACACCATTTGAAACCCTATTCCTGTGAGGTCTCTTCACCTCTCTCGGAGCTCTCAACAAACCAGAGCAATAGTTCAAGATATTTTGACTCCGAAGTTAGAAAGACGGAGGTCACCTCGGGAGTGAGTGGGGAATACCGGTTTAAAGCAGAAGTCCAGAGTGCATCGCGGAAATTACTCTATCCGGAAGTAAAAAGAAGCTTGTTTAACCTTGATAATGTCACCCTTGAAAATAGAACACCTTAATATTATCACTTAAAAGTCTGAAACCGATTTTCTTAGTGTAAAACTCCCTTGTTATTATCCTTTTCACCCTTAATAATGTTACTATTTTTTTCCAAAATCCATAGTGTAAATGTGATTATATCAAGTATGGATGGATTGTATGTGATGGTTGGATGGACAGATTGTATGTGATTGCTGGTTGGTTAAATGTATTGTTTTCATTTTCTACCTATTTTTTCATAATATCACATTATAGACAAATTTTCAAAATGTGACATTATCAAATATGTTACACCTTGTTTATGTCACACTTTATGTAGTGATATTATCAAGGTTAAAGTATATTGTGATTGGAAAAGAGCTTGGAGAGAGGTGGAGAGCCCACTCATGATTAGTGTTACAAATGTCCTCAAGCCCATTGCCACTTAACATGAAATTCTTTCGACTTTGTTTTCTTCAACTGTGATAAAAGTCAACTTTTCTTTGGATAGGTTTAGACTTTGTCTGAAGTTTAATCTTTGCAATGTCTAGATTATATAAAGTTAAGGGCTTCAATTAAAAATATTCAACCAAATTATAATCGTTGATATAATGTATAATGTGGGTTGAATAAAATTATAATTAAATTGAATAATTTTCTATTTATGGTTTATTAAAGCTATTACCTTAGCAGATTAGTTTGCCAGAAGTATTTCTAAATTAAGTGATCAAACACTTCAGACGTTTAAACTTTAAAAAATAGAATAAAAATTATTTAACAATACCATACGTGATAGGCCAGTTCGACACCTTGCTGTCGAATAATTAATTTCTATTTTAGGATTTTCAATTCAACAATTCTATTTCTGTGCCAATTCTGAGTTTTTTTAATACAAATATCATTTTTCTAAAAATAGAAATTTCTGGATTTTTCAGCGATTTTGATCTTAATTTAATTTCCGTTGAACTGGCCCATCACATACGGTATTTAGTTTTCTTAAATTCATGTATAATGTTTTCAATTATATAATCAACGCATAATAAAATCTTTCAAGTTATTATCTATAGCTCAAGTTGAAAGTATTGATTGTGCATTAACAAAACCTACATGACCAAATTGGCGCTATTGTGCCAAAAAATTAATTAATTTTAAATTTGTGAATTTGTCAAACCTGATTTCGTCGCGATTCAGATTTTTTTGAATACGAATATGACTTTTCTATATTTAGAAAAACTCCAATTTATTTGGCACGTAAAAGAATAACTTAATTCTTGCGGCATTGGCCATGCATGTACAATATAAGGTTATAAATCCTTTATATAAACATGAGTACAATTCATTATTCAAGAATCCATTTCAACATCCTTATTGTTGTACTTCAACAAATTCAATCAAGTATAAAATGTTGGATTTAGAAAAATTATAGAAACAAAAGAACGAGAATTGAATAATTTAGTTTATTAAATATTTTATTATTTACAAGCTATATGAGGTCATTTTTAGTAGCTTTTTGCTTTAGCTTAGTTTTTGAGAGGCTAACCTAATTTTTTCGAAAAAATTAATATGGTGTTATAGTATTAGAATTCCTCCAACATCATTTTTGTGTCAATCCTTGATTAGGTAAAAACAAAAATCATGTACATCATGTTTAATAACACAATTTCTAACCCGCGTCTTCCCACATACACAAAATGCATTTATGTAGGCTGTACTTTATTTTTCAAATTAGACCAGGATGAAATGCTCCCACCACCTTCTTGAATATCTCCATGGATGGCTATTACAAGATCAATCTTAAATACAAAATACGATATTGTAAGCATTCCAAAGGCGAAGTTAGGGTAGATTTGAAGAATCAATCACCCCATCAATACCAATCTGTACAAACCTAAAATATTTGATAATATTTGGCTTGCAACAGATTCGTTTCCAGTATGGAAGCACTAATCTCAAATGCAGCCGACGATCTGGGTGACGACGTGAAGAAGGACTACAACGCTCACACGTTCTTGGAGCAAGTGCACATTGAAAAAGATCGCACAACATGCCATCGCTGCAAACAAGGGTTTTGTGCCGATCACGGTGTGTAGAAATTGACCTTCATGGAGTCATGCCCATGCTACTTCGTTTTCATCTATCGAAGCATTTGATGGCTTTGGTTTCATGATCAACTTAAACAGGCAGTTCTTGTTCTTACATGTGAGTAGGAAAGATACTCCACCAAGTAGGACAATGCTAGAGGGCAATGTAGTTTGACTCACAATTCACAATCTGAGACTACCAGAGCAGAGAGAAAGAGCGAAGAGAGAGAGGGAGCATTCACAGCCTTAGGGTTTAAAATGAAAACAAACTACCTCCGCTTTACATGCCTTGTTAAGTTACACAAACTACCTCCGCATAACATGCCTTGTTTAGATACCATTGGTGTGCTCGGGTGGGTTGTGGGGATGAAGGCACAAAGTTGGCCGCGTACAAACAGCTACCTCATTGGGCAGCCATAACGCACTTACCGGATGAGGAGGAAGCTGAGGAAAGGCAGGAGGAAGAGTTGGGGCTTCACACGGATGAGGAGACGGAGAAGCAGGAAGAGGTTGAGCTACGAGTATGCAAAAATCAAGGGTGTGGGAGAAGCTTTAGGGAAAAGGAGAATCACCCTTCTGCTTGTCACTACCATCGAGGCCCTGTTTCCTACAGCAATCGGTCCACAGACGAACACAAGGTGAATTGTTTCACTGGTGCATGAAATTCATCTTTTCTCTGATTCTGGTCCCATCTGAGATAACATGATACCACCAACTGATTGGGTGTCTGTTTTTTGTGAAATGAACAGTGGATATGTTGTGAAGTCTCCGTACCAAGTTTTGAGGAGCTTGAGACAGTCCCGCCGTGCACGCGTGGCAAGCATTATGCACCTCCAACAAGGAACTGAATGTGTCGGATTGGTGGCAGTGGCACACAAGGTTTGAGAATGAGAAGATCAACATCATAAGTACGAATGGAAAAATGCATGTCACTGATTTTCAGGATTCGTCAAGAACGGGCACACAAAGACTGACCTCGGCAAAAACTACGCCATTCCAACTAGTAATCTCTTGCACGATTCTTGCAAGAACCTAATGAATGATGCACTAAGAGCCCAAGACTAGTTAAATGTACACTAGACGACTACTAAACTACGCGATGGCACAAGTTAACGCATTCCAGGTCGGCCATGTCTTAAGGCACATAAAGGGAATGCGATAGCAACTCAATTTGACGCCTACAAATGACCTCCATGTATGAACTGCAAAACTGTACTTGTAACCAGAACTTAATAACCGACGAAGACGAGTACCTCTATGATGCGTGATACTTTGACTTCCGTTTCTTCATCTAAGACAACCCAAGCCGTTTTCCAACCCTACTGATGAAGGACTAGACAAGTTAGCAGCCAAAGTTGTCGCCTCTGTGACAGGCCAGTTGGCTACAGCTCAAACTGAACCGGGACGAGCGGCTGCAGCTGCTGTTGCTGAAGCCTTCCTACCACTAGTCTCTGGTCGTGCAGCTTGGGCAGTCTCGGCTGTCCCTCTTGGCGTACTGGAACTGGATATACTGCTTGCAAGAGGAGATTATCCAGCAACCTCACTGTTTACAAGGCTCAGAAAATCACCTAGAGGGGGAACGCTATGGTTTGGAGCTGCCGCCCGAGGACGCACATTCAGGCCCCTTGCAGCAGCCTTCTTCCTCGCTTCATTGGCAACTCGTGTAGCTCTTTCATCAGAGGCACCCCTTGTCCTCGATTGACTTTCAGGTAACCTTCCCATGAGTCCTCTGTGAACGCTACTACTCGCTGCTGCCTGCTGAAAGGCTTGCACTAGGTCTGGCCTTGCCTGCCGCATTAAGGTAGGAGCACCCATAAGCAAGCGTGTACCCATGGGCGAGCCCTATATTTGTACCCATTGGCGAGCTTTTCAGTCCTATTATTGGCTGTAGTGAAAAAAAGGCGGTAATGGATGAACATGGGAACATAATTAGGTCGAGATGGGTTGCTTAGAGGTTCTATGGATGACAATGAATAGTAGCCTTGTGAAAAATAGAGAGGTAGTTGGAAGCTTGGTTTAGGGTGCATACAATGGGTGTCTTAAAGGCTTCTACGCACAATTAAAGGTGTAAATGGAGGCGGATCATCTCATTTAATGGGATATATATGGGTGCTACAGTGGCGGTTTAGAATAAGTAAAAGGTCATTAAAATGTAACTTTTCAAGGCGGCTATGGAAGTACCAGCTCTTGGTATAAGGTGCTCATTGTTAAACTGTGACGTATGGTTGTCTTTTCTATGTCTTTCCTCTTGTTCTTATGCTCTAACGTAGTGACTTAGCTATAGTCTTCTTGACGTGGTTAATTGTGTTAGTATTTGCTAGTGTCTACTATTGTTATTTGATTTTGTTGTCAACATGTCAAATTCATTGAGGGAAAGTGATGAGTATTTAGAGGACAGTTTTAATGAGCCTGAATCATGGGCACCTGAGTTACAGCAATATGAAATGTCCAGAAACGGGGGTGGGCTCGAAGGTGGGCTCCAGGTTGCAACGACTATGCATCCCAGGAGTCAGATCAGCTTGAGTTCGTTGTGAGTGGCCGAGGTTTAGTGCGTGCATGCAGCCAAGGTGTGAACAGTAGAGGGGGTCGGGTGAGCAGCCAAGGATTACACGGCAGATGGCAGTCTCTATACGTTGCAAGGAGCATGAATCTCGGTACCGGGCCGAGAGGCGAGCGACGTGACTTCCTGCAGTCGGAAGCTGCAATTCCACCTGCTCAGGCAGCGTCGCCAAATGCACAAGGAGACGTCGACAATGCTCAAGGACAACATGGACAAGTAGCTAGAAATCCACGATCAAGAAAAAGAACCGGGACATGGTCTGACAAGACCTTGGCTACGGCAATTGCAGCAGTCGATGCCGGTGGGAAGCTGCGGACTGTAGGTCGTGATTTCGGGATACCAGCCTCCTCTCTCTGAGATCATGTCTACGGCATAGTGAGACAGCGAAAGCGAGGAAGGGCGGGAGTGCTCACGGCAAAAGAGGAATCCGATCTGGTCACTTGGATGTTGAGCATGCAGGATCATGCGCATCCAATTTCGGTGCAAGAGCTCCGGATCAAGGTTGCTGAAATAACTCAAGAACGCTGGACCCCGTTCACCGAAGGCATTCCCGGCAGAGGCTGGATGCGGTGGTTCCGCAGGAGACACCCTGAACTCACGCTGAGAGCTGCGCATGGATTAGAGGAAGGCCGGGCGCGAGGTCTGAACTCCGTCAGCGTAGCTTCATTCTATGAGAACCTGCGGCAAGTTTATGAGAAACATCAGTATTCCCCATCCCAAATCTGGAATGCCGATGAGTCAGGAGTTCAAGCCGGCCGAAATGGAGGTGGGACTCTGGTTTTTGCAAGACGTGGGAGTAGATCTGTGCATACAACAGTGCCAGATAACAGGGAGCACATAACTGTGCTTTCATGCGTGAACGCAGCAGGTGCGTACATCCCTAATTTCTACATCTTTAAGGGAAAACGTAGGTAGCGAAATTACATAATTAGATGTGAGCCTAAAGCATGCATGGCAATGCAGCCAAACGCATGGATGACAGCATTTCTATTCTCAGCATGGATCTCGCATTTTATTAGCATCGTGAAAGAAAGATATGGGATTAGCATGCAAAATAGACACTTACTGGTACTTGATGGACATAGATCACATGTCACCTCAGAGGTAGTTCAGAAGGCTAGAGAGCAGGGACTTGACATCCTGACATTGCCAAGCCATACAAGCCACAGACTTCAGCCATTAGATGTGAGCATCTTTAAGCCATTCAAGGTAGCATTCCGAGCATGCAGAGATCGTTGGACAATAAACAACAAAGGAAAAGGGGCTTCTAAAGAAGACCTTGCAGATTGGGTTTCACAAGGACTGAGGAAGGCTCTCACCATAGACAAGATCCAGAAAGGATTTGCGGCCACTGGAATTTGGCCTCTCAATCCGAACGCGATGGACAAGTATATGGCTCCCACTTCGTGCTTTGAGGAGGCAGCAGGTTCAGACTTCGAAGGCGCCTCCGACTCGGCCTCTGACTGCGACCTGGATGCGGTGACTGCTGGACACGGCCCTGGGCCTACAGAGGGTGAAAACGGCGAGGGAGGTCCTGCACAGGAAGACCAATTTCGAGACCCACATTTCTTTGTGGCTTCGGATCCCGACCTTGGGTCTGACGGTGATGGCCACACTGCTCTAGACTCGGAGGAAGACATTGGCTCCGCTGCAACAGCCCGCAACCTGTTTGCGCTACCTCAGATTGTGCGTCGCACTCCACGAGCTCGCAGAATGGAAGAGCCTCTAGTCGACTACTCGAAATCCATCATCATGACCTCTCAGGACTACATTGACGCAATGGAAGCAAAGGCAGCCAGAAAATTGGCAGTTGCAAAAGAGAGGGAGGAGCGCAAGCATTAGGTGCAAAATGGGGTCAAAATAAGGCCGTGTAAGCCTGCCCTTTCTAGGTGAACTCCCTGCCCAAATGCGGCACTGTCGCTGGCAGCGGGTGCCAGGATCGCTGCCCGCAGAGTTAATAGGGCGACTTAATGGTCTCGGGAAGGGGTTGCGGGGCGGGTCGGTGTGCCTAGTGGCGCCGAGGTGGCTGCCTTGTTTGGTGAACCACGCCTTCTCGCATTTAGTGAAGTTAAAGCCCGATTCGAAGGAGAGATGACGGGAGATTGGTGTCAACCGTTTGAAGATTCGAAGATTGGTGTCAACCGTTTGAAGATTCGAAGATTGCTGCCACAACGGGAAGAAGCCATGGAGCTCGGTCGACAGTAGGTTGGTCTCCCCCCATGGGAATGGGGTGAATCGAAGTTGGGTGGGTATAATTTTGGTGTTGCAGGACCAACGTTCCAATTCGCAGGTGAAATTCGAGAGAGTCAAGGGAAATTGTGAGAACTAAACCAGTGAGCATGATTGTGCAGATACGCGTTGGCAGCAGTTACAAATTCGAGCAGCAAGCATTCGAAGGGTATTCTTGCAACACGTCCTGCCGTGGACTGAAGAGGTTGTGTAAGTGTCAATTTCTCTATGACAAGTTTGGGTCGTGCATTTGTACATTGCATGCTATTCATTTGATCCTGCAATTTCCTTGACTGGCTATGGTATAGGGTTTGGTTGTTGTGAACTCTGCGGTTTTGGGTATATGGCAATGTTACAAACGATTCTATGCATACTTCCAGGTCGATGGAGGGGCCATGAGAGCTTGAATCACTACTTCGGAATTCTGGACTCACGATGGTAGCACGAGGGGTGGAGCCTTCAAGCTACCGTGTTAATGCTGAGCTTGATGCACGCTATGCACCACTTGTTAGGAGAGGTTCAATGAGATCCGAGCAACACTGCCCATCAACATTTCCCGGACGAAGGGCAGCCGGGCATACAAACATTGACTTGTGGGTCAATGGCAGCATTTACCCGGTTGATCCAGGAACAGGGAGGCCACCTCCATTCAGAACTCTTCGAGATTGCCTGGAATTCATATGTCATGGAGAGCAAGGTCTGTATGGATATGCACGCAAATTGGGTCTCGTTGATGGAATTGGACCTACACGGCGTGAGATGGAAATGCAGTGCCGACATTTAGAAGAAGAACTCGGCAAGGTGAGAGACGACCTTGCTGGCAGCAGAGAGAGGCTCGACCCTAACAGGGACATTGAGGATACATGCATGCAATTGCGGGTTGAATTGGAGACTATTCGAACCGAGATGAGCAGCATGGAGAGAAATCATAGGGTGACGGTGCAGGGCTTGGAGACCGAGGTGCGTCGCTGGCAGCAAGCAAGTGAGCGCCTACCGGAGGGGCCTAGCCCTTTGAAGGACACGCCTATGGGGATGCGACGTAGGGCTCGACCGCTCAGGGGGATTCATGAATTGAATCATGGTTCAGGGTGGGCAAAACGCAGAGTGAAGCTCGTTAGGAACTTAGGACGCATTTGCAACCTCATCTCGTGGATGCTGTCAACGACAACAACCGGGTCAACCATGAGAAGCAGCGACTTCATGGGGATAAAGCCTCCCAAACAGTAACTGCTGTAGCGTTAGCAAAGATACTGACTAGGCATGAAGGTCTCACCTTCGCAACTCAGCCATCTATGGAGCATGTTAAGAGAAAGATTGCTACTAACGTCCTCAAGGCAATTGGAAAAAGGGTAGGGCCGAGTAATATTCTTGCTGCCTGCGACGAAGCAGTGGTGTCTTATCGCGGCTATGGTGCAATTTACCAAGCCGTGAAGGCTCCAGTTCGGGATTTGACCAAGGATGCCAAATCCAACATACTACCTAGTCCCTACCACGTCAGAAGGCTTCGGCAGGAGCTAAATGCGAACTTGCCACAATTCATTGGCCAGTACTACCACGCTGAGGGAAGGATGGAGCTGCCAGCAGTGTCAAAGAAAACCAAAAAATCCGAGGAGCAGCGAAAGGAGGTGGTCTTAGATGAAAAAAACTCGCTATTCACGGACCTTGAGGTGGTCCAGCAGAGCATGGTGATCTTTTATGGCATCACGGAGTCAGGTATGCATCCTCTTCTTCTCTTGTTGACAGCAATGGTGAATGTTCGTTTGGTGCCAGCAACTGCATTGTGTGTCTTTAACAAAGGAAGCTAATTCGATTGCATTATAGAAACATTCTTACGTGGGGATATTCTTGCAGAGTTGGAAGGGGCTCCGTTGATATTTGTCCTCAAGCTCGATGAGGCAGAGATTATTAACGGGAAGAAATTTGAACGTGTTAGGATCACGTTGATGAATCGGGCTCTGGACAGTAACATTCAGGTGGACCACGAGAGGTACTTCTCGGTACAATCAGAGCAGGAGATTTGGCCAGTTGCCACGTTTCAGGTTGAGAAAAAAAAATTGATCATATTGAAAAAAAAATTACCTAGTTTTGTAGCTCGCTGGCAGCAAACGGCACATTGAGTTGACAGCGAAGAAAGCCGCACTTCCACCTTGATTCAGCAAGTAACTACTCAAGCACAATTCGCTACATGAACAACACCGACAACCCCAAATCACCTCGTCAACTCCGAGCAAGTGCTAACTCTTGCTGCCGGCACAGAATTTCCACAATCACGTCTCTCTCCCTTCGCACTAACCCACACCCACTCTCCCAAATCAGCTGGAATCCTCTCAGCCCCAACTCCCGCTGGCTGCAACCAATTTCCCAAGTGCGTGCCTTCTCCCGTAGCGCCGAACACCTGCTGGCTGCACTTACTCTCCCTACGAAGTTCAAAAACTTTGGCACTCACTCATCGTCGGTGGGGAAGGTAGGTGGGCGGACTCATAATTTCCTCGTTCAAAGTGCTGGCAGAAAGTTTGCTGACATGAGCAGTCGGCTCGGGATCCGGTCCTTGCTCCGCCAGTCCGCTGTCAGCCCGGCACTGTAGATGTGCCCTCCACACGCCTCGCTCGGAGGTCATTGGTTCGAGCCCCCGTGGCGGTTGCTGGCACCACGGTGGCACAGCCGGTGCCACGAGGTAAAGTACGCGGGCAGCGCCTGTTTTTTTCTCTCACGTGCCGCTTACACGGCCTTTTTGTGACGTGAATTTGCACCTAATGATTCAAGCCGAAGCCAGGAAGCTCCAGCGAGAAGAAGAGAAGACCCGGAAGGAGGCGGAGAAAGTGATGCGCAGCATCCAGGTCGAGAGGCGTAAGGTGGAGCGCGAGCGAGAGAAGGCCAGGAAGTCTGCTGAGAGAGCGAGGAAGAAGGCGGAAGCTGAAGCACTCAAGCGCCAGAGAAGGTCGGGGGGATTCATGGCGGGGGGAAGCTCGGCAGCGCAGCATGCGGACCAGGCGCAGAGTCTCCGCCAAGAGCCGTTGTCATCGGCTAGGGACAGCCAAGCCTCCAACGGACTCCACGTTTGAGCATGGGAACGCTCTCATGTTGTGGGAACCAGATCATGTTTTGGGAACCTTGATCCCAATGACTATAGTAGCCAATGCAATTTCAGCAGTAGCACATGCCACTAAGGAGTGATAATTGGGTGTGAGGTGGCAGATTTTGGGTGCCCATGAAAACTAATGTGGGGGATAGCTTGAACATGATATGATATGATGGTGTGTGACTTTAAAGCCACTTAAGTTTAGTTTTTGGGATCTACGTGTTTGGAGACTAGTGTTCAATAGATTACAGTTTTAGTAATCAATGGATGGTTACCATCAAACATAAGTGGACGGTTTCGTGTACTAGTGACCTCCTTTTTAGAGGCTCTTTGGCTTCATTTTAGATCACCACAAGGCAGTAAAGGCTTACACTTCAACCCATTCTAACAACCTCTATGGACAAGTTTTGAAAGAAATGGATTTTTGACTTTGCAATATTTTAAAAAAAAATTGATCATGATTCACTAACTTCTACCAATACCAATATTTTTGCCTTCCTCTTGCTAATCCAAAAACATGGTTTTCTCACTACATTGCTCACTGTAAATAAACAGAATCCCTTAAACGCATGCTTATGGGTGCTCCTATCTTAGACAAAAATAAACATTTAAAGACAGTGCCCAGTTAAATTAACAAAATCATACTGAAAAGGCAAATTACACGTTGATGTTTAACACTAAAATCGATCCAGAAATCATAATGTATAAAAAGTATATGCGGATCGAGTACCTTAATAACGTCGGCAGCAGCTTTCTGTGAAGAAGAAACACTAACCGCCTGCTGGCCCTTTTCCTTTTGAGCGTTCGCCTCAGCCTTTAATTCGCTGGCGAATTTTCGCCTGGTTCTTACCATGTCAGGGTATTGGCGAACGGGTACCTTGATTTTTCCGGGTATAATTTGCTCACAGGTGCCTGAACAGGGCTTAGGCCGGGTAGGGGGCCGCCACAATCACCACCACTCTGTCACATCGGATGCCCCCGATGCGACCCCCACGATGTCACGAATTGCCATTTCTGCACCACCTTCCCCACCTTGCAGCCTGTCTCCATTCTAAAAACTCCCCTGTCGCCACTCCAAACTCTCCCCTCCGCCGCCTCTGGGAGCCTGCATTTGGCTTTATAAACAACAATGCTCATCGCCATTCTCTGCAATTCTTATTTTTGGGGGTGCCATAGTGCCACTTTCTGTGTGAGCGCTTGGAGTGCTTCGGGATTGTCAGCATAGATTGGGAGGAATTGGGTTCTTTCCGTTGTTGGGTCTGTGTGCAGCTGCGATTGGCGATGGGCTACTGGTTTCGGGGAGAATTGCTTAGAGAGGCGAGGCGATGTGCTGCGGATTTAATCCGCGGGAGAGGGAAGCATTCTCACCAATCTTTCCTGCAATTCTGATGTTCAATTAACTTGTGCAATTGGGGTTGGTTTATGGAGTTGTTGGATTTGCTTTGTTATTGGGGTCGTTCATTGGGTGTTGCGCTGAGTTCTTGGGTGGGTTTTGGGTTAAGTTCTTGGGTGGGTTTTGGGCTGAGTTCCTGTTTGATCTTTTCCATGGCTCTTGTGAAGGTTTCGGGGATTCAAGCGCCATTGCGTAGATATCTCTACGAGGGTCGAATTAAGCCCAATTCGGATCTCGTTACTCCTGGCTCAATTCTGTCTGACTCACTCTCCTTCGGTGGGAATTTGTAGGTGAAGCTCAAAACGCTCTCGGTGACCGACCTCGGAGCGGCGTCAGAGGAGTCTGATTGCGAAGTTGTAGAGGCGCTGTCCACTCCTGCGAAGCCTCGGCTCCAGAATGTTGGGAGAGGTGACTGTGTTCTCGTGGGAGAGGTGTCGGCTGAGCAGAAAGAGACAACAAGAAAACGAAGGAAGGGCTATGAACAGAGGCGCCACTTTCAGGATTCGTGGGTGGCTAAGTTGCCTTGGGCTGAGGCAGTTGTCGGAGTTGATGGCTCCATCACACAAGTCCGGTGCAAGGTGTGCACAGATGTGGAGGCTCGTGAGAAACTGCTCGTCTCCAAAATTAACAGTCTTTACAAGCATGCGGGTCGAAGGAGAGCCATCGCTGATATGGGCAAGGTCAGAAGGGAGGAGTATTACTACCTCGGATCAAATCAGCATGTAAAGAACAAGAGGATCTTCTTCGCAAAAGGAGGCCACACTGTAATCCCACAAGTTCTGGCCGGTGTCACCAAGGAGAGGAGGAGAAAGATCGTGCAGATGAGGTGTTGCCTTCATGTGCTCCAACAGGGTCGGCCTATGGCCGACTACTCAGCCATGGGTGAATTACTCACCTACCTCATGGTGCCTGAATTGCCGAAGAAACACTGGGGACAACCTGCTGGATGGGAATTCGCCATTGCTATGGCTCAAGTCTGCACAGATAGACTGAAACGAGGAGTTGCAGAAGCTGCCTTCATCTCTGCTAGTGCCGATGAAGTGACCTCTGTAGACAACAGCCAATGGCTATCGGTTCACATGTACTACTCTGTCAATTTCGTCCGAGAGTCACATATGATTTGTGTTCGCCGTGTGGATTGTGATGCCAACGCTGAGAATCTCACTGAGATGATAGTGGATCAGCTCGCATACCATGGGGGTCTCAGTGACACACACTTAGCTGAGAAGCTCATCTGCTTCGGAGCAGATGGAGCTGCAGTCTTCTAGGGAAGCAGATCGGGCGTGATTCAGCGACTGAGCTCTAACCATGCACCTTTTGTGGTAGAAGTGCAAAATTTCGCACATCGCACAAATTTGGCAGTGGAAGCCCTATCCGGCCTACCTTTTGTGCAGAAGTGTGAAGGTTTGTGCAAAAGCTTGTATGCCTATTTTTCAGCTTCCCCCAAGCGTAATCTTGAGTTCATGAAACTTGCCGAAGTTGTGGAGACAGAGGGGCTCAAGATTCTGAAACAAGTTTCTACAAGGTGGATCTCCCTCCTTGAGCCCCTGAAACGTATTTGTGGTGAATACAAGACTTTGATAGTCAAATTTGCCGAGGATGCACCCAAGGAAAGTGCAGCCAAAAAAAATCTCGCCCTCCTTCTTGATGTGACCACCCTTTTCTCTTTGCCATGCATCTTGCCTTTGCTGGAGTCTATAAACTCCTTGATCAAGTTTGCACAAGCTCGTAATGTTTTTATTGCTGACTTCATAGCTGCTGTTAAAATCTGTCAAGCCGAGATCTATGAGATGTATCTTGATAGCAGCTCCTCCTTTCAACCCCTGCATTTCCAGTTATTTCACGACATTGTCACAGATCAGTCTCACACCATCTCACATGAGTGGGTGACGGATTTAAACAATGGAGCTGAATCCCTTGGGTTCAGAATCCATGGACATACTTACCCGGCCCATGTAGTGGACAGTGTGTCTGAACAGCAGGTTTCGGCGTCACGGGAGGACTTGGCTGGAATTGTGGCGAGTGTTAAAGGCCAGTGTGCAGCTGCTGCGGAAATGCTCATTTCGCAGCTCGACCGGCAGTTCCCTCACTCTGATTTAATGGAAGCTCTGAGGATTGTATTTCCCCAGTACTGGCTCCAAGACAATTGTAACGAGTTGTTTGTGACTCATCTCAAAGTGATCAAGGCCTGATTCTGTCATGAGAAGACCATAACCCTCGATGGTAATGCTGAGCAGTCTCAAAAAATCCGGGCTCTCTTAGACCCGCATCTGTTGAGTATGCACCAGGTTCTCTTCAAGCTGACCATGCGGTCACATGCCAAGAAAGCCATGGATTTGCCTCATGACACCAACCCTGTCACAAAGCTGTGGCAGAAACTTGGTTGCAACGCTTTACTTCTGAACAAGATCTCGGAATACATAAAGCTTGCCCAAATTGCCGTCACAGCAGTCCTGGGATCATTTGAGGACGAGAGAACTTTCTCTACCCTGGCTTTTGTCAAGAACAAGGTGAGAAACCGGCTGGCAGGAAACCTCGGCACATGCATCCGGATGTTCAGTCAAAGCTGGTACTCTCTTGAAACTTTCCCTTATAATGTTGCCTTTGATCACTGGAGGAAAGCTAAGGCGAGGCATGGGGCTGAATTGTGAGCTACTTTGTCTCCATAACATGTGCAAGTTTATGCTTCTGGATTTCATGAGTTTTTCTCATGCTTGTTACAATTGATACTGACTTGGGTGGTGTGGGTGGGATTAGACGCTGCAGTGGGCAGTTTAGGGGTTCAATTCCCCCGTCTAATGCATTTTTTAAGTGTTTTTATTGATATCTTTATTCTCTAAATTTTACTTGACTGTTTCTTGTTTTTCGAAGTGTAGCCAAAATGTTATTGGAAATTGCACTTGGGAGCCTAAACCGAACTGCTTTTTAACTAGATGTAGCCAGTATTGTCACTGAAAAAAAAAATTCTATCGCCACTTCGAAATTGACATCGAAAATAACCGGGTGCCACATCTGCAGGATAACAACTTGCACATAGCCACATTAACTTGGCTTGACAAAGTCGCGTTTGCCACAGAGGCTTTCAGAACCTGCCTTACGGTGCGATTCGCTCCCCCTCCTCAATTTGGGAAAATAAAGGCTGGGTTAGGGCGAGGCTATTTCAAAATTATAACTGCGTATAGGTCGTCGCTGGTGTGCGGGCTGTCAATAGAGCTGGGAATGATCATCATCCACCAAATGATCATTTCCAATAACATTTTGGAAAATGATCAATAGAGCTGGGAATGATCATCATCCACCAAATGTTATTCAGTAGTAGCCACCAGCCAAAATGTTATTGGAAATTGCACTTGGGAGCCTAAACCGAACTGCTTTTTAACTAGATGTAGCTAGTACTGTCACTGAAAAAAAAAATTCTATCGCCACTTCGAAATTGACATCGAAAATAACCGGGTGCCACATCTGCAGGATAACAATTTGCACATAGCCACATTAACTTGGCTTGACAAAGTCGCGTTTGCCACAGAGGCTTTCAGAACCTGCCTTACGGTGCGATTCGCTCTCCCTCCTCAATTTGGGAAAATAAAGGCTGGTGGCTACCACTGAATTTAGTATATGCACGTGGCAAACTTATCTGAACCTCCTCTATGCTAGAGAAATACTATTCCGCCTACCTAGATACTGACGTGCGATATTTCAAGGGACAAGAGCATCCTCGCACAGCTGAAGCTGAAATAAGCGAAGGACGCCATGTATCGCCAGAGAAAGCAGATAAATAGACCAGATTGCGCTTACAGTTTTCTCGAAAACAGTTCCTTTCCAGAACTTGCTTGAATGATCATGACTTCCCAAGGAACCCGGGGTTCTTCAATCTAGGCTTCCGGTGACTCGCGAGAGGTGCTCGGCTCTCGCATCTGTAAGAAGAGGAGTAGAACTGATGTCCAAATTGTGGAGGCTTGTCACGGAGGCCCACGACTTGGGAACGTCGAGGAGTTGTCGCATTGGTTGGAGAAAGTCCAGCATTATGAAGATATTGACGGGAACGCGCACGAATTACTAGAGTATTTGTCACTGTCGATGCTCTTAGACCCAGATTTTGCTTATGTTTGGACGCCTGCTTGCACAATGGAATTCAGAAGGCTTATCCTCGCTAGCGGGGTTATTTTTGAGGAGCTACCAATTGAATCCCTTTGTTGTAAGAGGAAATGCCCGATGCAATGCATGGCCAATGACGCGGTTGAATCTGACAGTGATTGTTTCGTTTCGATTGAAAGAAAAGGTCACTCATCACCAACAAATTCCAGTGAATACGTTGTCGACCTTAGCTCTGCCGAGGACGAAGTTTTTAAAAGTCCGTAGCCCTCGATCGATAGAATTCCGTAAATGTACATGAGGGGTGCACCCACACGGTCCCTTTTTGATTATTAATGTTAATGGAATTTTCCGTCAAGAACGGTCCACGTGGGCATGCAATTTTAATTGTGCATACCATAATAAGCTCTGTAGAGACGGTTGTATCTTCCAAATACCATTCCACATTTAGCTTAAAAGGTATACCACGTTCGCGGATCAGACTCCCATCGCGCTAGAACATTCTATTGCAGCTCCAATTGTCCCCATGCAACCTCCGTAAAGTGGGGTGGGGTGCAATAGTACACGACGCAATTGGGCCGGCATTAGTTTTGTTGTATTAAATTTGCTCTTACCCTGAACTAAATTACACCCTTCCCTGACGAAGCCACCGTGACCAGCTATCCTTAGAGGCAACGCTGTTTTTGATAAGCACAGATATGTGGAAGAATCCCCCAGTTCACTTATGACCCAATTCCTCTTTGCGCAAGTGTGTTGGCTGCAGCTTCGGTGGTCTTTGCACTCTCTTCTACCTCCGTTAGGGTCTTCGCCATGAGTCCAACGCCTCAGACGTTGTTCACGTCTTTCTCTCACCACGAGTACTCCGGTACAGGAGTCCGCGGTTCCTTTTTATTGAATGGTCCCCAGCAGCCATGGTGTCCCGAGTCCTACTACCAATGATATGGAACGAGCTGGAGAAGGAAGAGCTCCTGCGTGCACAGGTGAACATGCGGTCTGTATGCCGTAGAGAGGTGGGTTTTGGCAACCTTCAAGTGACGACACTGTAAAGTACGGCATATTATTAAGAATTATTTTGCACACATCCATCGAATGATTACGAGCACCACCGCTTCACTCATTTCTGGAAGGAACCGTAATACTAATTTGGCTTATGCCGTCGTCTTTGCAGACGCAGACGATGTGGATCTTCTTTGTGTATGTTGCAGCTCTGTTGTTGTTCCCTTCAAGGGTGACTGTCAGCTCAGGAGACACTTGGGCGAGTCGATTCAATAGGGGAGCGATTTAATCAAAAACTAAGGTATATACACCCATGAGGGATCACTTACCCATGAGGGATCAGTAGGCTTCCCCATTCCAGAGCAATGGGAAACTAGTAAAGGATAATTGATGAACAGTAGATTTAGGGTATTTCCTCCAATAAAATGCCTCTGTGAGTGTGACGGAATCTGTTTGTTCACTGATCTGAGTATGGTCGGTCATTGGTACACCTATATGTCAATCATGGGTAACACTAACTTTTGGACAAAAAAATTTGTAGTAATTTGAATTTTACTGAATTAATTTTGAAAAAATGCTCATTCTTCATGAACCTTATGATACTACGTGCAAAAAAGAACTATTCATTGAAAACCCAAGATTTACTATGCTGAAATGCTTAAGTGATCGGTCATAGGTGTGTATACCTTAAGGAAGCTCGTTTTTGCAACTCATGAGAACGGGGCGTCCATCCGTACAGTGATCTCTCAGTAATTGCTACAGTAGAGTAGTGATCTCCGTGTGTTTGCTTTCATGAGTGTCCGACTGCTGTGGACACGAGTTCCTCTGGAAGTCTACCTTCTCTACATCAAAATATAGTTGAAACGTTGCGATCCTATTCCATTACCACTATCTCAGCTTGTGCTTGGTGTCTTCACAGAAGACCAGATGACTATACTAAGGTCTTTCTGAAATGACTTGTACACATTTCTTCTTCCAAACTCACTAAAAGGAATCGCACGTTAATTCGTGTACTCTCAGTACCACGATAACCCTTAAAGCTATCAAGTTTGGCAAATCTGCACGAACCGATTTGCCACGTCCAACTAATTTCTCCTGGATGAGAACTTCAATCATTCAGTCGATGAAATATAGGATAAACAAGAGACCCCGAAGTTACCAACACGTCTTCTCGCCCAAAATCATATCTGCTCACGCTGCGTTGACGAGCACTCCGCGATACGCAGCTTCACACACATCTCTCACCTGCCACGTTCAGATTCTCGATAGCAGAACCTGCTCTACTGTGACTCGGATATCTACATTCTTGATATGTGCTATTCGAGGCAACCGTAGGTCGTTAAAATCCTTACCTAATTCCCTGGCGTGATCCAATAGCGACGTCTGTTGAATTGTAGATCCACCTATTTTTCAACAAGATTTTCAGTCCACACACTTTCTGAAATCCCAACGTTTTTTTGTCCACTACAATTTGGTACTTCAGCCCTAATGGCGGCGAGGTATGTACGCCAAGACGGCGGTCTATGTGCTGGGAAACGCTTCAATTTCCCTATCTCGCATAGTCCTCCCTGCAGCCAGTCTTCTGAATCCGGATCCTCCAACTCAGTTTTCGCCTTAGATTTTTGTGACCACTGCTTCCGGCACATTCCCGGAACCATGTCAAGTAGAGCACCTTAGCGCCTTAGTGTCTTCCCGACTAGAATGTCTGACCACCATCATAGAGAAGCGGGTACCTCTTCCAATGGAAATGTGTTCAATACTGCCTACGGTGCTTCTCACGCGCATCCGCTGAGTGCCCCTCCAAGTGTGTGTCCGTCTACTCTCCGGAATCCATTCACGGCTCACCAGCGTCCCCCTTTCCCCACCACGTTCAACGCTTCGACGTCCAAGCACCGAAGGACCGCTATGGCCGCAGATCCACAGGAAGAATTCCATCAGGTAAGCTTTCTTCACTTGAATGGAGGTGTATACCGTCTCTCTCGTTTCCAGTGATGTATGTCGCCGCTGTCATGGAAAATTCTTCGGTCGCTCCAACAAAGATTCCAATATCGGAGGTGACCATTATTGTCATACACTTATCAGATGTAGCCATTCTTCTCATTCAGCAATAGTTTGTGCGAATTCATCAAATTTTCATGATATGTGTACGTGACCCGAAGTTCTCACTCCATTCAGGAAGATGAGGAGAGTCTAGGCATGGCAGAAACCCGCCAGCCCAGAGAAGGTGCGCAGTGCAACCCCATCCGTCCGCACGCTAGGGTGGTGCCCTCCCATCGTAATGTGACACCGCTCTATACACGGCCTATTCAGGACCTTGCTGGACCTGAGCGGACACCAGCTTTACAACGAGAGCGGGAGCGGTTGACTAGAGTTGCAAATGAAGCCCGATGCTCACGGGAGGACAAAGAGCAATTGAACAAGAAGAGATGCATGCAGAACAAATTGAAGACGCCATACCTTGCGGAGATGAAGAAGGCGGATGCGGAACAGAGATCGCCAAGTGCGGTGATACCGACTTCCCCAGCTGGCGAGGTAATTGGTTTGAAGACCGTACTTCATAATGCTGTTAAAACATTAGCTCGCCGATGTGTCAATTACTTGTACAGGTCCTATGTGGGGAGAAAAGGTGAATGGAAAGCCGTCATCGATGCCATAATGATGTCTCTCGAGTTAGTGTATGAATTCCCTCACCCACTGTCCCGAACATATGTGTCGAAGTTCCTCAAAGGAGCACTTGCTGACGAGCGGAAAGTGTACAAAGCTTATTTTATCGCGAATAAGGGTGAGCAATACTCTGACATGCCGGATGAGGCTTACCTTGTCTGGAGCGAGTGGTGGTCGAGTCCCGAGGGGAAGGTCGAAGCCGCAGACATGAAAGCCCTTCACGCAATGCAGAAGTCCGAGCAAGTAGCACAGCAAAGAGGTGCGGAATCGGAGGCTGGAGAATTTGATGCGGGACTTGGATCAGTAAACGCCACAGCTGTCGAAGACTTCAGCAAAAGATCCGGATTCAACACGAGTTCACAGGTATCTCTAAAGCTCTTTGTGCACCGACCATGCTTTATTCCCCTCATTCTTTTTAAAATGGTATTTAAGACCATTGGGCCACTGTATGCCTCTACAAGTTAGTCGTGTAAAGGAAATCCTAATTTCCTTGTTTCCATGCCAAAACTCACGTCAGGACATAGGGGATGGGAGTATGGGAGCGTGGGGGGATTCCACTCTTGCCCATCGTCAGAGTACGAGCACGCTACCCAGTTCAGCTATACCAGGTTCAAGCGCAGACGATCGAACCTTCACAACGAACGAAGCAACTGGTCCAGATGGGTATGCACCAACTTCAGCATCGACACAAGACCCTATATGCCAGAAGAATTAACGCCATATTTTCCCAAGGTAAGTTTCCTTTCTCTTTCTATACAGTCATTCTATTCTGCGAATTATGACAGTATCTAATGGTATTGAATGCTTGCAGAGACCATGCACACCGGATTATGTCCAACGAGGAGAATATTTGAACATCTCGAGCAAAGCATCGCAAGACTTTTCAGTTCGCCTCAGCCCGATGGAGGCACAGGTCCAGGAAATGTCCACTCAAGTAACAAACAACGTCTACGTCATTAAAGAGGTACTCTTTGCACTGCAATCAATTAAACGACTATTGACTTCGTTGCTTCCCTCTAATGCATCCAGTGCACCTCCTATAGCTCCGGGAACGTACGACTCTGTTTCGATGCAGAGGAACGCGACAGTTCATACAAGAGAGTAGGTCTTCTCCAATTCTTCGGGATTTTCCGTTGCAGGAGCGGTACACGTCAGCAGCCCTCGAGACCACCACTCACACCTTTCGTCACCACCTTCCTGGATGACATCGGATACACTTCCCGCAACGGTCGTTTTTGACGAGCAGAATTTACAAGCTACGGAGTGCACAAACGCATCTGCTAATGTATCTCAAACCGAGAACGTTGGAGGAGACGCCCAGACTTCAGTTCAGAGGGAGGCACCATCCCCATGCACCGAATCTGCACAAACACCAGCATTTACGACAAGTCCTATGGGCGACAGTCGAGTATCGACCAGGGGACATGGTTTCCGATCTAGAAATTGCAGGAGCGGAACGTACCAAATGCGCCCCAAAAGAGAAGCCAGAGGCTGTGGCTTGCACGCGACCGTGTTGGATATTGCATCCAGACGCCAGTGATGATATTGTTGCAAAGGGCAGGGCAGGAGGATCGTGAAAATGCCCAACTCAAATTTTCGGTCATTTTTGCAGTTTCGGTGATCAGATGGTACAAGTGCACCGAGTGTTTTATGGCAATCACCGCGTGCTCCACTACGAGGACCGCAACCAGGGCTTTTCTACTTTGAGCGACGCCATAGTGAAGCCCAAATACTTGAACGCCTATATCAAATGGGATAGTCGGTTTCTTATAGCTAAACCTATGAAGAAAAATGCTCCCTCTTGAGGTTTCTTGTTTCATTTGCACGCAGATTTTTTCATGCTGCAAATACATTGGGTGGACGATTCACATATGTAACACTGTTTTGGAACTGCTATTGCACGACATGCATTTGTCCAAATCGTGTTCTTCATATATGAATGTTCGGCTGCTATTTTCAGATTGACATAACATGACATTGTGAATGGAAATTACAAATTTTCACACGCGACGGCAGTCACATCGATGCTCTGCTTCCAACCACGCAGACGTCAAATAATATTACACAGTAAAAGGGTCCCGCGTTTCAGAATCCCACCCACGAGTACCGAACCGTCCAGCTGTGATTTTGGTTAAAAATCGAGAAATAATGTCCGATGAAGCGGGTATAAGTCACTCACAGATCCGAGTATTATACTATTCATGATCGCTTTATGGTCAATATAAACCAGTTTGTATAGGAGGGAATATTTTGTGCAGGATCTCAATTCACAAAAGATGGGTACACTGTTAATACGGTCATATAGCAACGTAAGGTTATCAACCAGTACATATCAGTAGGCGGGTATCGAATGGAAAAAACATTTCGGATAAATCACAGGTTATCAAGAAGCATTCAGAAAAAGTTCAGCGGGTATGATTGACCGCATTTTCACCTCCCATCGGAGTTACCGCAGCAAGGGGGACGATGGAAATCGATGATTGAAGGACTTCATCCGTCTGTGTCTTGACGGAACTCAGCCAAAAGTAAATCCCTCTTTCTACCGCGCGGAGTCTGACACGACAGCTCAGATCCAGCGGAAAAGCATCCGGGACTACAGTTCCAATGCATTCCTCCAGATTCATATTTGGAAAGATTGGCATTACCGATTCCTCGGAAACGCAGACTCAGCCCTCGACTAAGGAACTGCATGAAGTCGAGGTGGAATTCGACGGTAGCACCGATCCCCCCTCTTGTGGATTATGCTCAAAAAATTTGAAGACAATACAACACACATGTGCATTGGAAAACCACATTTCCTGTGACGGGAGTCATATAAAATGCATATACACTAGCTCTTTTTCCACACCTCAAATGCCTAAGAAGATCATCTATTTTTTGAAATCCGAACGGTGTATACATGCATTTGTATGGAAAAGAAATTTTAGAGGAGAAAATGGTGAAGGAAAAATGGGTGACAAAGCTGTTGAAAGTTTTTATAAAACTTGGAACTTTGACTGAATATATCTCAAGATCCGTACGGTCAAACTTTACAAAACTTGCTACATACTCTAATTGGATGGCTTTGAACAAAATCCTAAGGTTGGATTTTTCAAAATCAAGCTTTAAAAAAAATTGTGAAACGATTTCAAAAAGGATCATTTGGAAGTCACTGTAGAGTGACATAGATTTGGTACACCACTCCAAACCTACCCGAGCTGCCCTGAATTGAATTTTGATCTTTAAATACGAATTATTTCTTATCTACGGGCCTGATGAAAGTAAAGTTTGGTCTTGTTAGAAAGATATGACAATTTTTTATGCTGTGCCAAAGTTACAACCACATCCAATAAAATGTGACTCATAAGGAGTCTGATGGGACCCAAAATCATACCAAAACTGTTGAGTCGATGCTTTAGGGGTTAAATGAGTGAATATTGTAGATCAGACCAAGGAGAGTAGGAATATGTATCACATCTGAGGATTTGCCTCCAAAATTTTCGTAGATCTAGGTGAATAGTTTCAGATCTAGGGCAGGATTTGGGGCAGTTTCAGGGGGACAGTACAGTAATTTTCGCAGGATTTCAGAGAGTTTTAGGATAGGATTTCAGAGAGTAAGAAAAATACTCCTTTCATAGGCGTTGCGCTTAGGCAGTTTCCTACAAAAATCATGGCTGCTAGGAAACTGGCAATTGGAAATGGATTTGAGAAACAGCACATCATAATACATAAAATCTGGATTACTTCTTCGACTAGAATGTTCTTGAAGACATAATTAACTAAGGTCAACCTAGATAAATGCCATCAATGACATTTGATGTTTTGGAACTCCGCTTATGAACCGACTAAAGGCCAACTTATGCACACTAAACCCAACTCTAATGTTAGGCATTATCAAACACTCAATGCATGTAGGAAACAAAGCTCATGGAAGTGGAACTCATTCGAATCCTAAATTGCAAGTTGACACTATATTCATCTTATTTTCTAAGATCGCCCTCAATCAACATCCTCAAACCTCAACCTCTTGTTTCAAACATTTGATCTTCAGAACTTTCAACCATCAAAACAAGAACAAGATAAATTTTTAAACAACTTTTAGGTCCTGTACTCTTAGGTGACATCAAGGAGAAAAAGCAAAGACACAAGCTCTGTAGTTCAAGGATTGGAGTAAACTAATTCAACAGACAATTTTGTAGATGCCTTTAAAATAGGAGGAGGGCCTTACAAGCTCTTCAACACAACCTTTCCAAAACAACCTTTTTGACAAAAAAATTCCGACACAACCTTTCCGACACAACTCTCCGATCACAAACTCTCAAAAGTCATCAAAATCCCATGACTCAAAAACCCCGAGCTCGAGGTGATCAAATGGAGCTTCTGAGCGCCCCGTCACCGCCCCCCTTGCCTCATTAGCGGCCCCCTCGCCGCGTCAACGCCCCCGGGACCGCCCCCCCCCCCCCTCCCCTCCAAATATTTAATTAATTAATCCAACAGGCAATTTTCAGCAGATACTTATGGAGTACTCGTGTAAGTTTATTGGGGGAAATCATTCTTTTGAAGGTGTGGTGTGAGTGTTGACTTTGTGTGGTGATTATTAGCATGGCCTTGCTAGTGGATGTGTCTTTGAGAAGTGTGGTGTAAGGAGTTAAAGTGTTTGAAAATGGAGCTTATGGACAAGAATTTGGAGGTAACTTTTGGAGCTCATGAACTAGTATATAGAGCAGATGGACAAGAATTTAAAGTTCAGTGATAATTAGGGGCTAATGGACACATAAATATGGAGTTGATTGGGGTGTAGATAATCAGATGGGATGGTGGTTGAGACGTGATGGATGATAGACTAGAATGAAGATATGATTTTCTCGTCAATCAAAATGTATTATTTTTTGAATGGTGTTCGGATGGTGTTTTAGATGGTGGTTCTTGGTTAGTGAAAGAGTGATAAGTAGACAAAGTTCCTTTTAGTTGTATTGAGTATCAAGCTATAGAACAATGGGTACAAAATCATGGTTGCTCTGATCTTTGCAAAAACTTTTACCACCATTTTGTATTTATGAAGTTTTAAAAGATAAAAATGAAGACTAAAGTTTTACATTCTAACAAACAAGTTGGTGAACTATTGCGTGCAAACTTCCATACTTATTGTCAAACTTTCATAATGTTCAATTGAAATTCGTTTTTTTTAGCTCAAGGACTTTCAAAAACTTCATATCTCTTAACATACTTATAATCATTTAGATGCAAGTGTAAGGTGTTTTGTTTGTCAAAAAACAAAATTGTGCTTGGTAAAATTTTATTTGATCATAAACTTATAAAATTTCTTTTTACACATTTAAAGACAATTAAATTGTTTGAAGAATAGCAGAACATCTTGGTAAAATGAAATCTTTAAGTTTTTGTGAATGCAAGATGAAATCAAAAATTATAGTCAACAGCCAACATTGGAACATTTGGAATCATCAATTCTGACATCCAACTATCAATGAAGATGTTTAAGATAACGTCAATAAAGATGTCTAAGATGACATCTATGACAATTTCCTAGGATGAATTTCATTGGGTTCAATAGATGAATAGAGTCAGCTAGAGTTCGCTGTCGCAGCTGTAGTTAGGTCATGAGACCTATAAGTGAAAGCAGAGATTGCACAAAACTCATTTTTCCCTTCATTTTTTCAAGAAGTTAGAGTTTGAAGTTCTACTGATGTTAGCATAAGTAAAGAATACTGCCCACAGCGGCCTGACACGGTTTGGAAGGGAGCTCCGTGGCTGGATTTTGCCTCGATGGCGTCAGTGTGTCAACGGTGTTTGGTGAACTCCGACCTAGTAGAATTTACTTCTCTGCCAATAATGAACTTCCTTAATCCGTTACCTCGATCCATGGTTTCTTTGATTTTTTGCCACATCGGTTTGGACGTGATGGCGCCACCAACTCTACGCCGTTCACCACCAAGAAAACGCAGCGCTGAGTTCTGCTACGCACAATTTGATTATAAAACAATGAGGCGCTCAATTCCATGTGATCACATCCAAAGATTCCAAATAACAATAGCACCGTAGATTGGTGTTGCAAAATTATATTTTGGATTCTCCTTCCACTAACATCTGTTGGCAGCAATGGCGCCGAAGCTTCATCTGAGAGATGAAATTTCATCCCCTTGACGGAAAGGTGAATTGCTACAAAGAGCCATTGTGCCCATGCTTTCTTGGAAGAAACAGAAGGTTGGCGCTAAAGACAAAGGTGGACCGTCAGACGCTGCCTTCAAACGTGTGGCTCATGCCAAAGCCGACCAAGTTTGTTGGCACGTGCCTAAGCAACGCCAATTTTATTGCCACATGCCCATGTGGCTCAAGTATAATGTTCCCACTACCAACTCACTGATCCAGGTTTGTTGGCACCAAACGTAGAAGAGGTGAAAGATGTAGAAGGCATAGACCTTATTATGGACGAGGAGATGCAAGCCTCTCCTGATAAGACCCAGAGTGACAACGACGGAGACAAACGTGACTCTGACACTGAGGCGCACGTGAGCGTGGCTATTGTGTGAGCGTAGAGCAGTGAGCGGTGAGCGGAGAGATGTGGAAATTTTTGATGAAAATTGTAACAGAGTTGCGGGGAGTCTTTAGATTTGCTGTTTTTAAGGAAATGTTTTTAACATTCTGAGCGGTTGATTGGACCTATAACTGTGGATGTTTCTTTAAGCGAGGGATGAACTTAGACAGTCATCTGCAGACAAGCCCGCAAATGTTTGTTCAAGCGACCGATTTTGGACTGTGAGACCCGGGACATGGAACCTCGACTAGAATCATGTTCAGACATAAATAAGCTCACAGTAAATCAGCGAAGCATAGGTCATGAATAACAAGAGATTGGGAGTCGAGTGTCCCATTGCAAAAGTGAAGAAAGAGAGTACTGCAAATATAGAGTAGTGGCCCTTTAGTCTCGCTACCGAATTTATAATTAGAAGTTGGACAGAATGCCTTCATGCAGTGGAAGAGCAACCTTAGGTATCAAGAAATTTAGTCAAACCGCCTAGTAGAACCCGCTTTACTTCATTGAAGCTAAAATAAGGTGCATAAATGAATGTGTTCATGTCAGAATCCAGCCCGCATACGACTGTAAATACATAATAGAGATGCTTGCAGTTGACCCACTGACCTCTCTTCCCAATTGACTTCGTCGCCATCTCCTTGAAATTTGCACATGTGCAAGCAAGTAGCTGCGAGATTGTAAGGTAATACTGCTGGACCTTTGGTGGAGTGCCAGAATCAAACGAGACAATGCAGCCAAGGGCCGGTGCAGGAAGCATGCATACCTTGCGTATAGCTCCTTTCATTGACAAGGCAGACGCACAGTTGTTGGCATGCTTGATGGATGGAGCTTTGTTGTTGCGATGGATGTTTTTCTCAGATCTACAAGTTGGAAATTCATCCGGGAATGTCGAGGTTGTGTAAGAAGATATGTCCACGGTAGATGTGTGGTCTTGGAAGAGCCGGGTAGGCATCTACTCTTTCTGTTGCGAAAGTCTAAAGCCTGCATTCTCTAAGGCAAGGATCTCTTTGTGGGACAAGTTCGTCCCAACCTGAACAAGCCATATGTCCGGAATCTGTGGAACTGATAGTACCCACTTCCGCTTGTTGCCCTTGACGCATCGTTCAATGTTGTCATTGCAGAAGAAGAATTGCATCGAGTCGATTCTATCCTTCCTGTAGTTTTTCATTGGGCCTGTATAGGTTGGAGCTGCCGTGTTATTCCCGTTTAGCACTATTCGGGCAACACATTTCTTCTTCGTAGTAGCTTGAAGAGCAAAGCATGCTTTTTAGCAGACGTCTTCGGGAGTCGTTCGATCTACCATCAAGCAGGGTCGCATGCTGTCTCGTCCACAACGGTTACGTGATGGCGGAGTACTCTTTTAGTAGGGTTGACGCATTGTTTGACAGGACTTTCTTAATGAGAATGGTGTGGAGAGTTAAGGAATACAATTGTCGGCGACGGATCGTGGTCGATCGTGGCGGTTGATAATCTAGTCTGAACACGCGGCCTAGAGACGCTGATCTTGTGCGACCGATGAGACTCCTCCTCTGAATCGAACGCCGTGTCTGCTTTACGTTTTAGACTTACAAACACTTCTTCACCTTCCAAGTGAGGGGTCCTCGTGCAGAACTCGTGAGCGTCGGGCATCTGCAAGAAAGCATGATTGAGCGGCTTTAGATTTCCGGTTCTTTTAGATGCCATTTGGGCACTTCTGAGCTTCAGCTTTTCCTTAGACGGTCTAGTCCTAAGGCGCTCTCCCTTCAGGTACTGGTAGTACGCAATGCACTTGAGGAATGCGCCGACGAAGTCGTCAACCGTCGCCACATAGAGGTCGCTGCCCAGATCACCAGATTGCTGCTTTCACTTATTGTGGATGGTCTCCGCGAGGTTGCTCAATGGTATTTTGGCAAGCTCGTCATTTGTAAGCCCCTGTCATATAGTATTGGATAGGGCAACAATGAGAAAAGTTTAAACGGTCTGTGATCAATAAGAATAGAAAGAAGGGTTTTAAGTTACAAAAGTGTGTTGAACTTTCGAGTTCTATGAAGCCCCCCCACTGTTTGTAGCAAAAATGCCAAAATGCAAGCCAAAGCTGCAAGTTGGCAAGCCCTGTTTCTGATGCCGCCGATGATGACTGCCACCATGCTTGAATTGCAAATTAGCGTGTCTCAGCCTCTTGCATGGACCTAGCGTCCTTGTAGTGCTTGCTGAGGGTGCGGTGCTGGTCTTGAAGATCTTGACGTATGTCTGCCTTCGTGTGCTTCTCAAGCGATTGCATCCAATGAAAGAGGCACGTTCTCTCTCTACCTTCCATTACTACGGATGCATCTCCACTTCCGTAAAGCACGCGCACAGCGTTCCAGTTTGCTTGGGCGCTATCCGCCATAAACCCCTTGTAGTTGACATTCTCCACCCCGTGACTCAACATAAGATTATTCAAGTTCCTCCAGAGAACTGAGTGCGCCGCAGCATCCTCGGACTACATGTCACACAGGGCAATTGTCATCACACTGCACTATATGGAGTCATATACGTGGCATGCCATGGTCGTCCATTTTTTAACTCGTTTGACATGGTCAAACATGATCCAAGCGTCCTCCAAGTCACTCCCGGATTGCATCCACTTCACCAAGTCCACACCATGGCTAGGACCTACTTCAGACATTTTAAACACATACACTTTGTTCGAATTGTCTCCTTGGCCAAGGAACTTGTTCTTCTGCACAAAGTGCCAGTTGCTGGTACCCCAAATTAGTGCTATGCCATCCATGATCCCATACCTTTGATACTTTCTGAAAGATGCAACATTGTTACGAAGATTCGGAGACGTTAGGTGCTTGCAGAGATCAAAGATGGGGAGCAGCTCCTCCAGCTCCAGCGTTTTCTTCTCCTCGCCTTCCTGAACAAGTAGGAGTAGGCCTACAATATCCTTCGCAGCCTCAAGCACAATAGATGATCTTGTGGCACTTGGATTCCGGTCAACATGCTCTTCAATCAAGGTTTCAATCAAGTCCATGATATCTCGGTGTTCCCCAGCCTTCACAGGGTGGCCGTGACTGCCCAAGTGAACCATGCAACACACATTGGAGGGGCGTCACAAATCTTGCAAACAATTGTAGAACCGGAAGGCGGGGCGGATCCAACATCAAAAGTCCTATCTAAGGCACCGTCCCACTCGATCTCATTCACTGAACTAGTACGATGGTCACAAAGTAGATACTTACAATTCACTTTCTCACAGCGTAGGTGACCTAGACACGACGACGTTCGGAACGTAAGGTTTAGGTCGTTCTGTATGTTCGTCGTAATGGTGCGCGTCCAGGCGTGGCCGTCGTAACGCTTATCCATGCCAATCAGCTCCTTTGCAACAGTTTGTTTCTCCTCAAATCCAGTGGGAGGAAATTCGAAAATCACATCGCCATCAAACACCGGCGGCAAGTACTTTACCTGCCTAAGCTTGATAGCATTGTAATCAACACAAGAGAGAGCATTCTTTGACCTCTTACGCAAACTGAGCAAAATCAATGAGTTTTCAACACTAATGTTAAGGTCAGGGGGTGGCGGGGACAAGGAATGCATGACGGCGCTATACTTCGAGATACTTCGCTTCTCCAAAATGCCATCACGTGGAGGGGCTTCCCCGGCTGGAATCAGGCTTAGGTAATGTACGGTGGGTCTCCTCACTATCGGAATCGTCACTCAACTCGTGAATCGTCTCTAGCCCGGGCTCTTTTTTTACTCTACAAAACTGAGGGGGGTCAATAGCGACAGTGGAGGACTTGCGGGGTTAGGAAGTACTGTGGATATAGAAGGTTGAATCTCAGGAACACCATACGCACGATAGTTTTCCGGTCTAAGCGACCATGCATTACCCTCGACTGCCTTAGTTTGCGTCTGACAAACTGTGTACATGAGCATCCTAGAGGTGGGATCAAACACTTCCTCCTCTACATGAAGAGAGGCTTCTTCTAACTGGAACCGCAGAGCGAGCGTTGTACTTGATACAACTGCGAAACCAACATTACCTACAGGGAAGTTAACTGGGACACGGTGCAAATCAGACCAAATAAAAGCCATCTCAGCATGCAAGAGTTGTGCACTACATGAACTTAAGAATACAAAAAGGCCACCACTTTTGGGAAAGAGAAACTCATGACGACTTGAAATCCATAGTTTTCACACACGTTACTACAAGTTCTAAGGCGATGGAATCACTATAGAAGACAATGCATAATGCATAATGCCATACACAATAAAAACTCATAAACATTCACGACAACGCGTAATGATTACAAGTAGTACTGAAGTGGTGCAGAAATTATGTCTTACTATGCTGGAATTAAGTGGTAGGAAGATCCTCTCTGCCACATCAGCTCATACAAAACAGACAAAAATTATTACACAAAATAATTCTCATATAGAAGACTCACTAGGAGGAATACACCCATACTGGAAGGGAATTACATATGGCGCTTGCGTTTGACGGCTACTTTATCCTAGACTACTTTGCTTCCAGAGGCTGCAGTGACCTCCTGATTGGCGGGTGGCACCGGGTCCACATCAGCGCTCCACAGTGGTGAACAACTTGGAGAGTGAAGTTTCCTTCGTTTGAAGGAAGGAGTACTTCGTGACAGTTCTCTCTTGTATGTACCAGACTTGATAATGCCTACTCTAGAGTACGCATGAGTCTCCACGTTCTTGCAAATGGCATCATCGTTAGTCTTCTTCAAGTCAAGTGCTGTTCTGGACTCCACATGGGGGTGAGTAGAGTGGTTCTGAACAACCTGCTCCTAAATATGTTGCTCGTCTCCTGCACTATCTTTCTCAAATGGTCCAATAAATGTATCTATTGAGAATGCAATCACCTCAGGGGCCATGTCATCGGAGTTCTCTAGGGCCATGGGAATTGTGGAAATGCCAGTCATTCTAAAAGATGGGTTGGAGAGGGGTTGAGGACGGAGACTAGGGAATGCTGAAACGACTTAGGGAGAATCAGCTTGTAAATGCATGATCATTGCCAGCACCCATACAACATCCAATAAATGCAGTTGTTAAATGGCAGCACATCAAAGATTTGAATTATGACGGCGCTAATAAAGATATAAAGGCGGTCGATAAATTATAATCCATGGAATGTTTAGGTGAGTGGCCCTGATCTTTTGTAAGTCATGATGGAATCACCCCGTTCAATTCGTGTATATTCGGTCATCCTCAAAGATGGATGGTAAGTACAATGGGTTCTCAAAATAGGTTTATAGTGGGAAGATTGTGAATGGTAATGCATTTCAGGTGATAGCTTGTTCGAATTCTACTTCTTAGAAGGACTAGAACGAGAATACAGGTTGAGAGACTATCTTATATCAAAAGAGCGGAGGAGGAGGACATCAGTATATGACCCCTTATAACTTGCGATTTGCAATGGGGAGGAAGAAGGGATCATCTACAAAGGGGCCTGCAAAACCGACGAGATAGGTGGATTGAACTGATGTCCGGCCAATACAACTATTGCAGAGGATGGAGGAGGAGGACAACACCGCCGAGGTCACATCGATAACTGCCGTGAGTAATCCCACCTTAGAAATGAAACCGCCAATGTTCGTGAATTTTATGATGATGGGCTAAAACTCTTAAGTGACGGACGGACTTCTCATTAGACCGTCCAAGCAATCTTTTGTTGTTTGGGGTATAGGTATATGCATAGTGATATTTTCTAACGGATCAGCTTACTTGTTCTCTTCAGGGCGCTGGAAGAAGGGTTCTAAGGTTGTCACTGACTGCCTTCTAGTGTGAACCATTTCTGCAGCAGGTCATCCCTTTAACCCTAACTCTACACCGAGTTTGATGCATGTTTCTTCTAATTATTCATCTTGCTACTAACTTGAATTTCCTAGTGATCCTTGGTAGACCCAAATCGCGTGCGTTGCTTCTGGGGAAATGGAGCTCGGGTCAGCTTGACGCGACGCAGTTGGGGGTGAATCGGAGGGCACCCAAGTACACATTGGTGACGAGGTATTTGCTGCTGTCCACTCTTGGTAGTCACATTATTTGCGAACCCTGAATCTCTTCTCCTGTTTCTTGTGGTTGAATTCATTATCACGTGTTTTTGTATTATGGGTGTCATGCTCTTGCACTGTATTGGTAAGGTTTGGGACCGAGGGCAGGATTTTAAGTCTGCGATGTTGATCCTCTTTACACCAAAGTACTCACTCATGGCTATGTGGTTGAGTTCATTTTCACGTGTTTTTATTTTATGGGTGTCAAGCTCTTGCGCTGTATTGATAGGGTTCGGGACCGAAGGCATGATTCTGTGACCTGCTAGTTGATATAGCAACCCTGTAGGCACTTGGGAACTTTGTGTTCGTGTATCAATCTGCTAGGCAGTTGTAGAGAGGTTCGCTACAGAAGCCACTCTTCATCGGTTGGGAGGTTGATCAACCTTCTAAGTCATTAGGAACTACTTCTGAGCCAACGAAGGCATCTGAGGGCAGTTAGTTAGATTCGAACAGTCTGATTGTCCATCCTTTTGTGAAGAGCGTGTCGTCGTTGCTGATATATCACAAAATCCATGTGAATTAATGTGGAGGAACTAATGTGGAGGATCTAATTTCTGGGTTTCGACGCCGAAGAGGTAATTTCCAGCCTACGGGGTTGATACCGTGTTAGGGTTCACGGATATTGGCTGAATTAAAAAGCTGTTTAGCCATGTCTTGCTTTCAGGTTTTCTGTTAATATTTTCTGCTATTTATGTGGTTCCTTAGACCGCTTGGTATGTCTCGGGTTCAACCCTTTGCGCAGTAAGGAAATGGTTTGGCACCGAAGCTAGCTTTGCGGGATACAAGGGTTGATAGCGTTTTTTAAATTTGCAAGAAGTTCCAACAACTGGTGCCGGTATAAACACAATACAACCTTCAATCTCAGGGGCTGAGGATGAAGACGTGCAGGGCGAGGCATCCGATGAGGAGGACGAATCCCTCAATGATGAGGTCAGTGGCTTAGACGAGGACAAAATCCGCTCTAGCAACAAGCAGAACTCCGTGGCCACGGTATCCAGCTTACGGTTTCTACCTCTCTCTGCCTCTCAATTTTCAATTCCTCTTCGTAGAATGAGGGCAATGCCGATGCCTCAAACCACCCAACAGAGCGACCTTGCGAAGCTAGAGGAGGAGTTTGTCGGACGTAGCTTGTACGTGAGCGGAGAGCGCAGAGCGGAGAGCGGAGAGCGGTGAGCGCAGATTTGGAGAGCGGAGAGCACAGAATGGGGGACAGAACCTTAAAATAGCAATTTTTTTACTAAAAATAAATTATAAAATTAGAAGATTCGAATATTCTTAGTATATTTTTGGAAAGTTACTAATTTTAGTAATTTTATTGACCCTATAACCGTGGACTAATTACAGTATTTTCATTGAATTTGTAGTTCGTTTTCTCTTTTCTTGGTGATTAATTTTATAGCGTGCACCAATTACTATGCTCCAGCTCCTTCAAACTAGTTCAGGCATACATTAATTCCCCTTATCTCCTCAAATTTATATGCAAATTACTACTTAAAATGTATTGGTATTGAACCTCTTAAAAGGAATCAAGTAACATTTAATTTCCTTAACATTGCTAGAATTCATCTGCCATAGTCTACATGCCTTACAACTTTTTTATTTCTTTTATTTTTTATATTAACTTCCATTATTCTATCTATCTTGTTAAAGGGGTCAAAAGAGTCCTTTCCTTTAATTCTCTTTCATTTGATTTTCTCTTTTATTTTTTCAATCGCCTTCATATTTTTTTCAACCTTAATATTTATTTTTCCTTTTTTTTACTTTTATTTTTCTAATTTCATTTTTTATAAATGTCTTTTTTTTTTTTTTTTTTTTTTTTTTTTTTTTTTTTTTTTTGCTTTTATAATTTCATTTTTTTTTTCTTTTTTTTTTTTTAAATTTTAAATGCTAAATGACTTCTGCTCAACCCTCATCCTTTTTCATTCATTTTAGGACGACAACTTTCAAATCAATGAAAAGCCGATTTTCAAGGGCGCCAAGCATCATCTTCACGGATATTTAAGGTGGGATTATTGTATGTCTCTTCCACTTTTCTGTTGGTGTTTTGTGAAGCTCTTTTCCGTAGTGCGGGACAACAGTTATGGAAGACGTTAGAGATATTGTTGTATCACTTGCTGACGATGTTTGTCCATTTCAACCATATGTTGAGGTCGAGGACGAAGAAGAGGTGATGGCCAACAGCCAAGGGCGTCCTTTGACAACGGATGTTGACGTACAACCGGATGTAAGAGCTGACCCTCCACGTTCAGAAAATTCGGATGATATCAGAGTGTTGGAGGAGAACGCAGGTGTGCCTTTGCAACCTCATGCATACTCCAAAGTTGGAAAGATCCCAAGGGGAACCTATTCCAGGGAATCAGTGAATCGGAGGCGGGGAGGTGGGCCATTGCTGAAACGTTCATACCAAGGACACTTGGCAAGTGTGGGAACGAAAGTGAACGCGAATGTAGTTTGTCATGTAGTACAGTCAGAGGTTCGCAATCCTGCTGATAGTGTAGTGGGCAACCCTAAACGTGTTAGGTTCGAAGATTGAGACATCTAATAACAAGTATATGTTTGCTGTAATAAAATATACATGTCAGAGGATACGAAGTATATAGTGCACTTGTTCAAGATAGAACGTATTGAAATAGAATGCAATCAATGTGAACGACAAAGCCTTTATAATAAAAAAGTCAATACAGCTTCTGAATAGCTGACTTAGTACATGGTATATTACTCAAATCATTCACTACGTGACAAATGGCCATTGTGGGAATGGCCGTTCTAAAGTTGGAGGGCTACCTACTTCTTCGCCAAGGGGTGACGCAAGATTCCACTCTCTAGGAGAAGCTTGACCTCGTTGAAGCTAAAGGTAGGCGCATGGATGAATAGCTCGGCTCCGGGATCACGGTTGCAGACCTTAAAGAGTATGTAGTGTAGGTGCTTACAATACGTGAACTGATTCCTGCCTCGGAACGTAGTCATCGTCTTCTGGAATGCAGGACAAGTGCAACCAGGGTAAGAACTGATGGTAATCTGGTACCGTGTGATGTGTGGAGCGACGCCCGAATCCAGCCCAATGATGCAACCGTGGCCCGGCTCAGGTATCATGGTGACGGAACGGAGGCGCGCTTTGAGTGACTCGGAGGAGCCCATGGAGAGTCGCTGCGCCGGTTTGGGACGACTGGCAGTGCGCTTCACCATCTTGCCGTCTCTCTTGCCTGGGTAGCGGTCAGCGTCTGCAGGGACTGGCACCGAGCTGAGATTTGTAGGGGGCGGGGCAAAGGAGAAGAGGCGTCTTAGGGAGACCGGCTTCTTCGGCGGAAGTTGAAAGCCTGCTGCTTCGAGGGCAAGAATCTCAGTCAGTTTTAGGTTAGTACCTAGTTTCACTCGCCAGACCTTTGGAATGGAGGGGAATTCCTGGTCCTTTGAGTAGTGCGCTACCCACTTGCGCTTAGAGCCTTTCACGCAGCGCTCAATATCATCGGTGCAGAAGAAGAACTCTGTCTTCTTGACTGTGTTCCTGCGATAGTTAGTCCAGAGCCCAGTGTAGGTCGGTGCAACTGTGCAATGGGGCCCCCTGACGATTCTCTCAGTGCACTTCTTCTTCGTTTCAGCTCTTTGGGCTCAGCAGCACTTCGCCAAAAGTTTGTGAAGTCTGGAAATGTGCCACTCCTTAACGTCAACCTTGGTTTCTTCAACCGCGTTGACATGGCGAATGCCGCCCTTGTTCACAGGTGAAGGTAAAGGGGAATCAACTTCCAGGGCAGGAGGTTGGGTACATTGTACCTCGGTGTCGTGTTCGGAGTCGTCTTCCACAATGACTGGCATCTGCATAGGGCGAGCCCTGACGGCACGTCTTGGGCCTCTTGGGCGTGAGAAGTTTGTCTTGTCCGGGCGATGAGACTCCTCGTCAGCTCCGATGGGGACGTCGGCTTTTCGCTTTTGTGAACCAAACACTTCCGCTTCAGGCATGATAGGCTGACGGGTGCAGAACTCATTCGCTCCTGGCATATCGAGCATGGGGTCTTCAAGCAGTGTAGGATTTCCCCATTTCTTCGCGTTGCGTTCAGCCATCCGGAGCCTGAGTTCCTTCTTGGACGGTCCTGTTCCGCCGACGTCACCTTTGAGGAACAGGTAGTAGTTAACAACCTGAAGAAAAGCCCGAACGAAATCGTCCATGGTAGCAACGTAGAGGTCGTTCCCGTTGTTTCCAGAAGCTTGGAGCCACTTGTTGTGAACTGTTTCGGCGAGGTTACAAGTGGGCATCTCTGTGAGTTCTTCTTTCGTGAATTTTTGCAGATTTGACAGTAGGTGACGTTAGATTCACGGATTAGAGTTTTGTAGGTTAGGGGTAGGAATCCAGTATCAAAAACATCAAAACAAAGTGCAGAGATCATACCTCGGTCATAAATCCCCCCCACTGGAGGAAGCGGTGGTGCCAGAATGACAGCCATTGATTGAGTTTAATGAGCCCGCTCTCGCCAACGACCCCGGTGGATGCCCACCATGCTCGCAACGCGTGGTACAGAGTTTCCGCCTCTGCCATGCTGGTCGCATTCTTGTACTGAGTGCACATCTTCTTGTGCTGTTCCTAGAGTTCTTCGGGGAAGTGCTTCTGCGTATGTTAAAGGGTGATTTAGCTCACCCTTTGGAAGCTAAGTTGACTTTCCAAAACTAAAGGAGAACCCAAGAAATTTCAGTATTCACCTAACTAGTTCTACTTCCCATTATTCTGCTCCTTTACTGCACCAGAAAACCCACAATCTGCCCCTTCTACTACCATCAATGCAGTATCTCCAACACCCATAAACTCTAGCAATCAATACCCAACAATGCAAATGATCAAAAAGGACCTACTTCTTGTCATTAATGGCTGCAATACACATTCACTCCTGTACCTAGCAGATTCTGATCTACTCTAACACACCATCCTCCTCATCCTAACCTCTAAGTCCCCCTCCTAATCTCCATAGCAACAACAAACTCTGCAAGAGAGTGAGAGAGAGTGAGAGCTGCCACCCTCACTCCTCACTAACCCCCCCCAAACCCTAGCCGTCCTCCAATCTGTCCATTTTTCATCCAAGTTGATTTTTCATCCGACTATCAAAACTTCATCTAAAACGCAGTAACTGAGAAATCTGCAATAACTAACTGTTTTACTGCTCCTAGCAGTTTACTGTTACTGCTCCTGTTTTACTGCTCCTAGGTAAAAAGGCCAAAAATCCCTTAACATTATCCCCCTTTTAGTCTGCATCTGCCCTCAGATGCTCCGGCTTTCTAGTTTTATGTAGTTAGCCAAAAATTAAAAAGTGTCAAAAAATTTAAAACCGAGTCTACCACTGGTCCTACCAGTACTCTTCGTACTCAACTGCTGATTCTCCAGTGCGAATCGGTCGAAGTTGTTCAATCGGGCATTGGTCTTGACCTCCAACTCCATCCTCCTAGTCCTGAGTACCTCTGCCTGGACCCCCTGATCAACCCAAGCCTGGCTCTCCCTTTCTTGGTCCTGCTGAAGTGTCACTAACCGCTGCTGAGCATGTTGGAGCTGGTTAGTCAACTCTCGAATCTTCTCCTCCTGACTAACCCTGAAGCCGATAAGGTCTTGGTAGCTTGGGCCAGACCGATCCTCCTGCTCCTGCAAATCCTGCATACGAGATGCTTGTGCCAATGCCACTGGCAATTGTTGAACCAACATGCCCACCTCCTTGGTGATACTCACTTGGTCTTCTGGTGCCTGCTGCCATGCCCCTCCTGATCTGGTTGAGATCGTGGTGTCTACCTGGCTTGTGGATAAATCCACGCTTGGCTCCTCCTGTTGGTCTATAGGATCTTGCTCCTCTGGCTGGTTTGTTATAAACTGGTCTTGGCGCTGCTCCTTGGACTGCTCCTGGGGCTGGTCCTGATGCTGATCTTGGTGCTGCTCCTGGTGCTGCTCCTCTAATACTAGCAGCTGCCTGGTGGGTGCCAACACTAAAACCATCTCTTGGCTACTGGAGAGCTGTAGTGGACTACTCCTCTGTCCACCCATCCTCTTGACCTGGTGTCCTCCTCTACATCCGTGTGGCATCCTAGCCTGGTCTTTGGATCTTTGCTGCTCTTGTTCTACCTCCTGCAGGTCCCATTTCTCTTGGTCAGTTCCTTCATTTTTATTTTTTTTATTTTTCTTACCTCCTCCATCTCTGGTCCACCTTGGCTGGTCCCTGTTTTCTTGGTCCAACCTATCCACTCTCTTTTCCAGGTCATTTGGACTGATGTCTTGCTGGTCCTTCTTTAGACTCCCGTTCTTCTGGTCCTCTATCTTGGCTGCTGCCTCATCTTCTTGGTCTCCAACCACTTTCTTCTGGTCTTCAAGCTCTTGCTGTTGGTCTCCTTGGTTGCTCCTGCTATAACCCTGGCTGCCTCCTCCTCTTGAATCACAATGCTCCTGCTTCTCTCTGCTTTGGCACTCGCTCCTTCTGAAACCTTGTCTGCCGCCTCCTCTTGTCTGATAGCGCTCCTTCTGCTGTTCCATCTCTTGTTCCTGTTTTAGAGGGCTGATTCCCACTACCCCGCACAATACTGCTAGCTGCTTCCTTTCTTTCTCTCTTGCCCCTTTTCTGATTACTTCCTCTTTTTTTTCTCTTTTTTCTATTATTTTTTTTTCTATTTTGCCCTCCTCTCCTTTTTCTAAACTCTGGCCCTCTTCCCACCTGTTCTCCTGCTCCTGATCTTTGTCATGTCCCTCTTCATTTTTGCTCTCCTGGTCCTCTCTGTTCCCCCTCCACTCACCTTCGTCTGCTGCCTGATCCTTGAAAAAATTGTTGTCTTGGTCCTTGAGGCCTGCACTGTCCTGGTCTGCCTCCATGTCCTCTCTTCTCTTGCTCTGCTGGTCTTGGTCTTCTCCCTGGTCCTCTCTTGTCTTGTTCAGGTGGTCTTGGTCTTCTCCGTGGTCCTCTCTTGCCTTGCTTTGCTTGTCATGGTCCTGTGAACCTGATGTATGCTTCTCTCCGGTGCCAGCTCTGTCCTGGTAATCTAAACTGTCCCCTTCCTGGCGTGTGTGACCACTATCCCCCTTCTGCTGTTCGACCAGTCCCTTGGTCGAGTACTCTGGTATGATTGTCAGAAATTGGTCCAGATAGACTGTTTCTGCTCCTGCCACCGGCTCTGGGTCTCCATCATGTTGGGGCACTGCTACTGTCTCAACGACCAGTACATCCTGCTTAGAGGCCAGCCAACGTTCCTCCTCTTCATCTATGAGTCCTTCAGTAAGGTTGTAGCAGACCAGTACCTCAGGTAAATCTGGTGCAGACTCCTTCTTCTGGCTCACTGATACTGTCTTGACAGTCCCGTTGCCTCGAATTGTGACCACATTTCTACCCCAGTCATGATTGACTTTTGCATCGATCAACCAAGGACGACCTAGCAACATGCTATACTCTTCATTCACTTCCTTATTCTTGATGACAGTCAGTGTAATCAGATAAGGAATGCTATGGATGTGTACCTTCACATTTCTGATTATCCCTACTGGTTCCACCACAGTCTGGTCTGCCATCCTCAATCTGTAGGGAGCAGGTTGTGGGTCCTTCAGTCCTAAACGCTTCTGCTCCTCTTCAGTAATGAGATTGACACCAGATCCACCGTCCAGCAATACCTTGTCCAAGGTCCCGTTGCCAATCTGCACAGTTAACATAGGCAATTCTGTGTCAACATCTATTGCCAAGCTGGGTATCAGACCTGGTTGACCTCCTTTTCTGGTCATCTGCTCCACCCCAGCAGTTTCGCCTTGACCAGAATCCTTACTGGCCCTTAACTCTGGAAACACATGAGCCTTGACAATCTCAATCATGTTTGGAGCCATCTGTAGTAGCTGACCCAAAGGCACAGTAACTGGACTGGCCAATATCCTCCTTCCCACCAAGTTTGCATAATCCTGCTCTTGGTCCCCCCTTGTACTCGTTTCTGCAGGTACTCCTGGTCCCTGCTGAGCAGTCTTTAAGCTGTAATTGAGGACGTCAGAATCTGGGAATCCTGCCCACTCATTGTCTTGTATCTCTGCTTCAGCCATCTCCTGAGCTTCATGTGAGTGAGCAGTCTTGGCCTGCTCTGTTGCTCTGGCCTCCTGCTCCTCCTTGAGCTGAATCTCTTCCAAGGCTTCTAGCATAGAATCCCTGAGCCGTTCATCCTCCTTCAAGTCTTCCTTGGTCTGGGCCTTCCTTGGTTCTGGTTCCTTGGACTGGTCTTCAATAGGAGGTAAGCCTTCCTTCTTCCTTTGAGCCCTGGTCATATTGGCCACGTCCACTAGGTCCTGTGGCTCATCCAGCCATTCAATTTCCACATTGCTCACATGGTGATCCTGTTTTTTGTTCGTCTTCTCCTGGTCAGCTAAAAATTGATCCCATTGTGCCTTCTTGGGGCAGTTCCAGCTTCTGTGGTCTGCTCCTCCACACAAAAAGCAACACGGTGGTTGATCACCATAACTCCTCTGTTGACTACTGCCTGCCCTGGGGTTCGGTGGTCTCTGGTACCCTTGGCTGTAACTGTAGGTTCCTGTAGGTTTAGAAGCAGAAACTTCATTGACACGAACATGTTCTTCTCCTTCCTTCTTCGCATCTGACCCCCTCTGGTTGGCTGGGTTGTACCAACAGTTCGCATCGTCATGGCCCAGCTTCTTACAGATACTACAGGCTTTCCTTGGAGCCTCCTGGCCTGTTTCCTTCCTGGTCACCGTGGCTGCCTTACTGCTGGTCTCCACTTTCTTCACCTCAATCTTAGTGGGTTTACCACTAGAGTCAGTGCAGTTCTCTTCGCATCTCAAGGCTGCATCCACTAATTCTGTTAAGCTCTTGACTGGTGCTACACTGGTAGTAATCTTGATATACTCCTGTAGTCCTGCTCAAAAATTAGTGATTCTGAATCCTTCTCTTGGATCAGATTGTAGACAATTGATTAGAGTCATGAACCGATCATAGTAATCTTGTACCTTCTCTCTGTCCCCTTGGTAGAAAGACTTCAATTCTCTGTATACTGCCTCATCCGTGGTCTGGTCTCTGTACCTCCTCCTGAAAGCAGCTTTAACATCCTCCCATGAGCAGTAGACATGGTTCTCCAGGAAATTCTCATACCATGTTCCAACTTTGTCCAGCAAGGTGGTACCCATCAGGTTGATTATCACCTGCTCATCAGTTTCTCCGTTGTGCCATAGGGTCCTCTCAAACTGCCGTATATGGGCATCTGGATTCGTCCCTTCCTTGTACTTTGTGTAGGTCAGCGGCTTCCTCTGTGCCACAAGGACTGGTCCTGTCACTGGTGGTACTCTAGGTCTAGCAGCTGGTGGGTAGGCTGATGGACCATGCCTCACTGGATAACTGCTGTCCGCTGTATCCCCTGGTACTCCTATTATACGGCATCCCTCTCATGTATCATACGGCATAGTATCATACGGCATCCCTCTCATGATCTCCGCATGCCTTCTGTATCCTGTTCCTGTACCAGGGACTTCTGCTCCAGCTTCTGCTCCTCCGCTTGGCCAGTATGCAGTTCGGTTGACTTCTGGTCTGTACTCATCACCTGTGAGGTGATCCACATAGGTAGAATGTACCCCTCCTCCTCCTGTTGGGCTCACCCGAGTCCTCGAAGTTGGGAAATGGTCTGTCCCTGGCCTTCCTGGTATAGCAGATGTAGTGTAGGGTGCTCCCATCAATTATGCTTCCCTCAGCTGACCTGGTCTGTCCCCCTGGACCACTGATTGGTCATATGCTGCCCACGGATCCGCCATTGGTCTGGCCTGGAGTTTCTGGCTCTCTTCCCTCAATATCTCCTGCCATTTGTAAAGGGTCGCCTGTCGGGTAGCTTCTTTCATCTCTTCCTCCTTCTTCTTCTGGTCCTCCAATCTCTGTGCTTCTTGTAATAAACGCAGAGCCTCCTGTCTTAGCAAGTCTTGCTGCATTGCTTCTTTTCTCCCAGCTGCCTGCTTCATCTCCTCTCTCCTTTGAGTCTCCTGCCAGGTTCTGAGAGCCTCCTGTCTCTGCTTCTCCTGGTCCTGCTCTTCAAGTCGCTTTGTTTCCTGCCATAGCTTCATGGCTTCCTTCGGTTTGATCTCCTCCCGATTCTTTTCTTCCCAAGCCTCCATTGTCTCTCTGAACCTGGCTGCCTGGCCTAGCTCCTCCATCTGCCTCATGTACAGGTCCTCTGTTGCCTGCTGGTTTCTTCGTTCTCTCTTTGCTTGCCTTCTAGCCTGCTGTTGGGCCTTGAACTGCTCCAGTTGTCTTCTGTCTTCTTCATCTTCGTCCAGCTCCATTCCTTGGAACTGCTCTTGTGCAAAATGTACCACTGGTCTCCTGGGATTCACCTGTGTTGGCTTACCCGTTTTGTACGTCTCTGACAGTGCTGCTGCTTTTGTCGGAGCTCTGTCCCCAGTGTTAACTTCCTCCAATTTCTTCTTCAGCGTTTCCAATGTCTCCACCAAATCACCTGGTGTTTTCTCCCCTGGTTTCGGTGTGTCTGGTCTGCTGCCTCCTTTCTTCTCTTCCTCCTGGTACTGGTCATATGCTGATGCCATTCTGGTCTGGGGGTACCAGCAATGCTGTGTGTCTCCTTCACCTGGCCTTGGGAATTCCCTCCTGCTGGTCCTGGGTGATAGTAGATGTCCTTCATACTTTCGAATTTCTTCCTCATCCTCCTGCCAATTCTTGAAGCTTGGGCCAGGTTCTCCTCTTGCTGACCCTGTCCTCCTGCTTATTCCTAGTATTGTCTCCTGGCTCGAATTTTCTCCTACCAGGTCCATGTCAATCAGGTCCCTGGTTCTCCCTCTAGCTATACTTTCTTCTGAACTCAATTGTCCTCCCATTGGTTTTCCTACTTCTGCTGCTGCTCTTTGCTCTCTGAGTTCGTATCTTGCCAACCGTTCTGCTGCTTGTCTCCTGGCTATCTCCTCCTTGTCCCACCCTGGGTATTCTCTGTCCATTGCAGTACAGTTTGCTGCTCCTCCCTTGGTACTCTCTGGTCAGGTGCTCTTCTGGTTTGGCTGGTACTTCCAGTCACTGAGTCTGCTCCTTCAAAACTCCTGGGAAGGTGCTGTCGGTTCCTTGTCCTCAGCCCTCCTCTGGTCCGTTGGATGCTAGTCCTCCTGTTTCCTGGTTCCTGCCCAGTCCATCCCTTTTTTCACCCTTCCACTTTGGTTCCTTTAGGACCTGTCAGTCTTTAGTGTCCTACTGTAGACAGTTTTTTGCCCCTAGTTTCGCAAGTTCTAGCATAGTCTCAGTTTTTCAAGCTTCCATACATTACAGTTTTGCAAGCTTCTAACCACAAATTGTCTCCTGGTTCTTTACTGTCCATTCATTTTTGTTTTTAATTTTTCAATTTTCCCCATTTTCCCATTTTCTGCTTAAGCCAGTTACTGTTCTCTTATTTCATCTTTACTGTTCGCACTTTTACCCTTAGTTTCCACTGTTTTTACTGACTGATAACTTTTTAACTTTTTATCGTTACTTTTTTACTGCTCGAGTATATTTTTACTGACTAGTAATTTTTCAACTTTTTATCGCTACTTTTTTACTGGCTAGTAACTTTTTAACTTTTTACCAATACTTTTTACTGCTCGAATGTTTTTTACTGGCCGGTAACTTTTTGATTTTTACTACTACTTTTTACTGGTCATTTTTCACGCAACCTACTGTTCCTTTCCTGACTGTCTGAATTCAACAGTGGTTTGGAACATACCTGATACCCGTGACTATCCTTCCTCTGCTCTGGAGCTGTCCTCAGCTCCTGTGCCGTTGACTGATTTGCATTGGCTCCTCTCCCACGAGATTCTGGAACTTGGCACCCTCAGCTTGAAAAAGTGCTCCAACTGCAGCATCTGTGGTGTTCCTGCAACGTTGACTGCTCGAATATCGGCTCCTCCTCACTGGATTCTGGAACCGGATCTCCTCAGCCTTGAACTGTCCTCCTGCTGCAGCATCTGTAGTACTTTGCTGCTGGAATCCTGAGACTGTAATCCTATGACAGTAAATCTGTAACTGTAATCCTGTGACTGCGAATCTGTGACTGTGATCCTGTTACTGTAACCCTCTGCCTTGGCCACTGTGTCTATCCACCTGTTCCAGAACTGTCTCGGACTGTACAGATTCGCAGCAAGAGCCACCTGATCCGTTCTTAATGCATGGTCGCCAATGTTAAAGGGTGATTTAGCTCACCCTTTGGAAGCTAAGTTTACTGTCCAAATCTAAAGGAGAACCCAAGAAATTTTAGTACCCACCTAACTAGTTCTACTTTCCATTATTCTGCTCCTTTACTGCACCAGAAAACCCACAATCTGCCCCTTCTACTACCATCAATGCAGTATCTCCAACACCCATAAACTCTAGCAATCAATACCCAACAATGCAAATGATCAAAAAGGACCTACTTCTTGTCATTAATGGCTGCAATACACATTCACTCCTGTACCTAGCAGATTCTGATCTACTCTAACACACCATCCTCCTCATCCTAACCTCTAAGTCCCCCTCCTAATCTCCATAGCAACAACAAACTCTGCAAGAGAGTGAGAGAGAGTGAGAGCCGCCACCCTCACTCCTCACTAACCCCCCCCAAACCCTAGCCGTCCTCCAATCTGTCCATTTTTCATCCAAGTTGATTTTTCATCCGACTATCAAAACTTCATCTAAAACGCAGTAACTGAGAAATCTGCAATAACTAACTGTTTTACTGCTCCTAGCACTTTACTGTTACTGCTCTTGTTTTACTGCTCCTAGGTAAAAAGGCCAAAAATCCCTTTAACAGCGTATACGCCACCATGTTCTGAGTCCAGTGCAACAAGCACGACCTCTCCCGGTCCTCCATTGGGTCTTCTTTGTTGCCATTGCCGTAAAGGATTCGCACTGCATTCCAATTCGCCTGTGCGTTATCCGCCATGAACCCCTTGAAGTTCGGCGCTGCAACGCCATTGATCTCCATGACCAGGTTCAGGTTTTTCCAGAAGACGAGCTGGGCCTCCGTGTCCTCGGACTGCATGTCGCAAGTGGCAATTGTCATCACGCGGCAGTAGGTGGTGTCGTACACATGGCACGCCATCGTCGACCAATCTTTCACGCGTTTAACATGGTCGAACATGATCCATGCGTTCTCCAAATCTCCACCAGCTTGCATTCGGCTGACCAAGTCGACACCACTTCCCGGCCCGACCTCCGACATCTTGAAGACGAAGACTTTGTCACGCATAGATCCCTGACCAGGAAACCTATTCTCCTGGACATACGCCCAGAGACTGTTTCCACGGAGCTTGGTGATACCGTCCATGATTCCGTACCTTTTGAATTTTTTGAAGGTGGCGACTTTGTTTCGCATGTTTGGTGACGCCAAGTCTTTGCAACGATCCAAAACAGGAACCAGCTCCTCCATCGTCAGCTTCCTCGGTGGTGCATCCTCGGGCTGTAGAAGGTAGCTCCCGATGAGGAGTTTGCTCGCCTCCAGGACAACGGCGCTCTTTGTTGCTTTGTTGTTCATCTCTACCAGCTCTTCTATTAAGCTAGTAATCTCTGCTTTAGAGTCTCTGTAGTCTCCTACTTTCATAGGATGATCATGTGTTCCTATGTGAATACAAGCTCTAGTCTGATTAGGTTTGCCCACAACGTAATAAATCTTAGCCTCGCATGTAGCTACACATGATGGAGGTTCTTTACATACCTTGCACACTAGCGTGGAGTCAGATGGAGGAGGCTGATCCATGAGAAAAGCTTGCAGGGTACAGCCTTCGAACTCAGTCTCGTTAACCTTGAAGATCTTGGGAACACGCTTGAGGAAGTCACACTCCTCGTTTGTGCAACGCAGCCATCCGACGCAGGTGGAACTTCGAAAAGAGAGTCCGAAGTCGTTTTTGATGTTTGTTGTGATGGTCTTGGTCCACAAGTGTCCGTCGTATCGTTTGTCCATTCCCTGCATTGACTTGGCAGCGAGCTTAGAGGATCCTGCAGCAGCTGGTGGCAACTCAAAAAGAACCGGACCATCAAACTTCGCAGGCAAGTACTCTGCTCTCTCGTGTCTAATAGTGGAATAGTCTATCTTCTTCAAAATGTTTTTGGACCCACGCGTCTTAGCAATCTCCTTAAGGAGCGGAACAATGCTAACTGTGACCTGGGACAATGGAGGGGAGACATTGGAAGAAGGAGCATCAGCGTGGACCTTGGGCACCAACTTCACGGGACTGAATTCATCATGAGAGGAGAGGGATATGACGGACGGAGGAGGAGGTTTTTCTACATCGGTAGTCTCAGTACCGGGCTCGACTTTGATCTTGACATCACGAGGTAAGGGAGTCTGAATTGTGCAAGTAGAAGAGCGGCGGGGGGTGAGGATCTCAGTGGATGCAGCCATCAGAGAATCAGTAAGACCATAGACTCTATAGGACCCCGGGAAGAGTCTCCACCGCAACATATTGTTTTCATCTCTCACTGAAGGTTGCCCGAGGGTGTGGGTAACCTCCGCAGTAACGTCATCAAAGATCTCCTCCTCTATACTGATAGAATCCTCAAGGAATTGGAATCTAAGACTAAGGCGAAGAGAGGAAACTGTAGCTAGACCATCGTCATCTACGCGAAACCTAAGAGGGATGCCCATGCCTTGGGCATACAGACAGACCATCTCCATGCTTGCAGACGCAGAGAGTAGAAGAGTGAGTGAACTAGCGAAGCGATATCGTGAGATCAAAGTGAGAGGAATGATGCATCGTTGTTGATCATTTTATTCAGGTTGGAATGTCTATGTGAACAGCTGGAGAATGATTCATTCTGTTAGGTAACGAATGTAAGATTTAAGAGAGACGGCGCTAACTAATTACAATGCCACTTTTTGCAGGTCTAAGTATATGACGATAGAATTTTAGAACTAGACTTTAACAATTTGAATCGTGAAGCGGATTTTATTTGTCATGCTGTTTTATAAGATTAGAATGAGCCGTCATTTTAATTGTACATTTAAAAGAATAAATATGAAAATAAGCATGCTTTGAAGTGCTTGAATCAGATCTTTTAATTTATAGTGTGCTTGGATTTAGACTTATTATTAAAAGGTTGATATTTTAAATTTTACTTCATTAATAGAATTGTTATTGTTACTCTTAATATAGAGAGGGTAGGAAATGTGTGAGTGGTTAAGATTCTATATCTTTTTAGGGCTGTACGTTATAGGTATTTAAGCCGGGAGGAAGTTCTCAAGAGAGCCTTTTTGTGAGAGAGTTCTTCCTTTGGTTAGACACATGAAGCAGAGTGGAGGGCCATCTCCCTCCACTTATGTTACTCCTAAACGTAGACGAAAACCAGGTCGTACAGATTTTACGGATAGGAGAGCGAGGAAGAGGAGAGAGTCACGTAAGAAGGTAGTTTTGGAAGGTGACCATTTGAGTGCACCACTGAAAAGGAGAGGAGCAGGTCTGCCATTAGCCTTGAAATTTTCTAGCATTCGCAAAGTCATTCTAGACTCTATAGTGGAGGACAAGGAAGAGTATTTAGAGAACACCGTAGTCGGTAATCACGAGCAGGAGGTAGGTTTAAGTGGAGAAGCACTTGAGGCCATGACGGAAGAATTAGTTTTTAATTGTAGTCAAAGAAATGAGTCACCGCAACCGTCTATTAGCTTCAATGAAATTTTGACAAGGAAGTTGTGATCTCAAACAAATTTACATTTTAACTCCGGAACGGTAAGCATTTTTACACCGTCTTGACTGCTGTGCATTGTTTAAATTAATTCAACATTCTAAAGAGTAGACGCATTTCTATTGACAATGAATCAATCTAAAGTACCGAAGCATCTGCTTAAACTCACATACGGTAGCACTCACGACTGTAAATGTTTAAAATAAATGTGTAGAGTAACCAAAGGATAAGGGTAGAGGGAGATCGGACTTTTGACTCACCTTCTGAAGAGGGTCGTGAACTCGACCATTTGGCTGCCATCGCGAGGAGAGCGAGAATCGAGATATTGGGAGCAGGAGAAGGAGGGTTTGCAATGGCTGCGAGGGAGGAGCAGGTGAGGGCAGGGCTTCTGAGAGCAGGTGAGGAGCAGGCGGAGGTCGGTGCAGAGGCCGCGGAGGAGGCTGTTGTCGAGATGGCGGTGGAGGAGCTCGGAGGAGCGGAGGAGCAGCTCGCACCGCCTCGGGTTCCTGAGGAGCAGGAGGGAACTGATGAGGACGATGAGGAGGGAGAACGGGAAGATGGAGATGAGGTATGATTGCTTGGTGTAATGCGGTTTGAATGCTTGGGGTTCGGATCTTGTCGTACGGATTGATGGGGATGTGGCAAATAATGATTATGAGATGATTATTCTAAGTGCTGGGTGTTGAGGATTATGGGGATTGGAACCTCTTTGCGGATTGACATGGGTGCAATGCGAGTCAAGGTTGCTGCTTGGGGTTTTTGTTGTAGCTTTGGATCGTGGGTTTTGGGTTGGAAGTTCGGGTTGTGGGTTGATTGTTTGCTTCGGGTTCTGAGTTCGGGTTGTGGGTTTTGAATTGGGTGCGGGATGGGGATTGGATTGCGTAGTGGGTTAGGGAGAGGGACAGGGAGAGGCCGCGGGGAGATAGACAGGGAGAGAGTTAGGGAGAGGGACACGGAGTGGCCGCGAGGGAGATGGACAGGGAGTGGGTTAGGGAGAGGGACAGCGAATAGCCGCGAGGGAGATGGGCAGGGAGAGGGTAAGGGAGACGGACAGGGAGTGGGTTAGGGAGAGGGACAGGGAGAGGCCGCGTGGAGATGGACAGGGAGAGAGTTAGGGAGAGGGACACGGAGTGGCCGCGAGGGAGATGGATAGGGAGAGGGTTAGAGAGAGGGACAGCGAATAGCCGCGAGGGAGATGGGCAAGGAGAGGGTAAGGGAGAGGGACAGGGAGTGGGTTAGGGAGAGGGACAGGGAGAGGCCGCGGGGAGATGGACAGGGAGAGAGTTAGGGAGAGGGACATGGAGTGGCCGCGAGGGAGATGGACAGGGAGAGGGTTAGGGAGAGGGACAGGGAATAGCCGCGACGGAGATGGGCAGGGGGAGGGTAAGGGAGAGGGACAGGGAGTGGCCGCGGGGAGATGGACAAGGACAGAGTTAGGGAGAGAGACAGGCTCCCCCTCGAGCATGCCCGCGGCCGAGGCTCACCCCTTGGGGTGGGCCGATGAAGCATTTTTCAAAATCAAAAATAGGAATATGAGGAGGCTCCCGCTACTGTCGTTGACGACAGTAGCTTGGGGCTGCCCCTCGAGCATGCCCGCAGCCGAGGCTCGCACCCTTGGGGTGGGCCGATGCACTTTTCAAAAAAAAAGAAAGAGGAAAATGAGGAGGCTCCTGCTACTGTCGTTGACAACAGTAGCATGGGGCTCCCCCTTGAGCATGCCCGCGGCCGAGGCTCGCCCCCTTGGGGTGGGCCGATGAAGCATTTTTCAAAATCAAAAATAGGAATATGAGGAGGCTCCCGCTACTGTCGTTGACGACAGTAGCTTGGGGCTGCCCCTCGAGCATGCCCGCAGCCGAGGCTCACCCCTTGGGGTGGGCCGATGAAGCATTTTTCAAAATAAAAAAAAAGGATAATGAGGAGGCTCCAGCTACTGTCGTTGACGACAGTAGCTTGGGGCTCCCCCTCGAGCATGCCCGCTGCCAAGGCTCGCCCTCTTGGGGTGGGCCGATGAAGCATTTTTCAAAATAAAAAAAAAAGAAAATGAGGCGGCTCCTGCTACTGTCGTTGACGACAGTAGCTTCGGGCTCCCCCTCGAGCATTTCTTTTTATGCGTTAAATTAGTAAGGTGTAGTTGTAATTTATGTTGAGCTTCTGGATTTATTTGTTTTAGTTTTGTGTTAATCCTTTTTAGTGAATGGAGGTTTGATGGATGATTATTCACATTTAATTGTCTTTATAGTTGTTTTTTCATTCATAGTCAATTTCTTTGTGTATGAATTAGGAATCTTCTGAGGATAATATGGGAAGTCAACGTGAAGTCCCAACTCCAGCTGAGACCGAGGTACGTTACTAGTTTTACGTACTTGACTTCTGTTCTTTGATTCATTGCTTACATATATTTTTAAAGTGGTATATAACCCTCTATTCATTTCTTCTACTCTAGGTATATTCAGATGCTCCTGAGATGTCCGCGACCTCCCCCATTTCAATTATCAATGTTTCTGATCTCTCAGATTCATTTGATCAGCTTTATTGTACCTGTGATGTAGACAACCTTGTAGTTGGAGATAGTGGACCTTTCGAGGTCCACTCTCCACAATACATGCCTACTTCTCCCGTGTACATGCCTACTTCTCCCGTGTACTTGCCCACCTCGCCAGTGTATGAGCCTACGTCGCTGGCCTACATGCCCACTTCCCCTCTAGAGGACTCACCGCCTATGTCTCCACCCTCTCCTTCCTCGCCTATCAGAGTCAGAAGGCCAGCCCATGTGGTGTTTGCTCTACCGGCAATTCTGCCGTGCCCGGTTCAGCAAACCAGGCGGTTTTGGAGGAGGCGCCGTCACTGGAACTGTAGACAGTCTAAGGAGTACTATAGTCGAGCATCACGTAGATAGTTCCCCCAAGCGCAGATGACGATTGATTTGTTACAAAAGAAATGACAGTATGAAGATATATTGTTACTTTCTTTTACATACTTGTATTCTTTGCATGACTTCCTTTGATTGTGATTCCTCTCTTAATCTGCACACCTCTTGGCAGGTTACTCAAACACAAGATGTGTTGGCAAAACCATCTTGCCCAACTGACTTGAAGAGTGCTATAGAAGGAGAATTGCAGCATCGTATACAATACAAGCTGGACTCCAACGCTGTCATCAACAACCTCAGGATCAAACCCACGCATAAGTCGCGAATGCTTGTGCCCCTATGCAGGATGATCCCAATGGCCAAGGTTCGACCAGTGGGTGAAATGGGGGTACAACACTTGGAGCGGGAGTTTGTTAAGGGATACAGAGATGGGGACTGCGTCATGTACATCTCCATGTACAACACTGAAGAGCAAACGAAGAATGTGACGGCGGAGGTCATGGCCACTTGGAGCCCTTTCTGGAGGGCAGCGAGTGATCGTTTTGATGATGATATCTCTGGTGACGAGGACTTGATTCAGTTCTCGCACAAGATGTTTTTTGTCTGGGAAGGTAACCATCGCCTCTCCGCATGGATCCGGCATATCAACAAGCATCATCAGGACGACCCATCCTGGCACATCTCAGTGCATTGCATTGTACTTGACCCCCGTGGCCATGTGGGCAATCTCTTGCATGCCATGCACGACATCAACTGGTACGTTTAAAACTCTTTACTATTTGTTATCCATTTGAAGTCTTTTTCTATCATATTTCTTTACACTTACTTACTAAATTGATATTCAGGTCGACTGAAAATGACCACGTGAAGAGTAATCTCCCAGCTAGATTGTTTTAAATCCGCTCATTCGGTATGATGAAGCTGGAGGAGTTCAAGGACCTCCTGAACCCGGAAGAATACGATGCTTGTTTGAAGAACAAGCCACCGAACCCGTCATGGTTTCCCTTGACTACTCGAGTTTTCATCGCATTTCTTTACCGAGTAAGTTATAACTCCTCTCTGTCTTCGGTCGTTTTATCTCCTCTCATTCTTTGAAAGTTTTATTTCGTTTATTTATGAATTCTCTAAAAATTAGTCATCCTTCTACAGCGGGAAATTGCTGTGGCCTCGGATGAAGCAGCTAAGGCCTACAAGGAGAAGACGCCGGCGGATGAACAGACTGCATCTGCGGTTTGGGATGTCATGAATGACGCGACTGAGAAAATGGTGGACTCCATTAAGAATAAGGACTTCACCAAGTACTTGGCAATTGCAAATCCCAGAAACGGAGATGACTTCCTGAATGACGTAACACCTTCATTGAATTTCAGTTAAGTATTTGGAATTGTTACAATGTTTTGATATAATATTTTCTAATACTTCTATATACCTGGCAGATCAATCGGCATTACAGTCTAAACTCTAAACCAGAGATGTCCCTCGATAAGCTCCAGAAGATCTGTCCGGCGGCCGTTGAGCCCAAATACAAGGTTCGGTGGCTGGGGTGGTGGAACTCATCTCTGAGTTCCAGAATATCTTACAGATTTCCACCGCCCGGATTCAAGGATACTGATTTCGACCCTTGGTTGAACAGGGCTTCATTCTGGGCTGGGGTATGGTTTCGAAATATGCCTTACCAATTAAAACATGCTTTCTGAATTCTTTTCTCATTGGTACTTATTTGAATTCTGTATTACAGTTGGAGGAAGCCGTCGTCAACGAGGTCGAGGACATTTTTAAGGCGGAGAACCTCGAGATCGATTGGAGGGCATTTCCTGAGGTCCAACAGCCGGGCGACTATGTCGAGAGTTCACGTATTATGTTATGGGACAAGGCCTTCCCTACGTTCATTGGAAAGAAGGCTGAGAAGCCCTTCGACAAGATGTCCAACTTCGCTAAATTCCCTGGAACTGCTGAAGTTGTCAAACGGGTTATTTTCCGGTATGTTACGTAACTGTTTTGCATTTGCATATTATTATTTGCTATAGCTTTCTATGCTACTAACCTTCTAAATTTCATCCCTAAGGTACTTCAAGCGAGAGCTTCTTTTGAAGGGGGCCATCACCGTCCAGCAGCTCCCCAACTACTTCCGTGCTTGGACGCAAACAACCTCGGACCAGTGTATCTATTCTCCCCAGCAGTTGAAAAGGTACAAAGCTCCTCATTTGGATGCTGGATGCTGGTATCTTGATTGCTATCGTGGTTTCACAATTGACTCGGAGGTGAACGTCAAGACTTTACACGATGGGGGTGAGGTGGTGGTTGAAGAGACGGTGGATGGTCCTGAAGATGACAAAGGCCCTGAAGACCAATCATCGGCTCCTCCACCAAAGAAAGGGAGAGCTCGGCGTCTGAAATCTTTGCGATCACATTTACAAGCTTTACAGCAAACTGGTGCGGCGTCATCCGCTCCAGAGCAGACGGCACCAGAGCCCTCTCCAGGTAATGTGGTTACGAAGCCTTCTTCAACTTCTTCACCGGGTCCTTCCTCGATCAGTGCTTCGGAGATCACTAGAGGTCTCCTTGAGCAGAGGAAGGCCAAACTATATCCTCAAACAACTTCTTCCGCTGGAGCTTCGATTTCCACACATGTTTCTGTTTTCAACTCATCTGTGGATTCCATGTTGCGGCGAAATAAGAGACAGGAGAGAAAAGGTGGCGACCCGGATTGGATCAAGACTCAAGACTTCATTCGCAAGGTATGTTCCGATATTTTGACATTCAATGGATTCTGCCACCTCTACTCGCTATGTAGTTACTAACTCTGCTTTCTTGTTTCCTCAAGTTTGGAGCAGGCCGCGAAAACAGAGTTCCGGACCAGTGCAAACAAGAGGACATAAAAATTTTTTGCTAATTGTCAATTCTGTGCTCTCCATTCTGTGCTCTCCGCTCTCCGCTCTACGCTCTCCGCTCACATACAAACTTTCCCCGGAGTTTGTGCACGGCTATCGAGACAGTGTTGCAGAGTTTTATGTTTCGGTGACTGACGAGGATGGGAAGATTATGGAGGTTACGGACGAGAAGAAGCACGAATGGGGGGTTGTATGGGACGTAGAGAACCATAAGTTCAACTCATTCCTTGAAACCATACCCGAGATGATAGGATACACCAACAAGATGTTCTTTGTTTGCGACACTAATCACAGGCGCCAGGCTTGGGTGAGTCACATCAGTCGATTGCATAAAGAGGACTCCTCCTGGCACTTTGTCGTCGATTCAATTTTGCTGGACACAAAACACAGAATCGGAGTCCTCATGCAAGCAATGCACGATATCAATAAGTAAGGGATATGTACTTGAGTTCATTTTCATGTGTTTTTCTTTTATGGATGTCAAGCTCTTGCGCTGTATTGCTAGGGTTCGGGACGGAGGGCAAGATTCTAAGTCTGCGAGGTTGATCCTCTTTGCACCAAAGTACTCAGTCATGGCTATGTGATTCAGGTGATTTTTATGTTATTCCATTTTATAGATGTCAAGCTCTTGCGCTGTATTGGCAGTCGATGTTGACATGCATTCTCCACGATGACAAGCACACTGAAGACTCCCATGTGAAGACAAATGCCATGCACACTCTTTATGGAGTTCGTCAGTATAGCCTCATGGAGCTAGACATGTTTAAAGATGTGTTGTCCCCTACTGACATGAGGCGCGCTAAGCGGAGTAAAATAAAGACGTGGTACACACTGCATGCACTGGTGTTTACGAGGTTCATGTTCCAGGTTTACCGCATTACCGAAGTCTAATCAGCTGTGATACTCTTATCTATATTTCTTTCAAAAATAATTGATCTAGTTCAATGTTCCTGACTTGTCCTGAATTTGGTAGCATGAGATCAGCTTGGCTGCTGATGAAGGTGTTTGAGCTCTAGTCGAACATTTCGATGGGGAGATAACTCCCACTATGAAGCATAATGCGATGAAGGCTGCTGTGAAGAAGAGGACTGATGCACTTAAAGGGAGGTTGGAAAAATTGCTAGCGATTGCTAATCCCAAGCTAACAGATGCTTGGCTTCAGGAGGTACGTCTCAGTAGCCTACCCAATACCGCGTGCACATGAGTTCTCTGCTTAGCAGTAATTTATTTAGACATACTGTTATTGTACAGATTGAGAGACATTACACATTCAACTCGCAAACCCCAAAGCTTAATGTGGAGAAGCTTCAATTGATTGCAACGGCCAAAGCATCTCCAGCCTTTAGAGTAACTTGGCTTGAATATATGAATTCTTCCGCAGCAACACGTGAGGCCAGAAGAGTACCTCCCAAAACAATCAAAGAAGAGAAGCTCGGAGCCTTCCTCGCGAAGGCATGCAAGTAGGCTGGGGTGAGTTCTATCCCCATAAACTTTGTGATTTTATTTTTCTTGATCAAGGTCCTTGCTTCCAGAGGATGTCTTTGGGACAGACGTTGTCCAACTTGCGCCCTGCCTGTGATGATAGAGTGGAGGAACGATGGTTCTCTGTCGTCCATTTGTTGTCGAGTTTTTTGTCGATGCCCTTTCCCCTTCTTCTACACATCTTGCCGGTGTCAAAGTCGGGGACTCGTGGAAAGGGGTTCGGTACCGAGGTGGTCCATTTGACATCGAGGTGCTGATACCTTCTTTGCATCCATTTCTGAATCTTAAGGTGACTTTTCTATTATACTGCTTTGTTATATGTTCCTTTCCACATCTAAGCGGTGACATATCTATGTAAATCGTTCCATATCTCCAATCAAGCTGTCGCCGAGTATGAAGGGATAGTTTGACCGGATCGACTCAACGTGGACATGACTTTAGCCTCTGAGCCAATGACATTGTCCGCTTACATAGAGGACTACAGATTGAAGCTATGGGATCAGGCTTTCCTACTAGTATTTCGCGGCCATGATTGTTTCAATAAAGGGCACCTCTTTCAAGGGTTCAAGGGTATAGACCTTGTAGTCAGAAGGGTCCTATTTTGGAAAACTCTCGCAGAACTCTTTCCCTCAACAATGAACCTTTTATTCCATCTAGCAGCCATGAGCATTACGTAACCGACTCTTGGTCAAGGAAACCATCATTCAGTTGCACTTGGTTGTAAGCAGGCATTTTCAGATTGCTTTGCAAGTCTCTCTACGTTGCACACTGCATTTACTTCCTACTTACATGGGCAAAACTAACTACTTACATGCATGTACTTTAAGTATGAACTTCTACCGAAGAAAGCAATTCTAAAAGAGAACTTCCCGGTTTTTATGGTGACCTGGTTGGATCAGTCAAATGAGAATTGCATGTTCTCAGCTGCCTAGCAGAGGACTTAGACGAGCTCTCACTTGAATATAGGAGCGTGGTACCTAGATTTTTTGCCTTCTTATACTCCACCATTTAGTCAGATTTAAAGAAGTCTCATGAGTCTGTCACAGAGACCAGGGCGGAGATGGAAGATTTGAGGAATATCAAAGATGACAGGCTAAGGGCGAAGGCACTCAAGAAGCAACTTGATGAGGATCGAAAAAAAGGCACTCAAGGTGAAAGAAGCAGAAGAGAAGGCTCAGAGAAAGAATTGGACAAACAGCAGAGAGTCGCGGAGAAAGCAAGAAGGAGAGGCAAGCAAAAGCTTAACAGCCCAGCCAAAACAGGTAAGAAAAGACCTCACTCTCGTAGCACTACAGCCGGATCCGGATCGAAGAAGAACACCTTCGCAGGGAAAGGTACGGAGCAGAATATTTATGATATGCTGACTCAACACAAACCTGTTTTTGAGCAACGCAAGGACTTCGAGGGTGTTTATGATGAGTTTATTTTCAACTCATCATTAGATGGAATTACAGGCGGCAAAGGTGGTGAGGTAACTCAGATCTTCCACGACTTGACGACATCCATTACGAAGGTATAGTTTGCCCTTTTAATGCATGTGCCATTAGGGGAAATATGGGGTCTGCAACGGGCCTTTGTTTGGGAGTCGTGCCTCAAAATTTGGCCATGCCCGTGCACTTTACTTGCTGGCACCAATGGTGCCAGCAGGTCGCCCAATGTTGCCAGCAGGTTGCCAAATCGGCGTTTGGAGGGTCCAGCCAATCGCTGGCAGCGAAGGCGTGTGCCACTGCTGATACCCCATTGGACTGTACAAGCAGTAATGACACTGTCAATGAGCGTGTGCCACTTCTGTCACCCCATTGGACAGTAGCGGATTCTGTTGTCAGCGGAGCGAATTCTGTTGTCAACGGGCACGATATCCACCAATGAGATTACTAAGAGAGGCATGCGTAGGCAGCAATTCACCTACCTCCAGGCTGACTTACAAGGCTCGTTGCAGACCCCATATTTCTCCTAATGGCATATTCAATTTGGATTTTGCCACTAAGTTACGCTTGTCCACTTATTCAGTTTGGATTGTTATAAAAAGCTGTGGGTACTTATTTTCATTTGATTGTGTGCATAACAACATTTAGGTGACAAGGTCCGCTATTTCAAAGGCAAGCGGGCAACCAGTCCTTGTGTGGACTTGATCGGTGTTGACATGCTAGAAAGTCTTCCTATTCCACGGATTTCCGACACCAGTATGACCGTACCTGCTTGGAACGAAGCTGACGACGAATGGCTTCACCATGCCTTTGATTTTGCGGACAACCACCTGAATCACGACGATGGTGCTATGATCATTATTCACCCTCTATGGGTCCATACAAAATCAAACATTCTTGGATTCTGCGATACATATGGATTCGAAGTCCGAGAGGAGTGGTGGGGTGCATCTAACGTCATAAGTGCTCGAGCATAACGGTGCTTCTTATGGCAATACTAGCATGCCGCAAAACTGGGCGCTATGTTGCAGCCTTAGAGCTGGACTCTGATATCTTTGCTGCCATACTAGCTCCTCTGATGTGCAAGAGCGATACCGTTGACGAGCCTATCACAGGCAATGAGCATGTCACCAGTTTAGAGGACATTGATGGTGGACAGGTCCGAGTGCAGAAAATTGCGAAGAGATCCCGCCTTATTAAGTGAGTGTGTTTCTAGTACTCAAAAAAATATGAGTTTCTAATGTGAGCTCCTCTGTTATACGACGTTTACAAACAATACGTGTTGGAACATGCAGATCATCTAACTTGAAGTACCCCCTTCACTGCCCATTCTTCTGTGATGCTTCCTTTTATGTAAGTCCCTCAAAATCTGATCGCCTTCCCCATTATGCTGAGTCTGTGGCTGCAGACCTCGCTGCTGGACATCATCGCGTTGTCTACTCAAATTCCCGTCCACGTCGTCGACATGGTTTTATTGATGATGAGGCCACAGAGTCTGAGGCAATTGAAACTTCGGATACTCCTAGCCTGGATGATAGTGACTATTTAGAATCAAAATCCGATAGCCAATTGTAATGTCCTTGAGCCACAGTATAAATGTACATGACCAAAGTGTGTTGGTCTTTTGACATGGTCCTCAGAAATCCGGTTCATTGTTAAGCTTCATAGTTCGCCTTATTGTTACGGATGAATGACTTTGGACTCATTGTATTTGTCTCGCATGGACCAAAGGAAGAGCAGTTGATAACCCTTTAGTGACACAGTTTAGCACTTTGAACTAAGTGACGCCAACGTCATTTTTTTTCTTTCATATACACAAATTATAGCAGCCTCGGAATGTACAGTGTTTCTGTTTGCGGGACATTGAAGTTGTTTTCTTAGGATTCCATTAGATCCGACGACCTACAGAACGTAGTTATTTCTGACCGTAACGGCGTGGCTATATAACATTTAATATGGCAATACAATCTTTCACACTTAATCAACTAATACAGTCATTGACACGACATCACAGATGAAGCTCGTCAGTGAACGCATTACTGTGAAGCGTCAGTGACACTCTTCCAAGAGCATCCAATGTCCCTTGCCCCTCTTCAGTATTAAGTCTCTGCTGTCACTTGGTAGACGTCATTGTTTTCACCATAGGTGCCCTTTGAATCATACAGACTTCTTTGGAAACATGTTTTGATTCGGCTTGTTTGTGGAGCTCGGTCCATTAGAATGTTTGATCATCAAATGTATATTGCTTTTGTGTTTCGGCTTTTCTAGGTCCGTTGATGTTGAGTCAAGTAGTCGCGGTGACGTTCAGCAACAACCGTATAATAGCATGGCACAGCATTTTGATGCTAATCGTGTTCAAGAACCCTTGACACTGCGATGTGTCTCTTGCCGTAGAAGGGAATGTTGCAGCAATACTGACGGCGCTACAAAAGAGGAGACTCGCAGGCGACGGAATACTATAGGCGAGAGCGAGGGACTTCAGGGATTTGTAGAGAAGCTTGCACATGATTCCGCATGGATTCTTCGCCAGTACTACAACGGTCTGGGGGAGGAGGAGGATAACATTAGCAACTACAGCGCAAAATAGGTCGGGATTAGCTAGTCCTTTAGTTTTGGCAATAGAGTATTGGATAATCCTGACTTAATTTTACCTTCTGGAGGAGGAATAACGTACCGGCTATTTGAATTGTGATACTGTCCGTCTTTACTATTGTAACACTGTAATGTCTGTGATGTTAGTGTAACTTCCGTTGACATTGTAGCCTCACTGTTGTTTGTATGCAATCCACCCACTCCAAATTTTAGCCCTCGGAAGTGGATCAAAATTAATATTTAAACAGGTATTAACACTTAACAGTTATAATATAGATTTCTGAAGGAATATAGAATTTTAAATATTTATAAATAGAAGCAAGTGGAGGAGTCATTGTGAGAGAAAACCATTCATAGATTTCTCTATGAAATGCCATGAATATGACATGTGTGAAGTCATCGTCTAAAATTAGAATTGCATAATATCCTTTCAGTTGACTGCACTCTAAGTTTAGGCAGCATGACACTACCTTCATATAAGCTTGTTTTTGTATTAATTTGGTAGCATCACAATTACAATGAATTACTTATAGTTATACAATGAATTAGTTATAAAAGCAGCAACAGCATAATCACATGTATAAGTAGATGCAATTGTATTAATAATTAAAGACATTTGAAAACCACATAAAATGCAGTAGTGGGTACATGTTTCATGTAATTGTTTGTATTTTTTTTTAGAGTTGAAACGCTCATGATGTTAATGGACTTGAAACCTGTATATAGATGGCACATTAAGATTTCACAATAAACAATGATTTTGGTTATCAGGATATATTTGCAGTATTGCTTCAGGTGTCACTTGTTTCACATGGCTATTAGTCAATGCTAATTAGATAAATAGAGTCTACCCTCTATAAATCGTAATCCCGGAGAGTGGACCTAAGTTAACATTTATAAAGGTATTAACAAGTAACAATTATAAGATTATTTCTTTGAGCAGTATACAAATCTTAACATTTCTAAGCACAAGCAATTAAGTAGAGTCCTTCTAAGAGAATAAAACTCCCAAAATTGCAAACCGAATCAAAACTTTATTCAATATCAAGTAATGTGTAGAAAAACACGAATGTAATTCTTATCATCCATATCATGGTTGTATTTCATTTGTTAACATTTAAGAAGTCAAATTTACATAGAAGGGAGTACCTTTTCTTTTTTTGGAGTGAACATTGTCGGGTAGAAGCAGCCTACGGTTACTACACTTTGGGCAAAATTTGGAGTGTATTGAGTATATTGAGTTCCCGCTTTCCTTTGGAATTTTAAATATATCTCTCACCATTGATCTTGCTATCTGCTCAATCTTGGCCATCCAACTTGGCTGTCTAAATCGGACGTGACAGCCTTGGGTTCTGACTTTATTGGAATGTGCGGCCCACGTGTCAAGAGTAGGTGGAATTTCCTTTATTTCCTTTGGCAAAATTCCCGCGCTCTCCCTGGATACGCGCAGGTGCTCTTACTCCGGCTTGGCGAGACAGTCTTCTCTCTCCGTGGTTCCCGGATTGACGTTGCAGGAGGGAATCGCTGCTCGGAGTTCTGGTGCTGGGGAGTTGCGGCGCTGGGGAGGTTTGGCGCTGGAGAGCTCTCGAGTTTGGGAATGTGGCGACTAAGACCTGCGGAGTAGGGGGGCTTTGGTGCTAAAGAGAAGAAGATGGTAGCAGTGCAAAACTGCCTCGGGAGGGAGATTCAGAACTCAAGAGCACGTTAGAGATTCTGTAACTTCATCTACTGGTGCACTTGGTGAATTATTAGAACAGGGTTGCGACGTTGTTGATCGTGTTACCTCTTTGGTCGAGCGATGGATTCCAATGCGCTGCTTCGGAGTTCTTTTTCTTGTGTTGAGTTCGGGCCTTTCTATCTTCTCTCTTGACTGATAACTGTGACGCTGGATTTGTTTTTAGGGTTTACTAGGATTTGTTGTGTAAGAATACAAGTTGTTGCATTTCATAGGCAGATAGAAGTGTCTCATTCTAATGGAACTCTGTTCTTCCTTTGGGGTGTGGGTTTAGAGTGCTGTACAATTTAAGGTCCGGGGGTAGAAGGAAAAGGAGTCGGGTGCCGAAGAGGTGAGCGTTTCGGTTCATTTGCTTTTATCACTGTGTGCTTTAATTGCACATCATGTTTACCTATGTCTGTGTCTATGGTTTCTAGTAGTCAAGAGTCAAGACAGTCGTTCAATGTTCTACTTGCTTGTGTTTCGTAGCTCATTTCGGTTTAGGTGTGGGGAGATATTACTCTTACAGTTTGCATGATTGCAGGAAGTTTTAAAGACCATCAATGCTGCTAAGGAAACCAAGGCAGCCGTGAAGGCCGCCAAAGAAGGAGCGCAATATCGATTACTGAAGGCTCGAACAGGGTTGCGAAGGCTGGACCGATTGGAAAGACGCTCTCCACGGAATATAACGAAGAAGAAAGTTCTGTACTGAATTTGAAATTCTTAATTATTGTTTATGGCTTCCTGGGTATGTGTACTTCCAATGCATGAGATTTTCAGATCTTGCAACCATTGTGCTAGTTGCTTGCAGGTTTTAACCATGTACATTATAAGATACTAAATGATCTAATTTCTATCTTGACAGGTTCTGAAATGGGGAAGAAGGAGAAGAAACCTGCCCCTACTCTATCGAATGAAGAGGAACCTGACACACAGATTCTCAGTGTAGAGGACGTAGATGAGAAGATTGCGACTTTGAGAAGAGGTGCACCTCCTCCTGCCCTGTCCGCCGAAGACTTCAGGGATAGGTTCGGGTTGAATGGCGTAGGGATCAACCCGCACAAAAACCGGGACACTGCAGATATTCTCCACAGCGACCTTACGAATGTCTTTGGTGCACAACGGGGTAAGCCGTGGTTCTGGTTCGGGGACGTGAAGAATTCGAAAGTGAAGTCGGCCATAGCCCGGCTGTACCCTATTGTCTATGAGAAGCCATCCCTCATCAAGACGAAGCTCATAGGGAAGGAATTTGCTATTGGAATAGTGGCTGACATTGTAAAGGGATTGGATGTGGACTGGGCCTCATTTGCACACTCAACAAATCGCAATCAGCGTTCTGCTTGGCAGAAGAAGATGAAGGCGGCCTTGGAGATGAAGGCCTCACTCACAAAGAGGAAACTGGCCGAAGTCTTGGAGGAAGAGGACTTCGGAACCTTGATGCAAGGTGAGGTGATGGTCAAGGGCGAGCCTGGTGAGCTGCCATGTAGGGGAGTGGATTCTGCTGTACCGAGAGAAAGCTCATTGTGGATTGAGAAGAAGAAGCGGGAGAGCCAGGACATGGGAAGATAAGTCGGCTTGGAGTTGCAGGCTGTGAAGATGGACGCTGAGGTGGCTTCGAAGGAGAAGCAGCGGCTGGACCCTAAGGTGGAGGGCGTCGGTTGTATGCTGGAGAACATGAAGGCGACTTGTGCAGATTTCAAGAGCAAATGTGAAGGGTGCGAAGATGAGACTGAGCTTAAGGAGATGAAAGCAACCCTCGCCTTCTATGAATCCACCTTCAGGAAGACAGAAGGCGAGTATAACTCCATAGTTGCAGATCAAGGCCACCAAGCTGCTGTCCAGCAAAAGTTGGTGCAAAGAGAGGCTTTTCTCATTGGACAACAGTCTCTCCTGGCCAAGCAATTGGCGCATTTGCGTGGTGGGCGGTCTGGTTTGGCACTGCATCCCCATCCCATGTGCAATCCTATTGGGGATGAGGAATTCGATTTTGATTACCTTAAACTCAGCCATTGTGTATTATATGAATCTGGTTTTTCGTACAATGATATTCTAGTATGTAGCTGCAGGCATCTTAATCACCCATGGTGTGCTGTGTCTTGGTTTAGTTCTTCTAGTAGGTGTGTGGAAAGAACTTGCTCACATGTCCACCCAGACTAGTATAAAAGTTTCGGGTTTGGAGAACAACCAGTTGTTCTTGAAGAGAAGGCTGATGCACTAGACTGCGAGGAGTTAAGAAATGCCAACCTCTCCGAGAGAACAGCTGCAGCCAAGCGTTCTGGCGCAGTCATTGGTAATGTTTTTACTTCCTTCTTTTTGTCCTCAGTTCCTGCAAGATTACGTTTTTTTTCCATTTGTGGTCTGAAAATGTTCCTTGCCTGCGGTTCAGTTCACGTACTTCGTTGTAGGTGGCATGTCATTGGTTGTTCTCACTTAGTATACAGAAGGTCATGTTATACTTCATGTGTGGACCATTGGTATGGTTAAAAGATACACATACTCCAGACGGTCAATATCCGACTTTACCTGTGAGTCATATAAGACAGTCATAGTACACTAAACTGTGTAAAGCCTCTAGATATGTCCTAGGAAGTACTGGAAAATCGGTTAAGTAATATACTTCACTGTATATTCAGTCTCTCAACACACATGGCGTGAGTATTTGGGTATAACGTAGTATGCTGGAGTGTATGAACGTACACTATTAGTGTTTCTGACACTTTGATTACATTGTTGTACCATGTAGTTATACCATTAGGTAAATGCTGATGCACTGCCATGTTATCTGTAGTACACTTCAGTGTACACACGAGTCTCTCAACATATTGGTCTTCTATACTTGGACAGTTACTTATTGTAATTACTAGTACTTCGACAGTATCTTTGAGACTCTTGCTCTTTTAATACATTGTTCCTAGGTGTCTATATACCATTCATTGTGAATTTCAGAAGTCTATCTATGTACTCTATACAATTAGAAGTGTACATCAAAGTTACATCGAAGTACATAGTGCATTGACATACTCTCTAGTAGTTTTCTTTGGTATATCTTTCTCAGATACTGATCGAATCGTTTCTAGCTGTTTGCATAGTTCTTAATGTTTTGTTTCTCCACATGCAGGATCTTCACAGCAGCTTAATGTTGGACAAGCCTCTGTTTGTACCGGGACTTACAGTTTGGGAGAGACTAGCCGAGCAAAGGTTCCGGATTCAAGGGTTGCGGATTTGGAAACGCTCACGTGTGGAGAGGATGTGCAACTTCGGCAGAAGAACAAGTCCTGGGAGAAGCAAAGATCCGAGAAGTGTACATCCGCTGAGAAAGACCCGGAAGTCATCACACCGAACAGAGTGCTTTTTGAGGATACAGTGGATACTGAATTACAAAAATCTGATGCTCCATAGATAACATCTGAAGCTCCTGCATAAGAGGTAAGCCAAAATTTGATCCTTCTTGTAAAGTACTATTATTAATTCCATAAAACGGTTTTATATTCTACAGTACATGGGTTCAATTCCTGTGTATTAATGGATGCGCAGGCTACTCAGGATACAAACCTAAGTAACCCGGGGAATAACGTACACCGCGCTTTCGAGGATTCCAGTGGTCCGGACCTGTTCCTATCACAGTACCCAGGCTGTGGTGGAGATGATACTCAGCTTCCGGAGTTGGATTCACAAGAAGAGGAACTCCCGCCTGAAGGCTCTAAAGATGAGGTGGTGGCCAGATTGAGGGCCGAGATTGAAGAACTAACGAAGGGCACCGGCAACAAGGGTGCGGTTCACAAACCACCACCATTTGAGGCAGACCATGGTAAAGCTGGGACGAGTGTGAAGACAAGGAGCGTTGCGGATGTGGGGAAGGGCACCAAGCCTTCTCCACTAAATACAAGAAATAAATCCAAACTTGAGAAGGTCAGAACTAGAGCAGATGGGCCTTCTGAAACAGTAGAGGGCTTGGGTGAAGGTTCGAAAAAATTGAAGAAGAAGAAAGTTACGACACCAAACAATGAATTCACCGAGGTAAAGCGAACCTCGAAGAAGTAATGTCGCTGCTCCTCTTTATTGATATAGTTGGATTCTAGCTGTACTTCTAAATGTAGTGATGATTTTGTGTTTAGCTTAAACGTAGAGCCTGTTAATCTAATTCAGGCTGTTTCTCTTGGATCCCTTTAGTCCACAGGGTTGTTCAGGTATAGCAGATGTTTAGCTAAGTGCTGCCAATCGTACTCTTAGAATGGGGACCTTTATTATTTATGTATGCTTTTTTGAGTTAAAAACTTCCCCATTGTTGCACATAATGGGTAGCCTCTTAGCACAGAATTCAAATGCACTGATCCATATAGATCAGGATGCACACTGTATTGAGGTACAATTATTTCCCTTGCTGCTGCTATACTAACGTTTATATACTGTTTATATACTTCTAACTGCTAACAGAGTATGTCTTGCTAGAGCATTTCTTAGCTGTTCACTATTCATGCAGGACTTGGGTCCGAAAGTTATATCTTTTGATATTTCTTTTGGTGCTGAGTAAAGGCCCGTCACTGTTACCTGCGAAGACGGAACTCACGAATTACCAAAAGCTTTCCAATACATACGGGAAAGCACACTCCACAAATCGGTTGGAGAATTGAGACAATATACAAGGTCGGATGTCCTTTGCACCTGTCGCGGTAGGTCTGGCTGTGGTAATTCCTGTTCATGCCCGTGTGCATTTAGCGCTGATGGATTACGTCCTTATACAGAGGCCGGCCTTTTGCATCCACATTACATTGAAATGGTAAGTACAAACAAACTCTAGTGACCCTACTCCACGTTCGTTTCGCTTTGCCAATCTTGATTTCTGTTCAGAGAGATATGTGTACTAATGTATTCTCGGCCGATGGCATTGTAGGTGATCAGAGAACATATGGGCGAAGACGAGGATCTCTATGAATACTGTGATAGCTATCAGTGTTCGAATTCCCAGTATGGAGATTGCTATGGGCATATAACATACACTTTTCTGAAGGAGTGTGGTCTTCACTGCTCATGCCGTAGTCAGTGCTCAAACCGACTGGTCCAACACGGGGTCACTAAAAATCTACAGGTGACTAGCCGATACTATTCCCTTTAGTGCATCACAGTTCCCGTTAGAGTTATTGGGTGCAACATCCTAACAACAATTCTGTTCTCTGTTACTTTGCTTGCTGCAGGTGTTCTGGACCAACTCCGACAAGGAATGGAGCATTAAAACTCTTGAAGAGTTGCCGGCTGGAGCATTCGTCTTCGAGTACGTCGGAGAAATAATCACAAGTAGAAAATTATCAACGCGTAAGGGCATGGAGAAGTATGCCATGAATTTGGACTCAAATTGGAGAGCTGAGATTGAATTCAACGACAATGAGGCACTTTGTATAGATGCATCAGAATTTGGAAACATCTCCAGGTTTCTAAATCACAGGTAAAAATTCTATAGAAATGAAGTACATTCTTTCTGTTATGAATATGTGATTAGATATTAGGGGTTTTACCTCCTCATGAAATGGTGTATTTGCTGATTCTACAAGTTGCGTACTTGTTCAAGTGTTCCGATGCTAACCTGGTCGACTTGCCAGTCATAATCAACAGCACCAGAAGAGGGTACTACCAGGTGAGCTGAATTGCTAATTTTTTTTTTAATCCTTGGGACAGCTTCGTACCTATTAATATATGTAATTACCTATTAGTTCACTAGTGGATGTATTAGTCTCCGTTAGTAGCCCGTTAGTATACTATATATACTTGTTAGTACATATTGGTAACTCTGTTAATCTATTAGTTCCTGTTAGTACCTAGTAGTACTCTGTTAGTACTTCAAAGATACGTGTAAGCACCTGTTACTACCTAGTAGTACTCTAGTAGTACTTCACAGATACGTGTAAGTACTTGCTAATACATGTCAGTACCTTCTAGTATCTCCTAGTACCTGTGAGTGCTTTATTGCACTCTACTAAGTATTCTCACATTCTCTGAAGTAATTCAGTATTCTCTGATCTGCTCGGTTTGTAAACATTATTTTTTGATTTTGTATTGTTATTCTGACCACTTTTTACTACTCTTTTGAATAGGTAGCTTTTTTTACGAACCGAAAAGTTTTGGAAGGGGAAGAGCTTACGTGGGACTATAGGCTGGATTTCGAAGATCCTGACCATCCTATTCCTCCATTTCGTTGTGTGTGTGGAAGTAAGTACTGCAGGTGGAAGAAGCGTTAAATTGTTCCATTCAGCAATTGTAGTGTAGCTAGAAATCAAATACATACAATATCTGTAGAGGATCTAATTCGATTCATTTCAACCACATGTACCAAAAACTGAATGGATAGTATATAGTTTGATACAGAAACTGATTCTCTTCAAAATTTCAATTTATATATTTATAGTCAATACATACTAGATCTGAAGTGGAAGTTGAGAAACTTCATCAACAATATATTTTATAAAGCCTCCAAAGATGTCCTAATAACATCGATGGTTTCGCTTTGCAATTGGTAAACCGGTTCATCTCCCTTCACTCGGTGAGCGGCTGGAACCATCTGAAATCTACAAGCAATCACCAGGGAGGCATTCAGGGAAGCCACTCTTGAATTCCTCAAGTACACATACGAATTTCGAGACTTCCCCCATTTCTGATAATAAGTCCCTGCAATGACATATAGTCCTACATCGAACTCTCCACCCCAAACGCATCTAAACTTCTCCCGTACAATCTGTTCTTTCCTTTGACATTGAAGAATGTAGAAGTTCACCCCTTCCTCATTACCTTCAATCGCCGGAACTGCAAAATTATCACCAACACCCACCAAGTCGCCCAATGTCTCTTCTGCGGCGTAATTCCATGGCTCCTCTCCTTCAACCTCGAACTGACTTGATATCATCTGCTCCCTTACAAATGAAACATCGGAAGGAACAAGTTTAATGACTCTCCAATCTTGGACATGGCCACTCTTCTCGCAAGCTCCCCAATCACCGTCCATGTAGGGGCTACAAAAACAGGACAACTGTCTCACCATTAGCAATGTTGGGTCGGAGGTAGACACCCCTTGTATGGAGTGTAATTTTCGAGAGCCGGATATGGTTTCGCAACCATGAAGGTGCTCGCGGTCCACATCATCAGTTTTGATGAGGTGAAAGTACCTATAAGATATTGTTCTGTTTCCAGCAACAGAACTCTCCACAAGCCCTTCCATTTTCTCCTTCAAGAAGTCAACCGCATCTGCCGCATTTTGTAACTGCCGCCATGGATTGTGCAACTGCTCTGTCCTCAAAGCCCTAAGGCATATTTAGGTAATTCTGGACTTTTAAAAGTCCAGAATTAATAGTCAGCTCATCCGCCGACAAAATGTTTGTAGAAAATAACTTAAAATTATTGAAAATTTTCAAAAAAAGGAGAATAAATACTATAAACTAATGCATATTTCACAAAATTCACAAAAAATTAGACATAATGATGTCCAAATGTAGAATTTATGGCTGAAACAGAGTCAAAACAATGAATTTTGAGCCAAAAAATGGTTTTTATAGCACATTTTGAGCAAAAATTGCAAAAAAAAAAAGTTTTTTTCAACCCTGCTATTTTGGTCGGCGGCCCGCCGACGGAATGATAAAAAGTCCAGAATTAGACGTTTTGTCCAGAATTACTTAAATATCCATTCCCTCTTCACAACGGCACCTGCTCCGTCCCATTCCCCTTTGCCATGGCCTGTACCAAAAAAATTCCAAGACATTACACACCCATTAGTAAGGCCCGGATATCTGCTAACAAAGTACATGGGTCTTGCTCCTTTGAATTGTCCAGCACATCCGTCACTCCAAACCCAATGACGCTGTACACTAATACCTTGCAATTGCAACCACTCCCAATGCTGCAAGAAACAATGCTGTACAAATAATGTCTCATGGGTTTTATCATCAGACACATAGAAATAACTCTCCTTCACCATGGTGTTAGTCAGTGGATCTAATCGATATGTTATGTGAACAAGGATTGTAATCTGATTTGAATGCCAATGCATGGATTGAATTTCGTTGTGAATTTCAAACAAATAATTTTAAGCAAAATCAACATGGGAGAGGATAGCATCAGATGGTAACTCTTTCATACTAACTCTACATTGTACGTCTTGCCATCTAGCAACAAAGTTGTGACTAACAAACTCTTGCAACTTTGGTTTCAAATAGTCAATGAACTGAACACAGGAGGTTTCCATGAATACTTCCTGGATTCTTTTCCGTGGTTCCCCATCATTGTTGACTCCAACCACTTCATAGTTGAAGCACCGCCACCTGAGGTTGAATGCTGGAGTTCCTTCCTCCATCGCGCACAACTTCAAGGAATCTACACCGCACCGTGAGCATGAACCCATCAAGCACTCGAGCTTATGGAACTCCTCTGATTCCCCTTTTGGGCATACAATCTGCTCCCAGAACTTAGTGACTCCATCAAATTTGGTCAAATGTGCAGAACATGAATCCAAAGATGCATCAACACAAACCGGACATGAACAACTACAAGAAATTGAAGAATGCATTCCCTTCACAGCATCCCTCATACTGTTGAACGCCTCCCGTAGCATATCCAATTCGACATGGTACTTGCAGCAACAGACACTTCGGTCTTTACACTTCTTAACAAAGAATGGCTTAAGGATCTCGAAGGAATGCATGTAAATGGCAGCATTTGGATGAGTCTGAACAAAACGATCATAAAATGTGGCTTGCAAAACAGAAGAGAAGATCCAGTACTTAGTTGTTGTACTAACATGTACTCGGAATGGAGTACGTATACTGCATAAGTATAATTGGGGAGAAATACAGTACTTCAAAGTAATACAAGGGCTTCTATTGACTACAAAATAAGACCACTTGTATATAAAGTATAACCAAAGCTCCCTAAAATATATAGTAGTAGTTTGAAATCATAGTCGTGATGTATATGATGTATATCAGAACCTCTCCAAGGTATATCACAGTACTGTGAATTTACAGTAAAGTATAATGAAGGCTTCTGTAAGTACATTATGCTACTAAGAACATACCATTATGACTTAGGAATGCATACTCTATGGACTTCATGAAAGGAGTACTAATACTTTTGGGATATGTACAGAATACAAAGATGTACCAAAGTGGATTTTAGTAGTACTATGGATATACCACACGAGTATCTACAACGAATACGAAGACTCTGATTCTTGTCCCTTAATACATTACTAAGTACGACAGAGTACTAGCAATACTGGCAGCTACAGTATGCGTGGATACCTTCTGTAGAACAAAGTATAATGGAGTCCTTCCAGAGTTCGACAAGTATGTGCAAATTCACTCAAAAGAGGTTTCATTAGGAATATGCAGTGATTCACAATATGCCTAAACTTATGTTTAAGGTACTGCCTTCTCAGTTCCTTGCACACTCTCTCACAGGAAATGGCAAAGTAAGAATTCTTACGTGGCTTTCCAGTAGAAGGTGTGTAGCGTGGTGATTGTAAACTTTCCGCCCCAACCTCTTTCTGGTCACATCCTTCTTGTTAAGATTGACACGAGTTTCAGAACTCCACCAGGTAAACACAAGTTCCTTTGTCTCGCTTGGAATTACATCCCTCCTTCTCCTCTCAGGCAACTTGAAAATGGAAAACCCGCTTGATTGAAGACTTCAACGACGTTGAATGGCAGAGGAAACGTTTTTAGGATTCGTGCCCAAAACTCTAGATAAGGCTCTTAATCCAGAAACATCACTGCTAACAGCTGCTTCTAAAAGGGTGGTCTTCCTCACGAGCTTATCTGCTGAGACAGGGTTTTTCAACATCTGTAACTCATTTTTGTATGACTGTATGAACGTATGAGCAGCCTTGGCCTCTAACTCCGAGCTATAGTATTCTGGAAAATGTGGAACAATGGCAGTATTTCTAAGAATCGATTCCACGACAGCCTTACGAAATCGCGGACCATCACACTTGTTCTCTAACTCATCCACAATGAAGGAACAAATCCTGCTGGACACTCTAAGAACATCCCGTCGACTTGAAATCTCTAATTCTGCACCCTCTCTTGCCAAGTGCTCTGACCGTTCTATTATCAGTCTTCTCCTCGCCCTGCTTTGTCGTTGCTGTTCAGCAGCATTCTCCCTTGCTGCTAAGGGAGCTGGTGTAGATCGTACGGGAGATTGCGCTCTTTGGGCGGGTCCAGGCCGTTTTACACCGCGACGTCAATCCAAAGCTCTAGCGTTTCCCATCTTGCAAGCAACATGTAGAAAACATATCAGTATAAAATCATAAGAGTTTTCAAATTTGCTCAATAGAACACATTCAAACGTGTCCGAAATCGGTGGTACCTGATTATTCTACAGCAGTTGTCGCCCACAGTTGCTGCAGAAGTTACAAACACCAACGGATCTACGCAAAATACATGAAGAACCCCAAAGCGAAATGGAGGGAAGTCTGAAACGGGGAATCTAAGCCAGTCACCCCATGCAGCCACGTAACTCAGCCACCACCAAACCGCCGTAACGCTGGAGGAGAATTGGATCCCATTGGAAACCCTAACCTCAATCAAGTCCACGTATTAGAAAGATACGTTAACAGTACCATAAAAGTTTGCTCAATTTAGGAGGGGTCGCACCTTTTTGCCTGTCCCATGACGGAGAGTTGCTACGGAAAAGTTGGATCCAGAATGCCACGCGTCCAGATACCATTGCTCGAATGACTTCGACAGAGTATATCAAGATACTATGGCAGTACATATGGTATGTACGAACTCCCAGTTTCCGTTTTTTGACAAAGTATCATAACTACACTGAAACTATTTTTTTGTACGTGAATACAAGAAGCCCACATGGTATTCGCTGTGTTCTGTAAGGGCCAAAAAAAAAAAAAAAAGAAAAAAACGTTTTCTTCCCCATGTTTTACAGACATGGACAAACTTGGACATTTTCTAAATAAATTGTTCAATGGATTACAATTGTCCGAATTGTTCAACATAGTAACCATCTGCTATATGTTTTATACCTATCACGAAAAAAACATTGAAAAAAAAATCATGGAACCTACTGAACTAAGTATATTTCCACAAACAATATACTATGTGACATGAATCTGTAGTATACTAATATACTCAGTACGTCCACACACTAATGAGTTTATTAATAGTGAGTTTATAAATAGACACTTAGTTATACGAACAACTATATTATTTAATCAAATCAGTCAAGAACATGCCACATTGAAATCAAGAACATATTGAAACCCACATCCCTCTCAAAATATGGTTTGTGACACCATTTTCGTACTAGCGTAGCCTGCTTTCACCCTGTCATTTTATTCTTTTTTCATTCCAATCCATTTCAGTGTTTTTGTTTCAAAATTTTCCCTTATTCAATCCAAATACTAAAATGCCATTCAATTCTTAAGGGAGTACCTTTTCTTTTTCTGGAGTGAACATTGTCATTCTGATCTCAGACATTGCTCATTAAGTCCCTCTCCAAGTCATCCCTCATTTCTTATTAAGTCCAAAATCTCCGTTCGCAACAATTACAGAATTGGGTGACAGGATCAGTCCTAGAACATAATGTTCAGAGTAAAAAGATGGGGTGACATGTATCACCAGAGTTTCGAGGTTCGAACCCACGCCATATGAACTTCGCCATATTTATCCCATGCTCTTTGTAATTAGTGGGCTAAGCTCATATTTTAACCTCGCCTATTTGTATTACCCTTGTCACTTGACACATGGCCTTGGTGTGGTTTAGTTAACGAGAGAAATCGAAAGGCGCGACGTACGTCGCGAACGAAATTCGCCAGGGCCAGGAACAAACTGACATAAAGAAAACCCAAACTAGAATATGGTAATCTGACGTTGCTCCTAGAATTCTTTTTCTTAATTCTAAGCAGATTCTTAATTTCTCTCAGATGTAATTTATATCTCTATATCAGAACATTCATTTTCTTAATAAATCATAACTAAAATATGATAAACTGACATTGCTCTCAGATGTAATCCTATATATCAGAACATTCTTTTCTCTTAATTCTTGGCGAAATATATACCATAAGCCGCGCTTCTCACGGAAATGCGTATACCCACACTCCTGGTTAAACATAGACATAGGGTCTGAAACAATTTACGGGAAAGATCTAAAATTCTACAAAGTTTCTGCTCACCGCTCACCGCTCACTGCTCTGCGCTCACACGTCAGCTTTCTCCAGGCGCACGTTGCAGAGACCAAAGAGAATGCTAAAGACAACACCAATATGGAAGGTCTCACGAGCCTCGTTGATGCAATTGTTGTTGATGCGGCAAAGGAGTAGATGCCCACGTTATGTTATACAAAGGACTTTTTTGAAGTACCAGCAATTTTATGGTTCAAGTGGAAACGCATCGTTTTAGAGCCAGGGTATGTAGCATGAGGACTCCATTTGCTGTCAGCAATGTGAGCAGAGGATTGTTAGCAATTAGACACATCAGGCTTTATGAAGTTGAAAACAATTTTTATTTCCAAACATGGAGTGTGGAAGAAATGGGATTTCTTAAATTTCACTTACTGAATTTTTTATTGCAACTTTAGAAGAGCATGTTTGAACTTCATTCTCCCATGTCCATGCAACTGATTTGACGCTTGCAACATGGTTTTGCAAGCAGTCCTTGATTTGCATTGCCAACAAGTTGATTGCAAACCGTTAGCGTGTTGACACCTTAGACTTTCTAAAGTTGAAAATAGATTTTATTTGTAAAGAAGAATTGTAAAAAAGATTTGATTCTCTAAATTTAAGTGACTAAATTTTTCTATTGCAACCCTTATCCAATATTAGAACTTCATTCACCCACGTCCATGAAGCTGGATTGACGTTTGCAACATGCTTTTGTAAGGAGCAGTTGTTAACTTCACCATGCCGCCTTGCCTCTCTACCCCAAGGCATATACGACATTGGTTGCAACATAGCCCATGAATCACAGTTTAACCTCATGGGGATCTAGTTGCCCTTGACGTTTTGATTGTTATGCAGGATGACACTCGGTATGAGGGAGTTTGGCCGCCTAGCAATGCCACTATTATGCAACAAATACTTGTTTGTAAATTTTGAGACTTACAAATGCTATCTTTGTGGGCAGCAGATGCAATGGCAACATGTGGAGTTAGAAGTACTTTTTGAATATAATTTGTTAATTTTGAACTGACTACATCAGGAGTTTAATTAAAAACTATTAAAAACTAAGAACACATCCATGATTAAAGGCCAACCAAATAATTAAGCATATTGTGATAGAGCCCTTGCATTAGATCATCCTCGGTGTCATTTTTTGTCATGAATGATTAGGTCATATTGGATAAAGTCTCGATTCTGGACGAGACTTGTATGCGAGCACAGAGAAGAGACTAGAGAGCAGAGAGCGGAGATTTAGAGAGCAGAGATTTAGAGAGTAGAGAGCAGAAAATGGGGTCCTAAATAAAAAATTGTTAATTTTAAAACTAAAACTAGAAACTAATTTTAGAAAATATGAATATCCATAGAACATTCCAAATAAAATTCTTTTTTTAGGGATGAAATTTGGGCCTATAATTGTGCATTTTCTTGGGAAATTTAGTAGAATATGCGACATTTTGATCCTATTACCGTGTTATTGTTTTTGATATTTCTGCTCTAGAATAATAAGTTGACGCATTTATGAAAATTTACGCTTGTTTTTCATTCCATTCCGCCGAAATAATGTTGTTTATGAGTGCAATGTCCGGGTTCTAAGGGCGCCAAGCACATGCCTTCGTATATTTAAGTTTGGGCTGTGAAGAGTCTCTTCCTCTCTTTCGAGTGTTGTTTTTTTTTTTTTTTTTTTTCTTTTTTCAGACAGAAGTTGCACTCTTCAGTTATGTAGGCTTGCAAATTAAATTTGCACATTACTTGTAAAACTTTGCAAGCAATTACATAGTCACTTTATTATGGCATGATATGCTGAATAAGGTGTAAATTAGTGAAACCCACCCACCTCCCTTACACATGGCTTACTGGTAGTTACTCCAAACCTGAAGCTTACTTTACTTGGGGCTTACTTTACTTGGGGCTTACTACAAGCTTGAACTTTACTCTAGCAAGTCACTAATTTATGACCATTTGATCTAGGTTAACCTTCATCTAAGGGTCAGAGATGATTGGACCAGGGAGGCTATTCCTGTCCATATAACAAACAAGTGAATCTCTAGAAACTTCTTTGAGGGTATAAAACCATGGGAGTTTCTTGGCCATATGCATCTGTTTACTTGTCTGCTTTGAAAGTAATTCTAGTTTGCTACATGTGTGTGAGAGATTTTTAGAGCTTGTGAAGTTTTGGTTTATGGTGGTGTGGAGCTGATTCAGCAAAGTGCAACATGGTTGAGTCTGGTGGAACTATTAGTCAGGTCCTCTAATTTATGATTGCAATTAGACTCTTTCATCTCTCCCTTTGATTTGTATGTTTGGTGTCGGGTTTGATTTTTCTTGTGATTGCAATAACAAGCTGTAAAGGGCTGTTGACACCTTGTCTACAAACATAATCCTAACTGTGGTTTTGGTTATGTTTATGGGGACAGGTGAGGTCCTTTACCTCTGGATTTTTCTTACTTTACTACACTTACATTCAAGGGATGAGAAGATTTCTGGAGACTCAAACTATATTGTGTTTGATCTTGTATTGTCAGTTTTAAGACAAACTTTTCTCTATTATTTGGATTATTTTGTCATACATTACTATATTGTAAGTAGTGTGTTGATTGAGAATTCTCTGGTGAAAAGCACTATGTGTCTATACTGGTAATTTGGAATCACAAGAGAGTGCACAGATTTGATTAGGTTTGAATTGAGAATGGGCTGATTGAGAATGAAATTTGGTGAGGAAGGTGATAAAAGCTGCCCTGTAAAGGGAAATCCCGCCCACCCACCCTTAGGGGTAGGGAAGTTTTTTTTGAAACAACACTCTTTAGTACCGGGCTACGATTATGGAGGACGTCAAGGTTGTTGCTGTTTTGCTTGGTGACGTTGTTGGCCCGTTCCTACCATACGTGGAGGTTGAGGGGGAAGAGGAGGTGATTGCATGCGGCAAAGGACTTACACTTCCGGTGGTCGTGGATGTTGGATCAGATTTGAGAGGAGACCCTTCAATGTTACCAGATCCAAGGGAGATCATATTGCTTGAGGACGAGGTGGAGGTGCCGTTGCCAACTCATGCATACTCTAAGGTTGGAAAGATCCCACCGGGAACTTATTTTAGAGAAGCATTTAGAGGTACGAGTGGAAGTAGGCCATTGTTGAAACGTCCCCACCTAGCACAATTGCCAAGTGTGGGACCCAAAATGGACGTGAATGTAGTTTGTCACGTAGTAGAGCCAGAGGTTGGTAGATGTGCTCAGAATGCAAGGGGCGAAGCTTAACGCATTAAGTTCAAAGAATGAAATAGCTATTTACAGCAATTGGTAGGCTAAATTAAAGTGATAACCTATTCTAATAATATAGTGCACGATCGAGTGCGTAGAAGTGGTTGAATGTATTTATGTGATATGCCTTGCATTATTAATTCAAGCTATTAGTACGCATAGTAATCAATGTGAATATGAAGACCCTATATATTGAAAAAGACAATACAAAATATGAATTGCTGACTCAGTACAGCAAATAATTCAAACATTGACTACTACGCAAACTAGTTGCCGTTGTCCACGGTGAAGATCACGGACTAAAATTAGTCTGCCCCCTAGTTCTTCGCCAATGGGCGTGTCAGGATTTTGCTTTCAAGAACTATCTTGACCTCGTTGAAGCTATAGGTAGGCGCGTGGATGAAAAGGTTGGCATCAAGATCGCGGTTGCAAACCTTCAAATGGATGAAGTACACATGCTTGTAGTAGGAGAATTGGGTCCTGCCTCGGAACGCAGTCATGGTCTTGTGTTAAGCAAGGTTGTAGCATCGATCTCTAGAGGTGAGGAATGGGTTTAGTCAGAGAGTGTACAATAAGGAGCATTCACGGGTTTAGAGGGAGTTAGAGGAGCCCATGGAGAGCCGTTGCGCGGGATTAGGGCGAGTGGCACTGCGTTTCACCATCTTGGCGTCTCTCTTACCATGGTAGCGGTCAGCCTGTGCAGCTGTTGGCAACGAACTTAGATTTACATGTGGCGGAGCTGAGGAGAAGAGGCGTCGTGGGAAGACCGCCTTCTTCTACGAGAGTTGGAATCCAGCTGCCTCTAGTGCACAAATTTCTGTGAGGTTCACGTTTGTCCCTAGCTTTACTAGCCAAACGGTTGGAATCAGAGGCATCTACTGGTGGATAGTGTTTTTAGCAATCCACTTGCGCGTTGATTCCTTTACGCATCTCTCAATGTCATTAAACAAAAGAAGAATTCCGTCCTCTCCGATGTGTTCCGGCGTATGTTGGTCCAAACTTCAGTGTTATTGGTGTTGCGGTAGCGTTTGCGCCTTTGACAATTCTCTCAATACATTTCTTCTTAGTGACAGCTCTCTGGGCCCAACAGCACTCTGCAAAAGTCTTCGGCAGTCTTGAAATTTGCCATTCCTTGATGTTAACCTTAGTCTCCTCAACTGCATTCACATGGCAGATTTCCATCTCGTTTCTCAAGGTCTCCGGGATTGTCACAGCATCTCTTATAGGAGATTGATCTTCTTGAACCTCCGTGTCATCTTCGGTGTCATCTTCCACAATGATGGGAATCTGCAAAGTACAGGCCTTGACATTACGTCCTGCAGCTTTTAGATAAGAGAAGTTTACCTTATCCGGGCGGTGTGACTCTTCCTCAGCTCCAAGGGGTAGGTCGGCCTTCTACTTGATGGATCCAAAAACTTCTTCTCTAGCCATGCAAAGCTGACGTGTGAAGAACTCTCCTACTCCAGGCATCTCCAACATGGGGTCTTCAAGCACTGGAGGATTTTTCGTGAGCTTTGCCTTGCGTTCTACATTCCTTAATTTTAGTTTCTTCTTTGATGGACATGTCCCTCCAAAGTCCCCTTTCAAAAACAGGTAGAAATTGACAACTTGTACGGTTGCCCAAACATAGTCGTCCACTGTAGCCACGTAGAGGTTGCCGCACTTGTTGCCGAACGCTGGAAGCCACTTGTTGTGAATCGTTTTACCAAGGTTACATGTGGGCATTTCTGCAAGTTCTCCTTTTAAAAAACTTTGCAAAAGAAAAGGCCGATGTGGTTAGATCTAGTTAAGCATTTAATATGGTCGGATTAGCTGGAAAAGAGAAATAGAAGTAAATGAGTTAGGAAAAATTGTACCCGAGCCATGAATCCGCCCCACTGACAATATGCGAAGTGCTAGAATGCAAGCCACAGCTCCATTTTTCCTAGGGCCTTTCCTGAGACTGCTCCAGCAGAAACCCATCACGCTTGAATCCCATGGTACATAGTATCGGCTTCGTCCATAGTCTAGGATGCCCTATATTGGTGGCACATTTTCTTGTGTTGCTCCCAGAGCTCGTCAAGAATGTACTTCTCTGTGAAGTTGACCATGGACTGCGTCTAGTAAAATTGGCAGGTCCTCTCCTGATCCTCCATACAGTCCTCTTTCTTCCCACTGCCGTAGATGATTCGAACTGCATTCTTGTTGGCATGTGCCCTGTCTACCATAAATCCCTCGAAGTTTGGGGCTACAACGCCATTCCTCTCCATGACAGCATTATGATTTCTCTAGAAAAGGATCTGGGCCTCATTGTCCTCAGAATGCATGTCACAAGTAGCAATTGTCATTACATGGCAACACGATGAGACGTACACGTGGCATGCCATCGTTGTCCAATGTCGTATCCGTTTGACATGGCCGAACATCACCCACGCGCTCCGGAGATCTCTGCCGAGCTGCATTCTTGACACGAGGTCGACCCCACTGCCAAGCCTGATTTCCAACATGTTGAAGAGAAAAACCTTGTCCAGATCAGCCCCTTGACCTGGAAATTTGCTCTCCCGGACGAAGGCCCATAGACTGATTCCATGCAATTTGGTAATAACATTCATGACACCGTACATCCTCAACCGCCGAAATGACATTAGCTTGTTGCGAATGTTTGGTGATGCCATGTCCTTGTAGCTGTCTAGGACCGGAATAAGCTCCTCCATGTTGAGTTTCTTTGGAGGTGCATCCTCCGGCTGTAGCAGGTAGTTCCCGATTAGAATCTTGCTCACCTTCAACACCACTGATCTCTTTCTTGCTTAAAGGGTTTTTTCAACTTGTTCTTCATTTTAACTACTGATCTCAACCTTTGTATCCCTCTAGTTGCCAACCTTCATTGGGTGATCGTGAGATCCAAGATGGATATATGACCTGGTCTGGTAGACGTTGCGCGCCACGTAATATACTTTAGCTCCACATGTAGCAATGCATACTGGGGGTTCCTTGCATACCTTGCATACAAGTGTGGATTCCGTAAGGGTTGGCAGGTCCACTCTAAATACTTGGAGGGTACAACCGTCAAACTCAGTCTCGTTCATCTCATAAATGCGAGGACGTCGTTTCAGAAATGGGCAGTCTTTTCTGTATCTAGCTTGGCCATGGTGACCTTGTCAGTCAATCCTCTCATGTTGCTGAAGTTGTGTGAAACTTCTTCTCTGGCCATAATGTCCCTTAATGCTATGGTAATTACATATCTCCACTCCTCGCTGTTGCAGCGCACCCATCCAATGCAGCTGGAGTTACAAAATGAAAGGCCGAAGTTGTTTGTTATGTTGGTGGTGATGGTTTTGGTCCAGACATAGCCGTCGTATTGCTTGTCCATTCCTTGCATGGACTTTGCTTGCGACCTTGATGCTCCTACAGCAGCCGGGGGCAACTCAAAGTGAACTCCTCTATCAAAAAGTGCTGGCAAATACTCTACTCTCTCGTGTCTAATACCAGAGTAATCTATCTTTTTTAAGAATGTTTTTCTTCCCTAGTCTCTCAGCAAGTTTGCAATGTAATAGGAGGACACTAATAGTATCTTCTTTTGAAAATTGAGAGTGAGTGGGACTCTTTAATAAAGGCGCAACTGCCGACCTAGACTCTAAAGTTTCATTTGAAACATGAGGGGTCAACTTATTAGGACTAGTTTCCTCGTCTGAGGAGAGAGAGATGATTGGCGTTTCAACAAAAGTATCTAGGCTAGGCTCTACTTTAACATTCACATCATGAGGAAGCAGAGTCTGAACAGTACATGTAGAAGAACGATGGGGAGTAAGAATCACTGTAGATGCGTGCATCTGAGAAATTGTGAGGCCGTAAACTTTGTATGTAACTGGGTACAAGTGCGAATACAAATTACCATCTTCTCTTCTCTCCGACACTTGACCTAAAGTGTGTGTAACCTCAGTTGTGATCTTGTCAAAAATCTTCTCCTCAACACTGATTATGTCCTCTCTTAAACTAACTCTTATACTAAGGCGCTGGGAGGACACGATTGCCATCCAGCATCAGTTGTACGGAAAGAGAGAGGAATCCCAAAGCCATGGGCATAGAGGACGATAGTGCCTTGGACTTGCTAAAGAAATGAGTCCACTATAGTGAAAAGTAGAGTGGCGAGAAATGACATTAATGGAGTTGAGTAGTCCAAGAGTGAGAGACTAAGCAGTTCGTTTGCAAGGATTTTATACAATTCTAGATGCATCTTAGAATATGAATGTAAAATTAAAGTATTGGAAGATAGTTAGGAACTAACCAACAATGTTAATTATGCCTTGCGCCGTAATAAGAATTTAAGCCATGATAATTTTACTATTGTCAGTAGCACTTTAGATCGTGCATTGATTTTTAGTTCAGAAGAGCATGGCTAAGATTAGGGGTAGCCGTCTTTCATCCTGGAATTTTGGCCATGTCCTGTGTGAGTGGTGACTCTGTGAGTGGTGACTCTGTGAGTGGTCAATATTTCTAATATTGTGTTGATTATATTGATGAATTATCTAATTTTCAATACATTTTCTTAAACAACAACTTTAATTGAAAATATACTTATATTTAGTTGGAAATACTGTAAGTAGTATAAGATACATGACAGTGGAGAATAATTTATGTCCATGAAGAGAGGTTCAGGAAGACTGGATTTTTAGGTATATATAAGGAGAAGGGAAGTGCTATAGAGTGTTTTATAGTGAGACACTAACCTTACGTAACTTAGAGACACGAAGGACACACTTATGTGACATCTAACAGAGGAGGAAATGGGGGGTTACAGACTTTACGGATAGGAGAGCGAGACAGAGGAGAGGAGCACGTAAGAAGGTAGATGTGAAAGGTGACCTTCTCACTGCACCCAGGATGGGCCGGAGAGATGGGCTGCCATTAGCTCTGAAGTTTTGTAGTATTTGTAAACTTATTCTAGAGTCTATAGTGGAGAGAAAAGAAGAGTTCTTGGAAGACAGGATTGTCCAGTATCAGCAGCACGAGCTAGTTAGCAGTGACGGAAAACGTAAGGAGATGACGGAAGAATTAGGGTTGAATCTAGTCGAACTCCCGAGTCACCGTAGCCTTCTTTTGGTTTTAAGGACTCTTCGACAAGAGAGACATATTCTAAATCCGTTGATCATTGTAATTTGGAAGAAGTAAGTCTTCTGCAAATCCGTCTTGAATTTGTAATGTGAATTCTTTGTTTTCGTGTGGTATCTTAATGTAAGACGGCAAACATTATAGCACTCTATAATTACTATAATGTCTTTGTTGAGGGAATCTTTTTTAATGCTTCAATATGTAGGGCCGCATTAGCTATTGGTCAGTTCTAGGATTTAGGGTGCTTCAGAATTCAAAGTCGTCATCTTCATCTTCCTTTGCGAAGAAGGCCGAATGGTTTAGATTTGGAACAGAGGTCGAAGGTCCAAGTAGAGCCTCACAGGTTGCGGCAGAAGGAACTGAAAGCGAGTTTTTGCGAGGCGTGGCGAGGCGGGCGAGGCGTGAGATAATGGAGGCGGATAAAGGTGGCCATGCCATTGCAGCTCGGCGCGACGCGAGGCGGGCAGGGCGAGGTGACCAGCTAGGAGCTCAAGCCGCGAGAGTAGGAGAAGATGATGGAGAAGTTGTTAAAGACAATTTAGGACTTGATGAAGCAGGACCTAGAGGAGGGGGAGAGGGTGGGAAGAGGGAAGGTGTCGATGGAGAAGTGTATGAGGAGGCAAAAGAGGACGGAGCTAGGGGAGGACGAGCACGAGGAGAATGAAGACCAAGTCGAGGAAGACAAGCACAAGGAGAGCGGAGGGGTAAGCCTCTCCAGGTCTTGTTGTTTTCTTTGCATTGTGGGTTCGGTCCCCAGCTCTTGCTTGCCCCATAACCGAACATTACTTGACACCCGATACTACCTAAGATCATTTGTAGTGCTCCAGAGCTCCTTGCTGTTGTTGCTTGGTTCAATCCGAGCTCCTCCAGAGCGCAAGTCATGTGTATTTTTTTTATTTTTTTTATTTTTTGATGTGAAGGCCCCTAGGAGGCGTTGTCTGCTCCGACAGCGCCCTCCAAGGATGCCAACCTTGTTTTCTTGATGCAACATCTTGTCTTTAGTATGATATTATATTTGATTCCTGAAATCTATTTACCATTTGTGGTGCAGTAGTACTCTGAGCAAATCATTGAGAGCAAAGGCCATAGCCCGATTCCCGTAAATTTCAGTAAAGTGAGGTAATATTTCAATTGAATTATTGCCTAAGTTAGCTTTATAGTTTGCATTTCTTTAAGTATGTTCCTTGTACTTCTTTAAACATATATGGATTTTAACCTTCAATTTGTACCTCCAATTACAGGTTTATTCAGATGTCCCGGGTCTTCTATCAATTCTCCGCAATATGTGATTAATCCTTTAGACCTCTCGGACTCGTACAATGAGCCGTATTGTACGTGTGACTTTTCAAATCCTATAAGTTTAGCTACCGGATTGTTTGTGGTCCATTCTTCACAGTACATGCCTACCTCCTCAATTTATCAGCTATGTCCCCAAAATACATGCCCACATCTCCTTGCCTCGGTACACCGCCATTGTCTCCACATTCTCCTTCTTTACGTATTAGGATAAGGAGGCCAGCTCATGTAGTTTTTGCCCTTCCAACAATTCCACGACATACTGCCCCAATCACTAGGCGTATTTGGAGGGCGTGCCTTCTTTGGAGGAGTGTAGAGACTAGGGATTACTATAGACGTGCTCCACGTAGATAGAGGCTCGCAAGTATTATTTAGTGCAGGAGATGATCATAAAGTTGTTACAAGAGATATTTAAGTATGAGAAGAATTGGTGATTTCTTCTTTTTGATTTTAGATTTATGTATCACTTCGCTTGTATTGAATTCAAGTATCAAGTTGCATGACTTTTGGCAGGGAACTCAAACAAAAGACGTGCTGCCAGCATCATCTTGTCCTACAAACTTGAAGAATGTTGTAGAAAGCGAATTGCTTCATCGAACACAGCACAAGGTTGAATCCATCAACGTCATCAAGAGCCTTCGAATTCAAACGGTGAAGAAGTCCCGTCTACTTGTCCCCTTGTGTAGGATGATCTCAATGGTAAAAATCAGGCCAGTTGGAGAAATGGGAATACAACAGCTCGAGAGGGAGTTTGTGAAGGTATATAGAGATGAGGACCACGTCATGTACATCTCTATGTATAACAACGAAGAAGTCTCATCGGATGTGATAGAGTCGGTTAAGGCCGGTTGGAGCCCACTGTAGGAAAGAGCAAATCATACTTTTGAAGAAGAGCTTCAAGGAGACTCTGATTTGAAGCAATTCTCAGGCAAGATGTTTTTTGTCTCGGAAGGTAACCTTCGCCTCTCCGCATGGTTAAGACATATCAACAATCACCATGCGGCTGACCTTGACTGGCACATCTCCGTGCATTGCATTCTTTTAGACCCAAGCGGCAAGGATGGCAATCTTCTTCATGCCATGCACGATATCAATTGGTAAGTATCTTCCTAGTTCTATTTGTTTAACGTTTTTGAAGGCGCAATTTTCTTTGATTATTTGTTCTAAGTCTTGACTTCTACATTCAAGTCTACTGGAAATGACCACGTCAAGAGTAATCTTCTAGCAAAACTTTTCCGTTTGCGCTCTTTTGGTGTGATGAAGCTGGAAGAATTCAAGGATCTCCCAACTCCAGAGGGATACGAGGCCTATTTGAAGAACAAACCATCGAATTCGTCAAGGCATCCCTTGACAACTAAAGTTTTCATTGCGTTTCTATACCGAGTAAGATTTACTTTCCTAAATTCATTGATTCTTTCCACTAGAGGTTGGTAAAATTGTAGTTTTGCAAACTTACTAATTTACTTGTTTTTTTACAGTGGGAGATTGCAGTGGCATCAGATGAAGCCGCTAGGGCCTACATTGAGAGAACTCCAAAAGACAAACAAACCGCAACTAGAGTTTAGGATGCAATGACTCTGGCATCCAACAACATAGTCGACGCCATTAAGAAGAAGGACTTCACCAAATATTTGGCTATTGCAAATCCCAAAAATGGTGAAGACTTCCTCGGTTAAGTACAAAGCGCGTTGGTTAAGGTGGTGGAACTCTTCTTTGAGTTCGCGGCTTTCTTATAGATTTTTACCTCCAGAATTCAAGGAAGCCGACCTCGATCCTTGATTGAACAAGGCAGCATTTTGGACACAGGTATAGTACCTCCTTTGTATATAAAATTTGTATTCTTTTTTAGACCAGATATATATTTGTCTCTTATCAACTGAATTGTATCTCTTCTAGTTGGAGGAGGCCGTCATCCACGAGTTTGAGGACATCTACAAGGCGGAGAAGCTCACCATGAATTGGAAGGCATCTCGGAATGTTCAGCAACCGAGCGCATACGTGGAGAGTTGGCGTATTCTTTTATGGGAGAAGGAATTCCCTACGTTCCTTGGTCCTAAGGCTGAGAAGGTCTTTGATAAGAAGTCCAATTTCACCAAATTCTTGGGAACCGCAAACATTGTCAAGCGGGTTACATACCGGTATGATGGTGAACTCAAACATATTTGCATTATCAATCATGCTCGTTGTTTCTATTAAACTATAACAATTTGTCTTTGTCATTCATTAGGTACTTCAAGAGGGAGCTTGTTCCAAAAGGCGCCATTGAAGTCCACCAGCTCCCAAAGTACTTTGCTGCATGGATTCAAAAAGGCTCGGACCAGTGTATCTATGCTCCTCAACAATTAAAGAGGTACAAATCTCTGCACTTGGAAGCACAATGTTGGTATCTCAATTGCCATTGTGGTTTTACTATTGATTTAGAGGCGGATGTGAAGTCTTTACATGATGGCGGAGTGGTAGTTGTTGAAGATTCCGTGCGAGGTAGAGAAGATGACGAGGGACATTAGGATCAATCATGTGCACCACCATGGAAGAGTAGGAAAGGGCGTCGTTTGCAACTAGCTCAAGGGGCGGACATTGTGTCTTTGGGTTCTCAGTCACAAGCAATAGAGCAAACGCAGGCGAAGTCATCTACACAAGGGCCGAGGGCACTCCTTGTTCTCAATCTAAAGTCATTCCTAAGCCTTCTCCCTCTCCTCTAACCGTGTCTTCCTTAGTGAGTGCATTGGACATAACGAAAGGTCTCATTGATCAGAGGAACGCAAAACTAATTCCCACTAGCAGCTCTTTAGGTGGATTTCCACATTTGGCCCAAGTTTGTGTCTCCAACAAATTTGTGGAGACATTGATGACTTTACGTTTGAAGACCTACAAAGACAGCGGTGGCGATCCTAGATGGGTTGAGATTCTAGACTTCATTCGCAAGGTACAATCCATTAATTGGACTTGTTTTGTATGCATCAAGTTTTATTAGATATTAGAAAGTCTAACTTTCCTTTCTGGTTTTTTCAAGGTGGAAGAAGAACACCAAACCCAAGTTCCAAAACGGTGCGAGGATCACAAGCCCTCGGGGATTGACTTGATCATAGCCAACATCTCTAAGAATCTACCCGTACCTACGGGTATCTTATCCTTCTTCATTTGTTCCACCTTGGAACTCTTGGGATTCCGAATATGTGGAGTCTATCTTTGAATTTGCAAGTCATTACTTGCAAAATGATGGTGCTCTTCTCCTCTTCCACAACAATGATCGAAACCTCACTACGGAGATTGTGATGCACAAGGATTGGTGGGGCATCAATGACCTCAACCTGGCTTCTCCTACAAACCTCAACTCCAAAGTAATTTACTCCGTAATCATTCCTTGTTTATGTATAGTGATAACATTCTTTTTCTTTATTCTCACATGTTTTAATTGACTGCAGTCTATTCGGTTCTGGATTCACATCTTCATTTGTGGTGGCAACGTTACATCTTATCTCTCATTCCAAATGAAGAATTTTGAGGTGATACATGACGACGTTAATATAACCAAGAGTGATGCCATGTTCAACCTCACCAGAGCAAAGACTTAGCTCATGAATGGGAACGTTCCATGGAGAGGACCAAGGGAGAAAGCCCCTTTATTCATGCAGGCCCTTATTGAGTAGCTCACCAAGCCCGGCGACATAGTCCTCGACTGGAAGGGAGGAACAGGTAACCATTCACTAATTAGTTTTGCATTTCCATTCCTCTCATATTCTCGACAAAGTCTCGCTTCTTTCCCGTGCTTTTAATTCAGTGGCTTTCATTAAGGCTTGCTAAGAGATTAGTCGTCATGTTCTGGCATTTGCAGATGACGAACTCATCTACAACGTCTTTTATAGCTCCATATGCCGCTCCTAGACCTATCATGGCCCCTCTTTAACATCCCAGACCTCCACTTGCTGATGAAACACGCCCCAAGAAACGAAGACGCAATAAGTGGAATTGTAAGTAAGTCTTACTTTACATTTTCCAACATCTAGTCGATTTATCTTAGCTTTGCTTTTGTTTGCATCTCCACGTACTCATTCTAACCACTATCCGGTTGATATTGCAGCGTAGTTGCATCAACACTGCAACCTATGCCAAGACCCATGCCCATTCCATCGTGGCATGTGAACTCCAGTCTAATTCAGCCATATGTTCTCCCAGATTATGCTGAAGAGTTAGCACAAGCGTTTCAATCCCGCGTCATTAGATATGTTTCTAGTCGAGCTACTACTTGTGATCCTAGGGCCCTTAAATTTATGGATACAGAGGCTGTAGAAGGAGATTCTAAGTCCTCGAGATTAGATAGTGGAAGTAGCGATTATAGCATATCTTGAGTTTGAACGACGTTTCGCACTTTTGTTAATTTGATTTGATTTGATTTGATTTGATTTGATTGGATTGGATTTCATTACATATCCCTTCTTGTTTTCCTTCGCACCCATCTTGCATTTTTGTACGCAACCATCGGGTTTTTTTTAGAATCTTCTCATTTTGTATTTGTGTCTGTCTAGTTGTGGGATTTTTTTGCTGTCAATTCTTATGTGTTCGTTGTACAAGATCATAAACATGTGACATGTTCTCGATTGATTTTTTTTAAACTTTCTTATTCGATATTCATGGCCTCCTAAAGGAATTACATTGCATGTGCCAAAGTGATTCTGATAAAATTTATCAGACTACTGGATCTCAAAAACGTCAATACCAAATTACTCAAAACATTAGGTCTTTCAGATAGCAATATCCATGAAACCAAAAACACAAATGTGGACATTAAATTACAATAGAGAAACAATCAAATGGTAAAAAAATATACAAGTCTATAATGACTTTCTCTAAAGGTCAATAGCCTTTCTCATTATTATACCCATCTCATCTATTCTGGAGAGAGATCCGGATATTAGGGCTTAGAGAAATTTTCTCTAGATGAATGGACCTAGTCGACCATCATAGTCTGTCTTACTTGGTCAACCAACCCCTTGTCACATGGAGAGTAGCTTGCTGGATAATGATCCTCCTTGAATATGATTTTGAGGTAGTCTACGTTCTAGGCCAGCGTCACATAGTGGCAGACTATTTGTCCAGGAATTCCAAGGCCACCGAGGAAGGCATAGACGATTCATTTAATGAACCATATATCCAAAGAGCTACCATTGAGATTGACATTCTCAAGGATTGGCGTGGCGACATCATTCGATATTTAACCTAGGGTATCACACCTCCTGAACTCTCAACAACCAAAAATGTTAGCTTTGTACGAACTACCCTGCCTCATATCGTGGTCTATGGTCAACACTACCGCCGCGGCCTAGACCATGAATTATGCTTATGCGTACTGGCAGAATTAGAACAGATTGTTAGAATTATTCTCCATGACAACCCACTAGGGGGCCATCAAGGCCCTGAAACCACAATAAAAAAGATCCTAGCTGCCCCTTACTGGTCGCCAACGCTTCACAAGGATGTTCACGCCAATGTTGTAAATTGCCATGCCTGCCAAGTCTCTACGACTAATTTTTAACACCAAGGCCGTGTTACCTTGAAAACTATGCCTCCGTTAGGACCATTCCAAAGTTGGTGACTAGAGTTTGTTGGCCCCATTTGCCTTGCAACAAAACAACAAAATATATACTGGTAGCGACAAATTACACAACAAAATGGGTTGAGGCCAAACCATTAAGAACCAACACTGTTGTGGTGACAACATCCTTCATATATGAGAATATCATCACCCGTTTTGGCTGCCCCTTGGAAATCGTGTCCGACCATGGTACTCACATGCCGTCATCGAAGACCTATTAGATAATCACATAATCAAGCCTAGGACAAGCACAGTTTATTATTCCCAAGAAAATGGCCTAGCCGAATCCACTAATAAAACCCTGATCAACATGTTACATAGGTTCAGCCGTGCTAATCAAAGTGATTGGGATGACTGCTTACCCGCCGCCTTGTGGGCTTATAGAGTTGCTACCAGGAGGGCTACTCAGGTCAGTTCATTTGTGATGGCCTACGGCTCCCACCCCTCTTGTCTACAGAATATATTGCACCTACTTTCCAATCCTTGCATTCCAAGGACTATACACCCCACCAAGTCCTAGTAGCCTGTCTCCAGGACATACACTATTTAGAAGAAGTTAGAGCTTTTGCAATTAAAAACATTGCCCATAAGCAAGAACTAATGGCACGGTATTTTCAATCAACCAAGCCAGTCTGAGTATTTCTACAAAACTCAAACACTACCATTCCGCAACATCAATAACTGCCCCCAGGCTCAGCCTTGGGGACATTTATAAAAACTTGGCAATAGAGGCCCAAATTAATACTGATGATTTGGACAATGCCCAATCCCCGACCCCAATGCCACCATAGACAACTTAGAGATCTATGTAAACCATATTCTGGTGTGCCTATATGGCAGCAAGGATCTGCTTGGATGTCATGTTGATGAGACACCCCAAGGTTCCCCTTGCTTTCGCATCATTAGGCCCCCGCCGCCACCATCAACGCTAGCCTCTAGGCTAGCCCATCCCAGCCCTAGCCGCCCCTGTCAATTCCCCTCTGCCCCATCAAGGCCGCCAAGGTCCCAAGATTCATCAATAGCAGCCAAGGCGTCTCCTCTTCTCTCTCTCTCTCCATGGAGGTTCCCTGCTTCTCCCCCTCCATTGCTTCCCCCATGTGACAAATCCACCTTGCGCATTCTCCTCCATTGCTTCCCCCAAGTGACAACGTCCAGTACCTTCTCCACCTCCGCATTCTCCTCCCTCCTGGCACCTTGTTCTTTCCTCACCGCCGAATATAGCCATTTGTCTTCCTCGTTGTCTCTTCCCATTTCCCTCCACACATTGACTGCGCACCATACATCCACAGAGTTAGTTTTCATGGAGAGTAAGAAGGTGCATCCTCCATTCTATGTACCCAAGATGGTCATGGAATGGAAGCCCCGCCGTGGATACCGAGGAAGGCCTGGGCAGGTACTGGACGTGACTCGAAGGAAAAGTCGACATCAAACAATGCATCGAATTCGTAGCTTCCATGCGTACGTGCGGCGAGACAGAGCCTTACCCGCCCGGCGTGGTGAAAGGAGTACTTGTCCAATTCTTTGCCCGCTACCTCCACAAGTTCTTTGGCTGGGATAGCTTCGGGCCACGGCGTGGAGCAGCGGCTGTCGATTCCCACAGCCTGACGTTGCAGCTCGCGTCGGCAATCTCCAGCTCAAGCAAGATAAAAGGTACGATCTGTTCGCCCTTGGTAATCATTTACAAGATCCATGCTTTTCACGTATGTGTGGAGTCCTCAGTCAGATCTATTTCCGTAATAACTGCAATGGCATCTTGCCAGAGCAGTTAACTCTACTTCTCAAGGCAGACCAAGTCGAGAAGATCAACTGGGGGCTGATGGTGGAGGAAAATTTCTGTATCCAGCTGTGTGGACACAGGAAGAAACCCGACTACCATAGCCCCATAGGACCCTTCCTTACAGCATACATCAGCCATTTCCTTGCGTTCCACCCAAGGCACAACAAGCCACCCCTCATGGGGAGTTTTCTCAATGTGCAATGCAAATTTGTTGCAAGTGCGGCACTTGATCCTACACAACCCAGCTCCAGTAAGCGCCCACGGAGTTCCAAGATGATCAAGGTAGTAGACACGCCAGCCAAATGGGGACTCTACACCACCAAGTACCATACACCACCAAGTACCATACACCACCAAGTGCCATACACCACCAAGTACCATACACAAACCACGGTTCTTTCGAAGTGCGTCAAGGAGATGCTACAATGGATTCATACTACCGAGCAGGAGAAGGAAGCCCTTGCAGCCGCTCACAAGGACATCGAGGATCGTTCCAAGCGTAAAATCACCTTGGCTATCGAAGGAGCTCGAGAGCAGGCACAGTGCATTCTGGAAAGTACACATGCAGAACATCGACAGCATGTGGAAGAGACCAACCAGATTCTAACAAATCTATGAGATCAAGTTGCAAACCTTGAATTGGAGTTAAGAGCAACACAGGACCACATGGACGTCCTCACCAAAGAAAAATAATACGCAGTGGAGGAAATTCTGGAGTTGGAGCAACAAGGCAAGGAGTATTTGGCCCGATGCAAGGCCTTGGCAACGCATAACGAGACACTGAAACAGCGGCAAGGCTCACAAGGTGCCGAGGATGTGTCACATCTCGAGAAGCAGTGAGCCACAGCTGAGCTTTCCATGCAGAACTTCGAAGAAAACAAAGTCGGGTGGGTACACAACGCATCCAAGATGATTGCCTCCAACGCCTACCTGTGGCTCCGAAATCATCCGCCAACCTCTAGGGATCCCCCTCAGGTGTTTCTCGATCATTGCATTGATGATGCCTTGGCTACCTTGGAGCAGGAACAATCCAAGAACGACAGAGAGACAATGGACATGGGAGCCATGTTTCCACTCCCACAACTGGAAGATGAACCTGCACACGGCAGCCCTCGCGAGAATCCTTAGTTGGGAACCCTAGTCATCACCGACTTGGAGAACCGAGCAGAACGTGTTGACATTCGAGAGCAATTCATGGATCCCGAAGATACCCCCTAGCCATTACCATGCCTGCCACAACCAGTCGAAGCTTCACCAAGTCAGATCTTGTCCACGGAATCCACGCGGCCCAAACCTTTTAAACAACATATAATTGGTTTACAGAAAATAGAAGAAGAGTCTAGCCTCGAGGATAGGCCAGCAATGAATGCAAAGCTAAAGAAGAGTTAGAAACTGTAGTCGAAGAAGTCCATCATTATTTTTCTGCCAACTCTGATCTGGTCGCACTTTATAGTGATCCTGAAGCTGATTATGTCCAATGCCCTGCTTGCAATAAGATTTTTGGAAAGACTGTATATGACGTGTACCAATGTTCAGTCACATCTAGGTCAAAACACAACCTAATTCAGAAGGGTGTTGGTGCAGCCATATATGGAAACCAAGCTCTTCCCTAATGCCACGCACAGCTGCTGCGAGAGGAAACTAGACCGAATTGAAGACCTGCATACCAAAGAAGCCGTGGCTGACCTGCAATCCGGGACGAATTGCCCTCTCCAAGTGAAGGCAAAATGTTACGTGGCATCCAAGCACGGCAGTGAGAGATAGCAAGGGCGGTGGAACTAGCCGTAGAACAGCAAATTGATAGGAAATAGATGGTATAAACAGGGTAGGCAGAAAGGAATCCTCAATTTTATTAGTCAGAGTCGAGTCCTAATCTGAGACTACTTGCTACTCCCTTTTGTACGCACGAGCCTTGGTGCTCCGTGACGGCCATGGTTTTGGTGAACTAATACTACTCCTTCTTTCCTTTACCTTGTACCTCTCTGTTGCTTGGCTTGACTGAGTGTCCCCCTCGGTTGCGTTGTTGTGATATGTGCTTCCTTGGTTGTGCTGGTTGAATTTCCCTGACCCTAAGTCAGTCTTTAGCGTCAGTGCATGAATACGAGCTCTACTCTCTACTCAGTCCTAAATACCCAACACAGCCTGCTCACAAATCGCCCCTCTGTTCTAACATACCAAGAAATCCTAGGTGTCTCAGCAGGGATCAAACCTCATTGACAAGGCCTTGGTCTTTTTTCTCCTCTCTAGGAAGCCTCGGCCGAAAAAGAAGCCATGACGGCTTTAGTCCTCGTCCCTGGACTCTTCGTACCTATGGCTGCGTCCTACTGTATTGTTCCTCCCTCTAAACCCATGAATGCTCCTTATTGTACACTCTCTGACTAAACCCATTCCTCACCTCTAGATATCGATGCTACAACCTTGCTTAACACAAGACCATGACTGCGTTCCGAGGCAGGACCCAATTCTCCTACTACAAGCATGTGTACTTCATCCATTTGAAGGTTTGCAACCGCGATCTTGATGCCAACCTTTTCATCCACGCGCCTACCTATAGCTTCAATGAGGTCAAGATAGTTCTTGAAAGCAAAATCCTGACACGCCCATTGGCGAAGAACTAGGGGGCAGACTAATTTTAGTCCGTGATCTTCACCGTGGACAACGGCAACTAGTTTGCGTAGTAGTCAATGTTTGAATTATTTGCTGTACTGAGTCAGCAATTCATATTTTGTATTGTCTTTTTCAATATATAGGGTCTTCATATTCACATTGATTACTATGCGTACTAATAGCTTGAATTAATAATGCAAGGCATATCACATAAATACATTCAACCACTTCTACGCACTCGATCGTGCACTATATTATTAGAATAGGTTATCACTTTAATTTAGCCTACCAATTGCTGTAAATAGCTATTTCATTCTTTGAACTTAATGCATTAAGCTTCGCCCCTTGCATTCTGAGCACATCTACCAACCTCTGGCTCTACTACGTGACAAACTACATTCACGTCCATTTTGGGTCCCACACTTGGCAATTGTGCTAGGTGGGGACGTTTCAACAATGGCCTACTTCCACTCGTACCTCTAAATGCTTCTCTAAAATAAGTTCCCGGTGGGATCTTTCCAACCTTAGAGTATGCATGAGTTGGCAACGGCACCTCCACCTTGTCCTCAAGCAATATGATCTCCCTTGGATCTGGTAACATTGAAGGGTCTCCTCTCAAATCTGATCCAACATCCACGACCACCGGAAGTGTAAGTCCTTTGCCGCATGCAATCACCTCCTCTTCCCCCTCAACCTCCACGTATGGTAGGAACGGGCCAACAACGTCACCAATCAAAACAGCAACAACCTTGACGTCCTCCATAATCGTAGCCCGGTACTAAAGAGTGTTGTTTCAAAAAAAACTTCCCTACCCCTAAGGGTGGGTGGGCGGGATTTCCCTTTACAGGGCAGCTTTTATCACCTTCCTCACCAAATTTCATTCTCAATCAGCCCATTCTCAATTCAAACCTAATCAAATCTGTGCACTCTCTTGTGATTCCAAATTACCAGTATAGACACATAGTGCTTTTCACCAGAGAATTCTCAATCAACACACTACTTACAATATAGTAATGTATGACAAAATAATCCAAATAATAGAGAAAAGTTTGTCTTAAAACTGACAATACAAGATCAAACACAATATAGTTTGAGTCTCCAGAAATCTTCTCATCCCTTGAATGTAAGTGTAGTAAAGTAAGAAAAATCCAGAGGTAAAGGACCTCACCTGTCCCCATAAACATAACCAAAACCACAGTTAGGATTATGTTTGTAGACAAGGTGTCAACAGCCCTTTACAGCTTGTTATTGCAATCACAAGAAAAATCAAACCCGACACCAAACATACAAATCAAAGGGAGAGATGAAAGAGTCTAATTGCAATCATAAATTAGAGGACCTGACTAATAGTTCCACCAGACTCAACCATGTTGCACTTTGCTGAATCAGCTCCACACCACCATAAACCAAAACTTCACAAGCTCTAAAAATCTCTCACACACATGTAGCAAACTAGAATTACTTTCAAAGCAGACAAGTAAACAGATGCATATGGCCAAGAAACTCCCATGGTTTTATACCCTCAAAGAAGTTTCTAGATATTCACTTGTTTGTTATATGGACAGGAATAGCCTCCCTGGTCCAATCATCTCTGACTCTTAGATGAAGGTTAACCTAGATCAAATGGTCATAAATTAGTGACTTGCTAGAGTAAAGTTCAAGCCTGTAGTAAGCCCCAAGTAAAGTAAGCCCCAAGTAAAGTAAGCTTCAGGTTTGGAGTAACTACCAGTAAGCCATGTGTAAGGGAGGTGGGTGGGTTTCACTAATTTACACCTTATTCAGCATATCATGCCATAATAAAGTGACTATGTAATTGCTTGCAAAGTTTTACAAGTAATGTGCAAATTTAATTTGCAAGCCTACATAACTGAAGAGTGCAACTTCTGTCTGAAAAAAGAAAAAAAAAAAAAAAAAAAAAAACAACACTCGAAAGAGAGGAAGAGACTCTTCACAGCCCAAACTTAAATATACGAAGACTTGTTGGTTCGAAGCGGAAGCACTTGATGCTGCTTTTGTTGGCGGGTTTTTTATCTTTTTAGAACCCTGCAGTAAAAGGTCAAAACACCATGACATTAGAGGACAGATTGCGAGCTGCTGAATTGGCGTTTGGTACCGGCCATAATGAGGTAGGATATTGTAAAGCTTATTTCTATTTGTCTAAGAATGTATGACATCATGATAAAACATTGAAATTGATTAACAACTGATGAAGCTAATAAGTGATAATAAACCTTAACCAAAACTTACATTATTGGCATCATTGTTGACGGGATTATTGTCTTCAGCTATTGCAAACAGCTTGACTGGCTCAATCGCTGCTTCATCAAATGACGCACCACCTTGTTTTTAACAACCGCCTGAGGCCTAACTTGATGTACCCTTCCGCCTTCCCATCCTAGGTCGCAAGTTGTACGAAGTCTCTACGTTTGCTCTAGTCTCAAACCTCTTTGTTCTACCAATGTGTCTCTGATTTTCAACACTTTTACTAAGTTCTTGCTTTGCTTTGGCACTTAATCGAGTGATCTTGTCTATAGAAATTGAGAAGTTCAGAATTTAACATATGGAACATTAATAGCTGAATGAATTAGATTCAAGAATATTTATGAAAAGATTCAACATATAAAATATCCGCTGCCAAATTAGTCCCGTCAACACATTCTAATTTAATCATAAGTAAGACGGTGCCACAAGGTATTATTAACCTTCTTAGTCATAAGTAAGACGATGCCACATTCTAAAGTACCTAGTAAATTATTTATTAGACAAAATGTTTACATTAATTCAAAAAATAGATCTCATTTTTTGTCAAAATCTAGACTAGTGTACTTATATCATGGCCCTCTACATTCTTATTTACAATAGAAGACACTATTGGTATTTTAGGCAATGCCCCTAGAAATGTCCTAAGGGAGATAGGGAATTTGACAACTTTTTGATTGATACATTCCTTGGTCCGTTTGACAGCATAGAGAGAGATGAACTTCCGTCTCCAGAGGAGACAGACATGAATAAAGTGTCTGTTCGATCTACCCTCAATTCAAAGCCCACAGGACAAAGGTATGGAAGTAAAGATCTATTCCCCCCTTTTGAGAGTAGACACTTCAGTCACAAGTAACCAGTAACAAAAACCATTAAAACGAGCATATAAGTTAGTTTGCAATACAAGTTTGATCACCAAGCCATGAGCTCATTGTTGGTTGGAGGTGAGCGTTTGTCTCATACTGATGGTCCGGGTTCAAACCTTCATGGACTCGTTTGAGCAGATGTGGGGGATGAAGTGGCTTGCTACTGTTGAGTGAGCGATCACAGGCAGGAAATGCGTTGTGCCAACCAACAGCCCACTGAGTGAGAAGTGACAAGAGACTATGCACCCGTATGCTAACAGTTAAATAAAGTAGCTGTTGCTATTAAAAAATTTGTTGTTATAGTTTTGGCTATTGGGGGTCAAATGTCTTCTATTCTTCGGGTAGTGGTTGGTCGTTTTCTATTCTTCTTTTCTAGAGAAGGATAGACATGGCGTATTGTATGGCAATGGTATCAATATATTTAAATGTGTTATTGATGGTAGGCATAGGAATTTTGAAGTTGTCTTCGAGTAGTTTCACTGATGGGATGTGTGTGGTGGCTCGGGGCCAAGTGTGATGACTACGAGGGGATCGACTTTCCATCCCTTAGCAATGATTCTGGCAATTAAAGCCGTTTGACGGCATTGGAGAAGCAATCATTTCCAAAATGAAGTGTGTCAATTGAGCGGAGTGCTTAGTTATTGCTGTGGATCCTATCCCTCCTCTAAAATCTCTTGCTACATCATATGAGGCGCATGATGCAAGCTTGACTCAGGAAACTACTACTTCTTAAAGTCACGCCTATTTTAGAGATGGGGTGATTAAACTAAGCATATATTCTTGAACACTATAATTGGGTACCCCACATCCAAAGGGACGGAAGTTAAACTCTCTTGGTTGTTCTACAGTACATAGTACACCTAATGTCCACCTTTATAAAGATGACAGCGATGATAATGCCAAGGGGCCCTTTAAACGCATTTGTCGTGTTTGACAATGATGCATGTATCCATTTTGATATTAATAGAATATTTTTGAACTCAAAACTATTTTTGTGATTTAGAGTAAGTGTTAGAATTAGTTATACCTATCATTCTCAACATCTGATTTGCTAGTCCGTAATTAAGCCGACTTTGCTCTTCATGATAGACATAGTCGCCATAGTCGCCGTGTTTGCTTTCCGCATCATGAAAATTAGTAAAATATAACAACTTTGAATGTGTAGAATGTATTCACTACAATACATCTAGATATTTGACGGTTGAAATTGGCCAAATTTCCTTTGATTCTTATTTAATAGTAATAGTTAGCTGTACACTCAACCTTCATAAAATATAAACTTCTAAAATTTAAAATATAAACTGCTTAATAAAATAATTGTGTAATTACACATTACACCGTGATTACCATTTTTCTTCTTGCCTTTCAAACTTTGGATGTATATATGCTCTTGAAACTTTCGCTCAAGTCCTTTTCTAGATTCAAATTCTATCAAGTTCTAGTGCACTCTGGGTTGGAAAACAATGGCCCTTGTTCATAGTGATTTTTATTCCGCACCTAGCTTGTTTCCATTGGCCAACGATGTTCATGCTTCTGTTACCTACACTACATTTAGTCTAAGGTTTTAATTTTGTGAAGACACCATCTTCATTGAGTTAGAAGTTTTGGACAATCAAACTAGCCTACTTTCCCATGCTCTGAGTAGAGAAGAAAATGATGTGGCTTTGTTCTAGTTGTTGAAGCCAAGTAAGTATCAAGTATACGGAGCTTTGAGTTAGTGCTCGATGCTTCTAGTTAACTTTTAACACCTAAGGAGTCGTCGACTATTAGCATTGAGAGACCAGCGTTGTCTCATGTCAAAATTGAGCCTGGTCTAGAAACAATTTACGAGTTGAGTGATGATTTTGACAATGAGGTAGAAGTTGAAAGATCAAAGAGTAAAGTCTAGGATTAACTATCTCTACAACTTGATAGTTAGTCCATCCCATGCTCTTAGTCAATCCAAGGTTGTGGCAAGTCCAATTGTGAGTATAATTCGCTTGTTGATGCGCCTTGGAGCTCGTAGATGGTCCAAAAATGTCTTATCTCAAGTTGACTTTGATGCAATCAAACTCCAGCAAGTTGGTTACCTCTCCCTTGTTAGAATGGGGACGTTATATTTAAATTTTCACCTTCAGGTGCCCATGACCTGAACACAAAGGCCAAGCAGCTTTGAGGAATGAATAGAAGGTATGATGACCAACTATTTGTTTTGTATATCTTTTTGTTTAGGCCAACTCAACTACGACAACCGTGACTCTAAGTATGTTTAGCAAGACCAAAGAACTGCCAAAGTGGATGAGACAAGGCCTGAAGGATTGTCTGAGAAGGTGTTTGTGGTGGGGTCCAAGCCTCGCACTAGTTTGACAGTCCTTTGCAAATCCTGCAATGTTCCTCACACTTGTGCTGCTATCTGCCCTTCCAAGATCTACTATGTTACTGCGACACCTCACATGACGAGGGCTTGAGTGCACTTGGGATCTCACGACCATTCCGTCAAGTCAGGTGATCATCGGGACTTCAACAAAATGGTAGACAACTTGATTGCAAAGCAGGTCGCATGCACTCCATCAGCCACTCGCTTGGCTATTGTGCTTGAAACTGTAAAGGAAGTACAGGGCCTACTCCTCCTTGCTAAAGAAGGAGAACCACTGAAGGTCTTGGAGCTAGAGGAGCTGCAAGTTATTTTTGACCAATGAAAGCACCTCACTTGCCCAACATTCAAAACGCAATCACCACCTTTACGATTATCTATTACTTTGGAATCATAGACAATATTACCAAGTTGCGCGATCCAAGCAATTGGAATTTTGTGCAAAGGAATATGTTTCTAGGGCAAGGAGAGGACATGGACAAGGTCATTGTCTTCAAAATGTCTGAAGTTGGACCGGGCAGCAGAGTCAACCTGATGAAACAAATGCAAACCGGTGGTGACCTAGAGAACTCCTGGAAAATATTTGACCATGCTAATGGGTGAGGTCGTGGACAACAATGGCTTGCCATATGTACGATTCCATGTATGTTGTGTCATGACCATCGCAATTTGCAACATACAGTCTTAAGATGTTGCAACCCAATTAGTCGTATGGAAGAACCTCAACGCTTCATGGCTTGACATGGAGTGGAGAAAGTCCATTTTAAAGGTTTCATGGCCTTGCAAGTCGAATCAAGGAGGAGACACCCTCAAATTTTGGATTCCCAAGTGAACATGATTTGAAGGCTTGCCATCACAAACGTGGATGTTTTGTGGCTCCAAAGTTGTAGTACACTTATAGTAAGCTTGACTCGGAAACATCACTCCAATGTATGCAAAAAAAACACTTATATTTGCAAGTAGTTGATGCCTTCTCGATTAGGAAGATAGCACAACTTAATTAAAATGGCAAATTTGTCAAAGATCTTTTCAAAGACAGTGGCAAAATATCTAGATTTAGATTGGTGATGAAAGAGCTCACAACAAAAGAACCCAAGTCTTGCTCCACCTTTGCAAAGGTTGTCTTGGACTTGAAAGGATCTCTCTATAATTTTGTAGTCCAGATTGTTGCTACCGCAGAGAAATATACAATTCCAAATTGTTGTGGTAGAAATGTGATATTCCATGTTTTTTACATGTTTGAAGGAATACTCGTAAGTAGTTCTTTGCGACAATTTTGGAATACAAGACCCATGACATAATGCTTCACTCTAGGCTTCTCAAAATATATGTACTATCTTTGACGATACTGGCCAATCTCACTACCTCGCACCTTTTGCAGGGCTCGCATCCACTTGCGTCTGCCCATTGCAATTCTTGCGTCCATCGCAGCGCTCGCATCCACCTGCGCCCGCCCAATCGCAATTCTTGCGTCTATCACATTGCTCCCACCCTCCCTACGAGCGCCCTCCGCAGCGCTTGGTAAATTCATATTACTCTAACAAACAGTCAATCATTCAACGACCCTTTATAGACGTATGTGAGGGTCTACCAGACAAACATGTCGGATAGACGAACTAACGAACAATATGTCTATGAAGACAATCATTGCCTTAACCACAAGCCGTCACTTATAACCTGACATGTGACAAGTATGTAAAAACTAATTTTTTTTATATAGTAAGTTACAATAACTACAATATTTATAGTAATTATTACAATTTTTTTATCAGTAATTACAATAATCACAGTATTTTTTATAATATTTAATTTTTCTAAATCACAATAGTTCAATTAATTATAGTAATAAATTACTGAAAATTAAATTTTTTTTATTAAATTACATTAATTATAACAAAATTGTAGTATTTAAAACTCTTGTGTTGAAATCAACACATAAATATTCACTATATTGATTTGAGCGGCACAATAGATCTATTTTGCCGTTGTTTTCCCAAATTTGTTTTAATCAACAAATAAATGTTTTCATTGTTGATTTGAGTAACACAAATCCATTGATTTTGCATTTGTTTTGCCAAATTTGTTGAAACTAGCAAAAAAAGTTGATTATGTATTGGTTTTGGACTTGGATTTTTTGTAGTGTCACGTGAGAAAGCGATGAATGTATAAACTTATGTATTAGAGACGAATAATAATATGCCACTTATTGCATCACTTTATAAATGAGAAAGCTATCGCAAACGCCGAAGATCGGATAATCGACGCTACCGGACGTACCAACCGGAGTTGATACTGATCCACCACAACCCAGGGTAACCGCTGATTATTCTTCTATTTTTAGACAATCTCCGCCGCAATACACCCACAGTATTTAACAACCGTTCAATTGCAATAATATCTATCGCTCATGAAAATAGTAACGGACCAAGAAACCTAAAACCAAATCTGATTTGTAATATGGAATTCTCACTACACAATATCAATAGAGCCAAAAACCGGGCATACACTAATAAGTGAATATCAATGTCCGCATAGTTTTCCTGGGTATTATATAACCGATCCGCGAACATCTACCCAGTCATACCAAAAATCAGTGTCAATATTGATACAAGACATAGATTCAAACTTGGACATGAAGCATATGATGCTAGTGAGCCAAGCATAAACCTCGTTCGCGGGTAAGTCCTTTGTCACAGGTCAATAATTTTCTAAAAAAGGACCTCAATTGTAGTTTAGATCTGGGTTTCAATAGCGAGCAACATATCCGAATCCACTTGCATTTGGGAATATCATGTATTGAAACGGATACAACATTCCAATTAGGAAGTCAGTAAACCAGGTGTTAACAGCAAAGAGTGTATCTGTGCACCGCATTTAGTACCCGCTTGTGCACTTAGAAAAGTCGTACAATAACTTATCCTAGACATTTTACTCTAATCCAATGACTATGGGCCCGTGCTGACGAACCTGAAGAGAAAACCCTCGAAGGCATGCCCAATTTGACCAAAATGGCTCACAGACAACTAGAACTTTGTTTCAGTCACCTCACTGCAAAACGGTCAAGAGGCCAATCATCAAGTTTGTTGGGAAGGCACACCCCTTAACTAGTGGAATATGGTTTTATTGCAATCCACCTAGCCAACTTAATATTGTTGCGACCTGAAATTTGGCCGTAATCAAGATATTATAAACCTAATGGAACTTGTTGGTTTTGCAAAATGCTATGTCTGTGAAAGCACTATTGTTTTTTTTCTAAAATACATCCAAAGGAGAAGAGTTTCTCTAGAATATTGCGTTCATGTTGTCCCTCGAGGTTGCCACTTGCCAAATAATGAGGGTGCTCTTTGCACTTACTCCAGGTTGGATTGCACAATAGCCCCTTTAGTTGAGGTCCACCGCTACGTAAGGACTCTGAGAGATTTTTGAGTGTAAAAAATTTCAGCTTGTATATGATAATGTTTCTAATTGGACTCTAGTTCCTAAGAAAAGAAAAGAAAAAAAAAAAAAAAAAAAAAAAAAAAAAAAAAAAAAACAAAACAAAACAAAACAAAACAAAACAAAACAAAACTAAACTGTGGCTTGATGGTACATTTTGTAACCACCCTACGTTGCTGACCTTTTTTTAATTTTGAAGTCCCCGTCCTTTAAGCAGGGTAAGCTCTTGAACCACCTTGGTCAAGGAGCTTATCCTACACATTCACCACATTCCAACACATTCACACCAGTAGCAAAGGATCAAGATAAGTTTCCACAACTCTCTGAGCCGTCGATCTATACCTCAATTGAAGAGACCTATCAACAATTTAAGCGACAACAAGCATAGCAGATCAAGCCGGCGAGGATAACAGGTGACCACCGGTTCATGTCAAACTGAAACCGATTTAGCTAGTCAGAGTTCAAGAACCGGTGGCTGAAGTCATTATCGCTAAGTGACCTGGATAGATGGCTGCAAGGAGCGATTGGTTCAGATCATGGTTACCGGAGGACAAAGAATATGCTGTATTTATTCCAAGAATCTTTCAAAAATATACAAATTTTTCATACTTCTAAAGTATTTAGAATATTCAAATGATGGTTATTAACAAGTAAGTAAAATAATCTGTAAGTATGTATAAATCTAGCCAGAAGTACGTAGCCAAAATTTGCAAATACAGGAATATTCCTGTACTCCGGTAACCTTGGTTCAGATGGTCAATAGGGCAGAGTATCCGGTGACAGCATATCACTTGGAAGAAGTGACCAGATTGACAGATTTCAGTCGACCCATTACCAAGTTGCTATATAGGGTTTAATCGTTGACAGCAGGTCATTAGAGAAGGATGAGGTGGATGGTATGACAACGATGGTACAAAGAATTTGAATTGATGGAGAGATAGTTGAAGATACTTAATCCGAGTTTGTGATGAGACCAATGGAAGATACCATTGAACCACATGTTTTTACCATGCAAATACGCAATAGAGTTGATGGTGCTGACAAAGGAGGAGTGACTATTACTCCACTATAGGTGTGATGAGCTCTTGCTCAGGCATGTGTTGGCTGCCAACAATTTTGAGAACCAAAGACCAAGCTATCAAGTAATTGGATAGTGGAGTTAAAGCCTCACGGAAGGAAAATAGCCAAGGTAAAAAGGCATAAAGAGCAGCAAGTAGATTATACTTCTTCAAGAGCTTGTATAGTATAAGGATTTCAAGGCAAAAGAAGACGCCCTCAAAGCAAGAAGTTTGCAAAGTTGGGGATGTTGGCTTGGATAATGAAGACCTAACCATTAGCTTTACCTTGTTTCCCATTGATATTTTCTAAATTTAGAGTTCATGGCCACGCATTTTACATCATGTGGCATGGCGGAATATATAGATGGTTAGAACACGCCACAATAGTAATCAAATTGCGTACATGCCACAACGTTGATTTTGAGGTAGCGCTTACATTTTATCAACTTGCGGTGCTTGATTGACTTCTTTGTGGGGGGAGAGCACAATAAAGTGGACCACAAAGTGCAATATGTGATCACTAAGAAGTGAATATGAAGTGTGCTGTTTTTTAAAGCTCAAAGCTGATTTTGAGCATTTTGGTGTAGTTTTTGAGCATTTTAGTCACTTTCTAGGGTGTCATAAAGTATCTTCCATGCATCTTCATGAAAAGAGTGTCCTCAATTAAAACTTAATATGACCACTAGTTCTAAATCATGAAAATGAACTTTTTCATTTCTTCATTTGGTGCCCTCTATTATCTTTAGAGGATGTTTTTTTAAATATAAAAAAAAATGTCCGGTGAAAAAAAAACCCCAAAATGTTTCACGGAAAACTGGGTCTCAAAAACGTCCTTGCGGTACTTCTCGTCCGCCTAAACTTTCATTTCAAGTGGTCATTGTCATTTCTACAATTCACAAACGGATGGTACCGTGGAATCAAAAGTGATTTCCGACAACATTTGACAGATGTTCTGATGACTTTTTCAAATGACTGCATTCACTTTGTCGGACTTTAAGGTTTTTATACGGCATTGTAGAAGACGCGAATTTGTACCATATTCTTTCACACTTTAGATAATCAAGTCTATTTTCTATACCCAAATTGAATGCAAGGGCAAGAACCTAGGTTTGATGTAGTAGCCATTACTGAAATAGCCACTGCCTTGTGAAGAGGCATGCAAAGTTCATTGTAATAAATTATAGAGGTTGAAGTAGAGAAAGAGTGACAGAAGTTATTAGTCACTTGAGACATCACCTTAGAGGCAACAGCGATATAATTTTATACATTGTCTGGAGACTTGCTATTGGATAATCTTCTACTTTGCAAAGACTAGTGCTAGTGGACAACTCCAAAGGCTTTCTGAAAATTATTGAGCCACAATAAAGGGAGTTTACACCTCAACCAATTTTGTTGGACTGTGGAGTCCAATCATTGGTGTTGGGTAATGCAGCCCTCAAATGATTGGAGTTGCACAAGGGTGTATTGCTGAAGTGTCTATTTACCATCAAGCCTTTGATCGATGGTTTAGAATACAAGTTGTTAAAGACATGACTCAAAAGGTCAAGTATTAAAATATTATCAAACACACTTGTCTAAGACTTTATTAATCCAGTAACTGATTATCAATATTCTAGCAGCTTCTCTATCATATTATAGTTACATGAATACATTATAGCATGATTATCGATATTTGTGTTTAATGTAGCCTTGTGTCATTTGTCTCACATATTTTATATTTGACCCACATACCTTATTTACAAAAAAAGGTGGTTAATACTTTTGAAACAATTTCCCACAGTAAAAATAATTTGCTATGGAATATGCTTGAATGATTGTTTCTTGGATGCATTCTCTTTTCAGTAATGGCTATTTCAGTAATGGCTACTACATCAAACCTAGGTTCTTGCCCTTGCATTCAATTTGGGTATAGAAAATAGACTTGATTATCTAAAGTGTGAAAGAATATGGTACAAATTCGCGTCTTCTACAATGCCGTATAAAAACCTTAAAGTCCGACAAAGTGAATGCAGTCATTTGAAAAAGTCATCAGAACATCTGTCAAATGTTGTCGGAAATCACTTTTGATTCCACGGTACCATCCGTTTGTGAATTGTAGAAATGACAATGACCACTTGAAATGAAAGTTTAGGCGGACGAGAAGTACCGCAAGGACGTTTTTGAGACCCAGTTTTCCGTGAAACATTTTGGGGTTTTTTTTTCACCGGACATTTTTTTTTATATTTAAAAAAACATCCTCTAAAGATAATAGAGGGCACCAAATGAAGAAATGAAAAAGTTCATTTTCATGATTTAGAACTAGTGGTCATATTAAGTTTTAATTGAGGACACTCTTTTTATGAAGATGCATGGAAGATACTTTATGACACCCTAGAAAGTGACTAAAATGCTCAAAAACTATACCAAAATGCTCAAAATCAGCTTTGAGCTTTAAAAAGGAGTAAACCATTTGTAGTTCTTGATTCAAAAGGAGTAAACCATTTGCAGTTTGACAAACAAGTTGGTAAACCATTCTATGCAAACACCCATGTTGTCCATGACGTCCCTAACGTTGCTATGAACATGGATTGGGATGACTTTCATCAACTTAACTAGATGAACACAGGTAGCTAGGGTTCATTGCTACAACTAGAGTGCGGCTAGAATTAATTGCTGCAACATATATGTGGTAATAGAGGGTGTTTAAAGCTCATTTTTGCCTTCATTTTTTATAGAAGTTAGAGTTTAGAGTGTAGAGGTTCTCAAAAGTGTTGCCATTTATTTTTAGAATAATTGTAAACTGCCATAAGACAATAGCATATGAGATAGTCATGGAACATGCACTGTTTGAGAGATGTGTGTGCAACATTAAAAGGTTTATCTATTTCTCTCAAAGTAGACACAAGTCAAGATGCTACGCCGCCTTGATGGTAGAGAAGTGAGAAATTCTTGATGCATGTTGTTATAGCTTGATCCAAAAGATAATGTACAAGGGAGTACACTTGTTGGCTGAAAACTTGGATCCCAATCACAACTAGGAAGGGCAGGCCCAATTTGCAAAAGAGCAATTTTCCAAGGAATTGTATGCAGGTATGGCCTTCATGTTATTAGCATGTACCATATATTTACATCATAGATGTCACCAGAGTTGTCATTAGCAATGTCACTCGACATGTCATAGGACATGACACCAAAGATGTCATCAAAGATGTCATCAGAGATGTCAATATAGATGTCTCTAGAGATGTTACCATAGATTTCTTGCCTAGATGTTTGCGCTTGGAATCCTAATTCTACAACCTTGTGTTCCATTTATAATGGTGATGATGAATGGTCTTAACCGCAAGCCATTGCAAGCATCTATAGATGTTGTAAGGCTTGTTGCTATGTGCCTTCTCGCACCTTTACATATTGCGCAAACTAACATTATGTGGATATCAGCAATACTAACATTTTGTACGTGACGTCTTACACAACGTCAACAAACACCAGAGTTATCTACTTGGGCATCTATTATGACATGTGAAAGATTTAAATACATACTATGTTTTGGATTGAATAGGGTTTATTACTTTTTGGAATCATATCACTTGATAGCTACTTTTGTATGCCTTCCAATTGTAATGTCCTTGTATGAATAAAAGATCTTGGTATCGCTAGCTGAATGGGCTATGTTGTCCTCAGTGAGACGTCTAGATATACCAGCGGATGTCTTCTATAACCATTAATGCATGATGGAAGAATGTTTTGTGGTACAATTTTGTGATCAAATGAACTATTTGAAGTCCAAATGAACATATTTTGATTTCGGAAGCATCCAAAACTCTCTTAATGTGGCTAGCCACGCAATTTTATTCAAATTCCACCTCAGATTTCTGCGCCGCCACGTTAGAATTTGGTGGTTCCACGTTGTCTTTTACATCACTACTAGAGAGATTGAAAATCATTGCCATGTGGCACTGCTTGTCATTTTGTTGATGATGTGTCGTCAACATGCCATACACGTTTCACACTTTTTTGCCCCTCAAAACCACGTCTAGACACTCATGTTATATAGATGTTTATGGGCATGTCTGGATGTTTTTGGGTTTGTTTCTATTGGGATGCGGATGTTTTCATGTCCGGACAACATCTTAGGCCATCTTTGACTTGTTTTTGGAGAGATGACAAGGGATATCATTTAAAAACAAGACTTGCTTCTATTGTAGAACTTATGATTGTGTGGTAACATGCAAGAAAGCATATGTGTCTTTTTTTGCCATAAACATTGATTTATTATTTGTACTTGAATTATTGGTATGGTAATGGAAGGTGCCACATAGGGTTGCTAGAATTTAGATGGTCTCTCATATGCATAATAATCAAAACAATTCTAGAACACCATCTTTGAATGCTTTGAGATACGTCAAATAGAATTTAGGCATAGACTTTTGGAACGCGGATGACATGCAAATGGAGCAAACTTCAATTTTTTTCACTTCACAAGGCCTAGGTTTCTAGATATGGTGATATGTTAAGAAATTCTAAAGTTAGAAGATTATTTGTGGTAGTGCATCTTTATATATGTAAGTAGCTTGAAATAATATTATCTACCTAGTAACATTCATAATTTGAACACTCTAAAAAGACTTGAAAAGTAGTGACAAAACTTCAAACTAGATCAATATAATATATGAGATCGCTTAGATTATTCCGTATCAATACATGGTGGCAGATAACACCAACGTGATAGAGAATTGATCAACACTTCATACCGCTTATTGGGATCATTGTGAATAAACTTGTTACTGATCGGATAAATTTGCTCTCCATACATGCTAAGAGCTTTACCTATATCACCAATTGGATCAATGGGTGCCTACAAAAGTTCCTCAAACATCATCTTTGAAAAATAAGGGACAAAGGAATCTCTTGGACATACTACCTTTATATATCCAAATAAGAACTTTGAAAAAATTAATCTAGAGATCTTTAGGCCCTTTCCATGGCCAAGGAAATATGTAGTTCCCTCTTGCATTCAAGTTATACTTCAAGGGTGTGTTATCTACTAGTAAATTTATGTTGTTCAGCATCAAAAGCGTCTACAATTGCAAGTCTAAGTTCACAACCCAACAAATATTCTTATTTTTTAAATTTTCATGATATAAATGGTCATTTTGAGGCATAACTTTTCTATATCAAAGGGTAATCCCTTTCTGCATGCAGTATTGAGAGGGTACGGTCCCGAGTAGCAGATATCTTGTGAGTAATCAATACATTGTTGTTACATGCACCAAAGTTATTTATGTGGATAACCATAGAATTTGCCATTCTATTCAATGACAATCTTTGAAATAAGATAATGCACGCCATCAATTTACAAACAAAACTCAAGGTCATATAATCTACAAGTTGTTCACAAAAAACTCCACACTTTAAGGAAGATCTTATGCACCTACAACCTTTACAATAGGGTTGAAGAATCCTTTGTCAAAGCTTCATAAGACGATATAGTCAAATTAGAAACTATGAAATACAATTAATACAAAAAATGCTTTATATAATGCCGGATGTATAACCAACATTTGCTTTGGACTAAGTATTAAAAACTTACTTTTTTAAATATTCTCGTGTCCAAGGCCGGCTTTCAAATCAAAGAGTACAATACAATTAATATATTAGAGAAGCCATAACTGATTTGATATCTACTTTTCTGCCATTTCCAAAGTGATATGATGACATGAGCCCCTACCAGCAGTCGGCACATTCAAAGGACAAGTTCTCTATTTGCCTTAAAGAATCCAAAAGGTTTTCCTCTAACTTAGCTTATTATCTAGTCACATAGATGGTATCACTCTGCAGTACGAACGATACCTTGTATGTTGCATCCAAAATGATGGATACAATGTCTAATCAGAATATATAACTCAAACTTGCCAATGAGGATCCACAAGTAAAGTATTCAAATGGTTTAGAATCACTTTGGTTGGAAGTGGTGGGTCAATTGTGTCAACTATAAGAGTGATCTTTGGACCAAACCGTCTGCCCAAGATCCTTCAAAATGTAGGTCCGGCCCTTACCACATTCTCGTCGACTACATGCATCTTAAATTCTTTACCATCATTTCTACCATCGCAGTAACATCCATGGCACCAATAAACATCTTTTTAGTTAACAAGGACATGTTCTTAACAAGGTATCATACAAAAATTTTGTGCCAAGATATCCCATGCATCTTCAAATAGGTGGATACACATTTGAGATTTTTGAATAGCTCGACATAGAAGTCTTGAAAATTATTGCGGACTCTGATCTTCTGACTAGGCATAAAGAGTGCAAATGCTACATCATTAGACATATGACATATAGAATAAATATAGTTCCACAAAGGATCTAGTTAGGTTCAAACTATACAGCGTTGCCTAAAGTATGGCTAATCTCAAAGACTTCAAAGTAGCACTTCACAGTTGGAGGAACAAGAGGCATGTGCATCCAATTGAGCTCATTCTCTATTCCGACCCTATCCATCATGGTTCCACAATGTAGGCAGAAAGCATTATCATCCATGTCACCATCTTGCAATGATGCATATAAGGTCCTCTACAACGTCATTGCTCCTAATCTCCACCTCACCAAATATGGCTTTTACTTACACTCAACATTGTAGTCACTGACATACACACTTAGCAATTCATAATGATAGTACCAAAGAAGATGCATGGTGATGTCAATGAGATTGATTTGTTCAGTGAGTCTAGCCTAGTGTGTAACTTGTTGTGCAACTTGATTTGTATGAGGATAAACATAATCAATACATGACAATTGATATTGAAATGCAACTATGAAGGAACCAAAGACTTTGTCTTGTAGGAAGGGCAAGAAGAAGTTTTTGGTGCTCGTGGAGCATGTGATGGAAGATGAAAAACAATAATGATTTATACAAAAAATGATATGTATTTGATTTATTGTGAACACTAATTCGAATGGGTGATTTTTAAGGTGGTGGTACTTGTATCTTTGGAATAGCCATGTATTACTTTTGTATCAAAGGATTGAGTGGGGATTTCCATTTTAAAAAGGCTTTGTTTTGAGGAGTGGTATTGTTGTCATAGCTAATTGGATATTGTGAGTGGCATAATGGTAAGCAGTGAACCCTTTTCTCAATATATATGTGCACAATCATTTGTATTTCAATAGTGGATTTATCAATGTGAATATTGTTGTCATCATTATATTCATGAATGGATACTTGTATATGTGGTAGGATTATTGGGGTGTCAATAAATCTTGAATTTCTCTTTTGTTGAAACAAACCTTTTTCAAGCTTGCCACCAACTCTCACAAATACTTCACAATTCCAACAATCAAAGCAACGATGAGTTGAATTAGTATATATATATATATATATATATATATATATATATATATATATATAAAACTCACCTTTGAGCTTTATATCCTAAGTTCTTTCATCAAAGAAATTAGACTCTATCTCTAGTCTTTGACTTTCCATTCCAAAATCATATCTAACTAATAGATCTTTCAATTGGTAAACCAATGGCTTTTATCCAATAACACCACATATTACAAATGGCTCACATGGAAATACTAATTCCATGACATTGTCATACCATTCACTTCATTTATGACATGAAACATCTTTTAATAAATATCAGATGTCAACTTGGAGTTGTCTAACTCAAGTCTATCCATCTTCAACGAGGAGTTGTTTAGCTCCTCTCATCCTCTGCTTGCGTGTTGCCACGTGAAGTAAGAGGATTCATTTATTTGTCAAATATCTATAGCTATCTTATACATAACATAATCCCATGTCCACTTAGACATATTCTAAAGAATCCGCTACAATTCCCTATCAACTCCATATTGAGACATACAAAATACGACATGATTAAAAAATGCACCTCATACTAGATGGAAATTAATTGAGTTAGTAGTTTGAGTCATTGTTTAATGAAATGAATAGGGCGATTATAGTATTTATGGATCATAAGGTGTGGAAACTTTGGTAGAGTGAGTTGTGTTAGGTTGGTTTTTTGATAAAAATGAAATTTGTTTAATACTTTTAGGAAAAATTTACTAGAAATGGGTTAGGTTGGTTAATTTGGCCTATTAGCATTATTTCTAGGAAGATGGCTAGGAGTTGAAAGTTCAAAGGTGGCACTTTGCTGCATTGTTTAAGAGGTATAGTGTACAGGTAGTTGGAAATCTTATACGATCATAGTATTTGATGTAGGGAATGTCTATTACATCAGTGTTTTTAGCAAAGATGTAATGTATTGTGGCCTCAATATTTTATTCTTATTTGTCATGTGTTATTTAATGCATTGCGCAGTTATTTACCTCTCCATCTAATATATGTGTTTTTGATTGAAAAAACTTCCATACCAAACAAGTCTTGTAATACTTGTGTGGTGACATTAGAAGTACAATTGTCAATAGTGCAATTTTTTTGGTAAAGTGTTGTTATTTTCTTGTCAATTTTTTAGATTCTAGGCATAGAGTTTGGTATGGCATAGAAGCTTATGAATTATGAATAAGCTTGGTGAATTTTGTCATGGTCTTGTGGATTTGAATTTTCCATTTAAGGGATGCAATGATGTAGGATAGGTATATATTAGATAGATATAGATTGGATATGTATACCTTAGATTAGATAGGTATAGATAAAGTTGTTTATAAAGGGCTTGTAGTTTGTTAATTATGGTACTTGGCCGTCTATATATGCTTATGAGTTTGTAACCATTGTTGCTTCTTAGTAGCCATTTGAAGAGGGTCTCTAGGAAGATGAGAAATAGATACCCTTTGCAAAGGGTATCTCCTTATACGGTACGACATTGGACAAAGATGGATTTTGTATTGTTAAAGTGTTTGCCTTAATATATGGTTGAGAAATGTGAATAGATGTTGCGGATTGATTGTACTGCATCATGAGATTATCTTTATCACCTATTATTCAATGAGGCGAGCAAGGTCAATAATGCCAAAGGCATTTTTGAAATCAATATCTAAAAGGTAAATATCTTGTTTTGATAGTGTAGTGTCTTCAAGGACTACTCCTAGAAGTTGTAGTTGCCAAGATGCGTTGCATTTTTCTTGGAAGCTTTCTTGACTATTATGTATTATGTGGTATTTCTCTATGTAAGCTTAGAGTATATTGATGAGACTACTTGTGAAAACTTTGTAAACTAAGTTTGCTAGTGCAATGGGTCGATGATAATTGAGCTGAAAAGGTTTGCCTTTTTAAAAGATGAATATTGTTAGACTAATTTCTAAAAAGTGAGTGAATGATTTTTTGTTTGTAGCAATTTTGAAAAGATAAAAGTAGAAGTGTATGGAATTTTAGAGGCATCTTTTCAAGGATAGAGTTGGGAATATTTTTCAAGCTAGCCATGTTTCCATTGGTAAGATTTTTGAAGTATATGATGTATGTAATTTGATTAAAGTATGTGAAAAGGAATATGTGTGATTCTCTTTTTTTCCATAAAGTGGCTATGTAGATAATGCCATGAAATTTGTTTAACTCCACATATGATGTCTTGTGGGTGGTCTGGTTGATAATGGTTTGTTGAGCTTGGATCTTGTTAACAATGACAAAAAGGTGAGCAATTATATTATTGTTTCTCTCTAACAATGAGTCTAGTTGTGGGCTGTCTAATTTTTTGAAGACTCTTCCTAGTTAATTGATATGGAGCTTTCATTGTAGAGTTGGTAGTAGAGTTGGCCATTTATTGGTCTAGAAGTGAGTTTAGTACTGAGAGGGGAGGAAGGGCAAGGGAAGGGGAGGGGGGTATGTTCTAAGGTGATTTTTCCATTTATTTTGTAGTTTTGGTAGAGGTAGTTCCCTTGTTGTGCAGTTTTGTAAGTTAGTGGGATTACAAGAGGGGATGTGCATGTCTTTTGAATTGCTTTTGGTATGTTTTTCATAAAGTTGTCATATTGTAAGGTAGCTTCTAGTCATTCTACTTGTGCAAGGTGTTTCTTTTGCTATATGTTTGTTATGGTATCTATGCTCATGGAGTTTTGTTTTATAAATTGTGTTTTGATCTTTCCAAGTTGTCTTATCATATAGAATTTAGAAGGCTAGGAAAGGTATTCTAGCTATGAGGGATAATTTGGAGATTAGTGTATTAAAGGGGGTATTGAAATAAAATGGAAAAGAATTAGAATTGAGTTCAATGTTAGTGTTTGTGTGATGAGAAAACGAGGTTATGTGTTGATTTCATGTAAAAGACATCTATGAAGCTAATATGTGTATTGTTGAAGCCTCCTTGTTTACTATATGTAGTTGAAATTGGGATATATGCAAGTCGGAGAGTGTCTAGGGAGGTTAGAGATTTGAAAAGTGGTTGTGGTAGTAACTAATTAAGGCAATCCCATAGGTAAAGTCTTTGCATAGTATTATGGTATGATTAGGATAAAGAATCATTTGTTGAATAATGTTCGTTTGAAATTTTTGAATGAAGTCTAGGTCTTTTGTCTATGATAGTATATAAGGTTATATGAGGAGCTAGAGTTAAAGGAGTAGAGAAGGTTGCTGATGTGGATTAGTTGCAGGTATGGTGTAACAGTGTTAAGTGTTGGAATTTTCAATATGTTTCTCAGAAAGGAGTAGTTTTCATGTATTACACTTACAAGACGTCATCTTGAAGACGTGTAGGGTATTCCTTGTCTTCGCATGCATGCTATTAGGGAGTTTATTTTTTTTAAATGAGTTTGAATCATAGAAAGAGTAATTAATTAAAAAATTTAGGCTTGATGGCTTTTAGTTTTATTCTTAGTAGTGTAATGATTGCGGGTGCTTGTAGAAACTTAGTGATAATGTTTTGTATGTTTGAGAGTGGGTGTTTAAGGAGGAGGCATTCCTTGTAATAATGTGAGTTGCATGGTTAGTGAAGCGATTAGTGCATATTATTGTATTGAGTGTAGTAGGTAGAGGGGGGAGGTTCTTATATCTGGTGAGTGGTTATCGCATGTGAATGCTTGTTTGAGAAGTGAGTTGGGAAGAAATGGAATTCAGTTTTGTGATATTGGAAGGTCCAAGGGAGCATTATGCTCAAAGATGAAGTCAAAAAGTTGGATGTAAATGGTGTCTTGCGGATGTATGATATCTTGATGTTAGTTTTAAAAGGTTCCAAAGGAGTGGGGAGTAGAGATGGGACATTCTGGTGCATTTCAGAAGGGCAATACTTTGTAGTTATTGAGGTTGATCAATGTTATACAGGGTTTGATATGAGCATTTGGTTGGAATTGTCTAGGGATGGATGTATTGTAAAGATCAATATGTATAGTACCTATGATGGAGTGTGGTGTTGATATATATGGAGAAATGTATGTAAGTTTGGGCATGACTTTAACATGTTGATGTATGCAAGGTAGTTTTTTTTAATATGGAGAGAGCATATTTTGGCAATGTGTTGGTATTCAAATTTGCATTCAATTGTGGCTAGTATGAACTTGGTGTTATGCCTTAATTGGTGGTATCTTAGATGGGTATTTAAAATCTTAGATTTTTTTCAATGTCAACCACTAGTAATATTAGGAAATATAGTAGGGGTGTAATTGTGATGGTAAGTAATCTATGATATACTAGGGATTTCAGATTTGGCTAATTGGAGAAAATGAGAACTTGTGGTGTCAATAAAATTTGCTACGTTTTATTTTTTGAACTCGATGAGGATTTCAATGGAGATGAGAGATTTTGGATACCAGAAAGGATGGATGTGTTAGTGTTAGTGTTAGGTTTTTATGTTTGCTTTTTGTTACCAATTTTTTATGCATGGATATGTTTGTTTATACTTTGTCAATTTGTTAGAGGCGATGTTTTGGAGGTTAGTTTGTAAGTATTTGTGCAAGAGCCTGATGTTTAGTAATGAAGCTCACAGAATTGGCTTGCTAAGGGGATTTGTATTCGTTCATACCTGATTCTTGCAACCTCTTGTACTTCTTTTTTCTTTGGGTCATGATAGTGAGAAGTAAAGTGAAAAATGCTCTAATAACTAAAGGAAAGTCCAATATTTGCATTTATTTGGACCCTCATGAAATCTTGGTTGTCTGCATAAATTGTCTAAGTTGGTTGTCTAGTGTAGAAGAGGGAAACATGGAGGAAGGAGTGCCTATGAGATAAGAATTTGAAAATATCAACAACGCGCATACCTTCATATAGTCTATGAGTCATGTTGGTAGTGTGATCTTTAGATATCCCAGCTATATGTTTATGGCATCATGTGTTGAGAACAAAAACCATAGGTGTATGTGAAACATAAACAACAATAGCGTGAGTATCACCCTCTAGTGGAGTGTGAGGATTAACGTAGTGTGGAGTTGGAGTACAATTGCACGCAAGGAAATTAGGTAAGTATAAATATAAAAGAGGTAAGCAAAGTGTTGGCATGAGGTAGCAGCTATGTTGAAATAAGAGCAAGTAGTATAAGGAAGTATAGGAGGGATTACTGCCATCTAATGGAAGTGGTTTTGAATTAGGCTGAGATGGAAGGGCAACGTGATAAATGGCACTTTGCAAAATGACGGTACATGTAATGTATATTGTTGGTTAGTGGCTTCTTGTATAAGAGAGTTTTGTTGTAGTTAATGAGGGGGTGTGGGTTATGAAGTGTCTTGATTGGGTGGAAGAGGTCAATGTGGAGGGGATGGGTATATTTGGACTAAATAAGTGAGCAACAAGGGTAGGGGTGATTGGCTTTAGATGCCATTGAAATAAAGTAAGGGACGTATTCATGATGTATTAGCGGGTGAAGGTTGATGTTGCGGTGTTTGTATTCTTTTTATCTTGTAGTGAGTTATATCGGTAGGAGATGCACTGGTAGTGTGTGCGAGTAGTGAGAGTGATCAACTTTTATTTGTGTTTGTCGACGGCGTTATTGTGGACTTCATTACAATTCCCCATTGATTATGGTAAGTGGTGTTCTATCGGGTTTGTATGTGTGAGTCAATTGTACGAGAAGTTCTATTGTTTTGAAGAAGAGTGATGGACATGGATAAAATGACTGATTGAAGGTTGTGTTTTCTAATTTGAGGTGTAGTCTCAATTATGTCTTAATCTACAGGTTGTAGGGAGCTAAGGCGTGTGTGGAATATATATTTAATAGGATGAGGTTTGAATAAATATGCTCTAATTAGGAGGCGTGGTGGTGGTGATGTTTTGAATCAAATGTGAGGTATGGAAAAATTACATGAGGTACGTGATTAGTGTGTTTTTGTGGGTGTAATGAGGTGTGTGGGATGTTTGGGAGGAGAAACTTCATTCAGAAGGAAGGTTTAGTGCCTCCATATGGTTACCATATGAATTATATAATTCATTGGACCATATAAATCATTGAATAATTGAATTATTGAAGCATTGAACCATATGAATTATTGAAGCAAGATTTGACCTACACTTCCATATTGAAGTATGGTACATGCCTCATATGGTTACCTCTTGGCCTAGAAATTGCTAATTTTAAAGCGATTCTCTGTTGCAATAGCTCAAGATTTCTTTGAAGGTAGAGGTTGTGACACTAATTTAGTTTGATAGAGAAGAGAGATTAAAGTAGGATATTGCAAATAGTGGTTTTTGTATGCGGTGATAAATGCAACTGCTTGCTTTAAAGTGCTAAGGACTCATGATATTGCTAGGATCAAATGTGTTGGAATACAAGCACTATATTAGTGGATATCTATACCTATGGACATTACAGTTTAGCACCCCTGTATTTTGTAATCCTTAGGAAGCTAATAAAATCCTAAATCTTTGAATTCCTTAATTGAATTTTTCAAAGCTTCATCTAACCTTCTCTGCCTCACTTTCCTCTCCAAATTTTCATTCTACCATGATCTATAGACCATGCACTCAAATTTTTGAATTTTTAAAATTGCGCGTTGCTTTTAACTTAATGCTTACAAATTCATGCATTCTAAGGTTAATGGGGCATGTAACAACTAATTTGGGAACATAGAAAAAACTAATTACATGTGACGTACACCATGGTAGTTTATCTCATTGAGCGAACAATGTAATTAAAAGTGGAATTCTAAAAAGAGAATAAGGATGTTCCAAATAATCTTATTCTACTAGGATTCTTTCAAAACTGAATGACATTGGTCTTAACATTTATTTGCTTTAAAATCAATATGATAGAGAAATTATTAATTTCCACAATTTAGGTCATCATATACTCAAAGGCATACGTCTCTCAAATTAAAATGGTATTTGTCTGTAAAACATTTAGATATAAAACAATGATATTTAGATAAATTTATATCCATTTATATTAGCGAGAAAGACAATAAGATGACAATATTTGTCTCCTTGGTACGAAGGACCTTTGATTGAAAGCAATCAAGGCATTGAGATCGTAATTAGACATAAATTTTAAATATAAAATCCAATAAATGGCATGACAATATTTTTTTTCTTGTGGCTTTTAAACTCAAGAATTGCACATAGAGACAATCCCTTCATTTTATGTTATAGAGAAATCAGAGTACTTGTGAATGTGTGCCAATAAGCCGCTCCAATTTTAGGCTAAGCAAAGAAAAAACAAGGATAGAGGTTACTAATCTCAATAGCTAATGCATTCAATTTTGAGAAAATCAAACAATAAATAGTTGCACTTGCAATGAAATTTTGACTCCACCTCATCATTCCACTCTTCTTTGAGCATGCTTCTGCCACAATCTCATTTAAAAGATCTTGTGGATCTTGATGCTCATTCTATGCTTTGGAGCGTAAGCTCGTATTTTAGATATAGTTGCATTAATATATATATATATTTTTATATATATATTGAATAGTGTTTACCATATGACCATTGCAACCTTGACAAAATAGAGATGCTTGGTTTTCATCAATATAATATCGAATACTTTTGAAGAAGCCAAGCAATGCAAATATAGCAAGCACGCCTACAATATACTATAATACATGTGCAAGATGGATCTCAAAGGAGACAATATCATTCATGAGTCCACCTACAATTACAAGGAGATCATACGCATCTTTAATGTACAGTGGTTTCTCCAACTTACTGCATATGTAGACTTTTATTATTGATGTTGGCCTTTAGTTACTTTAGTGCAAGGAAGAATTGATTTGAATTTGATTCGTAATGGACTTTTATTGGTTTTATTTTAAGATGACTACACTTATCATTCATTATGAATGTAGACTTGGTCAAACTTATAAGTTGTTTTTATTTTATTAGATATCCTAAACATTCAAGTACAGTTAATTGTAAAGATTGTTTGAATCTTTGATCCTGAATTCCAAACCAATGAGCTTTAAAGGACAACAAAGAAGTTAAACTAATTTAGAGGTTTTACTAATGCATAGATCTTAAATTGATACATAAATTTTTAGTAAATTATCAAAATTAATTCATTTTTATAAAAATATAATGGTTTTAGAAGAAAGGTGATGAATCAAAGAGTAGATTGTATTCTTAAAAATTGCACAAAGTATTGTTAAATTGATTTTATGGCCAAGTTTGCATTTCTTAATGATTAATTCTATAGACACTAAGATTTGAAAATTTTGCAACTAATATTCTTAAAATCTCACAAATCCACAATATTAGGCTCTTTAACATTCATAATAAATTTGATTTAATATTTTCCAAAACATTCTTAAACGGTTGAATTTTTTCCAAGAATTTTATGTATTTTTCCAAAAATTGATTTTTTTTCTAGATATATAAAAGATGTTTTAATACATCTTAAAAACATATTTATAAAATAACTATTTGTATAGAAAAGTACAGATGAATTCAAAAGTGGCTTAACAAGCTTAAAGAGTATCTCAAATTCTTCATAGCCAAAAAAGTCAATTTTTAGAATACTCGTAAAATGCATACAAAAGCTTCACAATATCCTGGATTAAATACAACTTGTACTATAGACAAAAGAAAAATTCGAAATCATCTCATCAATTTCTTTTATTGAAATTGGCCTCAAAATGAAGGAAAGTTACTCCATGTGGTTCGACAATGTTGCCTGACTCATAGTCTGAGAGGTTAAGAAAGAATATAGAGAGATTGTGTGGTTACCAAATTAGGATAGGCATACTCTGCATCAAAAAATGGCACTCCCGCTTTCAACACCAACAACAACATAGATCTCATCATCCGTTACGGGTTTTAAAGTCTCCAAAATGACTGCCCTGGAACATCGCACCATCATCGAAGGTAAGTACCGAAACATAAAAATAATCGGCAGTGGCCTTAACGGCCCCGCCTACGATGGCAGAGCACTGTACTTCAATCTTACTAAAGGGACATGCGAATGGTATACACCTGCACTTTCGAGCTACGTTGAGGCAGGTAGGTCAACAATCGAAATACAACTGAGCAAATTGTGAAAACTCAATTTCTCTGCACAGTGAGCGGACAGAGAACCTGAAACTCACTTGTTTTCCGAATGTGTTCTTGCAAAAATCACTTCCACCATTTCATCTACTTCCGTGACCCTGTGTTCCGTGAAAAAACACTCATTACTTGCATTGAAATATGCAGAAATCTACTTGACCATATGAACACCAAGAAGATTAAAGCCAGATGCCAACAATGCCCTTATCAGAAGTTTCTCACGGAACGAGATTGTTGGAATCAAGGAATTACTTGAACAGAAAAATCTACAAAGAAATCCAAGGCGACCTAAATGTGGTGCCGAGCATACCTCTGTATCCGAAACGAGACGTTTTGAGGGTCATTTTCTTCATTTTTTCCAGTGACCTTGCCAATTCTTGTTTCTTGTTTCTCCATAGGTTCGTACACAAAAACCGGCGGCCTCAACAAGCATTTCGCAACGTCTTGGGCGTGTTGGGGTAGCGTATTGTCTCTGCCAGAGCAAGAATCTAATATCAAAGCATCTCGCTTTAAAGACACTGATAGTGTTGTCCTTTCTGCATCGGCATCTTTTGGCGCATTAAGGGTACAAGAGGATGTCTTACCCTCCATCTGTGGTTCAAAGGGTGCCGATTCCTGTTTCAGGTGTTCTACTGCGGGAAGTAATTCTGTTTCTGTGACCCCTGTGAGGTTGATGGCAGGCGCCCTTTCCAACAGCGATTGGGAATGCACAGCCAGGGCTTTATTAGCAACGCTTTCCATCCATTGCCAAAATAAGTCCTCATGTTTACGGCACACTTCCTTCTCGTCTTCGACAGCTCTCGCTGCTGCGATCGCGTGGCAATGGAAGTCCAGCGTCTTTCTGTGCTGCAGAATATGCAGTTCGTAAGGGATGTGTGGTTGTGACTCCCCAGCGATCAGCTGCGCCAGGTGGAGTTCGTGCAATTTCTTCACCTTCAACTTTTGGAGGGCCTGGATCGCGTTCAAGCATGCCCGCACCTACGATACGTTTTTTACATTCAGCTTTACCCCAGCTCATGAAAGACTAACAAAACGCTGAAAGATTTGCTTTAACAGGGCTATTCAATTAATATTTCGCTGACCATGGGTTAGATTCTCTATCACGCAGTATTAATTTCATCAAGCAAGCGCGGGGTTTGATCATACCTGGCCGTGTAGTATCAGAACTTGATCTGCTCGCATCTCCGTGCGTAGGACCTTGTTTTCGACTTGAACAGTCGCAGAATTCATCCGTCGCACATAGTCCAGCGCTGCCCATTCGACCATGTTTGCCCTTGCCAACGCCTTAGGGCAGGAGGACATGTTAAGAGGGTAAACATGAGGCAAGGGTATCGCATTTCTCGCAGCGAGCAAGGGCAGCAACCGGTGCTCCAGAGCCCTCTCGATCAAGTTGCAACGCGAAAGTATCCAGCCCAGCGCAAGCAAGAAATGCCTGCTTTCATGCGTGCCAGCGTGCTGCGTGAAGAATGGCGAGTGTGGCGGGTATCTCCATAAGGCGAAATAAAATTTCACAGCCCCCAATATGTCTGCCTCCGATGAAGCCTCACTAACGCTCTCCAAAGGTACAAGAACAGTCTGGGGCACGACCTGCTCTCTCCAAAAGTTACAGCTGGTTGTAGAACTCGCCATACTGCTCTTACTGACCAGATTCAGAATACTATGCAAAGAGTGAAAGAGGCATCTAGACGACTCTATGCTGTTAAATTTGGCCAGCCTGAGTTTCTCGGGAGAAATTCCCGTAAGTCCCAAATCTGCGATCAAATCAGAGACGTACTTTATACTCTCTTTCACATAAACCTTTTTACCATTCTGTTCCTTGCTGTCCATCTCTGTGAGAAACACATTCTCTGCCCAGTTAGGATGTCTCCAGCTAGAATTTCAACTGATGAGATGCTTGAAGTTTGCTCTGAACAGAGGAAATTTAGAATTTGCATCTTGGCAGTTACGGTACAGTCCACGTGACGTTTCTTGACCGGGTTATTCCCTAGAACCTCTATACTCCATCATTCACCTACAGCTCATACAGTAAATTCTTGCGGCTGTTTGTTAACATATCTGCCGGTCTCAAATTGGTTGAACCCGAGCCGTCGAATGTGACGTCCCAATATATTCTCACATTCCCTACTCGTTCTCTCATTTCTACACACCACTCAATGTTCTCATCATATAGAAGGCAGTTTTCAACAACCAGAATGTAAATCATGTGGTGGGTTTGGTGCAAAGATATCAAGGGCCATTACAGTTCATTAAACAGGGGTACCGGTATGTAAAGCGGCAGTGGGCCTATGTCATTTCTAGCCCTAATCCTGTGAGGGTTCTCCACCTCTCTCGGATCTCTCTTCCAATCACATGAGTAGTCAAGCTTCCTTTTTACCTCTGAATAATGTAATTCTAAGTAATTCCTCGTCTGCACAATGGACTTCAGCTTTGGCCGCCTTAAGCCATCACAAGAACCAACAACTTTCATGACGTTGGGATAGAGGTGTATGGATGCTATGATAATACAATCAAACCTCAGTAAGTGTTTGGGTTGTAGAAAATTGCCTTCGATATAATGAAAACATCTTTGTGAGAAACCCTAAGACTTATCGAGGTGTGATTGTAGAACATTTGCATCCAAGTGCAGGAAGAATGAATACTTGCTACAATTAAAATGGCATTAGAAGTGGACTCTGTTGAAATCATTTGTTATTCAACTTGCATTTTTACGCGTACATTACAATAAACATGATTACTATGACACTTTTTTAGCTATAGGCATTTTTTGGCTCTTGAATTGGGCTACTTATTTATTCTGATAATTACTTGAATCTTCCGCAAACCATGAGTACCACTGCATAATATGGATATACAATTATATCAAAAGGAAGTTTTGTAATTTGAAATCATATTGTTAATTTGGAATTTAGGTAGATCCTATTGGAAACATTAGCTCTAATTTTCAACTCTGCAAGGAATTAACTCCTTTTTGACATTAATGTCCTCCACGCACTAATCCTAAGGTTTGATGTCACACCAAATACAACTTCTTAACACATCCGACTTGCGTTTATAACTGATCACTGGAATATGGTACGTCTTGTTGTGCTAAATCAAGTTTCCAATGTTTGTTCATATGCTTTTGATTTAACTTCAACAAAGATGTCCACGCATGTTATTCATAACAATGATCTTCAAGATTCAACGGAGCAATCTTCTATGCGTTTTTGTTGATTTCAATTACTTGATTAAGAAGGTAAGAAATGGCCATATATTTTTTTTTTAAAGTTGAGAATACTTTTATGCATGTCTTATTAATTGTACAAAATAAATAGCGCAAAATAGACTTTTGGCCATCAAAGACCTTATAAGTTAAACGATTAAGGGATATTTAAGTACTTCTGGAAAAAATGCCTAATTATGGACTTTTTATCATTCCATCGGGGGCTGCCGACCAAAATAGGAGGATTGTAAAAAAAAAAAGTTTTGAAATTTTCGCTCAAAATATGTTGTAAAAACCATTTTTTGGCTTAAAATTCATTGTTTTGACTCTGTTTTGGCCATAAATTCTACAATTGGACATCATTATCTCTAATTTTTTGTGCATTTTGAGAAATATGCATTATTTTATAGTATTTGTTCTAATTTTAATTTAAATTTTCAATGATTTTAAGATATTTAATACAAACATTTTGTCGGCGGATGAGCTGACTACTAATTCTAGACTTTAAAAAGTCCAGAATTACCTAAATATACCTTGATTGATATTGGATGAATGAATGGATCTTCTAATCATAGGTGACAGTGTGTAAAGCAAAAAATGAGAGGATCTAGACAACTTCTAGTTGGAGATGGATGGACTGGATTCAAACAACTCCAAGATTAGAACATGTGCATTCGAGATAAACAACTTTGTATTTGGTGATGTGGAGTTAGACCACTTGAGGTTGAGAACATGTGTTCAAGAGTTAGACAACTAAAGATGAGTTGCTCTAGAATTAGACTATTATGCCGTATTTAGATGGTAAAAAAAGAGCTTTACTCCAGATATAGCAGTAAAAGATGGAAAGATTTATGACTTAGTTCTATACTAGGAACAAAGGATAAAAGGATAGAAAGATCTATGAATTAGATCTAAATTTGGAATATAAAGTGAAACAATTAATGATAGATTTTAATTCTTTAGGGAAGGAGATACTATATATAGGCTTGGAGGTGAGAAGGTGAGACATTTCATCAGTGATTTCTTCTCTATGTTTGGATGGTGAGCCTTAGATAATATATTTTGGTCCGTTTTGTTTGTATTTATTATATTCAATATATATATATATATATATATATATATAGAGTTTTCAAATCATCTTTGTTTATTTATGAGTTCTTTGGATTAAAAAATAATAATTAGAATGTCCATTAGGATGAATTTTAGTACCTTTGGCTATAATTTATATTCTGAGGTTTATTTGAGAGTTGGTGGCAAACTTATCGAAGGTTTGTTACAAACCCAAATAGATGAAGTAGTAAAATATTTCTAATTTCTTCAGTTTGCAAGTCGGATTTGGCGTTGGAAATAGAGGATGAGCAGTTCAATAATGTGAAGGAAGATCTGCAGAAAAGTAGCAAATAGTTTGCTATAGCCGGAGAACTCCAAGAGAAGCCGGATGTAGACAAGGAGCAACAAGAGATCAGCAAAGCAATTGCTGCCAACATCGATGGTTTGGAGGCCGCCTAAGAGGAAGTAGCAACGCTGGCATCTACCTTAGAGCGCGACACTTTAGCTTACTGGAGTTCCCAACAGCAGCTATGCCAACTCGAGAAGAAATGTGCTTGTTGGAATTGAAGGTTTTTGTTGTGTCTGCTTCTGACGTTGAGGAATAACTTTAGAAGTATATGATGTATTGCGTGGAGCACAATTGACTGTAGAATGAAGTTAAGGACTCCAGGAGTAATGCTTGTTTTTTATTTTACACCGCTAATTCACTGGCCGTGTCACAGCCTTAGAGTTCTTGTTTATTCTGGTAAAGAATACTTCAGTGAGCATTGTGGTTGAATATTGTAAGTCAACATTGATCACTAATTCCGTATGCAGACGTTCACGATATAAACAATTTTATAAGTTATCAATCGACCATCACTCCAAGAACCACACAACGTGAAAATGCAAGCCCTCCAACCATGCAGAACAATTGTATCTATCTTTAATTGTTTGGTTGACTGTAAATTCAATGGAAAGCAAACCATAAAGAGAGAGAGGAAGCTCACAATCTCGACACTCTACAAAAAGCTGCAACACAAAATTTGATACTTGCATTGCCGTGAAGAGGGCAGCAATATATTTATGTTTGTTTCTAGAGAAAAGACTATAACTTTTGTTGGTGGCCTTTGGGATCTGAATACTGCCTCTTAGTGTACACGCGTGTCCAGAGGTGTTCCTAACCCCCTTGTAACCGCCTCTAGTGGCCTCTGTGACCATTTGCTGCCCAGCCTATCACCACGGAAAGCACGCCAAAAGTCATTTCATAAGGTAGAGCATACTATTTCCATTATGAGACTTGTGAATTGTGACAATTTAAGATTTATTTTTATAATTCATAGAAAAATCTATAAATAAAAAGCACACTTGAACATCTAACTCAACATCTGTTTGTCGATATCATTCTTTTGAGGAAATCATACTTGCAAGTGTCTTATTCTAACGTCCTACCCCAAGTATTGGGAGCATTGCAGTGCACAAAATAACAAGCATAGCTGAAAGCTGAAATTAGGACCCACATAATCATGAAGTATAGTACCTCCAATATGTAGGAGACAGCCTCGGCAATATTAATATACGTTATTCCTAACAAAGCATTCAAATCGGTAAAGCTCAGACCCCTGATCACTTCAAAGTAGAACCAACACTAAGTTTACTCAGACAGCATATGTGTACATAACAGAAACATTACCACGCAAGTTGTGGATAGTACACTAAACAGAATTGAAAGTAAAGCTCCTAAGTACCGGTACAAAGGTTTTGTAATAATCTTCACGCTCTATGATTCAACAAAGAGAAAAAACAACAACACAACAAAAGTTGAAGCCAAATTGCTGGCAAATAAAACTTGTCACTTCTGTGAATCCTTACAGGACCTCCATTTTAATTGATTTTGGTTCATTATAAGATTAGAGTTTCTAGTAGACTTTGTTACACATGTCACGATTCTTCCAAATGAAGCCCATGACGGTGATGAAGGAAATGAAAGCCTCATAGATATATTGGAGAAGTGAGGTAATTCAGTTGGGCTTCCCCTCTTCTCCACCAACTCACAAATCTACACTTCCAGTGCATGATACTTTCAGCCATATTAACCTTGGCAATGTTGTCAAACAAGCTGCAACATGATTGTGTTCATGGAGTAAAAGTGCAGGGAAACTGATTTGCTAAGACACACATCACTCAACTAGTGAAGTACTTGTTGTCACGCACGTTCTCTTTGTTAATGCTCTGAATATTAAATTGATGCCACTTATAGTGGCTTACATGAGCAGCATTGCAACTCCTACTACTTGAATGTTAGTGGCAACAACAATAAATACACAAGAATCACAAGTGTTGACCATTGGAATTTGGTCCACTGCAACCGGTCACTTCAAAATTGATGTTTCTAACCTTGAGCTAAACTTTAGACCAAGTATCAATCACCGCTATTTTCTAAATGGCTTTGTTGATCTTTGGAGGACTCCACGTTGCCAACAACATTGTTAGCGGCGGCATCTTCTCTCACGTCCACCCTAACCCAAGCTCTGCCAATCCGTTTTCTATCTTCCCTCCACCTTCTCGCTGCCTCCACCGCATCTGATGCGTTATAGGCCATCTTCTTTCTTTGCAATGCTGCTGCCATCGACTTGTCATTTTCCACTAACCCAACGTTGTCTACACCTTGCAGTCGTTCCTTCTTTGCAAACCGGTGTTGTATATTCCGGCACCAATGTTGATATTGCTAAACAATAGCACTTGTCCTGTCTTTAGTGCCGATGTGTTGAGTGTGGTGTTGATTAAGAGCCTTAGCTGCATGATGCGGTTTTTCCATACCTTGGTTGTTCCAAACAGCAAGGCTCCTGAATGTTTCCACATACCATGGACCGTGCCTGACAAGGTTATGCTACAAAAACAGGCCAATTTTATGAATTATTAGTACATCCTAAACAACATCGTAGTAATGACTAGAACTGTTAGCAACATTAAGATCAAATAGTAATGGTGGAACAAATCCTGAATCCTACCATATGATGAGTGACGAGGTCTTCAAGTAAAGGCGCCCCTATCTTTCAATTTTAGGCCTAAAAGTATTGATTTGCTTCTGATTCAAGGTAAGGCCCACCAGATATGGAAACACTTGTTTGAACCCTTTCCACATTTCCATCCTATCTAGATATTGCCTACCTTGATCTAGGGTGTTGTTTTCTAAGCGCAAAACATCCTTCTACACTTGATTTTGCCCTGAACAAGTGGACAGTTGGACATCTCAGCTGTAGTCACGCAACTGAGGGAGAGTTTGATGGGGACACTGTTGGAAGCATTGTTGAGTGTTATATCTTTCATTATGTGCAGGTTCTTACCATGAAGCCCACGTGCACACAGTGTCTTTTCCATATTCTCTATAGCAGCTTGTTGACGGACTTCATTCTCCATGTTCCAAATGGACATGAAGTGCATGTGAAGAATTTTCTCAATCCTTCTTAGCAAAGCATGCAATTGTCAAATATGGACTCTTTCATGTAGAATAGGCAATATAGGTTTCCATAGCAATTCTTCAACAACCAGACACGGGATAAAATGTGACATTACTTGCGAATAGACCTCCATACCGCAAATGTCTTCTTCTCGTAGCCTCAGAGGTGGCACCTGTTGATGTTCCCACCACATGTTTTGTCCTCTTTTGGTTTCAATAGATGCAAGAATGTTTAGCATTGGCACCGTGCTTCAATCCATACAAACATTTGATTGTCTTCAGATCTGCAGATAAATGCCACTCGACTTTGAAGCTTCCAACACGGGGAAAGTTCGTATGTGAGCGGAGAGCAAAGAATGGAGAGCACAGAATTGAGAATTAGCCAAATTTTCAAAAGCAAAGTAGACCCTATAACCGTGGAAAAATACTAAAATATGGCATGATTTTGTTACTTTTTTTAGGAAAAGAGTATATTACCGTGGAATTCAGAGTTATCTCTGGTAAGAATTTCTTACGTTTGTTTTATGAGATACAAATTAGGGCTGATGTCATGATGACGTCATGCATACAATCCTTTAGAGTTGGTTCCTTATTTTATCCAGATACTAGTATTCCAGCATCATGTTTTTAGATCATAACATTAAATATTGAATAGATAATATAGATAATTCTAGGAAAAAGAAAACTAGAAACAAGCAAAAAGAAATGGTCTTAAAACTTTGTGGAATATTTCAGAGTTCCTGTACAATAATGGAGTTGCTGAAACCAAGAAGTATACCAAGTCAGAGTGCTTGTCTTCGTCGAAGCATTCTTTGTCTTTAGATAAGACCATTGCTACCTTAAGTGTCAAGCAACGATCTATATAAACCTTAGCAGAAGTCCTTGAAGTTGTATTAGCTCAAGGATTTCTGTAGAACTTAAGCTTGTACTTGCTAGGGAGTTGTTTGAAGGTATGGGCGATTCATTGGAGGTCGTTGCCTGTGAAACGGTTTTACAGGATTTGCTTAAGCGGATGGTTGATGTACCTAACCCCTGATATCATATAGGTAGTACTGCAACGCAGGCTTGGACTCCTCCGACGATAATCACGTTTGAAGACGTCGTGAACGCTCGTGCTGTGTCGAAGAGGTGGAAGCGTGAGATTGACAGCAGTCCTGAATACGCATGCCTTTGGCTAGCAAGGTGGGACTACTTTTCGTACGAGGGTTGCCATTGGAGTCCGAAGGACGAATACGAAGTTAATCGGTTCAACATCAACTGGAGTGTATTTAGGAGGTCTTGGACACTTGCAAATCCAATTTACAGCAAGAGGTTAGAGACAGCATCCCTTGGAGAACTTAGTTGCGTTGAGTTAAATCAGTTGAGGACACTACTATGGGCCAATGAGAATGAGGTCTTGGGTGTGCCGGAAGGAGAGAAAATTTCTCCGAGAGATGGCATCTGGATCTCTGCCAAGAATAGATAACATGGATATGGCAATGTGAAATGTTGTTAAATGACCAATAAATTAATTACAGCATTCCATATATTTAGAGCATTTCACTTAGTGTTATGTGGTGTCCTGGATATTAATTGCAAACAAAAAAAAATTCAAAACCGAAGTGGTTTTCATTTTGAACACATAAGACTTGAGAGCTAAAACTGTTTAGTGTTGTCTAGTGTTGTGAACAAAATTTGCAAACTAAAATAACTTCATCACTGAAGTGGTTTTCCCTTTAAGCACATGAGAATTGAGAGCTAAAAAGTCTTGCAATTGTAGACCTTTACATACACGAATATAAATTGGAAACAAGAATCATGAATACTTTAAGTGGTTTGAAATAGAGTAGACGATGGATTATGTAATCAACTCCAATGAAATCAAATCAAATCAAATGAAAACAATGATAGACCGAGGCGTCCTTCAAACTGAGAACATGCTACAATCGCTACTTACACTCTCAGAACCCGATGACTCTGAATCTCCTTCTACAGCCTCTTCATTGACAAATACAAGGGCCCTGGGATCAAAAGAAGTTGGCCGACTAGGAACATATGTAAGGCGCCAGATTGAAGCGCTTGTGCTAAGCCCTCTCCGTAGTCCGGAAGTATAAAAGGCTGAATCGGGCTGGAATGAAGACGCCACGATGGAGTGGACACGGCTCTTGGCCCACGTGGCGGTGTTGCCGCAACTAATCTCCAATAGAAAACCGATAGTGCTTAGATCAAGTGCGTAGAGTTGCAAAGAGAAGCAATGCTTGGATAATTTGCACAAATAATAGAAGACTTACACCACTTATCAGGTCTTGCTCGCTTTGGAGGCGCTTCATCTGCTGCTGCCGGCCTAGGATGTTTGGGAGGGCCCATGGCGGATGGTCTAGCCATGTACGGTTTGAGAATGGCGTTGAATATGGCTTCGTCATCCTCAAAAGCTAGAATGTGACGACCAATAGCTTGGCAAGCCTTGACAGAGGCCCCTGAAACTCGGAGAGTAACGAAGAAATGAGAAACTATGGAAACAATGATAGTAATAATTAAGTAGACATATGTATGAAAAGTTACCTGATCTGGCATTCCAGTCGAGGACTATGTCTCCGGGCTTCGAAAGTTCTCCAATTATGCTCTGCATCATCTCATGTGTTTTCTCCCTTGGCCCTCTCCACGGAATGTCCCCATTCATTTGTTGCGACTCCGCATCGGTCCAGTTAAAAATGGCATCACTCTCGGTAATGTTGAGGACCCCATGTATCAACTGGGATTTCTTCGTCTGGAAGGAGAAATTACTGCCACTACGAATGTAGACGTGAATCCAGAACCGCATAGTCTGCAGTCGAGCAAAACTAGTGAGTATAAATAAGGAGAAGGGTTATCACTAAGTAAAGAGAAGGAAATGTTCTGAGGAAATTACCAAGTTCTCGGGGTTCGTAAGAGAAGTCAGGCCGAGTACATTGACGCCCCACCAGTCCTTGTAAAGCACAAAGTCACCACCCTCAGCTTCTTCCTCGATATCCTTAGCCAGTTTTTGATCACTGTTATAGATGAGGCAAGAGGCACCATCTGTCTGCAAGTATTGTTCTGCAAAATGGAAGATGTCGTACGCATAATCCTTATAGCGAGAGTTCCAAGGCGGAATACTCGTGGGAGGATTGGAAACGGAAGGGACGGGAAGATTCTCAAAGATGTCGGCAATGATCAAGTCGACTCCCAGATGGTTCTCTTGTTTGCATCGGTCCGGAACTCTGTTTTGTCGGCCTGCTCCAAACTTGAAGAAACAAGAAAGCAGAGTTAGAAACTATAAAATGAATAGAACTGGATGTATCCAAGAAATGTCTAAAGAACGGAACATACCTTGCAAATGAAGTCTTGAGTCTTGATCCAATCAAGGTCACCGCCTACTTTCCTCTCCAGTCTCTTATTTCTCCGCAACATTGAATCCACAGATGAGTTGAAGACAGTAACATATGTGGAAATCGAAGCTCCAGCGGAAGAAGTGGTTTGGGGAAAGAGATTGGCCTTCCTCTGCTCAATGATACTTCTGGTGATCTCAGAAGCACTAATGGATGAAGGAGCATTTGCAGTGGTTGAAGTAGGCTTTGGGACTACTGTAGTTGGAGAAGCGTTGGGTGTCTCCTTCCCCTGTGAGGAAGACTCCGCCCCAGTATCTTGTGAGGCCTGGGACTTCGAACCTAGAGATCGCAGTCGCCGCCCTCTCCCTCTCTTCGGTGGAGGTGCAGATGATTCACTCTGATGTACTTCGTCATCTTCAGATCCTTCATTGGAGTCTTCAACGACCGGCGCTCGAATATCAAGTAATGTTTTGACTGCGGCCTCAGAATCAACTGTAAAACCACGGAGGCAATCCAGATACCAACATCCTACTTTCAAGTGGGGAGCTTTGCACCTCTTCAATTGCTGAGGAGAGTAGATACACTGGTCTGAGCCTCTCTGGATCCATGAAGCAAAGTACTTCGGGAGTTGTTGGACAGTGATGGCGCCTTTTGGAAGAAGGTCCCTCTTGAAGTACCTAGTGAGGGCCAATTTTGAATGACTTAGTATGTGGCAGAGAAGAATGGTAGGATTCGAAATGCACATATGTTTGAGTAAAGATTCATACCGGTAGGTGACTCGCTTGACAACATCTTCCGTTCCAGGGAATTTCGTGAAAATCGTCTTCTTATTAAAAGTCTTTTTAGCCTTGGATCCAAGGAATGCCGGGAATGCTCTGTCCCAAAGGTGAATACGCCAACTCTCCAAGTAATCGCCTGGTCGCTGAATATCAGGGGATGCATTCCAATTGATTTCCAGCTCCTCTGCCTTACGGATGTCCTCTAACTCATGGATGACCGCTTCTTCCAACTACAGAAGACAGTCAGCTGTATTAGACAACGATAATGAAAGTGGTAAGAAGACAACATGAATTAATAATTTTGAATATGGAAAGCATACCCCAGCCCAAAATGAAGCCCTGTTGAGCCAACAGTCGAGGTCGGCTTCCTTGAACACTGGTGGTGGGAATCTATAAGACTGCCTTGAAGTCGAAGAGGAGTTCCACCACCTCAACCAACGAGCTTTGTACTTCGATTCCATTGCCGCCGGCACAATCTTCTGCAGCTTATCGAATGTCATCTCAAGTTTAGAGACATCTCTGACATGCCGGTTAATCTGCAATAAAAACTATACGGTTAGAATTTGGAAAAAGGAAAAGAATGAAATGGGATCCACATTTTCTTAAGTATTAGTGCTTAAGGTCATACCTCAGCAAGGAAGTCATCACCATTTTTGGGATTCGCAATAGTCAAGTATTTGGTGAAGTCCTTTTTTTTTACAGCGTTGACGAAGTTGTTTGATGCAGTCGTCATTGCATCCCAAACTCCAGATCCAGGTTGATCCTCTTTTGGCGTGTTCTCCATATAGTCTCTTGCGGCCTGATCCGAGGCGACTGCAATCTCCCTCTGTACATGGAAAAATAATGAATTAAAATCACTGTACCATTATTTTGGAATGCACTAGATAGAGAAAGGAAAATGACGAATATACTTGGGGCTTCATTGAAGAAATTCTTACACGGTATAGAAAAGCAATAAAAACTTTAGTTGTCAAGGTAAACCATTGGTCTTTGGCGCAATTATTCTGCATACAAGTTTCAAATTCTTTCTGACTGAGAAGATCTTTGAACTCTTCTAACTTCATCACACCAAAAGAGCGGATGCGGAATAGCTTGGCTAGAAGATTACTCTTCACATGGTCGTTCTCAGTTGACCTGTGTCCATAAAATAAAAATTCAAAAAACACTTGATAAAAGAAGAATTTAATTTGATCAAATTTAAGACAGAGGTGTATAAAGATTCTCACCAGTTGATATCGTGCATGGCATGTAGAAGATTGCCCACTTAGCCGCGTGGGTCCAAAATGATGCAGTGCACCGAGATGTGCCATGCGGGGTTTTCGGCATGATGCTTGTTGATGTGTCGTAACCAAGCTGAAAGGTGGTGATTACCTTCCCATACAAAAAACATTTTGCCACTCAATTGATTGAGGTCATCGTCTCCCTGGAGGTCGGCTTCAAAGGCTTCGTTAGCCTTGCGCCAGCATGGGCTCCACTTTGCCTTCACTTCCTCCGTGACATCCATTGACATCTCTTCAGTGTTGAACATGGAAATGTACATCACGCGGTCCCCATCTCTGTAACCCTTCACGAACTCCCTCTCCAAATGTTGCACGCCCATTTCGCCAACCGGTCTCACTTTTGCCATTGCGATCATTCTACACAATGGGACAAGCAGGTGCGACTTCCTCAAGGGCTGAATCCGAACGCTATTGATGACGTTGATCGAGTCCACTTTATGTTGTGTTCGATGAAGCAATTCCCCTTGTACAGCGTCTTTCAAATGCAGAGGCTTTGATGATGATGGCAACACGACCTCTGTTTGAGTAAACTCAATTACCTGCCATAAGCCATAGAAATGAACAATCAAATTAAACATTGCAGATACTGAAAAATGGAATTTACCAGTCACTTAGAGATTTTCTTATAAATGAAAGAGTAAAACAACAACTCAAATTTCATCTAAGGCACCAAGCATCAAAGCCGTGCCACTCTAAGAGGAGCCCTTCCATAGTACCGCATAGCCTCTCTACTATTTTAATGATGGCGCCTCCTCCAAAATCACCTAGTTTGACGGCAAGCGCTAGGCAGTATTGCCGGAAGGGCAAAGACTACATGGGCTGGCCTCCTCAACACCAAAGGTGAAGCTGGGGGATTTGGCGAAGACGGCGGTGTACCAAGACGTGGCGAGGTGGGCATGTACACTGGAGAGGTGGGCTCATAAACAGGCGACGTAGGCATGTACTGGGGGACTGGACCTCGAAAGGTCCAGAATCTACATCTAAAGGAATGGCTAAATCACAGGTACAAAGACGCTCACCCTTTGGATCTGACAGGTCTGAAAGGTTGATCACAGAGATTGGAGAATTGACAGACATGTCGGGAGCCTACCTGCAAGTACAAGCCATATAAGTAAGTTAGAGTTTTTAAATCATTTAAAAGAACTATCTATTGCTTAACTTAAATTATTTCGGATAATAAATGAATGTCAACAAAAAAAGGAGGTATATTCAAAAATATACCTTAGTTTCCTCATGCCCCTTGCTTTCACTCTCCGCCCCCATGTTGCGCTGTGGAGTATCCTGAAATTGAAAGAAAACAAAGAGGGCAATTAATTAAATCAAATTCATAAAAAGTTCTCAAACATAAAAAGAATAAATTCAGAGGAGGGGAATTATACTTAGAAAGTAATCAAAAAATAAAAACAAATTACATTAAAAAACTAAAAACAATGCACCCAGCGTCATCAAAGGCCATGAGCCTCCTTGGCCGGGCATTTAAAAAGCTTGGGCTTGATGTTGTCTGCTCCGAAAGCAGACACCGAGCCCTTGCTTGGGAAAATATTAAAAAAAAAAAAAATGCAAGGCACCTAACGTCATCAGAGGCCATGAGCCTTCTCAGCCGGGCATCAATAAAGCTTGGGCTTGATGTTGTCTGCTCCGAAAGCAGACAGCGAGCCCTTGCTTGGGAAAATATTAAAAAAAAAAAAAATGCAAGGCACCTAACGTCATCAGAGGCCATGAGCCTTCTCAGCCGGGCATCAATAAAGCTTGGGCTTGATGTTGTCTGCTCCGAAAGCTGACACCGAGCCCTTGCTTGGGAAAATATTAAAAAAAAAAATGCAAGGCACCCAGCGTCATCAGAGGCCATGAGCCTTCTCGGCCGGGCATCAATAAGGCTTGGGCTTGATGTTGTCTGCTCCGAAAGCAGACAGCGAGCCCTTGCTAGGGAAAATATTTAAAAAAAAAATGCAAGGTACCCAACGTCATCAGAGGCCATGAGCCTTCTCGGCCGGGCATCAATAAAGCTTGGGCTTGATGTTGTCTGCTCCGAAAGCAGACAGCGAGCCCTTGCTTTTGAAACAAAATAAAAAATAATGCAAGGCACCCAGCGTCATCAGAGGCTATGAGCCTCCTTGGCCGGGCATTGCACATGCACGAGACACTTCAAGCTAAACTGGATTTAAAAGAAGAGAAATTCCAGCTTCATCGAAATGTTTGAGAAGAGGGTAGCAGTGGCCTGGTCCAGCCTTAGAGGAGGCTTGAGCTCATGAGCTCTTGAGGCAATGCCACCCATTCCACGATCCAATATATACATGTGAAGATTCCCTTGTACCTACAGACCCTTATTACCCACAATCCGAATCCAACAATCCCAGCACACACAATAGATCTTCATTACCCATAAGTGGAATCTACCCACAACACTTTCTAACTGAACCCAACAACATTAACACACAAATTTGAGTACATCCTACGGACTCATAACCCCCATCATTGTCGTACCACATAATTACGCTACTCATTTCCGTACGAAGGAATAAACCCAAGATCCAAGAAACCCATCAACACATTCACCTCAAAAGAACTTCTCTGAATCTAGCTGAAGGTGTATGCAGTACCTGCTCTTCGTCTTTGTCGTCTTGGACAGGGGCCTCGTCGTCTTCGTCCTCCTCTTCGTCGCTCCCCTCGCTCCCGCCTTCAAATCCGAGCCCGAGCTCAGGTTGGGGCTGGGGTTCGACAAACCCCACCTCCTCTTCTCCCAAGACAGCTCTTGCTCCTACTCGTGCAGCATCATCCTTGCCTTCCCCAATGCCGAGGCCACCAAGGATTTCCACTCTGTTTGCAGCCATTGCAGTTCCCCGTCCCCTGCCTTCAAAATTCCTTCTCTCGCCCGCCTACCTTCGACTCGGAGATGCTCGAATTCGATACACTCACCAACAGCAGACTCTCCCTGTAAATATCCGACCCCTCTCATCCACTTGTAGCTCTATACAAGAATAGAATAAATTTTAAATTCATGATTAATTTGAGTCAAGTGCCACGGTCCCTCTCACTGAGTCTTAAAGTGAACACTTTTGCAGCAAACTATATAATAGTTAACGTTATACATAAATGAAATTTTATAAATCGCTTCTTGTTTACTACTTGATACTACACACAAACATAAGATTTATACTTGCGTGGTTCTAGACGGTTAAGAAATAAAGGGGTATTTAAGTAATTATGGACAAAACGCTCAATTATGGACTACTTTGCATCATTAGTAGACGTCCAATTCATGTGTTATCCCTCAAATTTAAAGACAAAGATGTCAAATATTTATGAAAAAATGCAATCCGTTTTCAAGGGATAAAATCATTTGAGTGAATTTATTATAATGTTGAATAGAGGACATCCCAGTCCCACTGTCATGGCCGAATCTCTCAGCGAGTGGCTGACTGAGAACCCTAAACCCTAGAAACCCTAAACCCTAGAAACCCTAAACCCTAGAAACCCTAAACCCTAGAAACCCTATCCTTAGAAATCTATCTGTTCTAATAAAAGGAAATACTTGCTCTGCAAAATGTGGATCTGTGAAGTGAAGCGGGTGAAGGGAAGATCGTCGGCGACCCGCTGAGTGGACACGACTGGCAGGCATCTCACATTGGGGTGTCCGTCTGTGAGGACTCCGGAGTCGTCGTTTAGAATGAACAGTATTCACGGTCACAACGAATGGAAGTCCTTTCTAGTCCGCTGGCCGCCGACTAGGAGAGCCAACCTCTTCCTCACTGAACCGACCTCTGGAATTTGAAATACATATAAAAATGATGAGGAAATAAGTCCTAGTCCTAGTGATAAAAATGATGAGTAAGCTAGTCCTAGTCGGCTACCAGCCGAGTAGGAGAGTAGGGGCTACTAGTCCTAATGATGAGTAAATAAGTCCTAGTCCTAATGATGCAAATGATGAGTAGGCTAGTCCTAGTCGGCTACCAGCCGAGTAGGGGTGTAGGGGCTACTAGACTAGGTCGACGTTGGCAATTAGTCGTCCAGAAAACCCTAGAGAAGTGGATTACTAGAACGTTTACCAGTTTACTAGACGAACTCGTCGGCTGTCTACTGTAGAAGAAGGTCGCATACTGTAGAAGCAGGTCGCATACTGTAGAAGTTAGTCGCATATTGTCCAATATTTTGTCGTTATGGGGAGGCGGGGTAGCAATGTGGAGCGACCATTTGGTCGGGAGACACCGGCTAACCTCGAGGAGCTCCGGCCATGGTATAGGGCGGTGGTCGCCCGTTCTCGCAACACCGCCATTCCAGCTTTCAAATACATCCCACGCCTTCTGCAGCCAGGTGCGCGGTGGTTTTGGAGTATTGCTCACAGCATTGAGTTGTTGGAGATCTCTAACGCTTCCGGCATCGCCTTCCCACTAACGTTCGAGGAGTCCGAGGAGTCCGAGGAGTCCGGGAGTGTTGGCAGCGTTCACTTCAGCCACACAGGGGAAGTGTCAACCCAAACCATGTCAACTGCAGGGTGGCTCCGCCTTGTTGACGAAGCTTACGACATCTCGGAGGGTGCTGGAAGTCGGTGCTCTGGCCAAGATCAGTGGTGCGGAGGGAACGCAAGCCCGCAGTCCACGTATTCGTCGTTTGGATCCGTGCATCCATCCATCGATACTGGGTGTAGTGTTGTCCGAGCCAAGTCTACTGCGAAGGACTAATCGCTTCATGGCGTTGGCGACCATATGCAGCTTTTTGGTTTTTTGGCTTTAGGGTGAATTAGTGTGTGTTAGAATTGTCCAGCTCGTTTTCAATAGAGCTGCTTCACACACTCGGATAGTTGTAGAATTCATGGTTAGCATTTGTTACTGAGGCTTTAGGAGTAGTGGCATCTCTGATGTATACACAATACAAAGTAACATGTAAAGGGCGGAACACTACCGTTGTACTCCGATAAGAATATAATGAAATGGATAAATATTTTTGATCAGTTTCTCAAAGCGCATAGTGGTTCTACCAATTTTGTGGAAAGCGTCGGCGGGCAGCCGACTAGAGTAACAGTGTCCACCGTAAAAATCACAGGCCATACAATATAGACCAGCCTCACAAAGTCACCGTTCATGATGCTTATCTAACCTGGTTAGAGGCATCGGCGGACAGCCGACGACCACCGAAGAAGGAAAAGTAAGGCATCAGAACAACAAATAGAAGACAAAGCGTAATACATGACTAGTATTGGGTCTACGGTAGAATACAGTTCTTATTCGAAGGAATCACAGTGTTTACAATATTCAACTATAACGTTTACAGAGGAAACCATCACTAGCTACATCTTCTACAGCTAAGATCACAATCGTCGGCGGGCAGCCGACTAGTCTTCCTCCTCGTCATTCCAGTTCATCGAGATTCCATGCGATTCGAAGTTTGCCATGGCAGCAATCACAACATCTTCGGGTATTAGATGGGACTTTGGGGGCCCCTCATGCGTAGTTTTCTTGGTCCTATGAGTGTACTCCACCCACTCCACCCACTCCGCAAGAGTCAACTCCCTTTCCCACCTTCTTGTCCAGCACTCTCTCGCAACCTTCTTCTTACCTTCCTTCTTGCCCTTCATCGGAGTCCTCCATTCAACCTTGAACTTACCGTAATTAGGACCAGGCTCTGTTATAACAGGCTCTATCGCCCTACCCATCCAAATGGGTAGGTGGTCTTCCTTACACGGACGACAGAAAACCCAATCGCCACGTAAAACGTCACGATATGGGTTAAACACAGACTTCGGCCTAGAGTTTTTCGGACCACAGAAAGGATAGGGCTCCACCTCATCCTCGTCACCGGGACGAATATCCGGATCCGGTATATATTCGTCCTCTGCATCGAATGTGGTGACGTGGTCCCGCTTCCAGTCTGAGATAGGCCAGAATCCTTCCTGTAAGGTGGCGGAATTGGGGGGCAGTGGCTCGTTGACCTCCTTTAAAATTCGCTCCCAATACAGTACATATGGTAACATGTCTTGTGCGTATTTCTTATCCCGAGCCATGCCAGTTCTCCAGTACTCAATGTACTTAGATAATCCACTTTTAATGAAATTTCTCTTCTCTGATCACTCCGCTGCCCTTGCCACCTCTTTATCCGCGTTTTTCTTGCCCTCATCGACTTCAACACTACCCCATAAGTGCTTATGAGGAACCGGTTTGGGATCACCGACGGGCAAACGTGGTTTACCCTCTTTGTCTGCCCTCCACATTTTCACGGGTTTGCCAGGTGGAAGCCATGACGGATCAGTTGCACGCTTCTTGTACCTCATCACGGGCCACCCCGCATCCTCCCCATCCTCCACTACATAGAACTTAAAAAGATGCATTTCACTGTGACCTTCTATCGCATTACCTCGGTCGTGATGAAAATCAGCAGTATAACTTTTGAAGTCTGCCACTTCCTGAACAACCTCTGGAATAAAGGCAACTGTCTTCTGAGAATCCATGAATGCCTTCATAAGGTCGGCAAGGCAGTATGTGTTCTTTTGCTTAATGAGTTTCGACAGGTGACTGAAGTGGGCGTCAATGTCCTCATGTGTGTGTCCCACAATCAGGAAACCAACTGTAACTTCCTTGAATATTCGCCTCGCTGTCAGCAACGAGCAGAATGCTAGAAGAAACCGGTTCTTGTTGTCCTTCGCAGAATTGTCAAGCTGGAGATACAACTTCTTTGGCAAAGGAACAGCAGGCCTACCAGGCAGAGGTGGAGTGAGTGGCTCATCTCTAGAAGGTGGAATTGAGGGGATGCAACGTGACGATCCATGCATTAGCGATGCAAAGAATTCATTCTTTGGCGGTGCCTCGAAGAGTGCTTTTGACTCCCAGACAGGTAGTCTCTCCAAGGCACGGAATACCCTGCACAACGAGGAGATTGTGAAATTTGGGTCTCCTGGCCACAGGGCAGTTGCATAGTGTGCGTAGGCGCCATCTCCGTGACCGTGAGTCAGCATTCCAATACAGGAAATCGGAATTTGACCAAGCCCTGCCGTAGCCTTCGTGATACGTTGCATGCGGGGGATCGGTGTTTTCGATGTGTCCATCTTATCATGTATGATGCATAGGAACTCAGTAGGACTCTGTATAGATTGGGTTGTCCATCCGTAATAAATGTTGCGACAAGCTCGCTGATAGTTCAAATGCCTGGTCCTATCCTCTGTCAAGCTCTGCCACTCGTCCGACCCTCTTGGATACTTGGCAATGAGTTCAACGAGGAAGTCACACTCAGTGCACTTGGAGAAATTACTTCCTACTGCCTTGACCTCAACATTGCGGAAGTACTCCTTCCTCATGCGACTAACGGAGGACTGCGAAATCAGCTTCGCGTTGCACTGCTCATTGACCTGAATAGCACAGAGTGAGGTCGATCAGTTGGCAAGTTCGTCATCCAGTCGGCGGGCAGCCGACGATAGTAATCACTACAATTCAGTAAACTATCCAAAGTGAAAGAAGATGAGGAGGAACTTACGGCGTTGGCCATTTCGCGCATGTGATTCCAGTTCATCGCAGACGGGAGTACTTTGAGCGCGGCCACTCTGTTCTTGCCAATCATCCGAAACTCATTGGGCATTTGGTCGGCATTCTCATTAACGATAGTGGTCAACGTCGCGCGGGCCTGGATTGTGTGAATTTGGGGACGATGTACACCGGAATTTCCGTGACTCCCATTGACACGACCACTTCGGGCCGAAGCCTTGTAGCTGTACTACGCGGATTTCAATACTCCGTGAATGATATACCACGCCACTTCACATACGTCAACGTTCGCAAGAGTAACATAGAGCTTCCGCTTGCCAGGTACAGTATGTAAGTGCCCTTGCACAGCGAAGGACATCTCTCGCCTTGCCTCGAATGTTGTTGCCTAAAATTTACAACGAATACTCACAGTATCTTCCCATCTAAAAGTCTGGCAACATCGGTCCTTGCAACAGCGCTTTGAGCTCACTAAGCGGCATTCAGCAGGGACAACCATTCGACGAAGCTTAGTGGAAGAGACGTCATCTTTTTCGCGAACTTTCCTCCGCACCGATCGATAGGCATTCTTCGGGACACCATCCAGACCATCGTCCGCGTCGGCGTCTGCTAAATTCTCGGAGCAGTAAGTAATTATATCAGAGAGAAGGTGACCCCCTTCTAACCGAGTGTGAGTCAGACGCCATCTGAGAGTTGTCATCTGCAGATGATCGTCTTCAGAGACGAAGAGAACCCCAACCTCTGTATCCCCTAGGACTTCATCATCACATGCCTCGTCCGGTAAACATACTTGAATCATTGCTCTACCACGGACTGATAGGTCATCATTAAGAAGTTCGACATACCGATTTCTCCAGAGGTGGCGGTCATGATAAGAAGCATCTCGAGTGGAAGGAGTACCGGAGGTCCCAGAATCCGGACCCCAACAATGATCATCTGTTTCTACGTCGGATTCTCCTTGTTTAGACACATCGTCGTCACTGCTGATATTCATTGGAGACCTAGTCCCCAGATCCTGCTCAGACGGAGCGGAGTTGCTTTCATCAATTTCTTCATTGTCGTTCCCCAAGTGAGGTTCCGTCGGCGGGCAGCCGACGGGACATGTGCCAGCCAACGCGCCGTTCACAAGTGGACATACCTTGTATCCACTCCAAAGTACCAATCGCCCCACAGCACACCCGATCGTTAACACATCCGGTAACTCGCAGAAAGCAGGTGTTTCAGAGAATTCTGGATTGACGGACGACACTCTCACTATTAGAAAGAAGCTGTGTGGAATCAAGAACCCCTCCCACGTTCCTTTAGGAGAGCACTCCATAATGACTCCAGCGGCTACACAACGCTTTGAGCCTCCGGATTCCTCGAGGAGCGCAACTTCCATCTGCTCTGCGAGGTTTAGGAATTCTTGAACGGGCTTGACATCTTCTTCAACATCCGTCAGCGGGCAGCTGACGGCGTTGATGTCATCGTCTTCCACCTCTCCGAAAGGCCTGAGGTCGGCCGCCTCCCACAATATCATTTGTCCTAAGCAGTTGCTCAAGGACTTCACACCCTCATCCGGAAATGGTATATTCATTTCCATGCTGTCTGAAACCTCAATCACTTTTACCACCACCACTATAGGATCAAATTCTACAACACGTTGGATCACTGCCCTGCCTGCATAATAGAGCCCAGAATGAGTAAGGGCCACGACAATGCCCTTTTCAACCTTCCACCGCCCTGATCGGCCATTCCTTAGAAACGTCTCGATCGGCTCTACTTCCATTGGATAAAAGATGAAGACCTCGTCGGCGGACAGCCGACAGGGTCGACGGGAAGTGTCCCCGCCGACGGAGTAAAATGTATCTGCCGACAACGAAGACGACTCGGCGGGCAGCCGACGCGGATCGTACAACTCGGAGTGTGCACAGAAATAGCATCCGCCGACGATGACGGACACGTCCGCTGACAGAAATTGCAGGGGACCTTAGTTGAGAAGCAGTATGATGTCCCTAACCTGTCCAATCAGAGACTCCTCTCAACCGTCCAATCAGAAACAATAAACGAAGACAACAGAAACGGCAACAGAAGGTGCGGGACAGTTAAGCACATGCGGGAATAATAACGGTCCTCTCAGGAAACGTGTGCGTCAGGAGCACTCTCAGAGGGAATCGAAAGTGCAATGATAGAAATAGAATGAAGTATGCGCATCTGACGGGGGGTTAGTTATGAATTCCCAGGAGTACAAATTGGCGCCAGAATCGAATTCAATTTTGCGCGCCTTGGACAGATCAAGATTTCATCATGGCGGCGAGATACCCCCGCCGTCACAGAACAATGTTAGTTCATTATTACGAATTTAAACGTGGCGATTGGAGCAGCTGTCACATCACATGCCTACGCCATCATGACTTGGTGACGGATTGAAAAAAAGTCAAAAGACGTCCCATCATCATCCTACGTGGCGTGATGGGACGGATGTTAGGGATGACCATCCATGCATGGATGGTATGTACATAGCCATACGACATGACCCATCGGGCGTGACGATTCAGTCTCGAGAGGTGGGGGTCTGCAGGGTATACACCCGCCACTCCCGACATTTCCTCCTCATTTCCAGCCTTCTCTTTTTCAGCTCTCTTTTGTCCTCTTCTCAGCGCTCCGCAGAGGTCGCGTCGGCTGCTAGGTTTTTCTACGTCGGCTGCTAGGGTTGAGGGCGTCGGCTCCTTCACCTGTGCGCGTCGGCTGCTGTTCGAGGGTCATCCGCCGACGGTGAAAGGCCATCCGCCGACGCCATGGCAGCCTCCGAGAGTCGGTAAGTTGTCCAATCGGCTGTCCGCCGACACTCCCCTTCTTGAGTCCTTCATGTTTCCGTTTTCTCGCATGGGGTTGTTCCTCCCATCGGCTGACCGCCGACGCCACCCCTTTCTGAGTCCTTCATTTTTCTATTTTCTCACATGGATTATTCCCCCCGTCGGCTGCCCGCCGATGGGGAGGGCGTGTCCATCCGCCCCGTCGGCTGTCCGCCGATGGAGTGAGAATCTAATGGTCTAATCTTGTGATTCTAATTTTGCAGGGCGATGGTCGACTCCACCGCAAAACCAAATGGGTTACGGTCGCTCTGTGACAAGGTTGTTGATCCTGAAGCAAATATACTCGCACGGGGCTTGAAACCGAGGGTGACATTCCTCGCTGATTCGAAGATAACGGAGTGGGGCATCACCTGGCGTGACACTCCCACGTCGCTGGGCTTCGTGACCAAAATAGGTCAGAAGCAAATGGCGGGTGGACCAGGATTCGAGATTATTGGAGCCAGGGAATGCGAGGATAAGGACAACGTGTGCTTGGTGTTTGCATCGGTTCCTGTCGCGGAGGGCACACCAGTGGACTGCTTCGCGGTTGTAATTCCGGTTGAGAAGTGCATGGACGGCTTGTGCTCTAAAGAAGTACAGGAAGCGGCTACTTGGGGCAGGGGCGAGGACATAGCTGTTGAACAGATACTGGACGTGATTGATACGCTCGGGGACAAAGTGATGGAAGAGAAGACGAAGAACTCGGTTAAGCCTTCACCAAAGAAAAGAGGCGGCCGCAAGTCTGCTGTAGAAGCGGGCACTGGTACAGTCACCCCCGAGACCGGAGAGACACAGGCGACAGGGGAGTCATCGAGAAGGAAGAAGGGAAAGGCAGCGGCTGCTGAGGGCAAGGGTGGGAAGAAGAAAGGTGGGAAGAAGGAAGAGAAAAAGCAGACCGTGGCGGAAGCTCTCATGCTCGCAAACAATCTCACTTCCAAAACAAAGGACACCGACGTCCTTGCTATGTACCAGACGTTGGAGGAGGGACTTGGGCACTGCTTCCCCAACGGGCAACGTGCCCTTCCTTGTCAGATTCCATACAACAGGATACACATAGCTCCCGACGAATTTAAGTACAGAGCGATATTCAGGAAGAGGCAGGATCAGATAAGTCTTTTCTACAAAGGACTTGGAGCAATCCGGAAGAAGCCCGAGCTGTACTGCCTTCCTATGAGTGGTGACCCCTGAGTAAAGGATCCAATGACGGGCGAGATTAAGCTTAAAGGCTTGGAAGGACTTCTTAGACCTATGCCAGCCCTAAATATCAGGTATTCACGTACATTGGATGACGGCACAACGACGCTGGTACCTTGGTATGAAGATGAGCTCATCCACTGGTACATAATTGGGGGCCAGTACACGTTTGAGGCTTGTCGAGAACTGGGAGAGAAGGAACCACTGGACTCTCTGATGCGGCAGTATTACCTTAACCACGATATCATTCCTGTATATGCTGATAACAAGGATACCCTCATTAAGGTCTCTAACGCATTAAACATCGAGGTGAAGGATAAAGTCGCCAAAGTAAGTTTCAGGTCCCAGCTGGCGAAGATGCGCGCCAAATGGATCGAGCGGGGGAGGATCGAGAAGAAAGATGACTTCAGCGCATGGAAGGTAATTTACATCTTTCTCTTTACCTGTTGTTTCCATGTAGTTGAAAGTAGTCGGCTGCCCGCCGACGCTCAGGTGGTTTTCCGTATTGTAATTGTGGGATTTATTTATCGATTTTATTTTCTTCTTCCTTGCAGGAGTTCTGCAAGGAGTACCTCAGTCCGATTCTCGGAAAGACCCCTACGTCCCAAACCTTGAAGCTGCCCTTAGTCTTCGTTTTTGATGAAACATACAACGAGTGGCAACTGGTGTTCAACGCCTGGGAGGAGGGGAGGATCATCGGGGAGGACGGTTTGAAACCAGGATTTCCCCCAAAGCCAGCCCGCCGGGACATAACACTCAACGACATGCAGTACGTGATCAGTGTTTGGGACCACGAATGCAAGAGGCTGGCCAAGGAAGTTCTGGACCTTAAAGTGTACCTCAAGGTCACTGGGAAAGAGGTGGTTCAACGGGACGGAATATCCTTGGAGAATTGGTGTTTTCGTGTGAAGTACGAGTATGTTGTCCGAAACGAGCTCATGTGTATTTACAAGGGCTTTGCATCGAAGAAACCAGGGACTGGGAAGCATATTGAGTGGAGCATGGATGACTGGAATTCCCTTGAAGTCGAGAAAGGGTTCAATGATACAATGATTAGTAATATTCAAGCTGACTTGGAAGATAGTCCTGAGGGGAAGGAGTGGCTTAAGGGACGGAATCATCCGCTCACGCCGTCGCACGGGCCAACACCAGAATTCTTCAAAGACATTGTGCAGAAGTACTGGAAGTCGGATGTGGACCAGTCTTCGCAGTCGTCTGTACAGTTCGATGCCCAGATTGCACAGGACCTAGGTGAAGTGTGCACAGCTCTTGACGTTCGCGGAGCATTCTACTTGGACAAGGCGCAGTATGAGATGTTCGTAGTCTTTGGCTACGATCCAGCGGGAAAGGAGATGCCTAACATGCGACAACAACACGTTATAACTGTCGCTGAGAGGATTCACCGTGAGGTGGAGGAGGAGGTCATTCAGGTGGATGGGGAGGTAGATACAATTAAGGTGAATAAGCTTGTCACTCCATCCTTGTGGCTACTCGATGCTGAGTGTAATTACACTCTTCAAGGCGTGTCAAGGCTGACGAGTAATTCGTGGACAGATCATACTATGCAATACTTCCCTGATAGTTCCGCCGGGTTTCAAAGGAGTTCTCTCATTGACTCTAGACCCAAGGTTCATGTGTCCGTTATGTATCCAAAAACAACGCCCGGGGATGCATGGAATACCTTCTCGGACTTCACTGGTTTGAAACGTCCGCTTCCTCCCTATGTGGACGAAGGAGAAGATGGTGTTGGGGAGGATTGGTCAAATGGACACTGCCACGCTAGTTACTCTTTCCTCCAATCTCTTCTAGAGAAAGCGATGCAGTTTGAGGACGTTCGGGTGATCAATTGCTGGGGAGGGGGGAACGTCACGGCCCTCGCTCTGGTAAGTCACTGCAGTCTCTTCTGGTGCCATCGCTGTTTGCTCACCGATAGTCGGCGGGCAGCCGACGCTGATTGAATCCTCCGTGTTTCTTGGGTAGAAGATTTCCTTAACCGTTTTGTCTTGTTCTGCTGCAGAAAAACCATTTGACTGTAATTGAGATCGTGCGTACCGAGGAAGAGAGATACGACGCGCACTGTCGGGTTCGGAATATGACTTTCATTCCGGGCGTTTATAACGTGCCTGTCGAAGCTCCAGTTCAGACCACACAGTCTGGGGCCGGGCCGTCTGTCTCCGCCTCTGCTACAGGCAGGACTGGCACTCTCACGGCTGCCGACTTGGGTGTGAATGCGGAGGAGGCCCATTTGGTCGGGAAGGGTGGATGTATGGGTTCGGGGAAGACTGCGGGGTTCGCTCACAGATTTATCAGGACTTCGACGACGATGTCGACGAGGAGCCACCAGATGTACCCGACCCAGACGTTGAAGATGAAGCTGGAGATGCTGAGGAACAGCCAAGAAACGAGGACGACCAAGCTGAGGCTCGCATTCCAACTGGAGATGCAGAGGTGGAGGAGCGAGACACGGAGGACTTAGACTATGAACCAGAACCCGACGTATTACCACTGGAAGAATCGAATCCTCGTTATGTGAACCCGCCGCTGTCGCAAGTTCTAGGGGAGACCGGAACTGACTCCCTCAGCTTCGGTATTATTTCTCCTACATTTCAAGAGCAGGAGACTCCTCTCGCCGAGCCAGAACGTGATTTAGACCAGGCGGGGCGTCCAAAGAAGATGCAGGTTCCTCTAGCATCAAGGCGTGACGATGAAGTGGTTGTCCGTGTCCAGAAGCCAACCTAGGAGCCTGCAGTGAGCATTGAAGGGCATGTTCCTCCTGCTGCCGTCGGCGGGCAGCCGACGGCAGACGAGCAAACCTCATCTAACCCCTCTGCCAAGACCAAGTTGACAGGGAAGTCAATCGCATTCGTCACTCAAGGTGTGAAGGGCGCAACTCGGATGATTGGCCCAGATGAGAACCCTCTGGTCAAGACACGATCATTGAAGAGAAGTAAGACCGATGGTACTGCGCAGGATTCCTCTCTTGTGGGTAACTTATCCCGTGATTCCTCAGGGGTTCAGGAAGGGGAGGAGTCCTCTGGGAAGGCCAAACGGAAGGCAACTTCGAAGAAGACTTCCTCCAAGAAGGGCACATCTGGGGATCTGCTCATGAGTCCCAGGAATGTGGACGCTCCAGAGGACATTCTGTCACCTCCGCGGGCATCCAAACGGGAGCCTAGGCCGAAGAAGCACAAAGGTGGAGGTCAGTGAATCAGGCGGTGGCCCAGTCCATCTTTTAAATGCCAGCATTGATAATTTAGTGTAGTGATCGGGCGCTAGGATTGTGTTAGATGTTTGTACTGCCAAATATGAATAAATTTTCGGTAAATGCCAAGTTGTACGCTTTCCCTGTTTCCAAATAATGTTGCTTGCAAGTCGGCTGTCCGCCGACCGTCATCCTAACCGTCACGTTTGTCCTCTGCTTCGTTTTCTGTCACTCCAGAGTCCGCGCACAAGGAAGTCCATGGAAAACTTCACGAAGACACCCCCAGTGCAGTTCTCGAGCAGGGACCTCTACCTCTGAATTCACTTCACATAGCCCCGGAACAGGCTGGTACTCAGGTACACGATCCAGTGCTGAAGTACTTTCTGGTTCTGGATATTAACGGCCTGCTATTAGTCCAGACGAAGCAGGGCACTAGGTGGAATACTAAACTTTGACCGGGTTTAGAGAAGTTCCTAGAGTTCTGCCTTGACAATTTCGAGGTGGTCTTCTGGAGCTGCGTTCAAGAAAAGAGGTTCGAGATTCTGTGGACAGTGTTGCAGCAGCGCTGTCCTCGTCTAGATGCCGAAGTGCGCTACAAGTTCGACCAGAGTTTCTGCGAGACTTGCGTACATAAGGCTAGTAGGGAGTTTTATTTGAAGAGACTCCAGACCCTCTTTGACCTCGATGACGGGCTGAAGGGGACGAAGGCGTCTTCAATTAACACTCTCTTGGTTGATGATTCCCCTTATAAGAATGTCGCAAACACTCCTTGGAACGTTGTGCACCCTACACCATATACCTTCGAGTCGAAGGAGTCGGAAAATAAGAGGAATTATCTGGTTGGGGAATTGATTCCTTGGCTTACCAGTTTGAAAGAATCTAAACTCCCCGTGCCCGAGTACTGCCAGAAACACTCCGAATTCGGTCAGCGTCGTCTGTTTTCGGGGGATGAAGCTTATAGTCTCTTCTCTCCACACATTGATTGCCCTAAACGAAAGAGAACATAGTAGATGTAGAAACTGTTTTAGAGAGCATGCACATGATTCAGTCGGCTGCCCGCCGATGGGATCTTCATGTATTTAGACTTTTACAGTAAATAAAGTTTTCCTCCTTTTAAATATATGAAAACGGAATTCAATGTCGAGACTGTGTATTTTGTTGTAGGTGTTGTATTGTATCTCCTATTGTACACCAGAGTCTGTATGAATTGTGAGCACGTAATTGACCGCCGCTGTTTACTTGGAATTTGTCCTTCATTGTTCAGGAGTCATTGGAGGATGACGCCGGAGTTGAAGTGCACCTGGGACCTTCCCTTCTTAGTACGCTCTTGGAGCAGTACCCAACATCTCCTGATGGTGATGCTCACAGAGAAGAGTCTCCGGGAGCGGAAGCCGAGAATGAAAGTGATGGGGAGGACGAGTACGACTATCCAGTCGGCGGGCCGCCGACGCTGTCTGCTGCACATAGCTCTGGCCGGTGTGCGATGGCTTCCACCTCGTTCGTCGAGACCAACGTTGCGATCCCGCGCACCGGTTCCCCGCGCGATGATTCCGCACTGATATTATTGCGCGTAATATTGAGGTACCTCTCCAACGATACTACCTTGTCCATGACATTAAGGGATTGCTCATCGCGGAGCACCACGGGTATATCGGTGATGACCAGAAGACAAAAATTCATATCCGGGTTAGACCAGGACTTCTTTCATTTCTAGAGTTCTGCACGGCGAATTTCGAGGTAGTCTTTTGGTCCACGGTTTCTGAAAAGAATCTCGAACGTCACTTCCAGAAGCTGTTAGCCATTCATCCTTTGGTCAGGAGCAATTACAGACGCCTTCTAGGATTCTGGTGTGATATATCAACAAGGAATAGTCCGAATGGGAAACGGGAGTACTTGTTGAAGCGTCTGGATAGACTTTTCTGCGACACTAGGCTACTGGCTCGATCAGGTGCCACTGTCCAGAATACCCTACTGGTAGACGACCGGCCTTATAGAAATGTACTTAATCATCCATTTAGCGCTGTCCATCCTAATTCTTTTTTCTGGGACTCTGCAGAGTGCAAAGAACCTCAACCCACCCCCAATCCCTATTTAACTAGGGTAGTTACACCATTCCTTGCAGGACTTAAGCAGTCTGGATTGGATGTCCAGGAGTATTGTAGGAAGAATTCTAGCGTGGGGAAGCCACGTCTTTTTCCAGGATCTCGCGAATACCAGAAGTATAGGGAGGTTATTCCTTCTCATGCATGCGGGTTTGACGTCCCGGGTGATCCTGGATCTTGGTTTGTGAACTTACCTTGTCCTCCGGAGGCCCCTGGTAGTTCCATCATCGGCGGGCAGCGGACTGATTAGAGCGTAATGGAGAGGCTGTCCTTCGTGTATAGCAGAAGTGACCTTATCGACCGGGAGAATTTCCCCTGGAGTTATAAGACGTTAGGTCAAGTTTGCTCCAAGGTACAGTCTAGAAACGTCTGCAAACTAGATCAAGTGCTATTTGTGGATGTTGACCCGAGGTCATTGAGGAGGACACCAAACTGTATGTGCTACATTCCTTGGCCTTTTCAGGGTCATCTAAACTTTCCGAACGATGACGGCGTTATACCTAACATTGCTACAGATATCCTTCCTCTGGTATATCCCTTGCACAAGTTCGGATCTGTACTGGAGTATATGGCGCAGGCGTGTAGGCCGGGGCAAGTGCACTGGGCAATTGAAGCTGCGAGAAAATTTGGACGTGCACGAGTGGACTGGACTGAAGTTTGCTGGAACTGAGTTAGGCGGACTTTTTCGCCTACAACTTGCACTTCTTCCCTCCTCCTAACCAACAGAACACCTTCCATCGGCTGCCCGCCGACTTGGTCGACCCGTTTGTGCGGCCTTCAAATATATGATTTACTCATTGACCTTACGGCTATGCTTTCAGGGAAATAGTTTTCCAAGTAGGTTATAATGTGATATGATTTACGTCAACTTGGTACATGGTGCTCGGTGTAGACTTAATGTTGTAGGACTTCATGACTCAAAGTGCTACGGGACTAGTTAGTTTAGCGTGTTCTATTATCGGCGGGTCGCCGACTCTGTATTGTACATTTCATTACTTGAATCAACATGATATTCTTTAAAGTATTCATTGTAACTCTTATTCTGCATCATATGTCGCAATCTTCGGGTTCATATATCCATCACTGGCAAATTCCGCCCATGCACATCTCGATGTCCAGTTTTGCATTCCATATTCTGTGGTATTCATGTACAATGACACTGTTCATCTGTGGTCTCCATCCATCGGCGGTCCGCTAAGTTCGCATTGGTCATTTTTGAATTCTGGACTTTTTTTTGTCCAGAATTACCTAAATATCCCTTAATACTTACCTTTCCGGAGTTAAAATATAGATTTGATTGAGAATCCGGCTCCCCTGTCAAAAATTCATTGAATATAATAGAAGGTTGCGGTGTCTCTACTCTTTGACTACAATTAAAGACTAATTCTTCCGTCATGGCCTCACGTGCAACTCCACTTAAGAGTACCTCCTCTTCCTGCTCTTGATTCTCAACAGCGGTGTTCTCTAAAAACTCTTCCATCTTCTCCACTACAGAGTCTAGAATGAATTTACGAATGCTAGAAAACTTCAAAGCTAGAGGCACATCTGTTGCTCTCCTTTTCACGGGTGCACTCAAATGGGCACCTTTAAAAACTATCTTCTTAAGTGATGCTCTTTTCTTTCTAGCTCTTCTATTCGTAAAATCAGTGCGGCTAAATTTCCTTCTCTGTTTAGGAGTAACATAAGTGGAGGGAGATGGCCCTCCACTCTGCTTCATGTGTCTAACCAGAGGAAAGACTCTCTAACAAAAAGACTCTCTGGAGAACTTCCTCCCAGCTTAAATACCTATAACGTACAACTATTTTGATACAACCCTGAGTTGAAATACAATCTTAACCACTGACACATTTTCTACCCTCTTTATATTATGAGTACCGAAAACAATTCTATAGTTGAAGTAAAGCTTAAATTATCAACCTTTAATTATAAAGAAGAAATCCAAGTACACTATGAATTAAAAGAATCGAATCAAGCACTTCAATACATGCTCCTTTTAAAATTCATTGTTTGAAATGTAGATTTAAAATGACGGCTCATTCTACTCTTATAATACATCATAACAAATAGAATCCGCTCTACGATTCAAATAATAAAACTAGAGTTAAATAAATCTTACCTTATATACTTAGACCTGCAAAAAGTTGCATTCCGTTTAGTTAGCGCCGTCTCTCTGAAATCTTACATTCGTTACGTAACAGAATGAATCATTCTCTAGTCGTCCACACGGAAATTCCAACTTGAATAAAATGATCAATAGCGATGCATCATTCCTCTCACTTTGTTCTCGCGTACACTCACCCTTCTCCTCTTTCCGCTAGTACGATTCACTTGCCTGCGAACATGAGGATGGTCTGTCTGTATGCCCAAGGCATGGGAATCCCTCTTAGGTTTCGCGTAGATGAAGATGGTCTAGCTACAATTTCTTCTCTTCGCCTGAGTCTCAGATTCCATTTCCGTGAGGATACCATCAGTATAGAGGAGGAGATTTTCGATGACGTTACTGCCGAGGTTACCCACACCCTCTGGCAACTTTCCATGACAGATGAGAACAATATGTTGCAGTGCAGACTTTTCCCTGGATCCTATAGAGTCTATGGTCTTACTGATTCTCTGATGGCTGCATCCACTGAGATCCCCACCCCCCGTCGCTCTTCTACTTGCACAATTCAGACTCCCTTACCTCGTGATGTCAAGGTCAAAGTCGAGCCTGATACTGAGACATTAGACATAGAGAAACCTCCTCCTCCGACAGTCATTTCTCTCTCTTCTGATGACGAAGTCAGTTCGGTCAAGTTCGTGCCTAAGGTCCAGGCTGATGCTCCTCCTTCCAATGTCTCTCCTCCATTGTCCCAAGTCACAATTAGCATTGTCACTCTCCTTCAACAGCTTGTGAAGGCGCGTGGGTCAAAAAACATTTTGAAGAAGATAGACTATTCCACTATTAGGCACAAGAGAGTTGAGTACTTGCCTGCGAAGTTTGATGGTCCGGTTCCTTTTGAGTTGCCCCCAGCTGCTGCAAAATCCTCTAAGCTCGCCGCCAAGTGAATGCAGGGAATGGACAAACGATACGACGGACACTTGTGGACCAAGACCATCACAACAAACATCAAAAACGACTTCGGACTATCTTTTCGAAGTTCCACCTGCGTCGAATGGCTGCGCCGCAGCAACAAGGAGTGTGACTTCCTCAAGCGTGTTCCCAAGATCTTCGAGGTTAACGAGACTGAGTTCGAAGGCTGTACCCTACAAGCTTTTCTCATGGATCAGCCTCCTCCATCTGACTCCACGCTAGTGTGCAAGGTATGTAAAGAACCTCCATCATGTGTAGCTACATGCGAGGCTAAGATTTATTACGTTGTGGGCAGAGCAAATCAAACTAGAGCTTGTAATCACATAGAAACACATGATCATCCAGTGAAAGTTGGAAACTACAGAGACTCTAAAGCAGAAATTAGTAATTTAATAGAAGAGCATGTAGAGATGAACAACAAAGCAACGAAGAGCGCCGTTGTCTTGGAGGCGAGCACACTCCTCATCGGGAGCTATCTACTACAACCCGAGGATGCACCACCGAGGAAGCTGACGATGGAGGAGCTGGTTCTTATTCAGGATCGATGCAAAGACATGGCGTCACCAAACATCTGCAATAAAGTCGCGACCTTCAAAAAAATCAGAAGGTACGGAATCATGGACAATATCACCAAGCTCCGTGGAAACAGTCTGTGGGCGTATTTCCAAGAGAATAAGTTTCCTCGTCAGGGAGCTATGCATGACAAAGTCTTCGTCTTCAAGATGTCGGAGGTCGGGCCGAGAAGTGGTGTCGACTTGGTCAGCCGAATGCAAGCTGGTGGAGATTTGGAGAACGCATGGATCATGTTCGACCATGTAAAACGCGTGAAAGATTGGTCGACGATGGCGTGCCATGTGTACGACGCCACCTAGTGCCGCGTGATGACAATCGCTAGTTGCGACGGTTGCGCCAGTTGCGACATGCAGTCCGAGGACATGAAGGCCCACCTCGTCTTCTGGAAAAACCTGAACCTGGTCATGGAGAACAATGGCGTTGCTGTGCCAAACTTCAAGGGGTTCATGGCGGATAACGCACAAGCGAATTGGATTGCAGTGCGAATCCTTTATGGCAATGGCAACAAAGAGGACCCAATGGAGGACCGGGAGAGGTCGTGCTTGTTCCACTGGACACAGAACATGGTTGCGTATACGCAGAAGCACTTCCCCGAAAAACTCTGGGAACAACACAAGAAGATGTATACTCAAAACAAGAGACCGACCAGCATGGCAGAGGCGAACACTCTGTACTATGCGTTGCGAGCATGGTGGGCATCCACCGAGGTCGTTGGCGAGAGCGGACTCATCAAACTCGATCCAGTGGCTGTCATTCTGGCACCACCGCTTCCGCCAATGGGGGAGGATTCATGACCACGGTATCATTTCTGTACTATGATTTTTGATACAGGTTTCCTATCCCTAACCTGACAAACTCTAATCGTTGAATCTAACGGCACCTACTGTCAAATCTGCAGAAATTCACAAAAGAAGAACTCACTGAGATGCCGACCTGTAACCTCGCCGAAACAATTCATAACAAGTGGCTTCAAGCTTCGGGAAAGGACGGTAACGACCTCTACTTTGCTATTGTGGACGATTTCGTTCGAGCTTTTCTACAGGTTGTTAACTACTACCGGTTCCTCAAAGGTGATGTCGGCGGAACAGGACCATCGAAGAAGGAACTGAGGCTCCAGATGGCGAAACGCAACGCGAAGAAATGGGGAAATCCTACACTGCTCGAAGACCCCATGCTCGATATGCCAGGAGCGGATGAGTTCTGCACCCGTCAGCCTATCATGCCTGGAGCGGAAGTGTTTGGTTCACAAAAGCGAAAAGCCGACGTCCCCATCGGAGCTAACGAGGAGTCTCATCGCCCGGACAAGACAAACTTCTCACGCCCAAGAGGCCCAAGACGTGCCGTCAAGCTCACCCTATGCAGATGCCCGTCATTGAGGAAGACGACTCCGAACACGACACCGAGGTAGAAGGTACCCAATCTCCTGCCCAGGAAGTTGATTCCCCTTTACCTTCACCTGTGAACAAGGGCGGCATTCGCCATGTCAACGCGGTTGAAGAAACCAAGGTCAATGTGAAGGAGTGGCACATTTCGAGACTTCACAAAGCTTCTGCAAAATGTTGCTGGGCCCAAAGAGCTGAAACGAAGAAGAAGTGCACTGAGAGAATCGTCAGGGGGCCCCATTGCACAGTTGCACCGACCTACACTGGGCTCTGGACTAACTATCGCCGGAACACGGTTGAGAAGACAGAGTTCTTCTTCTGCTCTGATGATATTGAGCGCAGCATGAAAGGCTCTAAGCGCAAATGGGTAGAACACTACTCGAAGGACCAGGAATTGCCCTCCATTCTAGAGGTCTGGCCAGTGAAACTAGATACTAACCTCAAACTCACTGAGATTCTTGCCCTCGAAGCAGCAGGCTTTCAACTTCCGCCAAAGAAGCCGGTCTCCCCAAGACGCCTCTTCTCCTCTGCCCCGCCCCCTGCAAATCTCAGCTCGGTGCCTGTCCCTCGAGACGATGATCGCTACCTGGGCAAGAGAGACAGCAAGATGGTGAAGCGCACTGCCACTCGTCCCAATCCGGCGCAGCAACTCTCCATGGGCTCCTCCGAGTCCCTCAAAGCACGCCTCCGTTCCGTCACCATGATACCTGAGTCGGGCAACGGTTGCATCATTGGGCTGGATTCGGGCGTTGCTCCGCACATCACACGGTACCAGATTACCATCAGTTCTTACCCTGGTTGCACTTGCCCAACGTTCAAGAAGACGATGACTACGTTTCGAGGCAGGATTCAGTTCACGTACTGAAAGCACAATATGTATTACATACTCTTGAAGGTCTGCAACCGTGATCCCGAAGCCAAGCTTTTCATCCATGCACCTTCCTTTAGCATCAACAAGGTCAAGCTAGTCCTAGAGTGTGGAATCTTGCGTCACCCCTTGGCAAAGAAGTAGGTAGCACTCCAACTTTAGAACTGCCATTTCCACATTGGCCATTGATCATGTAGTGAATGATTTTAGTAATTACCCATGTACCAAGTCAGCAATACAGAAGCTGTATTGACTTTTTTATTATAAAGGCTTTGTCGTTCCCATTGATTGCATTATATTTCAATACATTCTATCTTGAACAAGTGCACTATGTACTTCGTATCCCGTGACATGTACCCTTTATTATAGCAAACATATACTTGTTTTTAGTGGCCCTAATCTTTGATCTTAACACGTTTAGGGTTGCCCACTACACTATCAGCAAGACTCCCAGCCTGTGAGTCGTGACTGTACTACATGACAAATTATATTCGTGTTCACTTTCGGTCCCACACTTGGCAAGTGTCCTTGGTATGAACGTTTCAGCAATGGCCCACCTCCCCGCCTCCGATTCACTGATTCCCTGGAATAGGTTCCCCTTGGAATCTTTCCAACCTTGGAGTATGCATGAGGTTGCAAAGGCACATCTGCGTCCTCCTCCAGCACTATGATGTCATCCGAATTTTCTGAACGTGGAGGGTCAGCTCTTACATCCGATTGTACGTGAACATCCGTTTTCAAAGGACGCCCTTCGCTGTTGGCCATCACCTCTTCTTCGTCCTCCACCTCAACATATGGTTGAAATGGGCAAACATCGTCAGCAAGTGAAACAACAATATCTCTAACGTCTTCCATGACCGCTGTCCCACACCACGGAAAAGAGCTTCACAAAACACCAATACAATAGAGGAAGAGACATTCCATAATCTTATCTTAAATATCCCTGAAGAAGATGCTTGGCGCCCTTGAAAATCGGCTTTTCATTCATTTAAAAGTTGTCATCCTCCTAAAATGAATGGAAAAGGATGTGGTTTGAGCAGAAGTCATTTAGCATTTAAAAAAATAAAAAAAATAAATTAAATTAAATTCTAGAAGGAAAAAATAAAAAACATTTCTAAAAAATGAAATTAAAAAGATAAAAGTAAACAAAAGCAAAAATAAATATTACGGTTGAAAATAATATGAAGGAGAATAAGAAAATGAAAGCAAAAATAAAAGGAAAGAGAAAATTAGATGAAAGGACTCTTTTGACCCCTTTAACAAGATAGATAGAATAAAGGAGGTTAATAAAAAATACAAGACAATTATAAAAAATAAAAATAAATATAAAAGTTGAAAGGCATGTAGACGAGAATGAATGAACTCTAGTAATGTTAAGAAAATGTTACGATATCAAATGTTACTTGATCCCTCTTAAGAGCTTCAATACCAATACATTTTAAACAGTAATTTGCATATAAATGTGAGGGGATAAGGGGAATTAATGTATGCCTGAACTAGTTAGAGGGAGCTAGAGCATAGTAATTGGTGCGCGTCAAAAAATTAATCACCAAGAAAAGAGAAAACGAACTACAAATTTGATGAAAATATTGTAATTAGTCCACGGTTATAGGGTCAATCAATTTACTAAAATAAGTAACTTTCTAAAAATATACAGAGAAGATTCGAATCTTCTAATTTTGTATTTTATTTTTAGTAAAAAAAACTCTATATTTAGGTTCAGTCCCCCATTCTGTACTCTTTACTCTCCAAATCTCCGCTCACCGCTCTCTGCTCTCCGCTCTCCGCTCACGTACAAGCTTCGTCCCTTCCAACACCCTCAACAGAAAGCAGATGTCTTTCTTCTTGAGCTTTGATCAAAGCAAGGAACGCAATTAGTTGAAACACTCATTTGAGTACTTTAGGTGATTCTTTGGAAACCTCAAAGCAAGCATTAGGCCATATTTCAATTTCTAACTACATTGAAATATACCTATCATCGCTTTTTTCAATGCTGGTGTCTAAGGCACAATTCATAATTGTAAAACTAACCCTTTCATACTTCCTTCGATGCATAATCTCAACTTTGTCCATCTTCAACACAAAGACCATTGGCTTGTTCCCAACTTCTGCACACCACTTGAGCACACAACTAACTCTCCATACTTGTCTACGGTTGCTATTGAACAAAGCAGTTACCTTCGGTGGTAAACCGATACAGCTTCACTATATTCCTTTGCACAGCTTCAATGTCAACAAACAAAGAATTTTATGATGTCAAGACAACTCTTTCAATCTCTGATTTCTTCTTTCCTTTGGTTGTTGGAACTTGTGTCACAAGCTCTAGTGTATTATCAATGTAGTAATAGTCATCCACAAGATCTTTTGACTTGGAATTTAGTTTTGATCGCAACAAACTGACTTGTACAATCCATTGCCAAGAGTTTAGTTTTAAAAGCTATACAACAATCACATGCATGCATGTCATTTGATTAGAACAAAAAAATTACAAACCAAATGATTATTTCTTGTCTATTCTGGTTCAAAATTAGTGTTCTCAACAGTAAGACTAGTATCAAGGTTAATTAGTTTGCTTCAAAATCACTGATCCAATCAATGTTACCACATACCTTGTGCAGATTTGGCAAGAATGTTGGCTTTAAGCATTTGTCAACAAGCTGCAATTGCCCTTTAACTGCCTTATAGATCTCACCATATCCTTAATGAGACACTCCAATCATATTGCATGTTGAAAGTATTGCTTTTGTTCCCAACTCCTTCCTAATTCTGTCAAGGTAGTAGTTGGTCATCTTGGTTGCAGCAAAACTATTTTGCGGGTTTGACACCAAAGCCAACGTCTTTCCTAGTGACATTATTTAAGCAAATGCATGGTCTGTCCCCTCTTGTATGTCCCTTTTGCCACACAACTGCTTCCTACCTTTTGATGTCTTATTTCCATCATGTATAGATTGAACTATACAAGGTTGCAACATGCTCCTAATTTTGGCTTTACAAGCTCTTGCACCTCCATCGGTCTTGGCTAATTCGGACAAACCCTTGGATGCTGTCAATTGTGCTCCTAGTGGGGTACTAATTATTTGCTCAATTTTCTTCCTTAACTTTGACAAGGCCCTCCTTCACTAGCAGAGTTGTTCAAATAGACGTCCGACCCGGCATCGAACGTCCCCCGTCCCGGACGTGGCGTCCTCGACGATCGAGAATTACGTCGCACTAATAATTTTGCGACCCCAAAGGAGGTAAAAACATCTCCCAACCGTCCGATCGGCCGATCCCGCCACCACGCCCCATCTCGGGCGTCGCATCGCGGGGCCGGCTGCGGAGACGGCCGCAGGGTCGCTCGGGACGGCCAAGATGCGGCCGTACAGGCTCATCGCGGGCCGTCGGATGTGAGCAGCCCTCCTCGGCCGTCCTATCTCGCGGCTGTCGCCGTGGCCGACCGCGGGGACGGCCGCAGGATCCAACGGCCCGGATCGTTCCCGCCGTGGGCCATCGGGGACCGCCCGATCGCCGCGGCAACCTGCTCGCCGTCGGATCCCGCGGCCGTCCCCGTGGCCGTCCCCGCGGTCGGCCACGGCGACGGCCGCGGGATCGGACGGCCCGCAGCCGCAATGGTTGGCCTGGGAGGGCCGTCCAATCAGGCGGCCATCTCCGCGGTGGCCGACTACGGTGGCCGTCTCCCCGTGGCCGGCATGGCCGTCCGATTGGACGGCCGTCCGCGGGGGCGATCGCTGGGAGATGCGGCCCTCCGCGTGGGCGACTGCTAGGAGATGCGGCCGTCCGCGTGGCCGACCGCATAGAGACGCGGCCGACCGCGGAGACGGTCGCGTCGGGCGACGGCCACACGGTGCCATCGCCCGACGCGGTCGTCCGAACGGACGGCGGGCGCCTTCGGGTGGACTCGCGTTGGATCGGACAGCCGCAGGGGCCTTAGATCCGACGGCCGCGAGGTCGGCTTCCTCTATATAAGGGGAAGCCGCCTCTTCATTTTTTACCTTTTTTCTCCCATTTCGAGTGAGGCCGATTGCTACTCGTGGGGGATTCGCTCCTTCTCCGTTGGTCGTTCTCACCGGGAGGAAAGGGGTCCTTTATTTGGGGGAGGGGGGGATTTTTTGAGTTTTCAAACGGTTTTTTTTAAAACACTTTGGATTTGTATCGCTCTTATTAATCTTTGTGGGAATTGAGGGTTTATTTGGAGTTGCGGTTTCGATTACTTGAAGCCTTGAAGGCTTTCCACGATGCCAAAGAACAAGAAGCAGAAGAATGTGCGGGAATGGGCGGACAAATACGATGACAAACCGAGCTTACGTTGCAAGGATTATATTACGGCATTCATCGTGGAATTTTACCAGGAGAACACCCTTGTTTCATTAAACAGTTGTTACGTTCGGTATGAGGAAGATGGGCCCAAGAAATTCAAGTCAGAGATGGAGCAAAAGATTATGGATCGTTCAATTCACAGATGGAGCAAAAGATGTGGGATTCATGTACAGGTGGAACGGTGGGACCCTTCGAGCCATACTACAGAGGGACTATGAGGCCCCGGATGACCTCCCTATCCACTACATCTTCAATAGGAATCCAGAGGACAGTCCGAGTCTAGGAAAGCGTCTCCGACTTTTCCGAAGTAAGCGTACAGAGCTTGCTTGGGCATTGTGTAACATCATAGATGCTGTGCACAAATATGGTTACCTCCACAATGACTTGTCACCGGACAACAACCTACTTCACTTTCCGGAAGATGAGTCCAAGATCTACATCGGGGTTTGTGATTGGGGCTTGATGACGAAGATAGAGGAGAACAGAAGGTCGCCTTGGGTTTTTGAGAGTGTCCATCAGATAGAGGAGACTATGAGGAGGCGATACTGGGTGGATCCTCGCGTGGTATACGTACACAAGGAAAAACAAGATATTAGAATCGTTTCTGATTTGACCGCTGCATCGAAGGATTTCGCAACCGCGAAGATTGCAGCAAAGATCAACGGCGGCAACATGTGCACGGCATACCACAAAGCGGAGGCAGTAGAAACACGCCATTTAGAGAGGATCAGAGACCTCGCTACAGTTTTTGAAAGCTATCTTGATAGAGTTTGCCAAAACAACAGAGGAACGGTGGGTGGACTCAGACATCTTATTAACCGTTTCAGAGATACACACAAATGGCCCACTCCCTTCGAGCACTACCGCGTGGGGTACTGATATGGAGAGGCATATCTACCTTTTTGAATTTCTATAATTTCAAAATGTTTTTTTTCTTACCGGACGGCGGACATAGCTCTCAGTGATGAATAGTTATATATAGATTCTATATTATGATGAGATGTTGGAATCTCAATTTTTGTACATCGGTCAATATTTTGTTTATAAAGTTTATTTGCATTTGGTTCAAATCTAGTCTTGTGTACTGAGATTGGTCTATTTCTGTCCCTCGTACTCTCTGGAAAAAGGATTTGCTCCACACATCCAGCTAAAACTTGATAGTCTCAATTGTATTTTGTGAAAATGATGTGATATGTGAATTGTAACCAATATGCTTTGTACATTTTAGTCTTAGAAATATTGATAAACGTATACTGAATTTTTTTTCGTGAAGACAAAAGCGTAAGGGCCGCATAACATGATTGTTCATAATCCCCGGTACAAACAAATAGCTTATATATAAATATGCGTCCCTCGATAAGGATCATTCACGATACTCTTATTAATTTAGAAAATATATATCTGAAAATTATTGTGCAAACTTGTCTTGAGATTCATAATATTCAACTGGTCGTAACTCATGTCAATTGTAACCCATGTCAATTGTAAGTTGTCAATTGTAAGACTCGGTACGCTCCGATGCTGTAGAAAGTACTACCATGCACCCCATTCTAATAGTCTCCCCTCCACCCTAATCCATTGTAGTCATATGGATGATAACAGTTCCCATCATTGAGGAGTTCGCTTGGACCTCCCCGATCGTACGTTTCTTGTGGCCGGTGCCCTGCAGAATTTGTCGAGGCTCTCAAAAGTCTCTCTCTCTCCTCCATCAATCTTCAATTATCCCGTCTAAGGTGAAACGCATGATTCTCCATCTGTAGTACATAATTTTGCCTTGTCCGCTCCAACTCTAATTCTTCCTCAAAATAGCTATCTCTTACAACTCGACCGGGAGGATATTCAGAAGGAGGAGGTGGTACTCTGTCATCGGGATGAAGTACGTTGCGATTTTCCCCGCTATTGTGATCAGTACCGTCGGTGTGATAACCTAGAGGTGGAGGAAATAATTGCGTATGGAGGGGGACTTCCGTAATGATCCCTCGCAGGTGTTCGATGGCGCGGACTAGCACTCCTTGGAGGACTCTGTACTTCCGACCAGCCGTCGTCATAGTTACTAAAGTATCTTGATCCCGTTGCATAATCCAGCCAAGGTCGTCCCCCATAGGGTCCATACACATCATCCGCAAAGTCAAAGGGTAAATCAGCTCCTTCCGGTTCCCCGTAGCCATAGCCTCGTTCGTGGGGTCTCACGTCTTGACGATCTCGCGAACGGTGTCCCCCGTGGGCAGAGCATTGTCCATACTCCTCATGGTTGGTATGCGATGACTCTCTGCTACGATGCCCTCAGCGATTCCTGGGATTTTCGTTTGAGCGACGTCCTCGATAGTTGTCATCATCATCATAGCTTAAACGATGTCTCTCCTGTTCCTCATCATTATATTCGATGGCTAGAGTTTGTATTCCTGCATCTTGTGCCGGTGGACTCCGACGGTTTGAAATATGTAGTGAAGGACAATCGCTATGTCCAACCCAGGCTGTGTCAAGATCCATGCTGTCTCTGTTCATTCTATCTGTCCTCAGGCCGAAGATTGTGCGCCAGTCGACCCTCTTGTGTAAGACTATCTCCGCCCACACCATTGCCATATTTGAATACAACAAAATATGAGGTCGGGAGTTCTAGATTTGTGTTGCTTCAAATATCTTGTTATATCTAATTTTGAAATGATTACTTTCACAATTGTCGGTCTTGATCTCTCCCCGTGTTGCCTGTTTCTCCGCAGCCTCAATACGTAGATGTACTGGGATCAACTTCATGAGGTGCTTCATCTTCACATATTCCTTGCAAGTTACCATCCTCCATGGTGATGGTTCCTCCTCCCATCCAAACTCTGCTACGCAATCAGGATCATTCGTAGCGTATGGATCCAAGGGGTGTTTCCTTTTAAGAGTGGAGGATCCTCCCCGGTCGCTACGTGGCATGGCGAAAGTCCGGTAAGCGAGTACCTGTGAATACCGTGTATCGAACCAACCTTGTAACAATGGCTGTAACTTCTCCCCACCGTATAAAAGTTGATTTAATCTCGTTTATATCTAGTGCATAAGGACCAAAACAAAACCCCGAACTCCTGCCAAAAAACCGTAGGTATGAAGCACTAGTTTGTTGGTTTCATAATAACCAACAAACGGTGCTGATAACCCTGAATACAATCCCACGGTAACCTGTGGGGAAGTAGAAAAAGCTTGGAGGAACGAAACTGAGCTGAAGTAAATCCAGCACATGTAGCACGAGCACCCAAGTGGAAAAAAAGGATGCAGGGCCAGCCTTTTATGCTGGCCCGACCCCCTAGACGGCCAGTTAGGTCAAACGGCGGGCCCCCTACCGCCGTTGGATCTCGGCCGATGGTGAATCCAACGGCCGTAAGTGGTCCGTCGCGGGACCGGTCTTGGGATCTTCTCGGCGGACCACGCAGCCGTAGGATCTTCTCGGCGGACCACGCAGCCGTAGGATCTTCTCGGCGGACCACGCGGACGGCCTTGGGGGGGGGGGGGGGAGTCCAAGGAACTCTTCTCCCCTTGTGTTTTCTCTCCTCTCCTCCCCTAGTCTCCCCCCTCCTTCTCGTCCCAAACAATCCCACTCGGCATTGTTTGGACATCGTATCTGCCCCAAAATGGAAAATTCAGACATATCCCGGATATTGTGGGGAATGTCCTAAAGATCCTGTGATCGGGGAGGTGGGGTCGAGGTTTAAAATTGGGATCCAATGAACTATGTGATATTTTGGTTCTTTGGGGGTCGATAACCCCCTAGGATCTACAAATAATGTGAACACGTTTATGAAGAAGAATATATATTCTATTGAATGGAAAGAACCGTAAACATTGTGGATATATTAAAACATTTTGTACCGATTTTCATTTAAAGAAACCAAGGTACTCATGTTTTAGCATATGGTAATAAATTAACATTTTATAATAACTAATCGGAAGAGTAAATGTCAACAACGAGATGATAAAAGAAACATCGCGGTCAAAATGCATTAAATGTAATTAACAGCATAAATTCATGTACACACTTGGTTTTTCATGCGGTGCAAATTATGTTTACATAGTTAAGAGATTTGCATTTATATTTTACCGGTTTATCGTTTCATAAATCTCTTAGAAAAATAGTTCCAGTTTCTTCTCGATTAGTGGTACACAATGAAAAATTTTATATAGATTCTTTAACTCTAACTTTTTATGGAATGTTTTCTCCCACTTTTATTTCTTTAATTTTACATACTCCTGTGCTTTAGTATTTTGATAAAATCAAAAAATAACATAAATAGTAGTTTAGATTATGAGATAAACTGGAGATAATAATAAATTAAAAAAAAAAAAACATTCAATAGTCGTGGAATAATGGAAATTAGGGGAGGAATAAAACTCAAATCATTATTTTTATAACCAATTCTAATTTTTCACGCCCAGTTTAGAGTTATATGAAATATAAAAACTCTTCTTGCACTTTTATGTCTTTTATTTTACAAACTCCCATACCCTAGTATTCTGATGATAATAAAAAAACAGAATTAGTAGTTTACATTATGAGATGAAAGAGGGATAATAATAAAAAACAAAAATTAAAAAAAAACCATTCAATTGTCATTGAATAATGGAAATTTGTGGACGAATAAAATTGAAATCATTGTTTCTATAAACAATTCTAGTTTGTCACGCCCAGAATTGAGTTGTAACTTATATGAAATAAAATAAATAAATTAAGTAAGACATTTACATTATATACTATTGGAATATATGTTTATATATATACACTTTAACGTAAATAGAAATATAAAAATGGATTCCAAATTGTATAGTGTATACGTACAAAAGTAATCACTTACTAATGACACAATGAGAAAATTAAACAAACACGATAATTCATAGACATATAGTGTACCAAGGAAAAATTAAAAAGGCACGGCGTGAAATACTTGGAACTACAGGTATGGAAATAAAATTATTACACGAGAACGTATATTGATGGGACATAATTTTAGAAATAAATATATTATTAGGATACTAAGAATACTGATGAAAAATGTTTGGTGGGGTGGTATTGTTTGAAAATAGTAAGTAATTAAATTAATCAACAACACAAAGAATAAGAAGGTTGAGGATGGATATGAATATTAGAACTATAACGATGACGGGTGTAATATTAAGAAATAATGTATCGCTACACTTGGGGAAGACTGTGAAGTAGAAGTATATTCATAAGTAAACGAATGAGTGAACCATCAAAATATTATAAGAAAAAAATAGAGGTAGAGAGGGAAACTAGCGAAATTATGATTATTAAAATAAATAGACGACGGCCATGACGTAGTGATACATGGGGAGTTCAAAACATATATATGAGAGAGGAGTACAGTAGTCAATAAAAACTAAAGCAGTAGTGTAAAAGAGTTGTGCAATGGGAGGTATAAAATTTAACAAATGGAGGAGTGCAAGAAATTGTAAAGAAATGTTTAAATACCAAAATAAAGTGTGGTAGCTTGAGGGTTGCGATTTTAGACGTAATTGAAGGGGTATATTGAAAGAGTGGCAGATGTAGAGATTTACAATGAAAGAATGACCGGATTTAAATATTATGGTATTAAAATGTTTGAAAGGCCATGAACGTAACGAGGGGGATGAATATCGCCTTCCAAAAAATTAAAATCAAGATAAAAGAGTAGTGGAATGGGTAGCAGAACGAAAGTGAAACAAGAAAAAACAAGCTCGAATAATGGAGGACTCGGGAGCATGTGAAAGAACCAAATATATATACATATTCAAGATCTAAGGAATTTCAGTACATGGAGAATGGGTATGGTGGAAGAGTGCTAGAATTAGTAAAATATAATTTCACATGGGTCGTGGAGGAAATAAATTGAAACAGGAACGTTTGAAATGATATAAAAGAAAGAAATTCAACATTAACATTTCAGGAACTTCAAGGGTTACAGTGGTAGATTAGGCAAATTACACGTAAAAAAAAAGGGCATAACATAGAGGGAAAAAACATAGAGGAAAATAAAGAATAAGTAAATGAAAAACATTTTCGAGAGTGGAAATTGTAGAGAGGGAGGAACGTTAAAAGTACATAAAGAGATGGTAACCCAAATTAAATTGAGAATTTGAAGCCGTTTAGTGAAATAATAGTAGAAGTATTTTTGTTTTTTTTTAAAAAAGAATCAAAGCGGAGAATATGAAGATGGAGGACTATTCAGATTAAAAATACTAAAACGGGTTTAATTGACTTGGATTTCAGCAGAGAACTTCTGGAATGGGATGGTAGACTGTATGAAATATATGGAAAAAAATAACGAAACAAATGATTCCAATAAATGACACATACATTAAGTTGGGTGGGACTGTACGGAATAATGACTCGTTGAAGAATTTAGATGGTTTGCATACCATGCAGTCTTTAAATTCATGTTAACATTAATTGCTGTTCTGATTTTAATTGGTGAAAGAAACTAACAGGCTTAGTTTAATATGTCGTCGGAAGTTGTAGCATTATATGTTTTTAGAATTTTTTATTTAAAAAAGAGGGGGGGGGGGGGGGGGAAGTTTTCCGTGACCGCGACGGCCTCGTCCCCGCGGCCAGGGGCCGTCTCCACGAGGGACCGTCCGCGGGGACAGCCCCTCGACCACGGCCGTGATCGAACGGCCCTCGCTTTGGAGACGACCCCAATCGGACGCCTCGGGTCGTCGCCGACGGTGCCGTCTCCAAGGCCGTCCCCGCGCGGTCGGCCGCCATCAAACGACGACGGCCGCGGAGACGGCCACGATCGGACAGCCGGCAGCCGCCCCTTGGTGGGCCGTCTCCGCGGCCATGCCCTTGGCGACGGCTGCCATCGGACGGCCATCGCCGAGGAGACGGCCCGATCGGACGGCCGCGGAGGCACGGACCTCCGCGGCCGTCACCATGGCCCGCGACCCGACGGCCCCCAACGGCCGTCGTTAGATTCGGGACGACGGCCATTGGCCGCGGCCATAGGGTCGGGGGCCGACGGCCCTAGGCTCGGGGGGACGGCCGTAGGGTTGGGGGCCGTTGCCATATATGTTGGGGGTGAGGAGATGGGGGTCCATTTTTATTGTAGGGGGGGGGGGGGGGTTTGAATTTTTTGTATTCGTTATTTTGTAAACCGTCATTTATCAACTCCTTGTTTTCTTTAAAACAAAACGATAACGTTTTTGTTTAAAACGAGGTTACTACAGCGGATCTGCAACATGATGAGATTGGAGGAACCGAGAAGATGAACAGGCCGAAGGGAGCATGCCACAACTTTTTGTGGGAGATCCTAGACATCAAAAACATCGTAGCGGAAGAAGGCTGGGAATCTGTGGGGGACATTTAGTGGACGCACAAGGAGTGCAAGACGTATGTGAAGATGTATCACATTGATAAGTTGTGGCCCCGAGAACAACACGATTTGAACACACAGAGTTTTAACTGCAAGCCCTGGTCATTGATGGATGACCATTTCTTGCATCGAGCATATGAGGTCTGGAGTACTATGTTTGGTCAACGTAAGCCTAGCAAAGGCCATTTCAATTATACCATTTGTAGTATGGTATATGCCGAGCTAATATTGAAGCGGAAGATTAGTTGGTGTACGTACCCCACTACGAAAGACAGGCCGTTGCAAATTGGATGGATGATAAGAGACATTCCGGATCTATATCTGATCGATCCTTTGCAAGCGAAGAAGGTCGTAGCGGAGTTCCGAAAGGGGCAGTGGCCACATCTGAAGAGTTTTTCTTTAGAATGAAGTAAAGAATTTACATAATGAAACTCCACATTGTCTAGAGGAAAGGAAGCCCGTTGCCATTTCCAATGTGATCGCTATGATGTTCCCTACTGCCACGGAATCCAATGTCTATGTTATTCCTAGAGCAGACTTGGGAATCACGGTGAAATCTTCTAACTATACAAAGGGCAAGGCAGCCGTGGATGAGGTGGAAGTTGAGGTGGACAATGACTGTTCAATACATCTTACGGCTGCGACAGCTGGATGCTCCAACCCTCGTTCAGTGGACGATGGTCCGAGTTCCTTGGCAATAGTACAAGTGCCTACCGAAGAGGATAGCACAAAGGATGCAATTCATTCCATTTCGGAGATTATGGAGCTGGTGAAGTCATGCCAAACAACGAATCATTGAAGGAGTTACTAGATTTTAGCATCAAATGGACGCAGGGTGCTCTGATGAACGGCGTGAGGGCTTAGAGAATACCACGGAGGGAGGCGATGCAGGAAAAACCACGGAGGAAGTGTGAGAAATTCATAATGTGTGGGGGGAAGCACAATAAAGTGTACCAAAAAAGTAGTTAACTATTTGACAATTTCAGCCCTATGTGTAAGCGTTAGAGAAAGTGGCATGTAGGACTTCTTTATTGGAAATTAAGTTCGGGATACGGAATTTAGACTTGATGTTCTACAACTTCCCAAATTTGCGGAAGAAGATGTTGAGTTTAGACACCTCTACGAACACCATAAAGTCAGACAAAGTGAAAGCTGTCATTTGGAAAAGTGATCCTTTTACATTGTATTTACAACAAAAATCACTTTTGACTTCTCGGGGACCTCCGTTTGTACACTACGCTCGTAGAAATGATCTGGACAGCTGTGGTTGGAATTCTAGATTGGCCAAAAGTGTCTAAAATACATTTATAAGACCATGTTTTCCGTGAAACTTTTGGGGAGTTTTTTTTCACTGAACATTGTTTTTTAGATTGAAAAAAACATCCTCTAAAGACAATAGAGGTCCCCAAATGAAGAAATTAAGACTTTGAGAAAGTTCATTTTCGTGATTTAGAACTAGGGGTCAAAATAAGTTTCAATTGAAGATGTTTTTTTTTATGAAGATGTATATAAGACACCTTGTGACACCCTAAAAAGTAACTAAAATGTTCAAAAACTACACCAAAATGCTCAAAATCAGCTTTGAGCTTTAAAAAACAGCACACTTCATATTCACTTCCTAGTGATCACATGTTGAACTTTGTGGTCCACTTTATTGTGCTCTCACTCGTGTTGAAGATTGCACACACCCTGAAAGAAGGGGCTTCCGTATTAGGCGCTATGGCACCAAATCTCATAAACATGGCTCATGCATTTGGAAGTATCACTCCAGGCATGATACTCGGTGCCCTCGGCTTTGAGACTTTGGTATCTTCCATTAAGCCTCTTCTGGAACACCGTGTGCAATTAGGCGAAGAGAACGTGCCGCTGAGTAAGGATTTAATGGAGGCAACGCAACAAATCGAGAAATTGACAAAAAGGTTGGACAATGTGAAGAAGAGTCGGAGTGGACAATTGGAAGAGTGCGAAAAGTACCACCCGATAGATAAGGAGAAAAGCAAAATAGAAGAAGTGAAGCCTAGGGTAAAGAAGGAAGCGGTGAAGGTGGAAGGAAAGGATCGTGTCATTGAAGTACTGAGCGATGATGAGGATTCCGATGACCTCAGCCTTTCTAAATTCTCAAATAAAAGTGGAGACGGGACCACACAAGGGATGGCGTCTCAAAAGTCTATAAGGACATCTGGTCCAGTTCCATTGGACATTGGCTCTAGCCAAGCAACACCAAGACATGAGAATAGAGGAAAAGGGCCAATGGGTGATTCACAAGAAGTAGACATTCTTTTACGGGATTTGGAGGTTGCTAGAAGGGAAAGAGACGAGGCGCGTACAGAACTAGAGAAGCTGAAAACCACTATACAGATGGTAGACAATACACCATGTTCCACAAGGGCATTATCGTGGCTTGGTTGGGTCCACAAACTGCAAGATAAAGAGACAATAGTCTCTAAAGCACAACAGGATATGAAGAAATGTGCAATTACTTCCATGGATGTCGAAGAAGCTATCCAATCATCTTTACAGAAGTATAAAGAGGCAGTAGCCAAGGGCGGCGAGGATGCTACAAAAATCATGATATGGCGCGATGTAGGATGATGGAGCGCACATTACATAGTTCCAAAAATAAAGAAGGGGTCATTGACTGGGCGCTAGAGGTCGAGGAGGGGTGGATGCCGTACGATGTACTATCATCTCATTTGGATGAATCGAAACGTGTGGTTATCCATACCCGCAAACCGTCGGATGAATATTCGAAGGAGACGTGTCCCATTTGTCAACAATATTTTGGGCCGGAAGGGGCCTTTGAGATGGGAAATTGTAATCACAAGTTCCACATAACCTGCATCGCGAAGGCTGCTTTAAACAACAAACAGTGTGTTATGTGCCGCTCCCCAATTAGTTCACGTTTTTACGAGATGCTGGGACTACAACACGTGATGCCGCCTGGGCATGAGTTTGATCGGTGGAATTTACCACTAGACCAACTACCTAAGAAAGAGCTGAATTATTATGATTGGGGCAAATCACTTGCTTGGAACCCGGAGACAATGACTCACCAACTATCTACGGCTGGCAATGCCGAATTGGAGGATCTTTCATGGATGACCCACGACTATGAGGTGGAGATGAGGGCAAATGAAATTCCAAATGCCAAGGAGCGAGAATTTTTTTGTAGGAACTTCGATGGACATTGGAGTATACATGGCAATCGCTTCTTCCGGTTTCCAAAACCGGAAGTTGTGGTAGATGCCGACGGTAAGAGAAGAGAAGTAGAACGCGACTATGGCCAACTTGATGAGTACAAGATGTATGACAGAACCCCAGTTGGGAGGGCACTTGTATTGGCCAAACTAGAAGAAGCCATTCAGCATCGTCGCACTTTTACAGAGGAATCCTTCAAATATTCGAACCTAGACTACTGGGTGATCATTAAGAAGTCTGACGATGCTCTTCAGAAAATAGTTTGCGATTGGAGAAGGGCACTTCGTGTGGAGGATAATTCCTCTCGTTGGTCACGCAATAGGATTGAGAAGATTGTGCAAGAAACAGTAGCCAAGATTGAGAAGGCAAAGGAGTTGTGGGACGGGAAGAATTCCAAGAAGCTCAATCGGGATGCCCCTTATGAAGATGACCCCGAATGGGGGAAAGATAATCGTCGTTCTTTGGAACGCGTGGAAGAAGAATATCGATCGGGGGGTACGATTACACATCCAAGCCACCGACGCCAAACTCGGAGGTCAAATGCAAACAATGGACGTTGAGTACAATATTTACGTTGGACATGGTACCCGCATTACTTCGGTTAATGTGACAATACACTGGGTGATAGTCGTATTTAGAGCAATATATATATATATATATATATATATATATATATATATATATATATTGGTTGCGTAGCCGGGTGTATGGACTTTACTCTACCTCTATATGTACTTGCAAAAATTACCTCTGGTTTAAATACAATTTCATTTATGTTTTCTCGGAGTTGCATTTGTGTTGAAATGATTGTTAGTACTTAGATGCATCGAACTTCATATGTAGATTTTCTACATTCATTACAAGAAAGAAATTGCGAGAAGTACAATCAAAGTAAACATAAGTACACAACGTGGAGGACAATATTGAGGAGGCAAGCACCACCGCTTAAAAGTTAAATGTATATGATATGATAATGGTTTCTAGAAATGGACATTCATAAAAGAGTGGCATTCTAGGGTGGTGCACTGGAAATGCTGCCTTCTAACTATCGTGCGCAATCATGCCACGTGAACGCTGTCGTCCTTCACTTCGGCCCCACTAGGACCGGAAGAATCGTCATCGTCATCGCCATCGCTCTCGCTTACCTTCTTCACTCTATCCTGAGTTTTCTTCTTTGACTCGAATGGGTTCAGGAATTTCTTTGGGCCATTCGGGTCATCCAAAGGAGTTTTTGGCTTCTCGAGATTGAAAGCCAACACCCCTTGAGTTTTGTCTTCAGCCTTCTTGTTGGACATGGCTCTAGCAGGGGGTTTTTCAAGAAATATGTCCGGTTTTCCCAATGCCAACTTCGGCCCAAAGAGATGCCCAATTGGAAGTCCGTCATCAGTAGAGAGAATGCCCGAGTCCGCTTGTCGGGTTCGGACCAATCTCTTCCTACATTTCTCCGCTACTTCAGCAGCCTTGGCATCTGCCTTCATTTTTTTTAGACAAGTCAACAAACCTCGTGGACAATTCGAACCCACCAACTTGGACCCTAGTCTTTGCAGTTCCAAACAATGTCCGAGATGCACCCGATACGGGTACGGGCACATCCTCCTTTGTAGTGGGTGGAACCATTTCGTCCTTTAGGCGGTTGAAGTTTGGAGAAACAACCTTAGAAGTATCAAGGGTGGGGTCTTCCTCTTTCTTTGGTACGACCAAATCCACGGTAGTATGAGAGGATCCTCCCTGCAGAATCTTATCACTGTTTAATAAACCGTCTCCATTCAGAAAAGAGGCAAGATGAATCGTATCCTCCTCGTTGGTACCTTCTTCTTCGACATCATCATACTCGAAAGCACGCTCCATCGGCGCAGGAGAACAACGGGATTTCTCTTTCGGTGAAACCTTGACGTTGTCAACTAGGTTGTCAATGGGGGGGTCAATTGATAGATCGTCGAAGGGTACATCAACATCAGACTCACTAGAGTAGTCAACGTACTGGGTTTCCACGGCCTGCGGATCCTCCTTCCCCTCCAACTCCCCATAGAACCTTTCGAAGGCACTCAACTTGGACTGGGAAATCATCTTGGAATTTGTATACACAAACACCAGGTCATTAGCCCTTTCCGGAAGTAAACGGTTTTGCTTCCTGTCGTGGACAAAGGAGTAGCTACTCCAATTCCGCTCGCATGAAGAAGAAGACAGGGGCTGAGCTAAATCCTTTTTGCAATTGGGGAAATGAATTTACCAGCGGATCCGTATATATCCCACCAACCATAAGGCGGCAATTGTGACTTAGAGGAGTCACGTACATCACAAAACGGAGGATAAGCTTCACAAAATGCGAAGAACTCTTCAATGACCACTTCCTTCAATGTCGGAGGAGCCATCAACAACAAGACCTCCTTCGCCGATGCCATCGCATCAGTATCATTGTGAAGGTCCTCATCGTCAATCAGATATGGGTTTAGAAGCGCAGCAGCACACTGTAAGGGTGATTTGACCATGGCTATACGCTCATAGAATGAGTCCTCGCAGAAATCAGCATTGTCAGAGTCTAGTTTGAAGGGCTCAAGGCGTAAAGAGAGATCATGCTTCTCAAGGTTGCGGAAATCGACGTACGCTTTACCCAATGCCGATTCCCATGCATCAAACTCTCGTAGGGCGTAAACAATGGGACTCGTCATCCACTTGAAGTTTGTACATTGCTCCCAGAAAACGTCATCCAAGACAACCCTCTTAACATCGCGTGAGATCTTCGCTTTGTCACGGGCAGATAAGGTCTTCTTCGTTTCGTAGTTTCTCCAGTCAGGATCCACAACGCTCTGCTTCAATGCTCCTCGAACCTTCAATAGACGCGTAATCATAATGTAGTGCGATGCAAACCTAGTCTGACCAGGCATCAGCAAGCTAAGTTTTGCCTTGTGCTTTCGAAATACCGCGAGTGGCATTTGCCTTATCTTTATGAACTTAAGCAAGTTCTTAGCCCGATCTAGGAGCTCCTTGACCCACTTCATCTTACTCCAGTCCTCCAACAAAAGGTCCATCGCATGGGCAGCACATCCTTGGACAAACATGGATGGATAGAGTGCTTGGACCAACTTTCCGGCATTAAGCATCACCGGAGCATTATCGTAGCATACTTGAATGATGTTCCGGTCTCCAACTTGTTGGGTAAACTTTTCAATGACGATCGCTACGAAGACGGCATCCTTCTCTTTCCCACTTGTGTCAACGGCTCCCAAGAATAACTCACCAGCGGGAGATACCAGCATTGCATTTATTAGAGGGCGACTGCTTACAGAAGTCCATCCATCGAGGGCCAACGTTCCCCCGTACTTCCTAACACTGGAAAAAATCCTATCATTCAAGGAAGTCTCTAAATCAGTCCTTGCTTGGGTTAGTAAATTTGTTTGGAGATGGTGGAAAGATGGAGGTGTGTATGATCTCTTCATGTTGGACGTCTTCAACACCGCGTACCTGAAAAAGGCACTCCGAGCCACGTTAAACGGGAAACTGTTCTCGTAAAAACATGTGGCCCATGCTTTGTCGCATTCCCGCCTCTGAGTCTCTTCAAAGCCCTCTTGAAGGGTAGATTGCCTCTTTGCCTTCAATGGAGGAAACTGTCCACTACCTTCCCCCAGAAGAGTGGAAATGGAAGGTACACCCTCACCCAATAAGACGGGTTCATTCTTTGGAGTTGAAACCCTAGATCCAGCGCATGAGTCCACATCCATGGGAGTGTTCACTCTCGGGGATATATTACCACGAGTCACGGGGGAAGTACTCTGCTCCGACATGAATATTTTGTAGTCGTTGGGGAATTTGCCACCGCAATTCTTGAACAAGGACTGTATAGCGGGTGACAAATTAGTGCAACGACCTACTCCACTAGTCCGTACCCCTAGAACTTTGTCATAGCCCAAATGACTAAGCATCCGCTCAATCCTCTTTGCGAAAGTGTTCTTGCATAGCATACATTGAACCATCCCAGTCTTCTTCTTCTCCGCATCGATCATATGGACTTCGGTATACCATGGTGAGTAACTTCTAGACGCCATTGCTGCACTTAATAGATCGCTTGGAAAAACTTCAAAAAATCAGGGAACAAGTCCTCAAGAGAACTAGAGCCTCCGAAGAAGCTCCAATTCAACACACTTCTGAATGCCGCCGTTCACCATGCAACAGATACACACGTATATTAGTGCAACTAGTAGCACATGGAGTACAATTCAGAAGTGTAATGCCAACTTCCAGGAGGGGTATTTATTTCTCATCCCATGAAATGGCAAGGAGAAAGCCCTAAAAATCAAGGGAGGACGGCTGTCGAGGCCGTAAGTCAAGCGGGGGGCCGTCGGATCATGGGTTGTCACGGCCGTCGCCGCCAACGGCCCCCCCCACGCGGCAGCGGCAAACCTCCCCTCCGCGGCGACGGCAAGGGGCCGTCGCCGGGGACGGCCCCTTCCCGTTGCGGCCGACGGCCCCTCCCCCTCCGCGGCAACGACCGCTCCCTCCCCCCGCAACCCCTCCCCCGCGTTCAAGGTGTGGTTTCACCCAGGGTGAAACCTGTTCGGGTGATTTTTTTTTCCTTAGTCACAGGACGTCCTGGGGCGCTGACGGACGTCCCCACGTCCCGAGTGTCCAGCACCTCTGTGACAACCCTGTTCACTAGTAGAAATTGAAGATTTAGGGACTGCAGATATGACACAAAAAAAGTCATTTCGGACTAGGGTGAATTTTAATGACACAAACATGCTATGTCACCCGTGGAGGTGCATCCATGTCCACGAGCTTGTAAGGTGTAATCTTTCGATACAGATAGGAACACACAGTATGAGTATGTTTCCCGAATGTCTGCGCAAGAAAACAATGTCGCTTTCTTAAATCATCTAATTCTCTGAGCTGCAGAAACGTGTCTCGGATCCGAGACACGTGTTTCTACTGCCCACCCTCCGATCCAAACCTAATTTGTTTTGGCTGCTCTTACCTGCGAACCCTCAAAAACCACAGACTCACGCTCGTCCATTATCATACACAAGAAATTCACTACTCCAAAGAGACCCACAAAACCCTCTCTGATTATTTACTCCCTATAACTCCCCAACAACCCTCACAAACTAACTTCCGAAGACACCCTCAACAACAACAACCAGTAAACCTTTACAACGTCAACCTCAGTGAACCTCTACCTAAACCCTGAAACAGAGAACCCTTTTCCTCAAAAAAAACCCGCGAACCCTCTCCGCAAACGCCCTACACCCTCACACTCACGAACCACACACCCACATACTCACGACAACCTCTGCCCCCCCCCACCACCACAATACTCTCCAAACCCCTCTCAAACAACCGCGGACTCCTCCAGCAAGAAAGAGATGAAAAGAGCTTCTCTTAGTACCCCCACCCTTTTATACCCCCCGCGGCCCCCACCCTCATAAATGCTCACCCGCGGACCCCCACCCACTGCTCGCGCAATCACACAGACACTCTAAACAGCAACTTCTCAATCCGAACTGATACAGACATTAATTCAAACAACGATGAACAAATTCATAAGAATGTCTCTCCAGTGCTTACCTCCTCTGTTCCCCCTTCCTCCATCGCGGACGACCCCCTCGCAGTCTGAGTTGAAGCAGATGCGTCGCCTGACTTCTGCTTTGCCTTCCCCTTCCCTCTTGACGCGCTTTGCACTCCCCCCGACATTTCCTGAGTACCCACATTGGACCGAGATGGATTAGTGCTCTCCTTCTCGTCACTACTATCTGACCCTTTGAGTGTTATAAGCGCACCCAAGTTTCTAGTTATATTTTCTGCCATCTCTCATTAACTCAACACAGTCGACTCTCTAACTCCTCACTTACAAACAAATGCCGTGAAGAAAGACTTGCGTTTACAAATAAGAATATCCAAAGTCGCAACCTCCAAAGCTGCCTTATACTGATGAAGAAGACGACAATGATTATACACAAGGCGACTCATGAGAATGGGATTAGGGACAACATGATCACACTCTACTTACCTCAACCAAAACCTCTTCCTCACTCTCAATGAGGGCACTCTCAGACGACTTCCTCTTTCCTCCTCCCCTAAACCGTAGGTTGTAATCCTTCGACCCCACGTCAGTGTACTCAATTGCAGGCCCGGATGAGACGGCTTGGTTCCTTCCCGCCGCACTCTTCCCAGTACGTGGTGTTTCAAACTCAAGTGCGTCATCCTCCACCCTTTCTAATCGAAATGACTCTGTCCCTTGTTCAAAGACTTCCTCATACATTAGAGTCCTAACAGTTCTGTCTATGCTATCACCTTCCAACCTTTTTTTCTTTTTTGCCACTGCAGCAGTTTTCTGCTTACCGCTAGAAAACTTATAAATTTGGCCTCTCTTTTTGCTACCCCTAGCTACTGGCGTCTCTTATCCTACATCTTTTGACTTTTTTGCGGTCATGTGTGCAGAGCTGAAGAGAAATTCCCAACTATAACGACTGACTCTACACGCTCTCTAATGCCGTGCTCCAGACCACGCTTTAGTATTTATACTCTACCCCTCTGGACATATATTTAAAATCACAGTTCAGATGAACAGTTCCGTGGATGTCAAATCCTCTCCGTCCTCGATGACGTATCAGTGGTAATATGAGGACCCATACCAATTAGTTCCTTCTCTCATCGTCGACGCTGCAATTGTCCTTTTCGCATATTTGACCATGGATGCAGAGGGAGCCAAGCGGTCTAGTTCCCCCTTGGTCGAGGATGCCATGGCATTAGTGTTGTCAATTGACGATTTCGAAGGCCCTTTCGAGCCTATTCCGAAAGCTAGTGATGAAGGCCATGTCTCACCACCTCCTGATCCTCTTCCAACTTCATTACATTCTCATATTTTAAAGTCCCCGGTACATCCTTGCGTTGAGGCTACTACGGGTGACGTTGACGATGCTCACGTCGGTGCTTCTGATTCCAGGAAGAAGCATGCCTATGCTGATGTTGGGATCATTCAACCGGGAACGAACACAAGAGCTCTGTTACGCGGTACACCGCGCCGTAAAGGACGAAAGCTTCACAAGAAGGGATGCTCGGCAATTGTAGATGTGGACCCTGGATCCCAAAATAATAGTAGGGCCAATATGCACAAAAATAAAACGTCCAAGTGAGGTCGCCACGTTAGATTCTTGGACTGAATTAGGAGGAGTATTGACACTCTGCTGGGACCATGATCTTAGATTTACTTGTTATATCACTTCCACTTATTTAATTTTATAAGGTAGGACATGTATCAGTGGGAAGTGGCAGTCTATTTCTTAATAATATTAAAGCTACCAATCCTGTTTTGGCGTAGGTGGCATTCATTCGTTTCTCCCTTATCAGTTACGCCGTTGCATATGCTTTTTGTAATACTGTGTCCAAGTGTTGAGGAGATCAATTTGTAAGCTCCATGTCAGTCATGTCTATATTTTCCTTCTTTTACACTTTGCAAATTGCGGCGTAAAACTGTCTCTCGGATCCGAGAGACATATTATCTTTGCACCGCGCCAGGTACTCGTGTTTGTATCTGGAAAAAGACTGATTGATTTGAATTTCATGCTAATCTAGCCAACAGTATTCTCTCAGCCGTCTTAGTGCTTAACGCCAATGCTTAACAACTTTACTAATTTGATTTGTCATCAGCCATGTCGCTCTTACCTAATAGATGGCCCATGAAGTGATACCAACATAAATAAGTTCCGGATTAATCATCATCACCTCACTTCTTATTCCCTCTCTTCCTTTAGCTCTCTCTCAATGCATGACTCTACATCTCCAATCTTCTACCAGGCGCTTAGAATGGCATCTATTCGTGCCCATGGCCATGTGGCCCCGTTTATAGCGCCATTAGGTGAAGATAGATCAGTGAAGGTGTCGGAGCAGCTTTTGAGTCTTAGGTTTCATTTTCGAATTGGGTCAATGTACGTTGAGAGGGAGATTTTTGATGACAACGGAGTGTTGAGTGAGACTGTTCTTCAAGTGAAAACCAGAGAGGAAGAGGGTTTCGTTTGGACATTACATAGTGGTACATACAAAGTCTACGGCCTCACGAATTGACAGATGTCAGAGTCTACTGTCATGCTAACTCCGCCCAGTTCTACTTCCACTGCTTGGGTTCCTGCTTTGGTGAAGGTCAAGATAGAAGGCAGTGCTCCCGACGTCCACTGCCTTAGCGATTCGGACGATGATGTGGTTCCTGATATTCGTCTTGCAGATACTTGTGCGAATCCATTTCAACGACGGACCTCTGTTGGGTCCACTCGCTCACCGCCGGGTAGGACTCACCTACCTTCGCCATCAGTTTCCGCTAGCCGTCCCCTTGTTCATCCAACTTCACGGAAGCCGCGTAGCATCTTGGAGGCCATCAAGAAGACTGCTGGAAGGAGGGGCTGCAGGTCAGATATATTGTCAATTGATTTTGCTAGCCTCGAGCATGTAGAAGTGAAGTACCTTCCCGCAACCTATGATGGTGACAAGATCTTCGAGTTGCCTCCTCTCCCTGAGAACATCCCCACGACATTCAGTGGAGAGTTGGATGGTATGGAGAAACAATACGACGGGCACGCGTGGTGTAAGACTATGACCACGAATGTTAAGAATGACTTTGGCTTAAAGTTTCGTAAGTCCAACTGTACGGGACATCTTCAGTGCCCGAACTTGAACTATGATTATATAGATAGGAATCCAGGGAAGGTGAATTCCACTCAGTGGGCTGGGCTTACCCCAAGTCAGATTTAAGTAGGAGAGAAGCATTCCCCTAACTCAACTCTTGTTTGCAAAATCTGCCATACTCCCCCTGTCTGTTTAGAATTATGTGCTGCGAGGATCTTCCATGTCACCAGCAAAGATCCAGACATGACTCGGGCCGCCATCCATCTCGGGCATCATAAACATCATGTTTCGCATGGTACCTGCCTAGAAGACCTTGGATCTCATGTGCAAGTGCATAGGCGAGCAAGTCCTCCGTACTCCAAATGCGAAGAACTCTGCCATCGTTTTGGGAGCGAGCAAGATATTTCTGGCGGACTACCTCATTCGAGCGACTCCAGGGCAGAATCACCTTCGTGGTTCACCCATGGCTCAGGTGATGGACAAGTTTGAGACCATGTCGGATGCAAACATTCGGCACTTTGTTGCAGGTACGAAGAAATTCCTACGCTAGGACAATGGTCTAGTCGATAACATCATGCGATTGAAGGAGTATAACGCCTTTAAATTCATCCACGAAAACCGCTTTCCAGGCCAAACGAAAGGGAAGGTGTTCATCTTCAAAATGTCAGTGGATATGCCAGGCAGTGGTACGGACCTAGTGAAGCGCATGCAGCCCGGGGGAGACCTTCAAGATTCGTGGATCATGTTCGACCATGTCAGACGAGTGAAGGACTGGAGCACCATGGCATGTCATGTATATGATAGTAGATACTGCAGAGTCATGACCATAGCTCTATGTGATATGCAGTCCGAGGACGCCACTGCCCAGACCTTGTTCAGGAAGAACCTGAACAGTGTGATGGAGGACAATGGACATCCGAAGCCGAACTTCAAAGGATTCATGGCGGACAGTGCAGGCGCGAACTGGCATGCTGTGCGGAAGGTGTACGGCAACGGAAACGTGAATGACAAGATGGAAGGTCGGGAACGAACTTGTCTTTTTCACTGGACCAAGTGCCTTGAGCGGGTGACCATAGCCCACATCAAGCCAGAGTATCAAGGGCAAATGAGATCCTTGTGCAAGCAGTGGAAGGACACTAAGACCCAGGAGGAGGCAGAGGACATGTACAACGTCATCCGAGGATGGTGGCAATCTGGAGGGTGTGTCACCTCGGACGCTGCGTTACGAGCTCTCAACGACTGGATGGTCTTCTGGCAGTATCGCTACAGGCAATGGGGTGGAGCGATGCAGCTGGTAAGTAACTGACCTTAAACCTTGGCCCCTATGCAAGTTTTGTATCAAATTCTTCCATTCACTGAATCAGTTCTCTTTTTCTCTATCAGAATCTATCGCTTGATGGACGAGCAGACATGCCTTCTTGCAACCTAGCGGAGACAGTACACAACAAGTGGCTTCAACAATCTGGTAACACTGGGAACTGCCTATACGACGCCACAATGGATGATATGATGCGCGCCTTCATGCAAATCACGCAGTACAGGAAGTATCTGAAGGAGGGGCGAGGGGTCAAAGGACATGATAAAGCAGAGCTCCGACCTTGTCAAGCACAACGGAGCTTGGACCCTGTCATGATTGCTGAAGCAATGAAGGCCTATCTTGAAGCGGACGATGTGCTAACGAAAGAGAAAGGACTAGAGGGCGCCGAGATCTTTGGCTCATTGAAGCGGAAGCTTGATCTCCCCCCGGGATCAGCTCACGACTCACATCGCTCAGATAAGGTGAAATATTCAATACCTGCCATGGGGACCAGGTCAAGAAGAGCGAGGATTGAGGAAGCACTTTCGGATCCAACGTGCGGTGTCCAGCATACCACGTCTGTACAGGAAACAGACTGTGATCCTAACACGTGGCACATTGCTCGCCTTTCGAATCGGTCAGCACGAAAATGTCAAGCCCTTCAAGCCCAGATAAGGAAGAAATGCAATGCAAAGATTTCCAGGGGAGCAAAAGGAACACCTGCGCCTACGTATTCAGGGAGGAAGAAAGACTATCACACCAAACGTGTTGTTCCTGCAGAGTTTTGGTTCTGCCCCGATGACATCAACCGTTGCGTAAAGGGGGGGCCCAAGAATTGGGTTGTCGATTGGCCAGGCATCCCTATGGTGTGGCTTGTGAAAATTGGAACTAATCTCACTCGTCAGGAAGTTCTAGATCTTGAGGAGGCTGGATTTCATTTGCAGCAGCGAGGTGAATTGTCCCCAAGGCGTCAATTTCAAGGAGCTTCAAAGTGGCCACTTCCCAGGTCCCACTTCAAGGAACCGGCAAACCCAGATGCGCATCCTACGCTCCGCAATAATCATTCCATTCGAAGGAATCCTGACGTACCCACTGTAGATCACAGAAACAAGTGGGAAAGTGCCGCTCTCATGGACTATTGTGGTGTTACAGGAGTAACCACTATTCCTTATCCGGGTTATGGATGCGTCGTAACGTTAAACACAGGAGGGAACAAGATGTACCGCATCACCATTGCGAGCTTCCCTGAATGCACTTACCCAGATTTTGTGAAGATGATTTCGGAGACTCTTGGAAAGGCAAAGCAATGGAAATATTGCAAACACGTATACTATATTCTTTGATACATGTGCAAGATGGATCCTAAGGAGGACTCCTTCATGCATGCTCCTAGCTATAGCTACAATGAAGTTATGCGCATTCTTGAACGTATGGGCGCAGTGTAGCATGCATTTATCCTTCAGAAGTGAACATCTATGTTAACAATATCCCAGCAGTCCCTTGATTTGAAATGGATTTGTATTTGATTTGAACTGCGAAGAATAAAGATTCTACTACTTTCTTATACTTTAGTTATTTATTTTGCAAGGATGATCTACAAGCATAGTTCTGAAGAGCCAATAATCATCCATATACATTTATTTATTTTTTAAATTTTGAGGTTTATTTTTTTTATATTTTTTTTTGGTAAAAAAATTTGTAATTTTCCGCCTCGTCAAAGGGTATCTTGGATCCGAGACACACCTACCAAATGCAAATGTGGAGTCCCTCGGATCCGAGATACCCCTTAACGAGGCTGGAAATCATGAAGTATATTTCACCGTGAATCCGTATTTTTTTGTTTTTAAAGAATAAAACCTTTGTTTTTTGTATTTATATGTACTATTTGTGGTTATTCATAGAATCCACGGTAATAGGTACTTCACTAAATATAATCATTTTTGATTGCCCGTAAAAAAAACCAAAAAAAAAAAAAAAAAAAAAACGCAAATTCTGAAAAAAGTCAACTTTTTTTCAAAATTTTAGTCCAATTTTAGATTTCCTGCTCGCTGCTCACAAGATTGCTTCGCTGATCGCCATACTGTTTAAATTAAAATGAAGTGAGGAATGTGGTTTCCGTACTGGGCTTTGATTGAGATTGTGAGGACTACACAACAAACATTATCTTGTGCTTTGTAGTTGTCTTCCAATTTTATATGGCATACACCAGCATGTTAGAGTTCATTGTCTTATCTATTATTTGATAATAAGTCAATAATAAGCAGACGCCGATAAATACAATGTCAATTACAAAATACATTGTATGACCGTGACTTTATGTTATTCTGTATTTTGTAATTGACTCTTCGTAAGGGTGTAGTAGAAGTAGATTGCGTAAGTAGTGAAGACTGTTAATATGATGTACACTGGAATACGTGGATAAAAAATGTAGTCACTGTTATTCTCAGAGGACAAGGTTATGTGAACTAAAGTCGTAGTGGCATATACTTTGATAAAGACACTGCTGTATATGCATATACTGGCATCATTACTATTTCGACGACTAATACCTTATCTTTGTGATATATGAAGATGGGCAACAATGGCTTGGTCAATTAAAGATCTGATGGTTAGAAAGAGTTCAGGGAATGAGGTTGCATACGAATTTTTGTATTTGATTGTGAATACCGGAGATATCTGTCTGCGGCATTTCTTTCTGATATTCTAATCCTCTTGTTGTTGAACATGTTCATATGTGTTTGAAAGAAGTCGGGTATCTCCTCTAGAGGACGGTGTACATGTTGTTGTTTTTTAACGATTATTAGAACTGTTCATATGTAGTTCTATGATTTGTGAAAGTGGCAATTTGTTTATAAAAAATTGTAAATTATGGTCACACTTATGTGGTTATCAAGTCATATTAACTGATCGCACTATGTACAGTGTTTGCTTGTATCAGTGAAAATGAAGAGCTATTGCAGGAAAGAATGCGTAGAAGGAGAGCGAGGGTTCCCCCGCTTCCCCGATTTTTTGATTGGCTCAAAGATCGAGTCCAAGAGATGATAGACTCTGGACAGGAAGTGGATTTAGACCTCGCCCTCATGTCCACTCCTCCTTCTGAACAAGCAATGGAATACTCATCTATGTGGGCCTATGGAAATCATTATAGATGCCTTCCCGATGATGAGAGTATTACCAATGAAACATTTGATTCCGGCATTTTTGTAATGTCGCCACAAGGGTGTAGGGCATCTGCACAGGACAAGAATGTTGTTGATGCTGACCTTCCGTATGTTGGAATTTTAAAACAGATTATTCAAGTTGCTTATAACATAGTCCCCAAGACGGTGATGAAATGCTCATGGATACGTCCTAATTTGGCTGGTAACTCTTCTATAAGGCAGGACGAGTATGGGTTCTAGTTAGCAAAAACCGCGGTGCGTCAAGATGAGACTCGTGACAACCCCTTCGTGTTTCCTTACTCAGTTTCGCAGGTAAGATTTATATGCAGCATTTGATTATTTGAGTCTGTGCGTGATTGATATGTCAAGGCAATATTACCTCTATGTATCCATTTCCTTGTCTGTAGAACTGTCTATGTATACAGATTCTGCGATGCTATATAGATTATTTGAAACTTACTGTTTATCCGGACTTCATTAAGGTTAAACTAGTATGCGTATTGTACATGTATTTTCCTCCAGGTATTCTTTGTTGATGACCCGGAAGATGATGAGTGGAAAGTAGTTCTTGACAATCCTCCCCGGTCAAAGAGGCATGCTCTAGAAGACGATGATGAAATGAGACCTGATGATGCTGAACATACCTTTGACGCTCCAGGTTTAAGTGTTCCACTGACATCGAGTTTCCAAGAATCTGAAACGCATCGACCTGATGTTGCCTCCTCCTCTAATGATCAAGAGTACTACAACATTAATGTTTCTGACACTGCAGGGGAAAGTGTGCCTTTGGCAGAGGTTGAGGAGCTTAACCAACGAAGGGTGGAAGAGAACGACCAGGCGGCATGGATGGAAGAAGATTTTGTCGACGAAGACGACAACCTCCCTCTTGATGCAGATCTAGAGGTGGAAGAAAACAGAGTAACGGGAGTGAATACTTAAATAACTGTGGGTGTTAACATTTGAATAACTAAAACATATTGTACTTATTTGCAGAACTACTTCTTTGATACCAGATAGCTGTTGATGATCCTTGAGCTCACATGAAAAAACAAAGTGTATCCGTGCTGGTATAGAGCATTTCATCGTCAATAAAATATTATTAAGGAAATTTTCGTCCCCTTTCTCGGTCACTACAATTGAGTGTATATGTAATTAGAAAGTCATTTAACTTACGTAACAAGTAGGGAAAATTGACGAACATTGCTAGAAAGATGGATTTTTTCTATTTTTTGTCACTGATAACTACTACTGCTGGTTTGGGCTGTGATGAGTCATCTGACCTTTATCCTTGATAATAAGGTTAGATGCATGGAAGTTGTGCATGTTAAGGATGAGAGAACGTCGAGGCCGTGGAGGTATGTTCAGATCACATCTAGAATGTATCTATGAGAACTCCAAGTTTGAAGTTTTCAATGTCGTCTACTTAAGCATTGACAAAGCAATGTTAAAAAGAGACCTGAAGTAGAGTGCGCATTTCTTGCTTAAGCTTCTTCTGAATGTGAATACTTCTAGCTGTCTTGGTTTGTTATATAACTCGTTATGATTTTGTTTACTAAGTCTTTTGCTTTTCATATATGACTCCCGAAATGAGGCCTAGAGATATAGATTTGAGAGAGGGAAAGACACAGCCATTGGCTAAATCTTTTGCACTAAGTAATCCGTGTACGAGTTCGGGTACATGACAAGGTGATGTGAACAATTCACAGTACAGCAGAATTTTACCAGCAGAGGGGGAGGATTGCGCTGAGCAGGCAAGGAAAGTTATTAAGAATGGTTTGTTTTCAACACCTCCCTGGCTCATGGACGACGCTTACAGAACTCCACCAGAGTTTTATAAAAACCGCAGAGCAACTAGGAGGAGGGAGAAATCACTTGCTATGCGAAGAGAAACACCAACTGTAGATGGTAATCTTCTATCCTAATTATGACGAGGTGTTTGTGTTGAAATACATAGCACATACTAGTACTCTGTTTTGATAGGATGATTATGTTGACATGGGTATGCAAAAGTGTTTGCAGTGCAGTCGGTCCTTGACGAGCATGCTAGAGGGGGAAATGAGAATTTAGAAAGGAAGGATTACCAGGACCCAGGGGTAGATGGAACTGAGAAATCCGGGGGTGGTGAGTTCTGCATCGAACCTAAAACATCTGGCATCGGTGAGCCTGTACCGGAAAATCTTGAACTTGCAAAAACTACGAAGGTGAAATTCTCGTTGAATGAAAGGTTTGGGAAATTTTTGAATATGAAGCCTTACAAAGGATAAAGAATCGAGTAGCAACGGATTGTTGGAAATAGCATGACTTGGTAGGTCTGATATGTTATACCTTGCTTCAATGCACCATAGTTTCTGGTTTTTGACATGTAAGAACTACTTATACAAACAAAGAGAATGATAAACATTGCTTTGGGGTACAATGAAGTCGATGTTGAGGTAGCACTTTTTTACTTCTGTTGTGTTCAATGCGATTGCATCTTGAACATGGATTACGCTGTAACAACATATCTTATCTTTTGGCTCACTTGTATGTACTCTACACGACAAGAATTTTTATTTATTTTTTAAAATATCCAAGTCAATCATTTTAGTTAACCCCTAAAGGACAATCTGCCACATTTGGGCTTTTTTGGAATTTGGGCATGTACCTATGAATGTAATTTATATCAGGATTTTCTGAAATTTTTATTGAAGGTAGGCCGTTCAGAGATCTTCGTGTAGGTATTTTTATTTTTCAATTCCGACATTAGGATCAAAAGGTATGAAGGTTTAAGTGTCAAACGCTGCTCGTTGGGCAGCTGCTGAATTTTTCTAAGCCACTTTGAATGCAGCAAATTCTGCCCAAAACTGCCCAAAACTGCCCACAGACGAAACTTTGAAATTCCACCAAAACTTGAGATTTTGATATTTTTCAAAAATAAAAATTTCTATGTATAGAGAAGGCAGTAGAGCATGTTCCCACCGTCCGGATTTTTAATCCAAATTTTTTTCATTTGCTATTTTTATTGTCCAAAACGCCCTTTGTTTTTGAATTTCAGTATACCCCCTAGCGGAAAATGATTTTTTTGGCAACTTTCCACAACTTTTTTGAATATAACTTTCTGAGAACAATTAGCTAACTCAGTCTTCTTTGACGTGCATCAAAACCACCAAAATGCATAATGCAAAAAAATGGTTTTTTGGGCCTTCAAAACTCTACTGTCCCCTTTTTTTGCAGGGAAAAAAAACTTGTTTCTCTACTTTGAATGTTACGATCTTGCAATTGGTGAAGAATGAATGTGTGAGATTTGGTGGACATGTAGACATAGAAGTTAGCTACAAGATCTTATGGTTAGATGTTCTAAAAAAGACCCCAAGTTTGCAAAATCCACCTTGCTTTGAAGAGGGGCTGTTTTGAGGCAGTTTTGATGAAAAATACCTTCAGAACTTTAGGGGTTAAAAACTGATTTTGGCACAATAAATTTTACTAATCTCTATTGCAAAAATTTGTTCTCCCACACGGACTTTGCTATTGAATTATTTCTTCCTCTATGTCATGCAAGTCTTTGTAATGTAATTTTTTATTCTTGTGGCTTCCATATCCGAGTCTTGTTTGGTTCCCTATGAATCGACTTGAGTCTAGTTCTAACAATTCACTTGAAGTAAAAGGAAAGTAAAAAATTACATATACATTATAATTTAGATAAATTTTAATTAGTACACCAACAACATTATTTTTTTATAATTTTAAAGTGAACGTGTATCTTCAAATGAATATTTCATAAATAATGTATGCTCTTATATTGATTGAATTAAAAAATAAATACCATCTAATATTTTCGTAATGACTTGTATAGAGAATTACGTAACCATGGTATATTAATTTAATACAGAAGCCCCAAGTTCAACCCCTTTTCCCTAATCCCCAAGCTCGACCCCTAGGCCCTTTCTCCTAAGCCCCAAGCCCACTGGCCAGCTCTCATGCTTCATACACATTGACTTGCCTCACACCTCATTACCCATGTCCCATGCCATCCTTACTCCATACCCATGCTATCCTTACTCCATACCCATGCTCCATGCTTCATGTGGCGACCAAGATCTGTGACCGTTAGGTTTTGTAAAGCCTCCCGAGCACTTAGCCACTCCCACGCATAGCAAATTGCAAAGGCTCCCAAGCATTTAGACGCCGCTAAATCGCTCGATCCGCCTTAGGCAACGAGGATAGTCAGGCATCACCCGCCCTGTTGGTGAGATTGGAGAAGGAGGAGAGCCGGGCATCTTCCATCTCGCAGCTCCCAACAATGAGGCCGTAGTAATGGCCCTTGTTGGTGAGGCTGGAGAATATTGCGGGTCCAGGAGGTAGGAGCGAGGGAAGACTTCCTGTGTATTGTTTTTGTGATCGATCTGTGTCTTCTCTCCACCACCGCACACACTTCGTTTGTGGAGTCACACACTTCGTTTTTGGTGTGTGCAAGTATTTCTGTGTTTCCGGTTTTTTGGAAAGTTCGTCTTGATGTTGTTGGAGATAGGGTTATGCGTTTCAAGTCAAACCATTTCTGCACAAGAGAACACCATTTATTTTCGTTTAAAGATGGTGTAATCTTGATCAAGTGAAAGTCTTGCATGCAATTGTTCACTCGAGGGATTGTGGTGCAGTCAGCATCTAGAGAAGCCAGACAGGTTTCTTGGCAATTTTGATGCCAACATACTCGGGCGCTCCTCTGTCAGCTAAAAGGTTTGCTCTTCTACTGGTCTGTCGACTTCCACCTCAGGTCATCTGGTCGTTTTCGCTCATATTTCACTTGTTGCTTCTTTGGAACTGGATCTTGAGTTTGAGTTTGCCCATCTCCATCGTGAACCAGAAGCATTTGAATGAGCTGTGCAGGAAAGAAACTCACAGAATTGCGTTCTATACCGTGGATGTTAGAGGCACTTGTGGCAGCGGTTTTCTGGATTTGAGAGTGCATTCACTTACTTCTATACCCAATTGATTGCGCAGCGCTGCCATATTCGGCATCTCTTTCTTTCTGGTAATGTCAATAATTCCCAGTTTTTGGATCTTTTAGGTTAGGATATATAATACAGGCCGTCAGTATTTTTTGTTTCTTGAATATGTCTCGACCTTGAGTGGTTGGTCTGGGATAATTTCAGAGAACTGAAGGTGATATGTGTAATAGCGCTGTCGTGAGATTTACTTGGAATTGGTGATTAAGGAATGGCTGACCCAGTTGGTTGCGCAATGCGTGTGAGTTTAGGGTTTTTGAGGTCTTGAACACCGTAGTGATCAGCGTCTTTTTTTTTCCTTCTGGCAATGGTCGCTATCTCCTGTTCTTAAAGCCATTAGGTGAGGTTAATACAGACCATCATTCTCTTGTAATTTCTTGATGAGATTGTGATCTAAGAGTCGTTGATCTGACATAATTTGATAGATTTGAAGGGAGACTTCTTAATATGGGTTTTACAAGTTGCCTATGAAACAGATGGATTTTTTGTTTAATTGGAATTAGGCACGGATTACTGCCTAAGTGACAAGGAAAGCCTGTGAGTAAAGGATGAATATTCAGTGAAGGGGTGATCGACATCTCTTTCTACAAATGGTACAAGTCATCTGTTCTTGAAGTCATCATGGGAAGTGAGCTTCAGTGTAATACGGTTCACTTGAATCTTTGGAGGCTTTTTATAACGTATTTCAGACTGACAATTTGTCTTGTGGTGTGGATGATGTAGATGCAATGGCAGGAAGCATGTCCCATTATTGCACTCGGCATGTAGCATTGAAAATAATGTACATCGGTTCTAGGTATGTTTTGGTTGCTACTCTTGTACCTTAATGACATGTGTAAGTAGTTTATCGGCGTGTTTGTATTACAGAGAGTTGTGACTATTTTTAAGAAACACCTTATGTAACTTTTCAGAATGAGATACTCCTTTGTGAAGGCTCTTTGAAAGGCTTTGTAGACACTACCAGGTAACCTATATTTTGCATAAATGTTTCTGGTGTGCAGTTACCAAGGATTTGCATCACGGGCTACGTCGCCGAATAAAGTCGAAGTGCAGATTTTACCTGATTGGCAATCAAGTCTCCTAGCACTAATGAGACTGTACTCTTGTTTGCTTCTTTTTCTCCTTTCCTTAGGATTCACATTCTCGGTTTAGTTCTCCTCTCTTTCTCGAGCAGGAACCATGTATGTTCCACGAAGCGAGACCTATACATCCTCGGGAAATAATCTAGTGACCTAGTACTCTGGTGGTTGTTTGTATTCAGACAGAACTCTTCGGTGCTCTGGAAAGGACACGATTGATTAGTGGGACCGCAGCAGAAGCAAAATACACGAGCTGTGGATGCACGGGGTGTCTGCCACTAGCCAGGCCTGATACTTGCGATTCATCGTTTGGGTAATCATCCCATTATTCCTAAACCGTCTCATTAATTAATAATTTCTCGAATCGAATAAGATCGGTTTCTTTCCTCATTGTTACTGCCCATAGTGTTTCTTTTTTGTTTACCATCATTTCACTTTTGTGTCGTAATTTTGTTTCCTGGAGCGGTGTGCATCTATAATGAGGCATCCTTGTAATCCCAGTTAAGGTCATTTACTCTTAGAATTTCTTGAGGGTTTGGATCAAATTATCGTTTGTCTGATATCTGGACTTGTACCAATTGCAGGAATGCATTCAGTATATCTGATCTACACATTAAGCGAGAGGTTTGAGATGGATTTGTGCACATGCCCAGTGACTCTAGTTTTTGAAGTGGTTTTGCAGAGCAAAGAAGATGACAAGGACGTTCAACACGAATTGTCCTACCCAAGTTTTGTGGAATGAACCAAAAAACTTATCAATGCCCTTCATCAATCACTTTTCATTTATAGAAGAGTATTATTCGTGTATATTTTATGTCGGGAATATTTTAATCGTCCCATCTAGCTTACTCATGTTTGCTACGTTTGGGCAGGAATCAGTGGGTGTACGATGGAGCAGCATGCTAAAGAGAACTTTCAAACTTCTTTTTGCCTTGAGATGTAAGTGCTAGGAAACTATTGTTCACCGTGTGTTTAGTTCTTAATAGTACAAAATGGATTCAGGTTTTATGTCTGACGAAGTGTATTTAGATCGTGGTGCTTGCTGCTCATTACTCGCACGCCAATCTGTGATTCTGTGTTGTTCAAGCTCCAGTATGCGCTTTTTAAGCTTTTTGTATTTTGTAGCTTTGGAACTGTTCAATCCTTGTGTTTGAAGGGATACTTTAAGACATGTTTAATTAATTATTTGAAAGTATATGTATGTTTTTTTAAATATACACTTTTTAATCTATCAAATAACATTTAAGTACGTTGGTGATATATCTTCCAAGATGTTATGCAGAACTCGGTTGGTGATTTATCTTTCCGAAAAGGTTGATATGTCAGATCCCAGATGTTCTTCACAAACTTATAAAATATTATTATAATTATATCTGAGAACTCTTTTGGTGGATTGTCTTCCCGAGAGGGTTGGCTCTTCGGATTTCTGATGTTCTTTTTAATTCAACATATCTAATATCTAAAATTTTGATTTAAGTTGTTTATCACTTTTTTTTGCGAATAGAAAAATATTCATTGGTTTGATTTTTTATTTTTTCTATATAATTTTGGATTTGTATTTACACTATGAACCTAAAACCACATAGTTGTAATGGTACTCTGTTCTAGTGGGATTATTGTTTAAACGTAATGTATTTAATGAATGTGAAGTTTTTGTTTACTATAATGATTGTGCACTTGCACTTACATATGTAACTCAAATGTATCTTTTATAGATAACAATTCAATATTCAAAATTGTATGTTTTTAGAACCTTTCACTTCATCATTTCAAATCAAATTCAATGTAATTATAGTCTTATCCACGTATTTTTTATATAGTTTGATAAATTCTTATTAAATTTTGAAAAACGTTTTCAAGGGTCGTTTTGCAAAAGTTGCACTTCATCTGGAAAGGTACGTTGATTGGTGAAAAGGTACATTGAATGTTTTCCCAATTAATTTTTTATAGTAATTATATTTGACAGGTCACATTTATAAAAATAAAGAGTTATTAAAAAAATTACTTCTTTAAATTGATTAATTTTTTTAATTGATCAATTTTATTAAATGAAAGTTCACATTTTATTAAGTGTAATGTGAATATCATGTTTTTAAAGGGTCACATTTGATTTTTATAAGTGTAATGTTAATTTCAGAAAATGCTCACAGAGTGTTCACTTTAAAGGTTGGATATAGGTCCTCTAAATTCGAATCAATTAAAGCTCTTTATAAAGTTGTTTTAAACAAAGTACAAGCAAAACTACCTTAACATGTTCATACGGGCCAAGCTGGGGGATATCTATCGCTGCTCGAACATCTATTTACCACATTCCCAGTTACCTCACACAATGAATAACTTAAGTATAATCAGGTAAATGTGAGAGACTCAATGACAGCTGCCACCACTTTACCAACCAGGAAACTTTGAAACCCACACTGTACATATTGACCCACATAAGAATTATCCCAGGTAAAAACAAAAACGGAGCTTCCTGATTGGTTGGTCAAGGCACCGTTTTCAGGAGCCCGTGCCAAGGGGAGTAATGCTCCCCATGTCCACCCCTGGCTACTCCCAGGAGCAGGGGTCTGTGGTAGTGAAGGAAGCAAAAGCAGGCTGATGACATGACGTACAAGATTACTCTTTCTCAAACATACCACAACATGCAAGGAAGACGACCAAAAACGATCCCAAAGAAATATATATGCATTAGGGAGTGTATTTACAAACACAATTCCCTTATAGTTCAAAATCAAAGCTGAGTTCTTCCACGCAGGGTGCTGAATCCTGTACTAGTCTATAAATCCGCTGGAAAACGAAGAGTATACTCATCGGCTGAAACATATACTCCTGCGGTGGAAAAAACACCAGCTCCGTTGTCGAGCTCCCACGGATCCTTCTCTCCGAAATAGTGAGCTGCCAAGATCAGCACTAGATGGCCATATGGGATTCCCTCCATGCATGGAGCGCTGGTCTCCTGGAATGCAATCAAATCCAGGAAGGCGTCCTCAACATGCTACTGGTATCCTACTATCCTAGCAGATCTAGAAGCGCTCACGAAATGCTACAAAGAATGAGAGCTACCGCTTAAAGCACAATCAGTAGAATCTACTATCAATCGCTGATTTTTCATGCAAATCTACATGAAAAATGAATGCTACAAGGGGTAAAAATGGTCTTACGCAAGACCAGCAGACAATTCAGTAGGGACGCCCATCACGTGCAAAGGTAATCCATCGGTAGGTGACCAGGCCTCTTGCACACCCAAGCAAAAATTTAGAGAAACTTAGACCAACTTAGACAAGCTTAACGATCCAATGGCTACATCCCACAAATCAAACCTGTTGCCCAAACTTAACTTCAATCTGCAACAAACTTGTTTAGAGCATCAGCATCTTCATGGTTCAAAGTGTACACTGAAGTAACTGGATTGAATGAAAGAGTTACTGTAGTAATAATAGAATCAACATCTATCCAATTAGTATCAGTGTGATCGTACTTGAATTTATTCAAACCTGCACCCTTACTAAAGTATTGTAACATAACTTGAAGAGAGCATGGAGGAGTATTCTTTCTCCCTGTTGTGTCGGTGCGGTCAAGCAAGTCGACTGGGTGTCGCAGGAGACCCCACAGATGAGCCCCAACTTCACGTGCCTCTCCCTCGGAGCTGCCATGAACCTCAGCAAAAAACCCTAAGTGAAGGAGAACCTACGGCGCAGCAACTTCACCACAGCAAACCAATTACTCTAAACCCTTTCTCTACAGGAACCCCAAATCACGCACCCTAACGGAGCAAGATTACGAGAGCACGGAGCAAGAGCATGTGGCAATAGCACGAGAAGATCTGGAAATGAAAAGAGCGCTCGAAAACTGCAGCTTGTTGTTCACGCTAAGGTGAAAGAAAAGACCCCGCCGGCTATTTTCTCCTTTTTCATCCATCCCAGCCCCAACCCGCATATTCATCCATCATAACCAACCCGTTTCCATCCATCCTAAGCACCATTTTCAAGGTAATAATTGAATCTATAAAAAAAGCTTTATTCATATTTTTTTCCTAGAGGGTATTTTAGATAAAAAATAAAAGAATATGACCCATTATTTACCTCTATATATTACTTATAATTGAGTGTAAGCGATTTGAACACCCTTTATTACCTCAAAGATTTTTCTAATTTTTGGACAAGGTGATTTAATACCAACCTATATTATGCCGCACGTTGTTTAATAAAATTTTCTAAGTGACTTCCCCGAGTGTTGTGAGACACGCTTTAGCACAGATGTGGGAAAATGACAATGAGTAATAATTATTGCAATTAAACCTGTTTTTTTATAACTTAGTCACTTTCATACTATTTCACTAGAATCAACTAACCTGGACTATGATCCGACTGAAATCTATGTCTCATGTGTGAGAACGAATGTGGTTGTTATCTATCTCCCATGCAGGACGTTGATTGATTGGGTCAATATGCAAGGAGTTACATGTATACCATTATTTTCCAATGTCATTAAGCAAATTAGAGTCTTCCACCAGTCGTAGTGTTAGTTGAACATGAACATGGCAATAGAAATCAGACATGTATGATGCATATAAAAGTTATGTAGCAATATCGATGGAGCGCCTAGGTGGGACTGGAATGATGTTCACAATTAAAAATAATCAAAAACCGTTGGTTAAGTTTTTCCTTGGTAGGAATATCCACAAAAATGACACCGCAATTCACAAGACCGGCATCTAGCATTATTATAATCCCTCTAATTTTAACTCAAAAACATTCCCTTCTGAAATTTAAGACAGATTGTCCACAGCCGCAGTCGAGTCTCACTATAAACAGGGATCTGGAGCAATAATGGAATCGCTTTATCTTTTGCAAAGGGACCACTGCTTTATAAAACACCTGTTTATCAGCTATTAGTACGCAGCTTACTTGGAGTCTCGGCAGATACTGCAACTGGACAAACGCTTCACAGAATTTGAAGCATAAACCAAAAATAATTAAGGGTTATATTAGTAGACACGTCAGTTATATGATATTGTCTTAAGTGCCTTCAGTTTGTGGATAAATGCACGTTTAAAATTTCTTTAACCAAAATTTGAATGCAAAACAGCGATTTAAAATGATAAAGGAAATTCAAAATGAATTAACAACAACCAAATAACATAACTATTTTATATTTAACTATATATGGATGTGCATGTATGTTGCCTTAAATAAAACCTTTTTGGACGATTATTTTGATTTAATTAATTTAGAACTCAAAGATAAGTTGTCAATTTTTTTTTTTTAAAATATGGAAAGCGGATATAGGCATAGGTGTTATTCACATTTATTTAAGATATTTAAAAGATTTTATTTTAAAATAATCTAGGATTACAAGTTCAAGGTATGAAATAAGTTTAAACGCTTAATTAATACTTGAGTATTAGTGGACAGGCGGTAATATTTCAAAATTACCTATAAGAGGTTTTTTAATAATGATTCACATAATTATCCATTCTTTTTATTTTATTTATTTACATTTTTCATTTTTCAACCTTCTTTATTCTTCTTGACCTTCTTCATACTTCATTTACTTTTACTTTTCCCTTGAATCCCTTTCTTTCATCCTTCTTATTCTTCACAAGTCTTTTGGAAGCTTCTTCTCTCTTCTTGTTCTTGAGTTTCTTTTATTTTGATTTCTTTTTATCAATCTTATCCATTCTTTTTTTTTTTTTTTATTTACATTTTTTTTTTCAACCTTGTTAATTTTTTGTTATCCCTTTTTTTTTCTTCTTGTCCTTTCTCCATTTCATTTAATTTAATCTTTCAAAGCCTTCATATTTCTTCTTTTACTTATTCTTCTTTTAGTTGATTATATGTTTTCCAAACTTTTTTTTTTCTTTAATTTTTTCATTTTTTTCCCTACCTTATTGTTTATCATTGTTCACGTTCCTCTTCTATTTTTTATTTTTTTATTTTTACTTTTTTCCTCACCCATTCTTATTTCTCGATATCTCAAAGTTTTTGTGGACTGAATGGGTTGGTGGAACAGACGCTGATCTGGGTGTTAAAAAGTACATGTGGCGGGAGAAGATGGAGCAGGAAGGTTTCTGAGTGGACGGAAATGATTCTTTTCTAGGAGAATAGTCCAAGCGGGAAGGAATCCAAAGCAATCAGATTGCCGCCTGAATGTGGCCGTTTGGAAACAAATATAGTCGATATAGCGACGTCCAAGCTACTCCTTTGTATTTCTCGTCTTTGGTATTTTTTTAGCTTCAATTCAGTCTCTGAGAACCGTAATAGCGTCACAACCTAGGTACGCATCTCTTGGTACTCCCTCATTCCTTGACCCATCTGCTGTGTGTTTCCTTACTCCTCTTATCAGTTCATTGCTTTCAAAGTTTTCATGTTTGTGTGCTTTAGCCATCCTCCAAAGTGACATTATAAAGTTGACGTCTTCTTAAGAGTTTATTTACGCTTGTTCATCTACGTTGTACTGTTTCAATTGGTTAGACTCAAGAGAATGCGGATGTGTTTTTGTGAATGCAAGTTCTTCTGGAAACGCACGTGCATTGCAGGTGGCTTATTGGACCAGGCTTACCCTATAGCAAAAAGGATTGGAGAGCAAATCAATGGAGGTAAACAGTCCTCCAGAGCCCTGCAAAATTGATTTACAAATTTGTGTTAATTTAAGTTAAGTTCTACAATGCACAAATCTCTCCAATGTTCTGACCATAAACTTAGCAAAAGTTCCTCAATCTTATAGTACTATTTTCTTGCGGCTCCTGACTGTCGACTTGTAGGTGCCGTGATGCTTCTTTTTCATTTTGGTTTTCCTGATCGACCTCATCGGCTTCTCCTCCATCAACTGCCTTGGCTTCTCCTCCATCGGTTGCCTTGGCTTCTCCTCCATCGGTGACGTTGGCTTCTCCCGTACTGACTTTAGTTTTATCTTCCTTTGCTTGTCTCGACACTTGCTACTTCTGTATCGGCATCTGAAGCAGGGTATATCCCGGTCATCAGACTTAAAGTCCTCGCCGTAGTCCTGCCACACATGACAACCGTGGGTTAGTAACAGTCCCTAGAGTTCACTTTAGAATTTACATAATAATAGAAAGCTGGCTGGACGACATAGAGGTAGGGCCTCATATTCGGTAGTACTACTTATCCAAGTCAACTCCTCTCCTGGATAGATGTCACGTCTGGCAAAGAATGCCACGTGGTAGATACGGTCTTCAGCTGAGTGGAGTCGAGCAGGCATGTAGATGACGTTGGCTCCTTCGCACCTGAAACCACCAGAGTAGCAATTTTTAAGAGTAATTAGGACTACTAGACACTAAGCACTGAATTCCATTGTACGATTCACATTGTGAGCTAGGACGGTCCATGCCTGTGGTTTAGAAATCTGGCAACATTGCCATACTGAGTTGCATCGATACATAGGGAGTTGTTGTCCGTGGCCATTATTTCCGATTGCCAACAAGCATCCAGCTGAAGCGTATAGGTTTGCCTAAACCAAAGAAGCTCGTGCACCAAGGGGTTCCGTTCGATCAGTTCACCATTAGTCACAATTTCCCCCGCGAGCTCAAACAAAAACTTACCTGCCTGGATGTGCTCCATTGTCCTGAGACCCCAGCCTCGAGTAGAAGTATTGAAAACCTGCCAACGACAAAGCAATTGTTAAGAACAAGATATTTAAAAACGCAAATTTCATAATGAAAACAGTAACTCTGTAATCTAGTTCATTCATCCTTACCTGGACTTTCGTCGTCATGCCATGCTATATGACCCAGTTCCCACACTTTCAATGGCAAGCGCACATGAAGTTGCATTCCATAATAAAGGTCCTTGTTTGGTGACCACGACAAACTGTCTCCTCCTCACTAGTAGTGTCTTTGTCTTCATTCGGGAGACTTGAACAAAAACAACCGGCACCTTTGTCACAATATTCCAAACTTAGCTTGTCATCCAACTTGTTCAAGACATCAGCCCGAAGGAGGTTAGCCGTGTCGTATGCAAATTCCCCTGACTTTAAGGCGCACATACAACCAGATTTTTCGGATGTTAGACAGTCAGAACCACATCCTAAACATCCCTCGTTGGGTTTGAATGTCTCCCCCACGGGTTTCCACAAGTCACCACCATTAGGCTCCTCAACATATACCATGCTCTCTTTAGTGTAGTAAAATTGAAGAAGGGGGATGGGGTTTCCAATAGGACCGATCAGTTGCACGGGTTTTTGCTCCAAGCCCTGTGATAGGTCCGCAACCAGTACTTTACCCTGTTTTGACAAGGCAGATTTTATTCCCTTAGAATTAGTGGATTGGTTGAGTTGTTTTGGCACGTAATGGAATACATACAAAATAGTCAGAGTATAGAGGAAAAAACCAATTATCAGAATGAATAAAAAACAGATCAGAGTATAGAGGAAAAAACCATAGACCCAAAGGAGCCCACGTATGTATATATGAAGATACGAAGCATAGTGTACAAAAAAAATTCGCACCCATACTTAACTGCCTACACAACTCTACACAATCCTACACAAGCCTACACAATCCTACACAAGCCTACACAATCCCTCTACTCCAGTACGTTGTTCACCAGCTTGAGTTTTTTCTTGCTTGGGCTTGGGCTGCATCCGGGACTTCCAACATCAAGGCAGTTACAAAGAGAAGGGGTCTCCTTTGACTTTCTCTTGCTAGATTTCTTCATCCCACCCTTTTACACTGCACAGTCCTTCTGCCTTCTATCCTTAGACTTCCGTTGCGTTGCCAACTCATCACCTTCGCTCGATCTCCTACTGGCCCGCGTCCTTTGAGCTGGCCCCTGCTCTCCGCCCCCTGATCTTCCAATCACACCGTGTTCTTCCAACTCCTCCTAAAGCCTCCTCCCTTCTAAGGACTTTCTCTTTCCCTTCACCTGTTTCTCCTTCACCTGTTTCTCCTTGGCCTCGTTCTCAACACCTGGGGCCGCCTCATCTCCCTCTTCGCTTTTCTCCATGACCTTCGGGTTCTCCCCTTCTTGACACTCCTTATCCTGGTTGGTGGGCACATCCACTGCCATATTCGACTGAACCAAGGAGGTCCAAGGCCTGCCCCAAATTTCTAGGCTACCCTGTTCCAGCACCTCCTCTTGCCCCTCGTCTAACCCCTCCTCTCCTATCACCTTGAGTACATGAACATCCTCCCCTACCTTACCCTTAGTCTCCCCTCCTCCTTCTATTTCACTGTCCAACTCCATGTCACTATCTCTCTTAACCTCCTCGGACCTTAAGCCTATGTTACGTCTTGGCACACCTTCCTCACCCGCGTCACTCCTCCGGTCTTCTTCACGTGGGCGTTCCACGGCTTCTATGTCTTGTGTGGGCACCATCTGAACCGGTGTACTCTGAATGAGTCCCTCATCCTTGAACTTCTTAACCTCGGCCCTTTATCTTCTCTTGATTTGTCTTCTTGTACCTGCAGAACCTGGAGACTATGGCCACTTTCTCCCTCATCGTCTTCATTGTCGCTCTCTTCGCTCACACTATTGCTGCCACTTACTGTAGTCCCCGAGTTGGACGATAGATCAGGACATTTCTCTGAGACAATCCCACATGAATAGTTAGAACTTTAAACCTTGTGGACAAATCGCGCACTTTCCATTCATTCGGTTCATATTACAACTGAATCACAATGTGAACTATATAATATAATACCTCATAAGTGGAGTTAGAATGGCATACCTTTCGGTTCAGAGTCTTCCTCGTCCGATTCTTCAACGAACTCGGGCTCCGTCACCTTCAATTTCCTGCGTGAATCCTTCTCTAAGCACTCGAAAACCTTCTCTGGAGGTAGTTGAGCTCGTGCTCCTGACTTCCGTCCCTCAGATCTCCCAATTGAAGTTCCAGACCTTGTGGTTGCCAGATTAATTTACACGGGTCTGTCCACCACCATCTTACCTCCATCCTGCTCTCAGACCACCAGTAGGCTGCTAGTAAACGTCTCTCCACCAGCTGAGTCTCTGAAACGCGTAGAAACAGCTTGACTTTGCTCTCCACCACTAGCAAGCCCGTGAGAAAGGCAGGACATCGGCTTCAATGAATTTGTCGTCAAAACAAATAATTCGAATTAACAGGTCATTGAAAAGTACAACAATATACTATAAGTACGTTTACTATAGCAGAAACTACTATTAGTACTTCTGTATCAAGTAAACCTCAATACTTTGCTAGTACATCCCACAAGAATGTACTATTCTAGACCAACGTAGTACTTTTATGCCACCTAAGTACTATTATAACTGAAACAAGTACTAGTAAGTAAGCTTTGTATTACAGATAAATTATCACTCATACAAAGAGTACTACGCTGAACTACTCTAGAAATTGAAAATGAATACATCATGTACAACATACACAACTATTACGTCAACATTTGTATTTACCAAAAGTATTCGATGTACACAAACTCTGTGAAATAAGCAATATGTACATGAAAGTACTAAAATAATACAATATGTAATGAAAACAAAAAAACAAAAAATGCATCCAAATACAGAAAGTAAAAACTGTAGAGGGGAATGTAATCTTCCTTGAGCCTCTGCACGACAAGCTAATGCATGTCCAAGCATCATTGGGGATCACAACCCTAACCATCAGTTGACATCATCTGGGTACAACGGTGCATTTTTTATACTTCTTGCAGCAGCCGCACACGGCCTGTGCGAGAGAAGGATCCCTTTGTTTATTCAAGAAAGTCAGTACCAAGCTGACTTTAGAATACGGTGTATTTCACCCACCACGCTTCAATGATCAGAGCGAGAGTACATCGTCTCCTTCTTGGATCAGCAAACTGGTAATAGCCTCTGTACAACCTCAGATAATTCCTTTGTCCCTGGTTTTGCAGTGAACACTTGGTTTTTCTGGCTCATAATTAGCAAGGCGCAGGGGATTTTTCTAACACTAGATTGTGACGACGATGGCCGAACAGGTTCGAAAGGAACATACAGGGAGATAGAACGTTTCACTCGTCAATTCTGTTTCGATGCTTAGCCTTATTTGTGTTATGGCTTTCATTGCTTGAATTGTGATCAGGATAACAACTGAGGTTTGACTGTAGACACCTCGCATACGACGTGAAACTAACTTTGTGTTCGTTTTGTGTCATGGGTGCAGGTGAGGTCAACCTCCTCAATTTGGGCAGGAAATGCTGCAACCAATTGCTCAGCAACTGTTCTCCAGAACCCTACTTTGTGGTTTGCGTTCTTTTTATAGCATAATGCCAGTCTTGATCTGTGGATAGCAACTCAGATAATTAGCATTGAGAGCATTATTTGCTAGGATTTCACAGAGATGCACCAGCGGCATAGCTGCAATGGATTTTATGCGGGAACAAGACTTAATTTGATACAGTGACACTAAGTTGAGCTACACACAACCAGTCCACATAATAATCCCTCCCTCCCTCCCGATCATACATAGTTGTAAAACTCTGCATGTATCTGGTAGATAAGCAGCGGTACTCTACTTTGCATGTCGAATACAAATTCGTTTACACAGTAGATAATTTAACACTGCCATGATGTACATCAGACAAGGAATGACTAAAAATGCCTTAACATAAGGGTGACCTCTCTCATTCTCTCTGCTTCTGATCCATGGGGATGTGGTGCATATCCCCCATTTTCTAATCGTTTCTTGATTGTGTACCTCTCACAGCAGCCTGAGACTCCCGTCGGAGTGAAACCGAGTGCATGGGCACCTGCTCTTCGCGAACTCGGCTATGACGATCCGTTGCCGGCTCCATCACCTGCGGTGCAAGCCTCCTTAGCAGCACTCCAGGCGCCGGCTATTCACGAATTCATCCTGGACCAGGACCGAGTAGCTATGAACGACTGTGACGAGGATGGTGAGCATGTTCCATTGCTCCTTTCGACCCTTGATCTCTCTCAATGGACCCTTATATTAACCATTGCTATCAAGGATAAGGCGAAGGGTCTTGAGCAGCTCAAGCTGGCTCATAACCAACTGGCAGACATTCTGGATTACGAACTAGAATCCAAGGAGCTTGCCGAACAGAACGCGAGACTTGTGGATGCGGCACTGAAGAAGGCAAATCCGCACGAAGGCAACAGGACATCCACGTCGTTGGCGGAGAATTCACAGACTGCCGAACATCCTTTACTCAGTGGTATTGAGACACTGCCAGCACAGGCGGCTGCCCTAGAGGACCTGGCATTCTCGATCATGAACTCCCAGGAGGAAATAGTCATGGCACTTTTGGTGGCATCAGGCAAAGGCCCTGTGGTACCCTTCACACCGTCACGCACGGTCGAGGAAATGGTATTTCATAAGGATCACCGTTGCTGGGGACTCCGTAACATCAACCTTCTGGCCCCAATAAGTATTCCTATGTGGAAAACTTGGGCGCACGTGAGTTCTGAGGAAGTGGAGGCTTTAAAGGCGAATGCAATAGACAAGACTGGAATCCTGAAAGACGGACTTGACATCCCGAACGCTTTTGCTCTCTCCATGTTCGACCACAACAAATGCCAGTCCACAGACGTACGTATCCACACCAAACAGGACCGAGCTGAAGACAATTCATGGCCGGGATCCTAAGTTTTCATTAGCACTCTGGAATGTCCAACGTCCATACATGAAGTGCTCATGCCGTGGCAAGATTAGAAGTGGTTGTAAGGGTGACATCATGGGTGCAAATACACTACGGTTGTACAAAATCGCACTCACGGCAGCATTTCAGGGCAGGGTGTAAGTTTGGAGCCAAATTAACCCCATTCTTGGTAACTTTTTGTTAAAAGTAATAGTTAGGCGTAGTCTAACATCTTGTCTATTTTTAAGATTGCTTTGCTATCTTTGGCTTGCATCCCTCAATTCATCATAATGAGTACGAATTTGAAATGAAAGTACTGTCACATTTTCAGGTTAAGTGTTTTGTACTCTATATGTGAAGGTGTAGCTTAGATTCTTATAGTTTAAAGAGCCAAAGTCCATGTTCTAGTACTTGACTAACATCCCCAACTATTTCCACATGCCACAAAAGACTATACAACACAAAACCCTAGAAAATGGGGGTTTTGGATTGGTGGGCCAAAACACAACGTAAAAGTTATTTTTTGATATTTTTTTTTTGAAAATTAGTAAGAATACGTTTTGGTTTAGATGGGCCTAACATTCACGAATGCCAAAAATGATTTATTGGGGCTAATTGAGAGCATCGGAGATTTCAGCCCTCACTTGAGCTTCAGCCCATCAAAAACAATTAGGGTTAGCTCGCGTACTGGTTTTGTACATAGCGTACTCGTTGTACACAATGGACCAATCATCGTCCTAGAACGTGGCGATAAAAACAAGAATGACCTGACACTTCCAGGTTATATGGGGCCTTTTGCAGCGACATTCTCTCCTCTACATTTGAATTTGCAAAGGCGGCAGTTGAAGACTTTGTCGTTTCTCTATACCACCATGAGGGAATTTCACAGCGCCGCCTCTAAGTCATTCTTTCTGATTTCTGTTGTTCTCTTCGTTGAGGAGAAAGGTGGCATGCCTTTCAAGAATTGGCTTCTCAACACATCCCTCAAACTAGGTGAGTACTGTGTTATCCTTCGTTTCCTTGTGCATGCATAGGAATTGCTTTGTGGGTTTTTGAAATATGTGGCAAAAATTCAGCCAGGAAGGTGCAATGAGCGGTACTCTTGTCAAAGAAATAGGTTTTCGTAGCGTTCTTCAAGATGTGTGGGTTCCCTTCTCTGCTGCTTTGGGCTGCTGCTTGCCTGCTCACTTGCTCTTGCGATTGCTGTGGGCGTCTTGTACTGTTGACCGTTTCCTTTTCGTGAGAATAGTTCTAATTGTAGGTTCTGCATAGATTTGAGTAAATACACTCTTCGGAGTGTTTTTAGACATAATGACAACTCAGAAAATTAGAGGTTTGATTACAGTCCACTCGTCCGTGTCAGAAGTTTGTCGATTTTAACGTCCTTATCATTTTGTAACTCCGTTAGTACTTAGTGTATAAGTTAGAGTACAATATGTACTTCTTTTCGTACAACTCTATACTGCGATGTTATTCCTAAGTTCATACATCCTTTCCACCGGTCTGTGTTGTGTATCGTAATACCATGTGTTCTTAGAATGGCTCATATAATACTCCTAGAGCAGTCTACGTTGTTATTCGTGTCGTTAGAATAGTTGTTCCAGGTTGTGCACAAAATTGAGAAAATGCACTCTTCGGAGTGTTTTCAGCCATGGTGAGTTCTCGGTATTCCTAACATTCGATTACATTTGACTCGTCATTGTTAGAAACGTATCGTGTGGTTTCATGCTTTTGATTTTGTACTTCTCGTAGTACATAGTGTACAGATTGAAGTACCTCATTCACTGCTTCTAGCACAACTCTCTTCTACGTTATAAGTATTTTCTGCTCCTACAATGTATCACCTCCTAATTTCCGTTACATTTTCTGTCTTGCAGTTCCTAGGTTTACATGGATTACAATGGCGAAGATTGGATGGTTTGGAGCAGGGTCTTCTCCAGGGAAGACGAGCCGGCCAGTGACGACTAGGAAGATGGGGACGACGTCGATCTCCCTGCTAGTCCACGGGCCGAAGGTGTAGTTGACGGGAAGGTGAAGAAGACCCCTTTGGACAAGCAGCTTGATAAGTTGGCATCACTTAAGATGCATCCTCCACCCCGTGCTGTCAGTGTAGAGGAGTTCGAGAGCAAGTACGGCTTGCCCAGCAGAGGTAAAAACCCGCACAAGCTCCGACCTCCACATGACCTGCATGACAAAGATGTGAGTGACGTTTTTGGGCCAGCGAAGGGGAGAAAGGGGAGATGTGGATATCATTATGGAGAATGCAAGGATGTCGAAGTCTTAGCCCGCATAGCAGAAATTTTCCCCATTGTGTACCTGCGAGACCTCCCCAAGTCCAAGGTGATAGCAAAGCAATTTGCGAGAGGTATAATCATGGAGAAGCACAAGAAGAAACCTGTGAGCTGGTCGGAGTTTGCAGGGACCTCCAACAAGAACCAGCGGAGCAAATGGGTCAAAAATGTTAAATTGTGTCTCACGGGCCTAGCCGAGCTCACTGGTGCTGATGAGGTGGAGTTGTACAAGATGGAAGGGATAGATGATCTCTTCCATGACCCTACTTCTGGATCATCACCGGGACTTCTAAGGAGTTCTAAGTTGAAAGAAGAAGTGGAGGAGAAGATTCCTAATGGACCAAAGAGGGAGAAAGACATCAATGACAGGATGCAGATTTTGAAGTTGGTGGGATTGCAGCTTCATGCTGTGAATGAAGACTACGTTGGCGCAGGGAAAGAGAGAGTAGAGTTGGCTTCTAAAGTTGCTCAAGAGGAGGGGGTGTTGCGTAAGACTGAGGCCAAGGTTGCAAAACTGCAGAAGGTATGTGATAAGCCCGAGGATGTGGATGGTGTGGAGGCCTCCTCTAAGAAGGAAGAGGCTTACCATGAAATGGTAAGAGATGCCACAGTTGATTTTGAAGCTGCTACATCGGAGTTGAAGGAGTGCAACCTCATGTATGAGGAAATCAGGCAAACTTGTTTAACGAGGCAATTTGATGCCTTGTCGTTCCAACTGTCGCACATGAAGAGAGGAGAAGTTGGAGTATCAATGAGGCCGAGACCTTTGTGCTCCATGTTTGACCCCGAAACAGTGTCACTATCTGATCCTATTGCTTTGATGCCTTGTGCTCTTTGCTTAAACCATTTTCCTCTCAACGATATCATAGTATGCATATGCAAGCACCTTTACTACCCCTGGTGCGCAGGGGTTTGGTTCAGAGTGGCTAGCATATGTGCCGATCCAAGTTGCGGATCAACAGTGCATCCGAATTGGTTTTGTAGTTTGGGATTCGGCCAGCTACATTTACCTCTTCAGAAGCTTGTTCAATCTTTGGATTTAGAAAAGCAGCGAGAGATGATCCTAGCAACGTTGACATCTACTGCCCTCGAGTCCCATCCTAATATCGGTGAGCTTGTTACTTGGAGTTCAGTAGGATTGAATATCTAAGGTACACTATCTAGTACGCAATGTACCAATTGGTACATTGTATCCGGTGCTAAGTACTTTTGCGGTAGGACAAGTACGAAACAATCATCGGTGTTATTCCTAAGTCCTTACATTGAATCTAGGCTTGTCTACATTAGGGTACAGACATTGGGTCATCTGCTTCCAGTACCGGTACCGTATCCTCCATCTATTAATTTATAACCTAACACACCTTATTCTCCTTTGAGCAGATCCGGACAAGGTGTATCAAGAGCAATTTGAACAATCCACCGCGTGCACATGGACTCAAAGTTTCGGTGGTACAGAGGCTATAACTTTGACTGAAAGCATGGGGGTACAGAGTCTGGGCAATAACAGTGCAACTGGGAGCGAACAACGTCGGCCAGAGTCTCCAAAACATCTGCTAGGGGTAATCTCGCAAACTTGTCTTCCGTGCATAGATGAGGTCAACTCCCCAGAGAAAACGGAGCCTCTGCTGTGCACGCAACCATTGCCAAATGGCGATGGTGATGGAGGCGATTATACGGCCATGATAACAAAGCCGCAGCTTGTAGCCAGTGACATGGACAGTCGCGTCACGGAGGTTATTGGAGGGGCTTCTCTGGAGGCCGCTTGCAAGACAGGAGTAGAGACAGAGTTAGAGGAGCGTATTAAGAAATTGAGAGAAGAAGCTGCAGAATTTGAGAGGCTCCAGAAATTACGACAATAGGCTGCGGAACTCGAGCGTCTTAAGGAGTTGAGAGAGGAAGCCGCCAAGCTAGAGCTTCAGAAAGAGTTGAGGAATGATGGCCAAACTTCTGAGTAAGACGATAATAGATCAAAGAGACAGGGTGTGACTCGAGTGGTAATCAAGGTGCCTCAGCCACCTCCACTCTCTCCCCTTGATAAAGAGATGGAAACTACAACATCGAAGCGCAAGACAAGAAGTGAGATCGCTGCAGAGGAAGCAGCAAAGGAGGCAGTTGAATCAGGAAAGAAACGTAGGAGAGGTTCCGAGTACCAAATAGCCTCAGGGATCTTACTCAGTTTGGTGGGAGTGTGTTCGTTCTTGGAGATTCAGAATTATCTCCATGTTGATTATTGTTTTTTCCACGGTTGGGTCAATTTTGAGTATTGGCGCCACCTATTATTGTATGACTGAGATTTAATTTAATCAACTTTCCACCAACATCAACCAATTCTTGTGCCACAATGTTTGATAAGATGGTGGTATCGCCCTTGAAACATTTCCCAACGTCCACTTCCAGCTCTCATCATAACTCCAAATTTGGATCTGTTTTCCATGGGCTCAAAGTCTACTTCGACTTGCAAGGAAGTACCACTTGTGATACAAAAAGTACCTTATATTGTCCACAACGAACAAAGCAAGGTACATATTGTACAAATTAGTATAGAAACCTGTACAATTTCTTATATGATATTGGAGTTACTTCATAACTCCAACAGTTATGCATATATGGTGATGACGTAATGCGTCACCGCGAAGCTCCACAGTGTGCCACATCGCCTAAATATATATTTGGAAACTTTTGGTGAATCAATATCTAGAAAGGTCGAACTTGCCACCACTATCAAATGGTGTATCCAGGCAAGGCACATGATGTGTTGTCTGTAAACAGCACATACTGTACCTATTTCAAGACAAGGGCGTTATCTTTTGGGGGTATCGAATGGGGCTCACAGTTGGCAACTTGGCGATAAACTGAGGCCCACCAACCAGGGCTTCCATTGGAGGACGCTTAAAGCCGCTTAAGGATTTCCTCTTCATGATAAATGAAACGTTTTTTAAAAAGAAATTTTAGAAATTATGAGCTAAATAAAGTTGACTATGTATTGTTCTTCAAGACTAATTTGAAGTCTTTGCAATCTTTAAAAATATAAGATGTTATATCTATGGTTTTCTTAAATTGTATGACAAAAAATATTATTATTGAAATCAACATTATCAAAATCAAGTGAAAATATTCCAACTATATTGTACAGGTTATAATTGTTATTATAAGAATATTTGTTGTCATGGCGTTCGGTTTCTCATTTCTTCAGATCTAACAATGTTTTATTCTAGAATTTAGTGTACAATATAATCTAAGTTCAGATTAAAGTCCAATAGGGTGTAAATAACTTTGGGAGAGTTTTTTTTTTTTTAGATTATCAAAGCATAGTTTGTAGTAAAAATGAAGAAATCATGTAAATTCACGTTCAAAACTCTAGCATGTAATGATCTTACAATATTCTCAATGTGATTATATATTATGTCTAAATAAATTCAATTATAATAGAGGATTCAATTTCAAGAGTACCTGTGATTAATAATGTCACATATTATTAATGATGATAAGATGCTACTTTGGATAGAAAATTTGTAGTAATACCAATTTATAATTGTTATTTTTATTTTAATGTACTACTTCAATTATTTTTGCTTTAAAATCTAGTTGTGTATTGTTTATAATTTAATCTCCCACAACAATGAAGTACATCAACTATTCTAAATGTGATTTACATTTATTTTTTGGAAGTTAAATATCAACTATACTATGCGATGAAATAAATTCATATTAAATTATCAATTATGAATCCAAAAGGTATGAAGCTAGTCTCATTGATTAAAAGTAATGTTAAATATGTCTCAATAGTATTTGAATCATTATGAATATGCTTGTTTCTTAAATTAATATGCATACTTCAAAATTAACTCATTAATCGATTCATAATTGAGACAAAAATAAAAAAATCAAATCAAATAGTATTGGAAATTGAATATATTTGAATGCACAAACATAAACAATAATAAATAAGGAAGGTTCAAATATGGATCTATATATTTAGAACTATGTTATGCGATAAACTAACTTCATATTAAATTCATCATTTACTCTCACACTATATATGAAGCTTGATTGATTGATTAAGTAATGTTGTAAATATGTAAATATTATTTGAATTATTATAAAGATGGTTTTTCCTAAAATTACTATGCATACTTTAAGATTAATTATTCATACATTGATAAATAATTGGGACAAAAATAAAAAAAATAAATTCCCATAGCATTGAAAAGGAATATACTGGAATGCACAAATATAAACAAGAACAAGTACAGAAGGGAAAAAAATTACACTAGATATTTACAACTATTAATTTATTAAATAGCCTATTAAATTTTCTTAATAACTAGTACTATGATTCACTAATAATCGTCGGGTTCGTGAATTATTATAGAATATCTTCTTCTGAATCTCTTTGGTCAAAATATATATTATTCACGAATTATCTTAGCTACAGGTCTCCATTTTACATTGTACAATTCAATTTCAGCAAAATATATTTCCATTATCTAAAAATATTGTAATAACTATATTTCACTATGTTTCACTATACTACATTATAATTAAATATATTGGCAATGACTAATTTGAGATTCAATATGTATCAAGATCAATTTTTAAAATGATACAGGGCATTCCATATTGTGTTTTTACAATGTTAAAGTGCATTCGATATTGTGTTTTGAAGTTTCATCGCAAGTTCATCCAATTCCAAATAGTTTATCATCAACCAGATGACAGTTGTGTACCAACCATGTAGTTTTGCCGTGCATTACTCCAATTTCAACCGGAGGTAGCGGTTGTTGGGACGCAATCTGTCAAATCCCATACTTGGACAACCGGTGACCGAAGGTTCGTCAAGGAGGGCAACCGGTGACCGAAGGTTTCCGTGGTTTAACGGGCGCCACCCGGTCAGAATTAGAACATGCAGGGTACAACAGGTGATAGTCGTCTCGCAGCTTGGGTTGGGAAAAGGAGAGTTTTGTATCCATTCCTTCGCGCGCAGTTCTAGCGAGTGTCAAGCGTCGTCTGCCTCGCTAGGAGAGAGGATCCTCATGTCCACGTTTGAATCTAGTCTCGAAGGTTTGTTAGAGCGCTTAATTTCTGAAGATAAAGTTTAATGGGAGTGCAACAATGAACTCTTTCAAGCGCAGCAACTCTCGGTAGAGATGGAGGTGCTGATAGGGAGGAGATTGGCGTGGAGTGAGTAGGTGAGGAGTCGGTTCTTGATTAGGTTTAGTTTCTTGCCGGCGCAAGCAAGGGAGGCGAGTTCAGCTACTGCATTCTGTTGAGCCGGATTAAGGTGCGTCATATGTGTGTCCTCTTGCATTGGTTATGATATTTAAAATTTTGCAATGCGCAGATTGCTAACATGGATGGGTCAGGGTTTCGTAGAGTTTTTGTAGGCTGCGTTTGATTGAATTTCCAGAGTTAGGGTTGTAGCATTTGTAGAGTTAGTAATACATTTAACTTCAGATTTAGTTCGTCTAATTGCTATTCTCTTCTTTGGGATTGCATACTTTGGCATTGCCTCTGTCGATTTGCCGAGCAGAATCTTATTGCATAGTTTACATCTTCATAATATCGTTTTGTGGCTGTGGTAGGTGGGATTTTCAATCTACAGCGGTACTTCGATTTGTACCATTAGGTGTAATTTGGGGTCTCCAAAAGGCCGTGTAAGCGGCACGTGAGAGAAAAAAACGGGCGCTGCCCGCGTACTTTTTGACGTGGCACGTCCTGTGCCACCGTGGTGCCAGCAACCGCCACGGGGGCTCGAACCAATGACCTCCCCGCGAGGCATGTGGAGGGCACAAGCTACAGTGCCGGGCTGACACAATCTGACCATTTGGGACCAAACCTCAAGCCGATCATTCATGTCTCAACTAATATTCCGAGGACCTTTGTTGTGAGTGCGCCACGCAGTCCTGTGCGGGCAGCAACTCTGGCATCCGCTGCCAGCGGCAGAGGTGCCCAAAGCAGGGGGTTCACCTAGAAAGGGCAGGCTTACACGGCCTTTTGGAGACCCCAAATTACACCTAATGAATGCGTACAAGTTTGTACTAGAGGTACTCTCCTTATCTTTTCCTTCAGAGGTTAGGTTTTAGCATATTACTATCATGCGTTATTCATTCTATCCTAATTCAAACTCTGTGATTCTAGATCAAGAACGCTCTCTTCTAATGTTTTAGGGTTAAAAGGGGAAAAGGAGTGTGCGATGTGTATTAGGGTAAAATGTACTAATGTTGATGTTGCATGTACTGTGAGTCAAGGGATATGGCACGGACTAGGGGCAAGGGCGCCAATTCTGGATCAAGGGGGCGTGGGACAGACATGTCCACACTTATCGATCTAGCATTGGCAGCCCAAAACCAGAGGGGCAGCGGTTCGGTTGGGGACGGCGACGAAGATGAGACCATGGAGGAAGGAGACACTGGGGAGGCAAACAGTGACGGCGGAGAGGAGGAAGAGGAGGATAGAGACAACTCCAAGGATGTGGAGGATGGGGAGGACGAGGAGGACGAGGAGGAGGATGGGGAGGAGGAGGAGGACGAGGGGGAGGATGGGGAGGACGAGGACGAGGAGGAGGAGGAGGGGGAAGTAGTTGCGCATGCAGAGGAAGACGACGGAGATGATGACGAAAAAGATACAGACAGTGACGGTTTGAGGGACAGTGAGGAGCTACCGAAGCTATCAGACCCACCGCCGTTGCTGAATCGGGCATTCTTCACGGAGAAGTACGGATTTGAGGACAAAGGAGCTGATCCCATGAAGCTTACAAGATGGAAGGGAGAACCATTCGATGATGAGAAGTGTGTGGCCCTTTTTGGCGAGCCAGTTGGTAAGGAAGGGCGAAATGGGTACTATTGGAAATCCATAAAAAAGAAACGAATAAGGAAGAGGGTTCAGGAGCTCATGGCGGCTCTCTATCAACGGGAAGCTGTGCCTCACTTGATCCCCCACAAGATGGCTAGGGGGATAGTCTTGGAGGAGGAGAACGAGAAGGTGAATTGGGCCGCCTACGGTGCAACAACAAATCTAACTCAGCGTAAGACACATGCTCGTAACGTCGTCAAGCTTGTAAAGGCGAAGGAGGGAACTGCAGCTCAACAAGGCGCGTGGCGAAAGATTCCAGTGGATCCTCGAGAGCTTCACTCAGAGGTATGCGAAGGGAGGGGTAGCTCAGTGGGCGGAAAGATTACAGATGGAGATGACAGCGGCTCCCGGCTAGAGTACTTGGAGAAATTATTGGCGGTGGAGAACATGGAGCTTGAGGCAAGGATTGAGGATGAACGGGTGGCTACTCGGACCAAAGAGAAACAGGTTAAAAAAATTGAGCACAATGCGGGGGTGGTTCGTATCTTGAAGAAGAGGCTGAAGACGTACAAGAAGGATTTAGCGGAAGCTAGGTCTAAGGGAACAATGGATTCGTCGGCGCTTTCGGCCTTGGAGGAGAAAGTGAAAGCATGTTCTGAGTTAGTACAAAGCGAACGAAACACTGCGAAGAGTATACAGAAGACTGTTTCTGAACTGGAGAAGAGTCTCTCAATTCAGAGCGAATCAGTGGCACTGAAGCGGATGCAGGTCGAGGCTCTTCAAGCGGAGCATGCACACCTTGGACGTGGAAGTGTTGGCTTGCATATGAGACCACTGCCCTTGGTGTACTCAGTACGGGAAGGAGGCAATACTGGAGGACCCATTGACATAGGCGGTTGCACTCTTTGTGGATTTGATTTTCCCCATTCACAGATCATTGTCTCTAGTTGTAGGCACGTCTACCACCCATGGTGTGCATTGGTAGTATTTACCTGTGGCTCAGAATGTTATGCTCCAGACTGTAAACAGGTTCAGCCCATCGAATGGATCTTGAGTTTCGGATGGAGAGGCGTGCATGGTTGGGGACGTCCTGGCGGCGGAGGTGATGAGTGGATCAAGATGCACACGGAGTGTGCATCTACTACTACTGCAGACTTAGCAGCTAGAAGTGAAGCCGCTAGAGCATATCTTAAGGCCATGCAATTCATAGAAGGTAATGTTGTACACAATATACCTTTTTGTACATCTATGATCTCTATCATTTTTTGTGTACAAGGCTTCTAAGGACGTGTCACTAGGAATCGTTGTATTGTAAAGTTTGTAGTGCCGGAGGTATTGTTTGTATATTCATATTCTTTATTTTTATGATTCGTACCAAGTCAGTTGATATTGCGTACTCTGTAATGCGGTGTGGTCAGAGCTAGTACCTTGGCGTTTTTGTATACGTACATGATGTTATATGTTTGTACATAGAATTACATAGTTTATTGTATAGTTGGTACTGTTGTATAGTTTGTATGTTCAATGCACTTGTTTTGTGAAGTTGCGATATGTCCATGTTTCCGATTGGACTGTTTGTACTTCGAATTGTATTGAGCTTGTGTCTGTCCATTCACTTGTACTCTTTGCACCTCTTGATCATATCTAAGTAGTGTTTTACCTTTGTTTGTACTGTTCATTAGTGTTACTAGAGTACTGTGCTCTATTTTGTACAGCTCATTTGTACTATGTGTACAAAGTTGTACACTGTTTATAGCCAAGTCCAGATTATTTGTACATTGTTTGTACATTTTAGACTCCAGTCCAAACCATAATGTACTATGTGTTACTTGACATTGCATAGAGCATGGCACCGAATGTGGAGGAAGCGACGATGAGGAGCTCATCGACACTGACATGCGAGGAAGGGATTCACCAACGACTGTTGGATTTATGGAAGACCAAGTTCTTAGCACAGTCGAAGAGGTAGGGGTACAAGCTGAAGTTCACGAAGCAATTGAGAACACCATTGCAGGCGGAGGAGAAGATGGTGGAGCTGTATTGGGGCCCGGGGAACAAGATATTTCGGAGGGTGATACACTAGTGATATCCACTGCGGGTGAGGGGGTCCGGGCGGGAACAATTACAGATGTAATTGGAAACACCATTGCGAGTGTAGGAGAAGATGATGGAGGTGTCTTTGGGCTTGGTGGACATGAATTCACGGAGGGTGATACTTTAGTGATACCCACTGCGGTTGACGGGGGTGGGGACGAAAGAATTACAGATGTAATTGAGAACACCATTGCAGTCGGAGGAGAAGATGATGGAGGTCTGTTGGGGCCAGGGGGACAAGAGGCAGCGCAGGGTGATACACCAGTGATATCCACTGCGGATGTGGGGGGTGGGGAGGGAACAATTACAGGACAGGAGCAAGAGGCAGAGGTAGTTGAAATCATCATGGAGGAGCATGGAGCAACCGGGGGAACATTACAACAGCCAATTACATCATCAGGGTATGTACATGCAACTTTGCCAAATATTATTCCCATTTCATATCATCTCATGTGAAATGTAAAGCTGATTAGTGTACTCATTGAGTACTTAGTGTACTAATTCTGTTCTCAGTGTACTAGTTTTGTTACTAATGTCTTGAGTTATAGGGGCGGCAATCCTAGCGGCGAAGATCGTAGAGGAATGCCTGATGCCGGAGAACCTGAAGTATCCGATACTCAGGCCGAAGTTCGTTGTAAGAATAAGGCAGATTCAAGAGGAAGAAAGCGGAATGTCGGGGAAGCCCCACTGCGAATTCAGCCGACAAGGGGTGTAAGTTTGGAGAAGGAAGGAGGGACAGTTACAGTTAAAAAAAAAAAAGCGAACAGGTAGACAACAGAATGATCAAGAACAAGATGTAGACCAAGCCGAGGGCTCAGTTATAGCTAAAACAAGGAAGCGAAAGGGTAGGGAGCAGAAAGACCAAGACGAAGATGCAGACTAGGCCGAGGGCACAGGCTCGAGGAAGAAGCGCAGAGTTCTCAAAAATCAGACTGAGCGGGCGAATCTTGGTGATCAGCAGAAGGGCGATTCTCTTGAAGACGACGCGGACATTCAAGAGGAGCGGGTTGGAGTTGGCAAGAAACAGGGAATGCGCGACAACAAGAAGAAGAAGCATTCAAAGCCGAAAGTGAGCAAAGGAGGACCGATCCTCAATCGCCCGTTGATGCCCGCAGCCCCTTGAGTGTTGCAGCGGTTTCCTAGTTGGTCGAGAAGGTCGCTGCAACCGGACCAGTTTTGATTTTTTGATTTACACTTGTAGCTTCTCCAATACTAGATTCTGGATTAGGGGCTTACACAGTTTTGAGGTTGCGTTTCTGTCCATAGGAACATTTGTGGTATGATGCAGCGACTTGTCGAATGGATTAGAACGCATTCCAGTCTCGGTGTGGGTGCCAGGTAAGGAACTTCATGCTTTAGAGGAATTTACGTACATTCCTCACTCCAGAGCATCCACACTTGTATCTACCCACTTGAGTAAGATGAAATTGGTTTTCTCGGAGTCTTGCACTGGTTGCAAAAATGGTTGTCTTGGGAGAGGATGCACCTGCGGGCTACAAAACCTTGTCCACTCAGCGTATACAACACGAGGTCGGCTACGTAGTTCTCTCCTGTACCAACCAGTAAGTATTGTCTAATTCAAATGGATAAGTATATTTTACGACCAATACGACCAACATTGCAAGGAATCAAGGTTTCCTACTTTTTGTTGGTTTGACATTATCTTCTTTGTACGCAATTGTTCTTTGTGAACTGCTCTGTGTACCAATTTGTTATTTCTGTGTTGTTCTTTAGTACAAACTTCTACTATGTGTACTGATTGGTACGTTGGTCCACTATTTTGTGGTCTTAGTCAGGGTTTGATGGAGGAGACTGTATTATGTGGATTAACGTGTTCACCCGAGGAAGGTTCTTCATGCCCTGGTCATACCAACAGGGTTTTTCTTCGAGAATGCAATGATGGCTGCAGCTGCAAGTGGTCGTGTGGCAACAGAGTAGTCTAGCGGGGGTTATCCATTCCCCTTCAAGTGTTTTGGACTGGTTTGAAGGGGTGGGGACTGCGAGCAACTAGCCTTATTCAGAAAGGGAGTTTTGTGTTTGAATATGCAGGGGAGATTGTTACAAATGTGGAGCTCATGCAACGGAGGGCTACTGCGAATCTAGGGAAATCGGAGGCATTTACACTAGCACTAGATGCTGATTGGAAATCTGAGCAAGTAGTAAACGATGATGTCGCGTTGTGCATAGACAGCACAAATCTCTCTAATGTCTCCTGATTTGTAAACCACAGGTATGAGTATTTTCTGTGCACTGGATCCCTTGTAAATTTGTCTAATTGTGGGTATAGCACTACTGAGGATTCATGCATGTAGTTGGTTTCTTTCTCCATTTCTCACTACATGTGGTTGTTTGTTGATGAGATGTGAGGACGCCAACCTTATTGACGTGCCAGTGAGAGTCAGCAGCAACCATGGTGGAGTGTACCGTGTTGCCTACTTCGCACGATTTAATATTCCAGCATTTGAAGAACTAACCTGGGACTATGGTTGTAGTTTTCAGAGACCAGAAGTGAATGCTGTTGATGCCGTTTTTCCTTTCCATTGTAAGTGTGGTAGCACTCACTGCCGTGACATTGTAACCAAAGAACCCCCTCTTCTTCTTGTAGTCGATCTTCTTGCTAACTCTATGAAATGATAGTACAGAGGTCTGATTCGCCGCATGTAGTCCCGGGTCACACAGTCTGTTCTTCCTAAGCGTGGACCACAGTCCGTTTCTTCTAAATCCACTTTAACCAAACATTCATGCCCTTCAGAAAGATTGGCAGCTCCTGCTATTTCTGTACAAATCTTGTACAATATGTACAGAAATTGTACATTTTATTACTATATTATACATTCTGTATCATTTCTGTCCACTGCTAGCTTCTATTAGACTTAAATGAAAATTGCAAGTCTCTTTGTTCACAATGCCTAATGTTATTTTCTTCTTCATCTACTTAGCACATTGGATAGAAATTTTATAAGTGCCTTAAATGAGATGAGAGTCCAAGCATCAGATATGAAGAGTCCATATTATTAGTCTTTGAAATTCAAATATAAAATATAAACTACAAAGCAAAGCTCTCTCACAGTGTTTGCATTGCGATATCTCAATTTTTGAACCTGGTTCACATAGGGAAATATATGGATGCAGAATTCAAGCAGTAGAATCAAATTAAATATAAAATTGCCATCAAATAGAAATTATTGTTAAAAGTTCTCCATTAATTTGATCTTTAAAGTACAATGCAGACATGAAATGTCGCTCAAAGAGAATCTGCTACAATAGTAAAGGAAATTTTTAATTGTGGTCTATCGATGTTTTGGTGAGACCCAAATGTACGGTCTTGGAACCACCTTTTCTCCTGGCTGCAACCAGAGAGTGTGATTCCTAGTATCACTAAGCAAGGTCTTCAAATGATTAAGTTCACAACAACTTAATTCGCCTAGTGATGTCGTCTCCAATCTTTCATTGCCAATTGATTCTGCAAGGGCCCAAGAATTCTTAAAGATGTTCCAGTTCACGTTAAATCGATACGACGGATATATTAATCTTTCGGAATCCAGTGGCACTCTGTATATGAATCATAGTCCCACTTTGCCAACCTCAAGCAAGCATATTCAGGACTATTATCAATTTCTCTTTTCCAAAGTGAAGAAACTGCACGAGCATTCTCAATGTCTTGAAATGTAATTGTTGCTGGTGGAGTATAAGATGGAGAACAAGCCACTTGATCCCACGGGTCGTTTCCATTTGACATACGGTTGAGTAGATTTTGTAAAATGGTCTCACAAGCAACCACCTCCAACGAATTGGACATCCACTTCAAATTTCTTTAAGTTATATTAAAGATTATTTGCTTTTCTCCAAACCATGGTAGCAAAGTCATTTACTTGTAATTCTGAAATGCTTTCAAATATTTTTTGTATTAAAAAGATAATTATAATATAGATATTGAAATCCGAGTAAACAGTTTTCTCAAGCTTCAAAGGTATATACCAATATAATATAAATAAGTGTTTTTAAATTTTTATTAAAACAAAGTAAAAAAGTACAGTGAAGGAACCTGCTCTTCAATTCGAGTAGTGTACAATATAAAGAGCCAGTTCGAAGATTCCACAAAATAGCGTTGGCGGCACAGTTTCGCAAATGCCGCATACTGGATTCAATGCTTCTCTCTCTCGCACAAGTCCATCGCACTGCACTCCTGTTATTTCAGTTTTCGCACTTCACTCAAACTATCTCAGATTTCAGCAAGACTCAAATTTTGATGTCTGGTATTTCGGTTTTGAAGTCAATCAAGTTCGATTGAATAGAGTCTTGTCTCTTCCCAAGCAGTGCGACGGTCCATTAATGTACAAATGGTGTACTACTTGTACTCAGAGTGTATAGTGTATACAGATATTGTACATGATGTACATTATTCTCACACACTGTGAACTTCGAACAATTGTGCTCGGTTGTCGTAATTACCCCATAATTATTGGGATTAGTCTCCCGATCTTATATTTAAGGCGTGTTTGATCAGGATTAAGAGTCAAGGGTTTGGGATAACACTAGAGTCCATCATGTTTCAACAGTACATGGGAACTGATGGGCTCGTTCCATTGGGCTTTAAAAGAAGTGTTTCACTTCGGAGCAATGAAGGTGTTCCCCAAACCCATTGACACCCCCACCACCTTTTCGACCCTTAAACAACAGCCTGTTACATCATCAGGGTATGGTCATGCAACTTTGCCAAATATTATTCCCATTTCATATCATCTCATGTGAAATGTACAGCTGAATAATGTACTAATTTTGTTCTCAATGTACTAGTTTTATTACTAATGTCTCGAGTTATAGGGGTGGCAATCCCAGCGGCGAAGAACGTAGAGGTATACTGCATACTTCAACAATGACCAGGTATACAGAAAATGCAATTTTTTAATTTTTAAATACATAAAGTTGTACAAGAAATGTTCTACAATTCTATCTACAGGCTGCTTACTTAAACCACAAGAAGCTAACATTCCATTGCATTCTCTAGATTGTCCATCTCTTCCTCACACATCCCTTGAGGGAAGCTTGTATGTGAGCGGTGAGCGGAGAGCGGAGAGCGGAGAGCAGAGATTTTCTGCTCTTAGAGCGGAAAATGGAGAGCAGATTCTAAAAATGGAATTTTTTAACTAAAAATAGAATGTAAGATGAGAAAAACAGAATCTTTTCAAATATTCCAAGGAATATTCCTTGAATGTGGGATACTTTCCGGGTTTTGTTAAAGGGTTTTTTGGGACTGCCGACCAACTACTGGTCTCGAAATTGTGCGGCAGGGCGTGAATGACGGGGTCTTCTGTGATTTCAGTGGAATAAATGGATGACCCTGGGGCCTTTGCTATCTCTCTCTCGTTTGTTAGCTGGTGGAATGTTCAGGGTATAGGGGTGGGGTGCATACCGTTTTCGCCATGGAGGAAGTCGGTTTTGGGGTTGTATCCCTAGGTGATGAGGGTGGGCCATTTGAATCCTTTCTTGAAGATGAGGGTGACAAGTTGTTGCTGAAGCCACGACCATCGCCTCCTAAAGCGGTAGAAGGTGGACATAGCGGTGGGCTTGATGTGGTGCCATCTACTGTTACGGAGGCGCTCGACAAATTGCCCACTAAGGAGGTTGAGTCCAAGTCCCTTCCAAGCCATGCTTATTCCAGGGTTGGCAGATTTCCCCCGGGGACTTATTCGAGATCCGCAATATGTGGAAGTGTGGGGTCCAGTCCAGTCATTAAAATTCCTCGGTCTGGTCGAGGTTCTTCCTTAGGTCTACGTCTGGATGAATGCATCGTCTGTCCGATGGAAACTAAAAGTAGCTATGTAGAAATATCAAAAGGACGGCCAAACCGCATCCGATTCATGTGATGTAATTTTCTTTAAGAAAGTGCATGGTAATATTGTAATTATTTGTGGAAACTGAATGGTGGACAAGATGTGCGACGACAATTACTCGGCCAGGTGTCACTTTTTTTTAACAATAATGGCAAATCAAATCATGTATTACTGAGTCATAGTCAGACTCGATTAAAAACAAAAGTAGAGAATCACTGCGACGTCGTGACGGTCTAAATTAGAAAGGGCAAATTCTAGACTGTCTCGTAGGGCCCCGCCAAGGGGTGTGTCAAGATTCCACTCTCAAGGAATAACTTCACTTTGTTGAAGCTAAAGCTCGGTGCATGGATGAAAAGTTCCACATCCGGGTCACGCAGGCATACCTTTAAGAGGACGTAATAGATATGTTTGCAATATGTAAATTGAACCCTCCCACGGAACTTTGTCATTGTTTTCTTGAATGCTGGGCATGTGCAGCCGGGGAGGGAGCTGATGGTGATCTGGTATTTCGTCACATTGGGAGGAGCCCCGGATTCTAGCGCGATGATGCAGCCGTGGCCGGGATGAGGAATCATGATGATAGACCGCAGTCGAGCTTTGAGGGAGTCGGAGGAGGCCATGGACAGCCTCTGCTGCGGATTGGGTCGAGTCGTGGTCCGCTTGACAATCTTCCCGTCTCTCTTTCCAGGGTACCGGTCAGCCTCTGCTGGCACCGGAACCGAGTCTAGGTTTCGCGGAGGGGGGTCGGAGGTGAAGAGCCTCCTAGGCGAGATTGGTTTCTTCTGTGGGAGCTGAAACCCTGCCTCCTCCAGGGCAAGAATCTCACAGTCTTTCACGTTCGTCCCAAGTTTCACAGGCCATACTGTTGGGATGGGTGGAAATCCTTCCTTTCTCGATAAATCGTACTTGTTCACCCATTTGCGCCTTGTCCCCTTCACGCACCTCTCAATGCCGTCGGGGCAGAAAAAGAAGTCCTCGGATATGTCGAGGTTCCTCCTTCTGCTGTGCCATATACCGCTGTAGGTCGGGGTTGGGGTGGGCTTAGCACCTTTGACAATCCTCTTTGTGCATTTCTTATTGGTGACGGCCCTCTGCGCCCAACAGCACTTTGCGGAAGTCTTCGGCAGTCGAGCAATGTGCCACTGCTTCACGTTCACTCTGGTCTCCTCCACAGCCGAGACGTGACGCACGCCTCCTTCGCTGAAGGGTGAAGCGATGATGGAATCCATCTGTGGTGATGGATGATGAGCTGCTTCAACCTCGCGGTCGCCTTCCTCGACGATGATCGGCATGGGAGCCACGCAAGCTCTGACAGGTCTGGTACTGACTCGAAGATGCGAAAAGTTAACCTTATCTGGCCTATGCGACTCTTCCTCAGCGCCAAGAGGCAAGTCGGGCTTGCGTTTCCGCGAACCAAACACCTCCTCCCCTGGCAGATGTGGGAGACGCGTACAAAACTCATCGGCGCCAGGCATGTCCAGCATGGGGTCCTCCAGAACCTTTGGATCGTTCGTCTTTTTTGCCCTACGTTCTGCGGATCGTAGCCTCAGCTCCTTCTTGTTGGGCCAGTACCCCCCACGTCGCCCTTTAGGTACTGGTAGTAATTCACAACCTGTAGAAAAGCACGGATGAAGTCGTCCACGGTGGCGACGTACAGATCACTGCCATTATTGCCGGATGCTTGAAGCCACTTGTTGTGGACCGTCTCCGCGAGGTTGCAGTACGGCATCTCCGCAAGTTTCGCCTCCGAGAATTTCTGAGATCCAACAACGGATGAACTATTAATGAGTCACTACGATGAGCATGTACGGGAAAAGAGAAAACAACAGTGGATGGCGTGGTTACCTCGGTCATGAACCCACCCCATTGGCGATATCGATAATGCCAGAATGAGAGCCATAAGTCAAGTTTCGATAAGGTAGATTCGGACACTGCCCCCGCAGATGCCCACCAAGCCCTTATCCCGTGATAAAGAGCATCGGCCTCCGCCATTGATCTTGCCTTCCTGTATTGCTGACACATCTTTTTGTGTTGATCCAACAACTCTTTGGCGACGTGTTTCTCGGTATGAAGCACCATGGACTGGGTCCAATGAAATTGACAGGTCCTCTCCCGGTCCTCCATTTGATCTTACTTGTTGCCATTGCCGTATACCACCCGGACCGCATTCCAATTAGCCTGGGCACTGTCCTCCATGAAGCCCTTGAAGTTGGGCTTCTCCACGCCGTGTCTCTTCATGACTGCATTCAGGTACTTCCAGAGCACCATCTGGGCTTCGGCGTCTTCAGATTGCATGTCGCAGCATGCGATCGTCATGACCCGGCAGTACGTGGAGTCATACACGTGGCATGCCATGGTTGTCCAATTTCGCACGCGCCTGACGTGGTCAAACATCATCCACGAAAGCTCCAGATTCCCCGTCGGCTGCATTCTCTTCACAAGATCGACACCACTGGCGGGCCCAAGCTCCGACATTTTGAACACGTAGACCTTGTCAGATTCTGACCCTTGGCCAGGGAACATGTTGTTCTGTACGAAATCCCATGTGCTGAGTCCCTGCAATTTCGTTATGCTGTCCATCACCTCATACCGTCTGAGGTACCTAAATGTAACAACCTTGTTCCTAATATTAGGCGACGCCATATCTTTGTACCTATCGAGCAGTGGATAAAGCTCTTGAAGAGTGAGCGTCT